>OW121758.1:16471637-17671637 GCA_933228765.1 Miltochrista miniata | reverse complement strand
TATGAAATTTGGTACACTGCCTTAGTACTAGTATATGATTATGTACGTACAATTTTATTTCTGTACTTGCAATAGGCACTGAGCTACAGGGGGGTCAAAAGTGGGTCGAAGCGGTTCGTGTAAATAGAGTACGGCATGCGCTCGGCCTGTTGCTGGAACTTGGCCTGCGCACTGCCGTGCGCTTAGATTGGTTTTGGTTAGCGACTTAACATTGGAATTACATACGTACATAGTTATGTACGGGGGGGGGGGGGGGGGGCTAGGGAGGAGGGGGGAAGGGGGGGGGGGGTAATAAAATGGGGGTTAATAATAAAAAAAATATTATTATTAATTAAGAAAAATAAAATTTTATTACAATTCCTTCACTAATTAATCGAAAGGAACTTCGTTCCATCCGGGTGTCCCTTGACACCTCTCAAGTTTTTTTTCTTACGGAATGGGTGGTGAGCCTGTTGTCTTGTAGAAATGGATTGGCACAAGTAGTGGCTACTTGCTGTTGAAATTTTCAAGAAAGAACGCCTTATATTTGACTTAATTACTGCCATGTTACTTGACAACCGGGGCCAAAGAAGTAACGTGCCTTAAAAATGGTTTTCCCGTTTCAGGTCCAGAAACACGACAATGGTCATCTATCGCACATTGAACAAGCTGTTCTATGAATGCTTGTCAACTTAATTACACTAAAGGTACAGAAATAAACAGTTCTGCCATGACAATTCTTAATACTTTACGCTGAAAATAAATATAATAAAACAATCTTCTTTAAATCATATTTCCAAAGCCTTAAAATAATTACTTCTAAGATGAAAAGAACTGGTTGAAAGTATTTCTAGGCCATCACTAATTTGATTAAAAAACTTCAATTAGAAGAGAATAATATGGTTATGATTTTTGATTTTGATTTTTTTGATTGACTGTTGTACTAGCCGGAATCTCTAGCGAGCAGTGGAGTTTTTGTAACCAATTAATGTTCAAATTTAAAAGAGAGAGGGAGCGGGAGAGTACTGTCCTTTCCGAGGTTCATAGGAGAGACCGCGGTGGTAGCTAATATCTGTCGTGAATTTGGGACAGCCCCACGAGGAGTCAGGGCGGCCGGCACTAGACGGGTAGGTAGTTCGGGAAACCGTGCCTTAATATATCTAAAAAATATATTATAATGTAACATGCAATCATGCCTATGTACCCTAGACAATAAGTAGAGGAAAACTGCACACCCTGTACTCTTGTTGATCGCTATAAACAGAGGAAAATCGATGGCCAGTCTGTCATCCGAACCAACATTCGAATAGCCAGGAAGAGATTACGCAATTACAAAGTATGGGCTCGGAAAGGCTAAAAATGCAACATAGCGCGTTTCATTCAGAATCTGATACATTTTCAGATTTGTACAAGAAATTCTTTAGAGACCGTAAAATGGTAACATTGTTCATTGAATCATCTGCAATTGAAAATTTCATAACCCAATCCTATATGATGACTCATCGAAATAAAATGAAACATACAACGTCGCCGTTTAAGGGCCGCTGGAGATGATACGACTGGAGAAGTCTGTGCAAAAATGTGAATGAAAGTAGCTTCAATTGCACGTGCTTTCTTTGCATGTGTGTGTGCATCGACGTTTGTGTACATGAGATATGTCAAGTCGCATTTATCGTCTCAGGAGCCAAATACAATCGCTGTAGTCCGAACCATGTCTTATTAATAAACTAGAAATTATGTCCAAAATTTCCAAGTTACCAGTTTAGCAATTACCATTGTTTTCGTTTCATCAATAAATCTATACCACAAGCCATTGATACCAATTTTCGGTACGCTTAAACACAGTAATTGGCCAATATCGGTTGTACGTACTTATTTCTATAGGCCCTTGTTTAATTAAGTAACAGCTGCTATCGAGCAATATTGAGTACTTGGTACTCCTAATTGAGACTATTCATCGCTTTTGGTTTTTGATGTTTTATATTGCTTAATTTCATCACTTAATTACATTGACATATATTTATGCATATTTTGAATTGGTGATGAGATGCCGTACTATGACAGTATTTTACCAACTGTATTTAAATGCATAATTAATTAGATTTCCTTCTAAAGTCCACCAGAAACTAATTTACATAAGTCCGTAAACAATAACAGCGAGTGATGAAGACGTAGGTACTCATTGAAGCCTCGACACCTTTTTAGACATTTCTAAAGAAAATTTTGTTTGTACCATGATTATGATCACGTCAAAAAACAAAAAAATATTAGGGATCCGTACCCAGAGGTTAAGAAAGGAACCCTACTACTGAGAATCTGCTGTCCATCTGTCTGTCACCAGGCTATATCTCATGAACCATGATAGCTTGAAAGTTGAAATTTTCACAAATGATGGTATTTTGTTACCGCTATATCAACAAATACTAAAAACGGAAAAAATAATATTCAAGGGTGGCTCCATACAACAACATTGATCTTCTACCGTTTTTTGGTGTGGATCCTTCTATGGACGAGTTTGACTAGCACTAGGTCGGTTTTATGAATGTTGAAATACTTACTTAATCACCTCAACCCATTAATGCCACTGCTGTGCAAAGAATACTACGACAGACGTTCCTGTGCCCTCTGTCTTCTAATATTATATTACGAACGAGGCAGAGGGCTGGATCTGTTAGTCTAGTTTAGTTTGTTAGCACTGTAAATTCAAATGCAATCGAATAAATTTTTGACATGATGTAAATACACACAAGTGAAGCCAAAGACGTTGGCGTCGGTTAATTCTAAATAAACACGCTGGTAATAATATTACTTTATCAAATCGCTTATTCAAAATTTACTCTGTTAAGTGATCGTATCATAAACTAAAGCATTTTCATTACGAGACTATTGTATTAAGAGGCTTATGAGACGTCGGGAACTAATTAAATTGGCATTAATTTTGGTTGCGGCGAGAAGCTATATTGGAGAAGAGAATTCTATAGGTTTAATAAATGGTTGTGTTGTCCGACCCGTAATTTGTTCGGACCACCTAATTTAATACCTGTCTGCATATAAATGAGAATATCAACGAGTAGTCGAGACAAAATCACAATAAATGTGATAGAATGACAAATAAGTGTATATTAATAGACCACAGTTTAAATATAGGTAAACATTTTTAAAAGCTATACGGCAACGCTAATTAGATAGACAAGACCAATTCGGATCTGGAATGAGCGTAAATATTTCAATCAATCAAATTAGCCTATGACACTAAACTCCTTGACGCAGGCCTCTCCCAATTTATGCCACAATACACGGTCCTACGCCTTCATCGGCAGTCTATCTTACGAAATCTTGTGCATGAAAAAATACGTGGATATCTTATTAGGCCTTAAAGGGAGATCGATCAGCATTCAAAATGTTAATTAGTCCCATTTAAATTAATAACTTTGTTTTTAGAGCTATCAGCTGTATTTCGTGCCTTTATTTTAATGATAGTATAAATAAATTAGTTGGTGTTTCTTGTCAGAGCGATTGGAATGAAGTTTCGTTCACGAATATTGCTTCATTGAGATATCTGGCACAGAAGATAACTCGTAAAATTTAAAAAAAAATTGTATATCTAAATATATTATTATGCCGACGTCGTCGCTTGATTGTTATGCATTTCGTAGCAGTTTGATTAAGCTCCGTAGCAAGCGCGTAGCAGTTTCGTAGCAGCTCTTTACTACACTTTGTACTTAACCGCTGCTGAACTTTCCACGATCCTCGGTGTTCCTCGCACCTAGGTGTGCTTTCAGTGCAAACTGAAAGGATGTTAGTAAAAGTTTCGTATGAGCGGCGTAAACACACAGGTGATCCGTATGTACATCTGTCACCCAAATAGTATGAAAAACTTATGATGTTTATTTATGCTTACATCACAGCATTACTATAATGCTGTAATACGATAAACGGACGAAAAATTTGAGGCGTCAGAATAAATGATTCATATAAAATACAATGAAAAAGTTTATTACCAAAAAAAACGAGGAAACCTTAGAGTAACAGCAAAAGCCAGACACAATTCAGATTTTTCCGCAGCCTTACTTAGGACAATATTACAAAAATCCTGAACTCATTAACTGACAGCTGTGCGTCAATTAAACATAAAATATAGTCCTAGGAGACAGCAGCGTCTTTAACCCCCTCGTCTGTTCCACCCCTTTCTACCCCTTGTGCCACAACTCAACCCCTCTCCGGGATTTTATTAGTCGAGTCTAAATATTCAATTCATTCAGTAACCAACAAATACTTGTATAAAAAGTATGACTTGAACGTTTTTATAAAGTTATATTTTCAGAAAAAAGAATTTAAAGAGCTGCTGAGGATGCTGATTAGACCATCATTTTTTTTTACTTTCTCACACAACTTCATCTAGCCCAAAACTAAGCAAGGTATAAACTTGTGTTATGGGATCTAGACGATTGACAGACATACTGAAATATTTAAAAAAACATACATATTATAGAAAACATCCAAACTCCGAAACAAATATTTGTGGATCTGAGCGCGGTAGGTCACGAGGTTGTATCTCATGATCGACAGCTGAGAGCTGAAAGTTGTGTATTTCTGTTGCCGCTATAGCAGGAAACACTAAATACAGAATAACATAGGGTCTATCATCAAAATATGTAAGTTTCTTTGCCGTTTTTTGTACGGAACCTTCCGTGCACAAATCCGACTAGCTCTTTGCCAGTTTTTAATGTACTTTTAGCTCTTTATTTTTACATATCAAAGAGCTCAGTTCGGCATTGTGTAGTATTTGTACTAACTCTGCAGGTGATCAATTTTAGATTGATCGCTGTTTGACTCGTTTATATTTCATTCTACTGTTTTATCAAAACGCATACAAAATATGATGGAAGGTAAATTGAATAAAGCGAAACTTTTTTTTTTTCATGCAAGTAGTTTTTCTCGTGCTGGGCAGTGCGTTAATTCCTATAAAATTTTTGACACACTGTAAAGTTTGAACGCATTTTCTACAAAATCTGTTGGCCAGTTTAGATTTTAAAACGCTTTCGATATTAGCAGATAAAAGACAAATTTTTGCTCCAATTTAAAATCTATGTTTGTTCTTGTGGAACCGTTTATTTTAAATCTTTGGCCTTTAAAGTTAAAATGTGTTAAAAAAAATCGTTACAGAAAATATAATTCTCGAAATTCTTAAATCTTGTTCTTGTACTAAAACATCTCCGATCTTTGATCAGTAACTACAATCACAGCCTCCGTTGTATGTTATTACTGGGACAGTTCGCAAGTGAATTACAGAGCTACCATCGAATAAATAAATAAATAATTAAATATTTACTTACATTTCACACAACGCTATTCGATCCCAAAGTAAGCTAGGAATAACCTGCTTGTGTTATGGGTATCAGACCACAGATATTAATACTTATATACTTTTAAATATGTACATATTATACATAGAAACACCCAGACTCTTGAGACGAACATTTATGGGTCGCACAAATATTTGTCTCCGGTGGGAATCGAACCCAAGACCTCCAGCGCCGCAGGCAGTATCACTAGCGACTGCGCCACAGAGGAACTCTGCAGCTGGCTCCGGGTTTAGGTAAAGTCTGTGGGTATCCCACTGGAAATAAAAGAGTCTGTAGGTAAGTATTTCTTGACACCTCTGACATAGGTTAGTTGAGTTATCTTCATATTTTTTACTAAACCAAATCTAGATTTCTGACTCGCAGAGCAACTGACGGGAATGTGACGTGACTTGAGACTGGCGTCTACTTTTATTTGTATCTATTTTCTTATTGAAGGTTGGCGGAATCGTTAGTAAACGAAGAGCCATTTAGGTATATAAGAAAAGAAGAACCAAATCTATTTCAAATATCTAATTTAAATATAAATGAAAAGGCTAGATAAAAATATTTACCTTTGCATTTTAAACAATATAAATTATTTGTTTAACAAAGTAATGTAGACTAGTCCCATAAGTTTACTTGCAAGTAGCTTGCAAAGTTTTAAAATAATTAATAACTTGTTAATTACGGGTTCTTGAATTCACAAGTTTTGAAAGTAATTCTGAGAAGTTAATATAATTCTAGAGGACACCTGTGACTTTGCTTGCGTGAAGTTTGGGTTTTCTGCAAACGAATTTTCGACTCGGACTCGCTCACCGAGGGTTCGGTACACACGTACCTCCAATCGTCTGTCCACTCGTCTGTTCCTCTGTCTGTCTGTCCCTCGACATTTTGTCTCGTGAATGCGTCGATTCCTTTGAAAGTATGTCTGACTGCCTCTGTGGCGCAGTCGGTAGAGTGATACCGTGTGTAGTGAACCGCAATATTAAACACGATACTTAATATTAACGTCATTACTCACGCCGTGGACTGCGGTGTTTTATCTTTCTTTTATTATTTTATTATAAAATTAAAACAAGCTTATATTCACTTATATACCATCGTAAATTTATCTCTGGAACTCTAGAGGAACTAGTCAGAAAATTAATCTTAGCTCAATTTTCCCGCGTTTTCCTTCTCCGCAATGTTTAAGGGGAGTGGTTGACAAAGTTTGCGAAAAAGAGGTGCAAATAAAGACGTTGTTCTCGGTATTCGTATACGAAAAATTACAGCCAAAAGTAGATTTGAAATCTACAAGATGTGTTCCAGAAGATGGTTTCATCAGAAATTGGGTATTTATTATAAATAACTAGTAAAACATCACTGAAATAGCTCATATTTTTTTAGAAGAAGTCGTTGTATGACATCTATTTCTATTTTCTATTTATATTTATTCAGGATAACAACAGCCTTAAGTTTAAACACAATTAACTTAAGAGTAAATTAACAAAGAATAGGCCAATAATAGCTATCCACAGAGAAATTAATACAGATGAAGTACTAAGGTACAATCATTCATCGTAGCATATTGAGTGACTTTAACAGTATAGATTTATTTATTACTTAAGTGGTGAAAGAGATCAACCATATTATTATGTATTACAGGCATGTCACTATTGTGGCTTAGATATTCATACCACACGACTTTAATTATATACACATTTTCTTGTATCAAGATCTTAGGCCGTTGTAGATAGGTACAATTACATATAGCTAAGAGGTTCAAGTACAAAGGTAAACATTTTTATACAAACAATAATGATAATTAGAGGTATATGATAATATGTATTTCCAGCTGAGGCATCAATGAAGTACCTACCTCATTATAGTAAGCTATTAAACAAATAAATAAATATTTATATAATAAATAATATACACATATACACATACATACACATACACACATACATATATATACATACATACATATACATATTATATAGACTATAGATAATATGTCATCATACTATGTACATTTGCAAGGTATTGGAAGACAGTTTTATTATTGTTCCGGTGAATTGGTAGAAAGAACATAATTCGTTAGTTTCGCTATATTTAATACCAATGACCATTAGGTTTTGGCTGAATTAGATAATGCAAGGTGGATCTTACGTCTAAATTTTTGTTTAGAGTCTAAAAATGGGTCACAGTCATAGAACTTTTTATTAAATGTTCGAACTATGCGTGTCAGCACGGTGTTCTTCCCGTAATTGGTGGAGTGAAAAGGCACGTGGAAAAGTGGAGTGTGTCTGGTGCGACGCGCGGGCGCACAGAGGGACACGCCCGCGAGTAGATCTGGGCAGTCGACGTGGCCGCGCACCACACCATACAGCAGCCCCATGTCTAGTAACTCCCGTCTCTTCTCAAGTGTCAGCAGATTATATTTTTTGCATCTTTCCTCGTAACTGAAACCACTTGTATTACGAAACCTATAATCCAGATGTGACAGAAATTTTCTTTGAATACGCTCAATGCGGTTTTTGTGAACTGAATATAAAGGAGACCACACAGGGCTAGCAAATTCTAATATACATCTTACATAAGCGTTATATAATACCATTAGACTAGACAAGTTTGTGAAAGGTTTACAGGTGCGCATCACGAACCCCAAGCCACGGAATGCCCTGTTCGCAATAGCCTCAATATGGGTAGTCATACTCATTTTAGAGTCCAGATGTACCCCTAGGTCACGCACAGTGCTAACCCTACTTAAGTCAATGCCATTAATATTATAAGGGAAATGAAGGGCATGCTTTCTTCGAGTAAAGCTGATACATTGGCACTTGGGGATGCTGACACTGATTCGATTGTCTCGGTAATATTTGCAGAGACTATCGAGGTCCTGCTGTAATAAAGTACAGTCCCCTACGTTTCTCACACACATAAATATCTTTTTGTCATCTGCATACATTAGGTGCCGAGCGTTGTTGAAGCATGTATTCATATCAAAGATGTAGGCATTATAGAAAAGAGAACCGAGATGGGATCCCTGAGGAACACCTGATGGGATATTTATGTAATCTGAGCGATATCCACCTAGAATAACAGTTTGCGAGCGATTAGAAAGGTAGGAGCAGACCCATCTTAGCAAGTTTCCGTGGATTCCGAGTGCTTCTAGCTTGATTAGCAGGATGCTATGATCCACGCGATCGAAGGCTTTTTCGAAGTCTGTATAGACCACATCAACCTGACCCCCATTCTCCATATTGGTGGTAACAAAGTTCGTGAAATATGCAAGATTACTGACAGTAGACCTATTTCTCATGAAACCGTGCTGCGTATGAGGAATTCCCTGTGATAGAATGCCGTATATATTCTCATAAACGACCTTTTCGAATACTTTCGCGATAGTATTTAATATTGAAATTGGACGATAGTGTGGGATCTTTGATTTAGAGCCCTTTTTATGAACGGGTATTATATTTGCTCTCTTCCAAATTTTTTTTTTTTTTTTTTTTTTTATACCACTAAGGTGGCAGACAAGCATACGGCCCACCAGGAGGACTGGTGGTCACCGCAGCCTATGAACGTTTGCAACACCAGAGGCGCCACACTCGCGCTGCCGACCCTAAAATGTTAGGGAATATACTCTCACATAACGAGCGCCGAAAGAGGATTGTGATTGGGACGACAATACTCTCCGCGGCCCTCACCAAAAATACCGGTGGGATACCATCGCATCCAGGTCCCTTGGATTTGTCCAATGACTTGAGAATTTTCATTACAGCGTCTTGCCTAATTTCGATATGCGATAAGGTTTCGGTGCAGTTCAATTTAGAAACAGACGACAGTACACTATCGTATGAAGTATTAGAAGTTGTTAAGAATATACTTTCGAAGAACTTATTAAACGCGGTGCATATATCTTTACCATTCCTATACGTATTGTTACCCAATGTGAATTGTTGTGGGTAATTTGAACCACCTCTTTTTGCTTTTACATACTTCCAGAAAATTTTTGGCGATATCCTAATGAGTGACTCGGTGTTACGAGTAAAATTTTCAAAACATTGTTTTTGAATATGGCGCTGTCTATTTCTCAGAATTGAAAATTCATCATAATCCCGAGGGTTGCCAAACCTCTTCCATTTTTTATGTACTTTAGTCTTTTCACGTATGATTTTAATTAGTGCTGGACTGTACCAAATCGGGTATTGATTTTTGTTTCGTAAACTCGTGGGGATATAAAGATTAAAGCATTCAGTTAACTTAGAATAGAAGAAATCGACGGCCTCTTCTAAGGTGTTTGATTTTAAATACATTTCCCAATTAATTTGGTTTATGAATGTATTTATCAATTCATAATTACCTTTATTAAATTTATAATGAGTCTGTGAGTTCTCTTTCAGCGGTTTAATACGTAGGTCCAATATTTCAATAGAGAGCTTGGGGTGGAGTACATCAAGATTCGACAATGGGCTCGTATCCGCTACGATTGCAGGCAAGTTACAAAAGCAGAGATCCAGATAGTTACCGCACGAATTGGGTATAAAATTATACTGATTTAAACCTAAGTAATTCAATTCCTCAGCAAAATGTGTAGCCGCATTCTGAGTTTCCACTTTACCCACGTGCAATAATTGAAAACCATCGTCGTTCCATCTCAGACAACTTAAGTTAAAGTCGCCAACGATCAAAAAAATGTCATTAGAGTGTGATTCACAGAAATTTGATATATTGACAAGTACATTATTTAATTGGGTGGGCAACTTATTATCATCGGGTGGTAGGTATACAAGTATTATGTGAAGGTTACCGAGAGATCTTATAACACTGCCGGGAATAGTGACACATAATGATTCAGAGGTTTCACAAATACTCACATTATTCTCTACTGGGCACAGCTCACGACGATCTATTTATTAATGAATGATAATAAAATTTATATCAGAGACTAAAGAAAACATAGACCTCTAAAATGGTTTTCTTCAATTTTGAATTAGTATAAGTTTTAACTAATTATAACTAATAATGTATTCAAAGTATACATCACATTGCTTGCTTCTCCGCGCTCGCCCGAAAATCTAGTGCGGGGGGAGTCGTGTTGCTAGACGGACGTGTGTCGCTCTGGTCTGCAAAATATTCTCGTAAAATGTTATATTTTCATTCATTTACAGAGTAATGCGTGTAACAGAGCCAGAGCCCGAGTTACACAATGCATACTGCTTTACATGAGAATATAATGCATTTCAACTTATTTTTCGTATTGTTTTATTAAATTACTTCGAAAGGTATTGTAAGCAGTACTTAATCATTTCAATATAAATAAATGAAGAAATTTTTGTGGACATTCGCACACAACTTAAGCTATTATAACTTTGTGCTAAGGGATATAGACAACTGATGAAAATACTTATATTATAGTTATTATTAACACACTGCTTTTTTGAGACACTGCTCTCAACCTAAGCTGAAAGAATTGACTCTTTTAGCTTATTACGTCTTATGGGTCGCCACAAGTAGGCACCATCTACCGGCAAATTGGTTAAGGTATAAAAGTGAATAAAGTGAGTGCCCGCCGAGTTTCTTGCTAGTCTATATCTATACATAATAATAAAACTGTTGAGGGTCGAGAGTCTGAATATGGAAGCTATTTAAAAAAATAAGAACGCGTTCTCGAATCGATACCTACTTAAGCCAAAATGAAATTTAAAATTTTCATGTCCGTCTGTATTCCGAATACGTATCACGCCGAAACTACTGATTTGAATGAAAATTGATCCGAGGAAGTTCAGGAGTTAGAGACATCTCAACTTCTCTAAACCTAGAATTCAAGAGTTCCTTTGAATGTGAGAATAAATCTAAACCTGCGTGTTGCTTTATCGATTTTTTCATTCAAATCGATTCTGTAGTTTCTACGTGATACTTATTCGGGATACAGACAGACAGACAGACATGAAAATTTTAAATTGCATTTTCGGCTTCAGTATCGATTAGAGAACAATCTTCAATAAAAATTTTCTAAATATCTTCCATGTACAGACTCCCTACCCTCAACAGTTTTATTATAAGTATAGATAATTCTCGTTTTAGAATCTATTCTAAAATTTTCCACGGGCTTAATGATTAAGCCCCGTTTTATTATTATGTTTTATTATTAATGAAGGATGTTCTCTAATCGATACTGAAGCCGAAAATGCAATTTAAAATGTTAATGTCTGTCTGTCTGTCTGTATCCCGAATAAGTATCACGTAGAAACTACAGAATCGATTTGAATGAAACTTGGAACAATTAAAGCTTATAATCCGAGGAAGGTTCCTGGATACTTTGATTCCGATATTCTGCGAGCTTCCTTTAGAGAGGGGATGAAAGACAATATGGTTTTTTAGTTGTAATTTCACAATGCGTGGTCCGTTTCCAATTTTTTTTCAGTGTTATAACGGTAGTACTTGAAGGATTGCTTCACACAAGTTTCAGTGCTGAGGGTTTTGTAGTTCAGGAATTAGAGACATCTCAACTTTCTCAAAACCTATAATTCAAGGGTTCCTTGGAATGTGACGGTAAATCTTAACAGTCGTGTTGGCTGAATCATAAAAGAGCTTAATGATTAAGGCTGTTGTAAAATAATTCTGTCCGCGCCGAATTCGGGGACTGAATTTTTTTAGAATAAACTTAATCTTTAAGCTCTTTTATGATAAAGCAAACAGGGCCGTTTCACACGCTGCTTGATGAGTCTGATGAAGAAGTGCCTCTCCTTTAGCAAACCTTATGTGACGTAAACGAAGTTGCGAGGGTCAGCTAGTTTTACAATATGCTTAATCTTTAAATTCGTTTATGATTTAGCAAACAGGGCAGTTTCACCCGCCGGTTGATGAGACTGATGAAGAAATACCTCATGTTTCATACACCTTAAGCGTCGTAAACGAAGTTGTGAGGGTCAGCTAGTTACATACATACATATGGTCACACCTTTATCCCCGAAGAAGTAGGCAGAGGCATATTATTGTGTCCCCACATTTCACCTTTTTAGAATTTGTCCCACGTAATAGGTGGTGAGCCGTATTGCCGTGTTGAGATAGACAGGCGCAGGTTGTGACTGCCTGCTGTTGAAATTGTTCAAGCTGCCAAAAAGGCCTTCAATTTGGCTTAACGACTGCCATTTTACGGGCAACCAGGACTAACGGCTTAACGTGCCTTCCGAAGCACGGAAACGCTTAAATAACTGTCACAAAGTGGTCACATGGATGGTCACCTATCCAAGGACTGGCCATAGTGAAAGTTGCTTACTACAGTGATCGTTTACAGAACACCGAGTCCGCAATGCCACGAGCGCTTCTTATTTATACATAAATATCTAGCTGACCCTCGCAACCGCGTTTACGACGCTTACGTACGTACATATTTTTGTTGGTTTGTAATAATAAAATGAAATGAAATTTTGTTTCTCAAAAGGAATAAAAATTTCAAGCGGGTGGAAGACCCCTTTTGTCTGGATTTGTAATAATTTAAGTACAAAACAATGAATATATGAACATTCGTCAAATTTGTGAATTCGTCACATTCAATTTACGTAATAATTAATCACGTTTTTTGTAGTGTATTTTATATGCAAAATTGAAATACAAACGTTTGTTTTTTAATTTACTTTTAGCCTCTCGCTATAAAATAGATTGCAGGGGGGCTTATGGCGAGACTTTGTCTGTAGTTTGTGACTCTGTTGCATTAAACTACGTCACTAGGTCATCTGTTCAAAGTTTGAACTAAAACAAAAATGACAACGTCAATCGGATTGAACTTTCACAATAAATGTTTTAGAGAGGGGCAGTCGGGTGAGACTTTCTTGTTTATTTGGGGAAGCCAGGAACGCATTTCCGCTACTATTTTCTTCTTCTTCCGTGGTTCTTTTACTCTGATGTCTCTGTAGTTGCGCTACTCTATGTTGGCGAGTCATATCGCCCATATGCTCAAGGTCGTTAGCCCTGGGTATGGCCTTGATTGTGCAAGTTTTAATTACATTCAAACGGAATGCTCGGTACCGACAGCAACGTAGGGACGCTTATTTGCTAGATATTTACGGCGACAATGTCCTTATTAGTAACAATAAAGACTTATTTACATGTAGACAATTCATCGCCGATTTTACTATTGCTCTTGATATTTCATTCTTATAGAATTCGGGACTTCACGCGAAATACTTATCATGTACTTCCATTCACCGATAATTACTGACGACTGTTGATATTTGTAGACATTCTCACACAACATCCTCTAGCCCAAATTAAGCTAATGTAAGCTTATGCTCTAGATGTTTCGATCTAGAACTCTATAAAGTCAGTAAAGTCATTAATTCTTTCCTGGGTAACTGTATACGTTTTTACAACAGGCTTCCAAGCGAAATAAAAAGCATGCCCCTAATTAAATTTAAAAATTGTATAAAAAGTAAATTGTGCTGCAGGGGCTACTATACAGTTGACGATTATTTGATTGATAAAGAAGCCTGGAAGTGATTTGCTTGCTCTACTGATGGAGTTTTAGTTTATAGTACTTACTAGCTGTGGCCCCCGGCTTCGCCCGGGATACTTTTCGATAAACCTTTATGTCCTGTGTATTCCATTAGGGCTAGATTTTGATTAAATGGTTTCTAATGAATCCTTACATTATAGGGGTAGATTGGCCATTAACATTTCAGGACTCAGGGTTTAAGAATTTCGGTTGGGTGTTGATAGGTGACTGAGCTGGCCAGTTATTTTGTAATATAGATTGGATAAATAGATGGTTAAATGAAAGGAATTGTTAACACCTCTTTGTGAACCTCTTGTTTGTTGTTTCCCTCGGGCTGCAGAATAATGAGACTGTTCGATTTCTGATGCGTCTATGCAAAAAACACTCAATTATAAGTAAAGTAGCTTAAGCCTGCCATTTTAGTGACTGTTCCTGTGCCCTATTTATTTTAGGTCGTCAATTAAAAGGAGAGTAAAAGTATGTATAATACGTAGGCGTAAACGCAGTTGCGAGGATCAGCTAGTTCTGAATAAGAGGAATAGGCATTACATTGCGTAGAAAGCCTGAATATCTTTAAACAACAACAGCGCCGTAAAATACGTGTAATTCACTTTTGTTGTCCAAACTAAAGTTGATAGGGAAAGTTTATTGTAAAACGGATCTGTAGACTACTACGATCTATCGTTTTCAGCCAGTACATGTAATTTTTGGGCACTCGATACTCTTGAACAACCGACATATAGCTGACCATGTGAAAAGCAAGGAGTGCCCAGGTGATTTCCTGCCACTTTCAATGTTTGACCCTGTTATTTAATAATTGTCATTGTAAAAGCTAATTTTAGGGGAAATTGCAACCTTTTGAACAGGAATGGCAAATTGTCGGGAATTATCGGAATGGGGGGAATTAAAACGCACTCTCCTTTGGCTGATCCAGTAATAACCACTGTTCTGATGTATAGTGATCACTGATCCTCTGAATGGGCTCTGGCGCTGGGGAGAAATATTATGCGCGCGCAGCACTCCATACGCTGGTGGAGTGCACGGCTTGAGCGCAACAGCGCCAGGTCCTCGTAGTAGGTCTGGATGTGAACACTCTCTCGCTCGAGACGATGGTGCGAGCCATGCTTTCCAGCGGGAGTAAGTGGGACTGCGCCGCCTCTTTCTGCGAGCAGGTCATGCTCGTGGCCCGTGAGCCCACAGTGGCGATGCCTTCAGACAGGCGTTTATTTCATCTGCTCTCCTCAAGTACTCAAATGCAGCTTTCTTCAAAACGCCCTACGTATTTAAAGAGAATATTTGACGCCGCAGTGTTACCCTTTGAGCAACGGAACGTCTGCGCATTTCTGCTTCCGCCTCAGTCTCTGTTGACTGCTGTGACGCAACATAAAATGGCGTGCTGTTGGCGTCGAGCTTGCAATTGTTCTGGCGTCTCAGCAGCCGCTGGGAGCTTAAATATTCAACATGCTATTGACACCGATGATTGCCTTGCTCAAGTTGTTCGTCTGCTCTCATGCTGGCTAGGCGCTCAGCTTGCTCTACGCGTCAAGATTGCGATTGTTCCAGGGTTTCAGCTGCCCGCTGGGAGCTTAAATATTCAACGTGTTGTTGACGCCGATAGTTTGATTGCTCAAGCGTTTCGGCTGCCCTCATACTGGTTTGACGCTTAGCTTGCTCCGAGCGTCGAGCTTGCGCTCGTTCCACCTCCTCAGCAGCCCGCTGGGAGGTCAAATATTCAACATGCTGTTGACGACGACGATTGGCATGTTCCGGAGTTTCGACTCCCCTCATGTTGGCTTGACGCTCAGCTTGCTCAGCGCGCCGAGCTTGCAATTGTTCCAGCGTCTCAGCACCCCGTTTAGAGATTAAATATTCAACATGATGTTGACGACGATCATGCGCCTGCTCCGGCGTTACAGACACGTTGCGAGCCGCTTGACGCCTTGCTTGCTCAATCCTCCTTAACTCCGATTGAGGGGAAGTCTCCTGATTTCTAGCTACCTTCATAGCTCAAGCTTTTTTAGAAGATTGAGATAAATTTTATTTTCGTTTTATTAAAAACAGCTAAATTATGTTATCGAAATCAAAAAATACAATATTTTAAAAAAAATGCTAACAAAAAAATAAAAACCGGCCAAGTGCGCGTTGACCTCGCCCATGAAGGGTTCCGTAGCAGCAAGTAACATAATAGAAAAGTTCTTATAGTTCATTGTAACTTTGATTGATGTTTTAACACGTTCGCAGAGGTAGTGATTTTTGTAACCGAAAATTGCGGCATATGACGAATTAAAAAAAAACTACCAGCTCTATCTCGGTCAAACCAATTTTTGTTGGTAGTTTTTATAGCAATGTACATCATATTTTTTTTTAGATTTATCATTCTCTTAGTTTAGAAGTTAGAGGGGGGGGGGGGGGACACATTTTTCCTCTTTGGAAGTGTCTCTTGCTCAAACTATTGACTTTAGAAAAAAATGATTCTGGGAACCTCAATAGCATTTTTAAAGACCTATCTATAGATAGCCTACACGTATGGGCTTGATGAAAAAAAAAATATGTTGAGTTTCAGTTCTGAGTATGGGGACCCCCCAAAATTTACTGTTTTTTTTCTAGTTTTATATAAGAATCTTAATGCGGTTCACTGAATACATCTAGTTACCAAGTTTCAAAAGCATAGACCTTATAGTTTCGGAGAAAAGTGGCTGTGACACACGGACGGACAGACAGACGGACAGACAGACAGACATGACGAATCTATAAGGGTTCCGTTTTTGCCATTTGGCTACGAAACCCTAATTAGGTGCAATAATAATCAGATTGCAAATTAAATCAGAGTCCGTGAGAATAGCCAAGTGGCATTGATAAAAAGAAACCAATAATAAGTATATTTCAATTAACAATCGTAATCCGTAAAGTATGCCAGGTCGTATAATTAATCAATAAAACAGAAGAAAATCCCTTAATATTTTTTAAAATAAAGAGATTTCAAACATCATACTTACTCCTTTTATATAAATGACCATACGAAACGGTAGTGTGATCTAAATCGACGCCAACGCCATCTAGTGAAAATCTGACTAAAATAAAATCCTACTAATATTATAATAAAATTGTGAAACTTTGTGAAGACGTTTGAATGTTTGGATGTTTGTTATTCAATCAAAAAAAAATCAAAAAAACAAAATTAATAATATTACTCCCATATTTATATTAAAATAAATTAGAATTTACCTCAGGGGAAAATACAACATGGGATAAAAGTATCCTTTGGGTTAATCCAGGAAATTCTACTAATATTATAAATAGGAAACTTATGAATTTGGATGGTTGGTACCTTATTCAATCACGCTACTGCTAAACGGTGCTGGCTAAAATCTGGTACAGGAAAAGACTATACTCTGGAATAGCACATTGTAACATTTTATCCTTTAAATACGTTCCCATGTGATGCTAACTATCCCAAGGGAACATACTATGGAGACGAAAAGCATCCTACTGTACGTATATTTTAATCAAGGAATTGTTCTCCCTATGCGCCAATTTTAGTTGGTATCTGTTTAATAGTTTATGCTGATAACCGCGCCGATAGCAAAAAAAATTGTTTCCGTTATTGCAACCCATGGGAACATATTCCAGGATTAAAAAGTAGCCTATGTGTTATTCCAGACTGTAATCTATCTGAGTACCAAATTTCAGCCAGAGCCGTTCAGTCGTGCGAAATTGATACCGACAAAGTTGAAACATTTATCCCAAGGGAATATACAACTGGGAACAAAAGTATGCTATGTGTTAGTACAGGAACCGGTTTACCTATGTGCCCATTTTCAAACTAATCTGTTCAATAGTTTATGCTGAAATCCGCGCCGCTAGCAAGAAATTTTGTTCCCGGTCCCGAAACCCATGGGAACCTATTCCAGGGATAAAAAGTAGCCTATGTGTTATTCCAGACTGTAATCTATCTGTGTACCAAATTTCAGTCAGATCCGTTCAGTCGTTAGGGCGTGATTGAGTAACAAACATCCAAACATCCAAACATCTTCACAAACTTTCACATTTATAATATTAGTAGGATTGTAAATATAATAGGTAGGCATGTAGTGCACAAAAAGAATAGCCCGCCGAGTTTCTTGCCAGTTCTTCTCAAGCGGGCCACGTTCCGAACTGGTGGTACTATATGCTTTGTATTCATTGACGTGTCGCAAGTGCCTATGTATTAGGACTATGCCAAATAAATGTTTTTTGAATTTGACTATATTTTTAAATAATACATACATATTGTACGTACAATACACCCAAACTCCAAAACAAACATTTGTGGATCACACAAATATTTGGGCCTACCCGGGAATCAAACCCAGGACCTCAAGCGCGGCAGGTGGTTACATTCCGACCGCATCGCACTGCTCTATATTATATTTTTAGGGTTCCGTACCCTAAGGGTAAAAACGTAACCCTATTCATGTGACTTCGCTGTCCGTCTGTCTGTCTGTCTGTCCGTCACGAGGCTGTATCTCAGTAACCGTGATAGTTAGAGAGCTAAAACTTTCACCGATGATGTATTTCTGTTGCCACTATAGCAAAAAATACTAAAAGCCCAAAAATTTGTGAGATAATGTAAATATATAAATATAATAATATATATCAATATTATAAATATTCACGGACATTTCCCACGACGCTATCTGATTCCAAAGTAAGCTAGGAATAACCTGCTTGTGATATGGGTATCAGACCACGGATATTAATACTTATGTACTTTTTTTAAAAATACATACTTATTATACATAGAAACACCCAGACTCTTGAGGCAAACATTTACGGGTCACACAATTTTTTGTCTCCGATGGGAATCGAACCCACGACCTCGTAATCCGCAGTCGCACATTTCAACCTCTAGACCAACGAGGCAGTCATATAGATTAAGGGGAGCGCCCATACAACAGAAGTGATTTTATGCCGTTTTATTTATTTATTTATTTTTTTATTTATTTTTTGTTTTTACAGAAAGCTTACAGACTAATAACATTGGTAGAAAATTGCCATAATATTGAGGACAATTGCCGATTACAAGCTTCCACATATAATAATATTGAACATACCTATCCTATACATACATAATATATAACCCAGCTCACCAGAACCATTCAACAATAAAAAGCAGCAAACATAACATAAAAATAAAACAAAAAAAAGAACAAACGAGGGAAAATATAAAGAAAAATAATAATAAATGTAAAAAAAAATAAAAAATTGCAAGAATACAGTTGTCGCCGGTCGCCCAATCAATCACACATTTATGGTCTCATTGTCTTCATCAAAATATTTATCATTTAGTACCCTCCTGATATTTCGTGCTGTGCTACAAAAAAGATCTATATCGAGATCAGTGGAAATATGATTGAAGGTTCGTGCACTTCGGATACTAAAGGTGTTGCGTCGGTAATTTGTAGCTGCAAATGGTGCATGTAGAATGGGGCGTTTACGCAAGTTATTTAAATCAGTACGAAGACATATTTTGCTTAGCAATTCCGGACAATGTATCGAGCCATTTGCAACGTTAGCTAAAAAGCAAATATCATTTACATTGCGCCTTGTTTCTAACGGTAAGAAATGATATCTTTTGCAACGATGCTCATAGCCCGTCGATGCCTGATTGGCTTTGTAGTCCAAGTACCGCATGAATTTCCTTTGAACTGATTCAATCCTGACCTTATAAACTTCGTATTGAGGATTCCATACCTGTGACGCGTACTCAAGGTGGCTGCGAACGTAGGAACAGTACAAAATCTTAACGGGTTTTAGAGTGCGAAAGTCAGAGCAGGTCCTGAATATAAAACCCAAGGATTTTGAGGCTTTACTAACTATAGACTCTACGTGGTTGTCAAAAATAAGTTTTTCATCGTATATTACGCCTAAGTCCCTAATTTTGTTCACCCTGTCTATCTTTTCGCCATCAAGTTTGTATTCTGAACTGATGGATGATGTCTTGCGAGTGAATGTTACGTGATGGCACTTGGAAACATTTAACTGCAATTTGTTTGATCTACAGTATGCTACAAATCGGTCCAGATCAGATTGAAGTTGTTGGACATCAGATGAATCATAAATTGGCTTAACTATCTTCATATCATCTGCGTATAAAAATATGCGCGAATTCTTAAAACAAGTTTTGACTTCCATAATAAAAATTGTGAACAGCAAAGGCCCCAAAATCGAGCCCTGTGGAACCCCTGAAGGGACACGACTCCAACCAGACGTATATCCGTGTAAGACCACTGCCTGTGTTCTATTACGTATGTAAGAGGAGAACCATCGAAATAAATCACCGTGTATTCCTGCCGACCACAGCTTTCTGAGTAACACTTGGTGATCTATACGATCAAAACATTTGCTGTAATCGGTGTATACTACATCCAATTGTCCTCCTCCTTCCATAACCGACGTTATGACCTCATTAGACGATATCAAGTTGGTGGTGGTAGACCGCTTTCTAATAAAACCATGCTGTTCATCTCCAAAAAGGTGTTCCATTGCTGCATATAGTTCGGTGTGAACTATACGCTCCAGAACTTTAGACAATAAGCATAATTTGGATATAATATATTTATGGTAAGGAACCCTCCGTTCGTGAGTCTGACACGCACTTGGCTGGGTTTTTTCTAATCTTAAGCAGAAATATAAACAACGAGTGACTTGTGTCGTAGTGCTGTGTAAAATTGGTAACAACTAACAACTATACCGTCGCATGGAGGGGTCCCGGCTAGGAGACATGCCGCCTCACCGGAGATCTTGCGGTACCCTCTTATCACCCTGACGGCCATCACTCTCTGCGGGCTCAGCAGTCTAGCATCATTGCTGGCCGTCAGGGTCTCCGCCCATACGGGAGCCCCGTACAGGGCCATGCTTCGCACGATCCCCAGGTACAGCCTCCTGTAGGGAGCGTTGGGTCCCCTGATGTTGGGCATCAGCCGCGCGAGTGCGGCCGATGCTCCCCTCAGTTTTGGGACCAAACTTCGGAAGTGATATCCGAAGTTCCACCGGCCATCGAGTACGAGACCCAGATACTTCATCGAGGGCTCGATGCCGATGCTGACGCCCCCTACCTGTAGGCTGGATCCCGCAGGTGGCCCCATCCGAGGTCCGTGGAAGCACAGAACCTCGTATTTGTGAAGGGCGACCTCAAGACCCAGCCGCCGAATCCGACCCACGACCTGAGCAACCCCTGCCGTGGCCTTAAGTGCTGCGGCACGGTGCGGTGCTCGCCGCGCCGTAACGAGGGTGTCGTCGGCGTAACACGTTACGCTGACCCCTCTGAGCAACGGACCACGCAGCACCCAGTCGTAACCGATGTTCCACAGGAGCGGCCCTAAAACCGATCCCTGTGGAACACCGCACGACACATCTCGCCGACCCGGCTCTAACCAGCTCGGGTAAGTTATGGCTCTCTCGGAGAGATAAGCCCCGACAATTCGACGGAGGCAGGGAGGCACTCCATGATAGATAAGCGCCTCCCTGACGCAGCTCCAGGGCAAGGTGTTGAATGCGTTGGCGATGTCGAGAAACACCGCCACCACCACCTCACCCTGTGAGACTGCTTCCTCCGTCAGGCCTCTAATGCGCATGATCGCGTCCACGGTGGAGCGTCCCTGACGGAAGCCAAACTGGCTGTCCGCCAGATCAGGCCCCACGCGTGTGAGGTGCCCGACGAGGCGTTGTGCAATAATGCGCCCAAAGAGCTTGCACACCTCGTCGAGCAACACGATCGGCCGGTACCCAGATGGGGAATTTGCCGGCGCCCCGCCTTTCGAATCAAGACCAGTTTCCCTGCCTTCCAGACCTTGGGAAACTGGCCTTTCTCGAGACATGCGCTAAAGAGCCCAATTAGTCGATGCCCAAGCTCTTCGAGAGCCAGGACCCACGCTCGGCCTGGAATGCCGTCGGGTCCAGGGGCGGTGTTTCTGCGGGATTTAAGCCGCAGTACATCCGCCCCTAACTCACCCTCGGTGACTACGGGCACGTCGTTCTCGCTGCCTTCCGCGTTGGGCGCCTGAGACGGAGCCATGCGCGGAGAAAAGCCATGCGCGGAGAAACAAGCCTCCCTTACATGAAAAGTCTTCAACCGTATGTCTGGGAAAACTTTATTGAAATCTGCACACGAGAATCAGTGAAGAACTAAATAAGCTGGCGGCGTTTCTGAGCAACTGGTCCGTGAATAATAAATATTAAAAAAGATGAAAATTTCTATGAACGGGGTTGTTTATCGTGTCAAAATTTGAGGTAAATCAAAATTTAAAAGGCCAGTAGCGAGGTTAATCCTGCTTATCCTTTGTTACACGCCATGAGACTCATTAATTCACTACATACCTGGTGGAATAGAAATTTGCAGTCAGAACTTACCGAGGTTTGTAATGAGCATTCAGTTCAAACTCAAACTCAAACTCAAAAAAAACATTTATTTCGCATAATCCTAATACATAGGCACTTGCGACACGTCAATGAATACAATGCAAATAGTACCACCAGTTCGGAACGCGGCCCGCTTGAGAAGAACTGGCAAGAAACTCGACGGGCTTTTCTTTTTGTGCTCTATTTACAAAATTTAAACTAAAAATCACAAACTATTGCTTGAGAATGCAGTAGAGCAAGCAGATCATTTCCAGGCTTCCTTGTCAAGCAAATAATCGTCAACTGAATAGTAGCCCCCGCGGTACAATTTACCTTTTTAAACTTATTTAAGGGCATACTTTTTATTTCATTTGGAAGCCTGTTGTAAAAACGTATACAGTTACCCAGGAAGGAATTACTGACTTTTTTCAGTCTACACTGATGACAAGCAAGGTTATCTTTATGTCGGGTATTTACACTGTGTATATCGCTTAACTTAACGAAACTAGATAGATTCTTTTGCACATACATAAGATTTTCAAAAATATATTGTGATGCTACAGTCAGTATATTTACCTCTTTGAATTTTTCGCGCAGAGAGACCCTTGGACCTAATCTATATATGGCTCTTATGGCTCGTTTTTGTAAAACAAAAATTGAATTTATATCTGCGGCATTACCCCACAGTAGAATACCGTAAGACATAACACTGTGGAAGTAACTGAAATAAACTATTCTAGCTGTATCTACATCAGTCAAATGCCTAATCTTTTGTACCGAAAATGCTGCTGAACTTAACCTGCCTGCTAGCTTTTCAATATGTGGACCCCACTGCACTCCAGCATCGACCGTCAACCCTAGGAACGCCGTAGATTTCACAAGTTCCAATTCTCGGCCATTAAGTTGAACATTGGTTTCTGCCTGTGTTACATTGGGCAAGGTAAATTTAATACATTTAGTTTTGCTATCGTTCAGGCTAAGATTATTAGTATTAAACCAATGTACTACTCTCAGGATTGCATTGTTGACATCGTCGTAGTTATCTAGTTGTCTTTTAATTTTGAAAATTAAGGAAGTGTCATCTGCAAACAAAACAATCCCGTTGGTGTCCCCTACGTAATAGGGTAGGTCATTTATATAAATTAAAAATAAAAATGGTCCGAGTATCGAACCCTGCGGAACGCCCATAGTAACCACCGATCCCTCTGAACGTGTGCCACCAACATCGACCCTCTGAGTTCTATTGCTCAAATATGAAGTCAGAAGATCGATAGCCTTGTTCCTTATCCCATAGTGATGCAGTTTCCTGATCAATGTTTCATGTTGAACACAATCAAAAGCCTTTGACAAATCGCAGAACACACCAAGCGCATCATGTTTATCTTCCCAGGCCTCATAAATACTCTTCATCAAATCTACACCAGCATCGGTAGTCGACCGTCCTTTGGTGAATCCAAACTGTTTAACATGAAATAATTTGTGATTGTTAAAATAGGTCAGCATCTGCTCAAATATTAACTTTTCAAATATCTTGCTCAAAGTCGGCAATACCGAGACAGGTCTGAAATTACCTGGATCAGAAGCACTGCCAGCCTTGAACAAGGGTATAACTTTACTATGTTTCATTAAATCAGGAAATACACCCCCTGAAACGCAATCGTTAAACACAGCTGCCAAGTGGGGGGCAATGACATCAATGACACTAGACACAGATTTTACTGATAGCCCCCATAGGTCTGCAGTTTTTTTAACATTAATAGCCTTAAAAGCTTTCAAAATGCCATTACAGTTGACAGCCGTGAATTCGAACGCGTCTTGACAGCTATCTACACATTCTGATAATAATTGCTCAGCGGAAGTGGAAGACGACCGAAGAGTATTCGTTATACCAATTGGAAATGCACTTACCTTGAACTCTTGTTGGTAGGTAGGCGCTGCTCCCAGCTTTGCGTTCGGGGTCTTGATTCACGACCGCGAAATATGCACACAGGAGTTATAACCGTAACTCTCGAGACTGTGGCTGATGATAAGCGATGTAGCGCGATATGATGGGTAATCACAGCGGCCGATAGCGGAGCGGAGCGTTAAGAGACGGGTGCGTGCGTATCTTCCAATAGCTATGGCGGAAAGTGAATGTAGGAAGCGGGCGGGATAGTGTTGCCATAGACAATACATAAAAGTAAGATGCGTTTAGTGCGTGAGTGTTGACATATAATAATTATAATAAATACCATTAAATACATAAACTAAAAAATATGTATGCGTCGGTACTGGCGCATCCAACTTCGGGGGGCTTAGAGGATTCTTCCTCTACATTGAATAAACAAAATAAAAAATAAAAGGAATGAAAACTTATGAACTAAAAAATAATTCAAAAGCGTAGGAGTTATTGCGTGGGTAACGGGCAAAGCCGAGTTACAGGACGAATGTATTCACCAGAAGAAGTCTTAATTCTGACGACTCTAATTACACCATCCTTCCCGGGAAACACCTCTGATACAACCGCGAGTGGCCACGATAAAGGATGCGTATTGTCATCCTTAACAACAACTACAGTTCCTATCGTCACAGGTTTGGACGGCATATTCCACTTATGTCTAAGTTGGAGAGAGGTAAGATATTCTTTGCTCCAACGTGTCCAGTAACTTTGAACAATTCTATTTAATAATTGATAGCGGGTGAGTCTGTTATCTGGTAATAGGGGTTCAATGTGTTCAGCGGGTAAATATTTAAGCGGAGTAACATTAAGAAAATGATTAGGCGTTAGGGGGGTTGGATCCGATGGATCCGAAGAAAGTATGCAAATCGGACGGCTATTCAAAATGCCTTCAATTTGCACCAATATTGTACTGAATTCTTCATAGGTGAGTATTTGACTCCCGATAGCTTCAAATAAATGAGACTTAACACATTTGACATTAATTTCAGGCAACAAATTAAAATTGGGCCCGAAAGGTGGGCTGTGCTGAAACTGAATCTTATGTTGAGTTAGATATTTATTCAGATCATTTTTATAATTAGTGGACTGTATAAGCGTGTAAATTTCGTTCAATTTTCGTTTCGCACCTATGAAATTAGTGCCTCCATCGCTGTACAACACTGAAACAGGACCCCTGCGTGAGATAAAACGTTTAAAGGCAGCGAGAAATAAATCTGTACTAAGATCACTTACTAACTCTAAATGGAGCGCCTTTGTTGTGAGACAGACGAACAAGCAAATATACGCTTTATGACTTTTTACTCCACGACGCCTTATGTGAGTTACGTAAAAGGGTCCCGCGTAATCAACTGCGGTATGCACAAACGACTTTACTTGTGAAACTCTAATGGATGGAAGATCACCCATAGGTGGAGTTGTAGAACGAGGCCTAGCTTTAAAACATAAATTACATTTATGTACTCGTTGGCGAATCAAATTTCGTGCAGAAAGAATCCAATACTTTTGGCGAGTCAATGCTAACACTAGTCCAGGACCGGTGTGTAAATTGTCGGTGTGATAGTGGTCTACTAAGAGCGACACTATACGTCCTTTAGGTGATAGCAGTATTGGATATTTTGTATTGTAATTTAGTTGAGAATGAGTAAGTCGACCACCTACTCTAATTAACCCTTGTTCGTCAAGAAAAGGGTTGAGTTTTAAAATAGCCTGATTTGGACAAATTTTAGTAGCCTTAAGTGCTTGTAATTCTACCTGAAAATACTTAGACTGATCGAAGCGGACCGCATAATATTCTGCGTATTCTAAATCGTATACAGAAAGTATACCGCGGGATTTGAGAATCCTTGTGAAACGTAATACATAAACCAGTGAACGAATAAATTTTACCCAACTCGAGCAACGCTCGGCAAGTTCGTCTATCATGTGAACGTGATCGGAGACAGGTATGGTATGTGCATGGAGAGAAGCTATTTTAATTTCCGGTAATTCTGTCTTCTCGTTATGATTGATTTTATATTCCTTCACAGGCCATGCATTTATAGGTGCGGACAGCCATTTCGGCCCGTGAAACCAAAGATAGTTATTTATTAACCCTTTAGGTGTCACAGGGCGCGAGACTATATCGGCGGGATTTTCAACCCCACGAACGTGATACCAATGGGAAGCAGGCAGATATTCATTTACCTGAGCGATGCGATTAGCTACAAAAGTTTGAAACTTATGAGCGGGAGAGTGAATCCAGGTAAGGGTTACCGTAGAATCAGAGAATGCGAATATATTGTTTATTTGACACCGCTTATTAAAAACAGTGCGCACAGAATTAATTAATTTTGCGAGTAAGACCGCCGCGCAGAGTTCTAAACGCGCTAGCGTTTTATTAGAATCTGACACTTTGGATTTAGCGGTCAGTAGATTCACATTAAGAGCGTTTCCGTTCTCAGCCGTTTCTATTCGTACATAGATAACAGCACCATAACATTGCTGGCTGGCATCCGAGAAGCCTATTAGAGTAATTCGACGAGCGGATGTTAAACCTATATGTCTCGGTATTTTTATTTCAGATAAACGCGACAACTCCCTATGAAAGTGTTTCCATTTAGACAGAATGCAACCCGGGACCGTCTCGTCCCAGTCCAGTTGTAATTTCCAACATTCTTGTATAAGCAACTTCATGTATGCGACCACTGGACTGATGATTCCAAGCGGATCGAACAAGCGCGCGGTTACGGAAAGGATCGAGCGTTTAGTGCATGTTAAAGGCATGTCGATCACTATTTTAAAGTTAAAGGTGTCATCGTTAGGTTGCCATTGCATACCCACGATCTTAGTGTCAACATGAGGATCCTCATCAAACTTGACAGCGAGACAGCTCTTATGAATTGACGGGATACGTGACAATAGGGTATTGTCATTAGAGATCCACTTAGTTAAGTTAAAACCTCCAGATTTAAACATAGCGACCATTTCCCTATAGGTGTCTTCAGCTAAATCTACATTCTCTATGGAACTAACGTAGTCGTCAACATACATGTGATTGTCAGCTTCGTAAGCCGCCAGAGGATATAAAGCGCGACAGTCTGACGCGAGCTGGTTTACGACTCGCATTGCCAGGAAGGGTGAGCTGGAGACGCCAAAACAAACGCGGTTGAAATGATAGCTTTCAATAGGAGAGTTGGAATCGAACCTAAATAATATTCTTTGATATGTATGATGATCTTGAGTAAGTTTCACTTGAAAATACATTTTTTCTATGTCCGCGGTTACAGCAACCGGGTACATACGCAAATTGAGAAGCAAATGAAAGATATTGTTCTGTAATATTGGTCCCGTATAAAGCAAATCGTTAAGCGATTTACCTGACGTGGTTTTACACCCAGCGTCTAAGACCACACGCGTTTTAGAGGTTTCTTTGTCAGGGCGATAAACGGCCCGATGCGGCATATAATAAACTTGAGAGTCTAGAAAGCTATTTGACACTTTAGTGAGATAACCTTGATCAATATATGTTTGAATAATGGCGTTATAATCGTTGCGTAAGTTAGAAGCGTCTAACTTTTTTTCTAAATTTAAAAACCTGCGTTTGGCGATTGTGTACGAATGCCCTAGCTCACTGGGAGGGTATTTAAAGGGAAGGCTAACCGTATATCTACCGGTATCGTCGCGTGAGTACGTAGACGAGAACAGCTTTTCACATGCTGCGTCGTCCGTGCTAATGTGCTTCTTATCTGGCACCTGTTCTATCTCCCAAAAGCGTTGCGTTAATTGTTCGAGAGACACATCTTGAGTGTGACATAAGAAGGCCTTGTCGGACACGGAGGAATGAGACATGCGATCGCGGGGATGCTTGTTTGCCCCTAGCGAATAAGGTAAAGCATGCGCCTTTCCCATTGCGACGTATCCGAGCGTGGTTTCTATCGCGATTACTGATGAGGTTGGGGATGTAATTTTTTGCGACCCTAAAATCATGGGGAAGAGTTCATTACCTAACAAACAATCTATACCACCCGGAGTATAGTATCGTTCGTCAGCCATAGGTAAATTTTGTAAATGGGTTAATTCCGCTGTATCAATTTCCACGTTAGGCAAAAAATCTGTAATAGTGTCTATAACCCGTGCACTAACCGAATAAGAACAGCGGGCATCAAATCGCGAATATATTTTGAAATGCGTAATTCCATAAGATTGGCTTTCAAGTTGACCTATGCCTTTAATGACAGAAGGAGCGTTAAGTATGGTTAAGTGCAAACGCTCACAACAAGACTTCGTAATAAAGTTACTCATAGACCCTGAGTCCAAAAACAAACGTATACGATCCGATTTATAATTTGCATATACACAAGCAGTCGGCAACAAAACCGTGGTCGCGCTGCTTGAATTACGCGGCGGAGGGATCACAGCCGATAACGACGCGATATTGCCACTGTGTGACCGCGCCTCCCGCGAGTGCGAGCGGGACGGATCATCTGCCGATGACGCATGAGTCGACATGGAATGCTCGGACGGCGCAGTAGACGCGTTTGCCTGCCTCGATGCGTTGCCGGCAGCATGATTTCTTGTTGAATTTGATGCGTTCAAATTATTTTTATAACACAGTAAACTATGATGAGACCGATTGCAAATCGAACACCTATTAACAGATCTGCAAGCACTCACGTGATGAAAACCTAAACAATTAACACAAAAGGAATGTTTACGAACTATTTCATTTCGCGTTTCAACAGTCTCTTGAATAAAATGTTGACATTTGAACAAAGGGTGAGCGGAATTATTGTTACATACGATACAATTTTTTATGTTAGAAGTATCGACTGATTTCAAATTAGTAGGGCGGGTTTGCGTAAAAAATGACTTAGGTTTATTTAAATGAGAGGCGGTTGAACTCCGCTGAGCGCGATAATCACCTTTTTGGGAATGTGATGGTGAGCGGAGCGTTTGGAGTTTGCTTTGTTCTGTTAAAAATGTTTTGACGTCACTATATGTAGGTACACTCAAATGTCTATGAGATTGTTCAAACAATTCAAGCATAGGTTTATCAAACTTGCTTAATGCTAAATGAGTTATTATGAAATCTGATAAATTTGTGATAGGTAGACGCTGCAGAGCTGCTTCAGCTGAACAAAAGTTCTCCAAGATCTGATCAGCCGATTGCCCTGGCTTCTGGTGTAACATTTGTTCTAAATAGCACGACGCCTGAACCCTGGTATCGTGGTATTTAGCCAGAAGGGCTTGCCAAATAACATCGTAATTTTGTGCGGTAGCAGCTATGCCTGAACAAACAGTAAGTGCCTTACCCGAAAGGCAACCTATCAAATATTGAACCTTTTCGGCGTTGGTGAGACGAGTATTCGTATGTATCACACTACAGAAATTTTCATAAAATATAGGCCACTTACCATAAGTACCATCGAAACCTGTGAGTTTAAGTGGGGGTAATTTGATATTAAAATTATCACTTTTCTTTTTATCGTCGAGTTCTTGTCTCAGAGTAGTTTCCGTTTGCTTTATGAAACAGTATAATTCATCAAATGTATTAAAAACACTATAACTCGGCTGTACCTGCGGATTATCTTTTAATTGTTCAATTAACAATTTATCGATAGTTTCGATGTAATCCGATCGGGTTTTATCGATAGATTGAACCCGAGCGAGAAACATCATGCGTACTGTTTCATCGGTAACCTTGAGACTTAAGTTGTACACTTCTTGAACTATGTGAAACAAACTTTGTTTTTTGTATTCTAAAAAATTTATCATGACCTGACTTTCGTCTGAACTTTTACTATGGGATTTGTCTTTAGAAGCCATGATAATATAATTGATACGAGATACGAGTATGTATATAAGTGGGTAGGTAATAGAAATATTCAGCGAAAAAGTATAAAATTCGAACAACGATCAGCTGTTAGCTTAAATCAGCTGTTTGCGGTAAAGTATTCAGAGAACAAACCCAATATGGAGTCTGCGTAACAATCAGCTGTTAATCGTTTGAATACCGTTATGTATCGGCTGCGTTGCCCAGTACCGTCACAATAAAATAAATATATGTGGGTATAAAATTAACGTATAAATATGAGTTTTATCTACGATTACAATTCGAAAGATAATATGAAATTGTAATGAAATTGGGGAAAACTACGTTAAATTTATGACGGTTGAGAAAATTGTTAATTTTGGATTGTCCGTTTTACTTTATGCCAAAACTCCTAATTACCAAAAAATATCAAAATGATTGCCTAGAATCGGACAACCGGACTAACATGGCCAGGATGGTCCAAGTCCTGGGTAGCGATAATTTCGGGGGGCGCTACCTGCCAGCGGGTTGATTATATATAGGTAAATATGATTATGATAAATAGCGTAAATGCGTTATAGAATATGAGTACTTATGAGTAATATAAAATATGCGGTGTGAAAAGATAATTAACTTTTCTAATGCGTGCGGGTGGCGTTAAATATAATATTTGCGTTGAGTATTTATGAGTAATATACTAAATATATATATGCGTATGCGTGAATTTAATAGGAAAAGAGGTAATTAATATTATTAGTAGAAAGAATGCGTTAGATGGAATATCCGGACGGAGGACCACACTTGGAAATGCACTTACCTTGAACTCTTGTTGGTAGGTAGGCGCTGCTCCCAGCTTTGCGTTCGGGGTCTTGATTCACGACCGCGAAATATGCACACAGGAGTTATAACCGTAACTCTCGAGACTGTGGCTGATGATAAGCGATGTAGCGCGATATGATGGGTAATCACAGCGGCCGATAGCGGAGCGGAGCGTTAAGAGACGGGTGCGTGCGTATCTTCCAATAGCTATGGCGGAAAGTGAATGTAGGAAGCGGGCGGGATAGTGTTGCCATAGACAATACATAAAAGTAAGATGCGTTTAGTGCGTGAGTGTTGACATATAATAATTATAATAAATACCATTAAATACATAAACTAAAAAATATGTATGCGTCGGTACTGGCGCATCCACCAATAGGTACATTACTGAAAAATTTTTCGAACTCAGTCGCTACTTCCAGATCCCCTGTAACGTGGCGACCGTTTAACTTTAAATGAAAGCTTCGTTCACTTGTTTTAGACCTACCGCATTCAGAATTTATAATGTTCCAGGTAGTTTTAATTACATTTGTCGAAGCTGTAATTTTATTTCTAATGAAATTTGACTTTGCCAAGTAACAGACCTGTCTAAATGTCTTTGAGTATTTTTTAACATATTCCTGAAAGTCAGGGTTGAAATTAAATGATTTGCCGAATAAAGTTCATAAAGTCTCTTACGACTTTTATAAATACCGGGTGTTGCCCAGTCACTGAAAACAAAACTGCTTCCGAACGATACTGTTTTTGGTGTAAAGATTTTCCCAAACACATCATGGATTAAGTTGAATAAATCAGCATAAGATTTATCCACAGTAGTGTAATCGGGCAATTCTGTTATCTTATTTACTATATTTTCTCGGAAAATTTCTAAGCGTTTTGAGTTGACTGGTACAAAACTGATTACATTCTTATTTCTGGTAATATTTCTAGAGTACAGAGCCGATTGTCCTCGATGATCAGATTTTACAGGGTCCACAATACAATTCCTAACAGGGTGTATATTACTAAATATGTTATCAATACAAGTAGCACTAGTGGCAGTTATACGAGTAGGTTCTAGAAATATGTTATATAAACCAAAGGATTTCAATAAATTTAACATTTTCCGTTTCTTTGTTGGTTCCAGCGAAGAATCTAAAATATCTACATTGAAATCTCCACAAACTACTACTGTTTTTTTAGAGCACTGGCATTTAAACAAAGCTTCTTCCAGCTTCTCTTCAAACTGTATGTATGGAGCATCCGGGGGACTGTATACGCTTAATACAATGAACTGCTCGAACTCAATACTAGCTATTTCAATAACTCGTTCAAGAGAGAGGCTTACTATATCTTTACGTTCTTTAAATTTTATAGCCTTGTTAATAAGAATTAATGAGCCTCCTCGTATACATTTTGTCCTACAGAACGAGCTAGCAACCCGGTGATTTTTAAAGTTGAACATGACTTCATGACGCCTTAACCAATGTTCTGTGACACAAAAAATATCAATGTCATTCAAGTTCATGTACAACTCCAACACCAATTCTTTCCCATTAATAAGGCCCTCTACATTTTGGTGCACCAGGTGTAAACCATAATTTTTATGATTAGTAGATTCAATGGCCTGAGGGCAGTCAGATTCAAAATTTTGCTGTGGCTGATGTAAAACTAAATTGCCAGATTTAACATTCATTGATTCATACATTATGTCAAGCTTAGTGCAAGAACGTTGCTCTTTTGTCCCATAATCTAATTTAAATTAGTAATTAGTATTACGAGTATATATTATGAAGAACATTTTTTTATGGGAATAAGGAATAGGGAATAATATAAATATGCGGAAGGGGAGCGGCATCGACGATCTTCCTGGCGGAATAATTGCTTTGTGGTCCGGAGTGGACCAAGAGGATCAAGCAAGTAAGGGAGTGGGTGTTTTGCTCTCCTCCCGTTTGGCTTCTGGGGTGAAAGATTATGGATTGGCAGGCCCAAGACTCCTGTGGGTACGTATAAAACTGGGGATCACGAGAGTTTTTTTGGTCACAGCCTATGCTCCCGTCAGATCGGCTGATCCCCAAGTGCTCGCGGAGTTCTGGGATTCCGTTAGGGACGTCCTCGATTTGGCTGACGGGAATGAAAAGTTGATCATGTGTGGTGATTTGAATGGATGGACGGGGACCAAGCGAGATGGCTTCGATGCTGTCCTTGGTCCGTATGGAGATAAGAGAGCGAATGATGCTGGTAAGTCAATCTTAGACGTATGCTTGGAACGAGACCTCCTTGTGGCGAACAGTTTATTCCGTCACAAAGATATCCACACGTATACTTGGAGACGGAAGGAAGAAAATAGTGTAATTGATTTGATTTTTTTGATAGACAATCGTCTCCGAGAGGCTATAAGGGATACAAGAGCCTACAGAGGCCCCACTCTTGAAACTGACCACTACCTGGTGGTAAGCCGGTTTGTTGGTCTTTTCAAGAAGTGGAGGCACTGGCGAGTGCGTGTCCCTTTCGGACACTATGAAAGGATAAAGAGTGAAAACTGGAAGATGAAAGCGTAAGGAGTATGTATGTAGGCTTAGTCAGTCAAAGGCTCGCAAGCGCGAGCTTTTCCGACTTAGATGTGGATGAATGCTGGAATATTATGAAAGAAAGTATAGTGGATAGTGCAAAAGAAGCATGTGGGAGTGCAAAGAGACATGAACATTCAAATGGTGATGCCTGCTAACTAGGAATTTCGAGACAAATACCAAACTCTTTTGGAGGGAGGGCAAGAAGTCTCGGAGCTGTTCGCCAGTTTCCAGAATGGATAAGATTAAGAGTAAAGCTGGGGACATTCTTGCTCTAACACCTCTTATAATAATAATAATAATAATTGGTATGATAGATTTGCTTTTTGAATCGTCTGCTTTCTGAGATCAACAAAAAATGTCTCACAAGGTTATAGAAAAGCACACATCCGCAGGGCAGCTTGTGGCGAGCTGAATGTGCGTGGCTACACATCGGTCCCGATTCCTCAGAGTTTTGTTGTGCTTTGTCACCGGTTAGCATTTAATGGGCTAATGGGAGGACGCTACTCCCGGAAGTGCAGCAAATCTCAACTCTGGCTTGCCTTAATTGGCCGGTCAGAGGGAGGAAGCCAGAGCTTTATGCTCGGGGGTAGAAGTGTCATTTTCAAGGGCATAACTACGGGAAACCCGCTCCGGGTCTGACCCGTGATGGCGAAACCGGCGCCGCACCGCTCGACACCCCTAGCCGCTCACACCGGTGTTGCCCTCTGTCGCCTTACAGGCCTGGCCTATGGCGATTGTATAGGGGGCCCATCTAGTGAGTTGGCGAGTCACCGTCTGCCAAAATTTTCATTATAACATATTGGAATGGCAGACGCCGTTGTCATCCATAGCATAAGATACATAGTTCCATTTAACCCCCAACCAAATAGCCCATTTTGTAGTAAGCATATTTTATAATAGTTTAGCTCCCATTGTAGACAGTCCATTGCCGTCCTTCTACATAAGGCGGACGTGAATTGTCTGCAGTGGGGGTCCCATTTCCTACATTAAAAATCTCAAAGGGCCTCTGCGTGTTGCACCATTTATGTCCCCATGTAGGTAAGCCTATCAAAAGACCGGGTATCTTCGCAAGAAAAAAAAAGAAGGTACCCGAGAAGAAGAGACATAATAATAATATAATCTTATGGGTCCATTAGAGGTGTTAGAGCAGTGGACTAAGTACTTTGGAGAAATGTATGAATATCTCCCGGATGCGGGCACTGCGAGGGAGTCGATGACTGATCTTGCGGTGCAAGCATCAAGCGAAGATATTACTTTGGAAGAGATTGAATGGTCGATACGAAGCTTGAAGAATGGAAAGTCTGCGGGAATTGATAGGATATCTGCTGAAATGATCAAATTAGGTGGTCCTTACGTCCAGGACGCCTTCTGGTCATTGAGCAATCTATGCTGGAAGACTGGAAGGGTCCCAATGGACTAGAGACGTGCTATCATCGTGCCCTTGTATAAAGGCAAGGGCTCACGTATGGAGTGCGCCTACTATAGGGCCATCAGTTTGATCAGAATTGCAGCTAAAGTAATTGGAAGGCGCAGGGTGGTTTCCGAAATGGAAGGGGATGTATGGACCAAGTTTTCTCGCTCCGCAACATTGTAGAGAAGCAGCTGGCTGTAGGCCGGAAGGTTTTCTGCGGTTTTGTGGACATGGAGAAAGCATTTGACAGAGTTGTACGGAAGGATCTCTGGGATACATATATTGCCAGGATACGGGATTGATGGTGCGCTGCTTCGTGCTGTGCAGTCTACATATGTGGGATGTACGGCATGTGTGCGGGTGGGCGGCAGCCTGTCTCCCTGGTTTGACTTCAACATTGGCGTCAGACAGGGCTGCGTGCTGTCGGCTCTGCTGTTTGTCCTGTACCTGGACGATTGTTTTAAGAAAGTAAGATCGATGAATGTTGGATTGCGAATGGGTGACTTACTTGTGAACTGTTTGCAGTATGCAGATGATGCCGTGCTCATAGCCGAATCGCCATCAGAACTACAGTCACTAGTCACAACGATGAAAGATGACTGTCTAATGAGAGGCTTACATTTGAACGCGACTAAAACGAAAGTGATGGTATTCGAAAGAGAAGAGAACAGAACGAATGCCAGGATAACTGTAAATGATGTAGTGCTGGAACAGGTGGATGAGTTTGTATAGCTTGGATGTGCATTTAGCAGGGATGGACGGTACACCGCTGATGTAGAAAAGAGGGTAACTGCGGGCAATAGTGTGAATGGAGCGTTAGGCAAACTTTTAGGTACCAAGGCCTTAAGTCAAAAGGCCCAGCTTGCAGTACAAAATGCGATGTTGATACCTACGCTAACGTATGGAAGCGAGAGTTGGGTATGGCAGGAAATGCATGAAAGTACAATAAACGCGGTCGAGATGCGCGCGCTACGCAAAATCTGCGGAGTAACGCTCGCAGATCGCGTTCGGAATGAACATGTAAGAAAGAGAGTTGGTTTGAAAGAGAGTGTCGGTGTTAAAGTAAGGAAGGGCATGCTAGGATGGTTCGGGCATGTGGAACGAATGGGAGATGAAAGAATGACAAAACAGATGTACAACGCGAAAGTGGATGGACGTAGAAGTCGGGGAAGGCCACGACACACCTACCACGACCAAATTATCGTGTTTTAGTTGAAGGTGGTGTCAAGAGCCGTAGGAACCGACGTGCATGCATGAAAAGAAAAATGAAAGTTGAAGAAGCAAGTGAGGTGTGTATGGACCGTGCCGTGTGGCGCTTGGTTCTTTTTGCCTACCCCGCAAGGGATTTGGCGTGAAGATAGTTAGTTAGTTAGTTAAGAACATTTTTTTTAACGTGAGTGAAAGTCCATCATGGATCCTATGCTGGACTCCTACCGACTAAAGAAATCTCACTTAACACCCAACAGCCTATGGTGGGAAGCTCCGGATTAGCCCTCGGAGGGAGGTAACAGGACTCCCAACAGATCTACGGCCACCACTGCGTGCTATCCCACGTCTTTGGGGGGTTTCGGGTGTAATCCCGCTTCTAAGGGGGGGGGGGGGGTGCGTGCGTGAATCGCTCACGTCACACTGCCGTCATGGGCCTGCTTCTGTAAGGACGGTGAGCAGCCCTCTCTCCGTCCTCAGGCCCCCGGTCATAGTGGCTGATAGTCTTCGGCGAAGACACGTCAGCGGCGCTCAAGTCGCCGACTGCGGAATTTGGGTAGGAGAGTTCTCTCCCATTCCCGCACGCCGCCTCTTTCACGAGCATGACCTGCTCGCAGAAAGAGGCGGCGCAGTCCCACCTACTCCCGCTGAAGATCATGGCTCGCACCATGGTCTCGAGCGATAGAGTGTTCACGTCCAGACCCACTATGAGGACCTGGTTTATTTTATTTTATTTTTATTTGGTGCTGTTGCGCCCACGCCTTGTACTGCACCAGCGTGTGGAGCGCTGTGTCATCGCTGCGGACAAAAATATTATGGAGAACTTAGAAGATAAAAACATAGATATAACTATTTACGTCGTCGTACTCACTGGGAAAATTTGCTGTACACTACCTATAACTGTTTGTAACGTAATTTAATTGTTTTCCGGCACTACAAAATTATGTTTTGGATGTAAAAATAGTTGTACTTAAAAAAACCATTTTTAAAGTTCCAAGTTCCTATCCAAGTATAAAAAATAATTTTCGTAACATAACCAAGATTTTTAATATTTTAAAGCAATTACTATGCTAACTTTTTCATAATATTTTATTATAACCAAGATTCTTTGCGTCGTACCCGTGGAGGCGGCTTTGCTTCACTTCAGATGATTTGAACTCCTGCGCTGCAGCAGTAGCTGAGGGGATCTTGGCGGGCATGGAATGTTATATTCCTAACCGCTGGATCCCGGCAGGAGCTAGGAAACGACCGTGGTTTAATCGGCTTTGTAGAGAAACTAGGATGTTGAAAGAGACTGCCTACAGAGCTTGGACCACGGCTCGCGCTAACTCAGATCCTAGCATCTCTGAAGTGAAACGCAAACTGAATGCAGCCTCGAGAGCCAGTAAAAGAGCGGTTGCCAGGGCTAAGTTTGATTTCGTCGGCAGAATTGGTCAGCGACTAGCCGGCTACCCTTCTGGAAGTCGTGAATTCTGGTCGCTCGCCAAAGCTGCCGAGGGAAACTTTTGTCGGTCGGGATTACCACCTCTACATAGACTGGATGGTAGTCTGGCCCAGAGTGCCAAGGAGAAGGCTGACCTTTTGGGTTCTCTCTTTGCCTCCAACTTGACCATGAACGATGGAGGTGCGCTTCCGCCTGGTATCCCTTGGTGTGGCACTTCCATGCCAGAAATTAAATTCAAGCAACGGGACGTCAGGCGGAGGCTTCAATCCCTAGATATTCATAAGTCGAGTGGGCCGGACGGCATTCCCGCGGTGGTACTTAAGCGGTGTGGTCCGGAGTTGTGTCCGGTACTTACACGTCTTTTCACGCTTTCATACTCCATGAAGCAAGTCCCGGCGTCGTGGAAGATCGCGCACGTGCATCCTGTGCCCAAGAAGGGTGACAGGACCGACCCGGCCAATTATAGGCCTATAGCCGTCACCTCCCTTTTATCTAAGGTGATGGAGCGTGTAATTAATACACAGCTCCTGAGGTACCTTGAGGAACATGACCTGCTCAGTGACCGGCAGTACGGTTTCCGTCACGGTCGCTCGACGGGCGATCTTCTTGTGTACCTCACACACCGCTGGGCGGCGGCTATCGAGAGTAAGGGTGAGGCTCTAGCAGTGAGCCTCGACATTTCGAAAGCCTTTGACCGGGTCTGGCACCGTGGTCTTCTTACGAAATTGGCCTCCTATGGACTGCCCGAGAGTTTATGCGGATGGGTGTCCAGCTTTGTGGCCGGTAGAAGCATCAGGGCCGTCGTTGACGGTAGCTGTTCTGACTGCATGGCCATAAACGCTGGAGTACCACAAGGCTCAGTGTTGTCCCCTACTTTGTTTCTGCTGCATATCAATGACATGTTGTCTATTGACGGCATTCATTGTTATGCGGACGACAGTACGGGCGACACTTATTACACGGGCCGTCCCTGTATCTCTCGGGATGCAGTGGAAGAAAGTCGTGAACAACTTGTGTCTGAAGTCGAGGCTACTCTCACCAGAGTGTCCGATTGGGGTCGACAAAATCTTGTCCAATTCAACCCTACCAAGACACAAGTTTGTGTTTTCACCGCAAAAAAGACTCCATTCACTGTGGCGCCACAATTTCAGGGCACATCTCTCACCATCTCTGAAAGTATAGGGATCCTTGGTGTTGACATCTCCAGTGATGTGCAGTTCCGCAGTCACTTGGAGGGCAAGGCCAAGCTGGCGTCCAGGAAGCTCGGAGTGCTCAAAAGGGCGCGGCGGTACTTTACTGCGGCGCAAGCACTGCTTCTCTATAAGTCGCAAGTGCGTCCGCATATGGAGTACTGCTGTCACCTCTGGGCGGGGGCACCCGAATACCAGCTTCGTCCATTTGACTCGGTGCAAAGGCGAGCTATGAGAGTTGTCAACGATCCCATACTTGCAGGTGGTGTGGAACCTCTTAGTGACAGGAGAGACTTTGCTTCTCTATGTGTGTTCTACCGCCTGTACAACGGTTTGTGCTCTGAAGAATTGTTTGATATGATGCCTACGGCCACAGATTAAACAATAGTTACTACGTAACAGATACATCACTCCCATACTTAACCTCAAAAATATTAGCTATAACATATCGCTACAGTGGAAAAAATGTTCTAGGACGTATTCCGAGAGTCGAGATTCGTGCGCACACCGTATAATTGCGTCATTGAGTGACAACTATTGACAACATTAGGGTTGTAAGCACGTTACAAAAATACATATAACTACAAAAAACAATAAACACAGTGTCTGAAAAAAAAACTTAATAATATTTTATAACTTCTTCTTCTTTACATAAGAATTATATTGTAACTAGCTGATGCTCGCAGCTCAGCCCGCGTAAAAGTTTGTTCCTTTTCCCGCTTCCAATGGGAACTTTTTCCCGGGATAAAAAGTAACCTATGTGTTATTCCAGACTACAATCTATCCCGGTATCAAATATCAGCCAGATCCGTTGAGCCGTTAGAGCGTGAAAGAGTAACAAACATTCACAGATCTACACATCCGCACTCAAACACTTTCGCAATTAATTTTAGAATATTAGTAAGAAGTAAGATGAAAATAAAAGCAAGACTAAATAAAGCGAAATATTATTTTACTCGGGAAATGTACATTGGTTGTGCGCACTTCGCTCGGTCTAGCGTGTGGCAGCCCTCTGCCGGTCGGCCACGTTAGTTCTGCGTCATAATACTTAGGAGTAGGTGCTTATAAAAGGAATTGTAGAGAGTGACGGAGGCCTGCTACGGCTACATTCTATCATCGCACCGCTCGCCATAGACAGGGTGTTCATCCTCACACGTTGCGTCCTGAGCGCTCGAGCACGGTGAGATCTAATAGAGGCTTTCTTCCGCGTACGCTTAGGTTGTGGAATGATCTCCCTGCTTCGGTTTTCCCGGACGCCTACAGTATGGGGTTCTTCAAAAGGGGACTTAGAAGGTTTTTAAAGAGTCGGCAGCGCGCTTGTGGCGCCTCTGGTGTTGCAAACGTCCATAGGCTGCGGTGACCACCGGTACATCTGGGGGGCCGTATGCTTGTCTGGCACTCTAGTGGTATAAAAAAAAAAAAAAAATTCTTATAAACTTCACAAGTGCTATTTACGACTATTTAAAGACTTTTAGATTCATATCCCGTTAAATTAAACCACCTTTGCTTATCTCATTATCTTTATGACATTGTTTAAAAATCTTTTCTTTTTGATTACATTTTTTATTACTAAGCGTTTATTGCAAAAGTAATTTCATTATTACTTTTCATTACGAGGGGAGACGCAGGGTAACAAAATAATGACTTGCAATTTTAACTGGCAGTTTGAAAATTATTTATTCCTATGGCAACTCGTGAAAATACTTATATTTATGGTTCTGTCAGCGTTAAATTAAGGTATTCCACAAAATGAACCAATTTACACTTAAACTAGTTTATAAACATACTAAATCTCTGAAAAATATACTTATATTTTTTAATTTTATATACCTACCTATAAAAAGAATTGTTCGAGTGTTAGTTAAATCTCACGTCCTTATAGTATCGTAGTCAGGTACTCAAACCATAGGAACAGGAAGAGGCCATTAAAAGGCATATGAACTGAAGGCCAAATTAATCTATGTTGTATTCTGATAGAACTATTTCTGAGCTATACAAAACCAGATTTTGCTGACGCATTTTCTCTACATTCGTTATACGAAGGAGGGTCGGCGATAGCAATAAATCTAATCATAGAAAAGCTGAAGGGTGCAAATCACCTTGTCAATGACAGGTCACGTGACCTTAGCGATGCCCTTTGTACGAGATTGTAGGACTCTTCTAGTAGATTTACAAGCAATATCTGAAATACCTACCTAATTGAATTAAGCGGCCTCATTCGGTAGATATTAACGTCTGTTCATAGACTGTGTGTGTTAAGTTATTAAGCCATTGAAGTTAAGGCGCTCCCTCGCCGGAAGCATTCGCGTGTAACGCAACGTTACAGAGTCGAGCATTATAGCAGTGAGGGAGGAGAACCGAGCATTGCAATGCGCACCTTGTAATGATACAATGTGTAATGTTTTGATACAACTTGTAACATCAGTGCGCTTTGCGCACCTTGTAATGTTACAATGTGTAATGTTTTGATACAACATGTAACATCAATCCGCTTTTTTTGTTGCGCTAAATGTTACATTACACGCAAATGCTCGTCGGTCAGGGAGATAGTACTGTGACGTAATGCTCAAAGTCCTTATCCATATGATACATTACACGCGATATCCATATGATACATTACACGCGAATGCTAGTTGGTCAGGGAGGTAGTAACGTAACGTAATGCTCTAAGTCGAATCAATAAATGTTACATTACACGCGAACGCTCGTCGGTAAAGGAGGTAGGCTGTAACGTAATGCTCAAAGTCGAATCTAATATGTTACATTACACGCGAATGCTCCCGGTGAGGGAGGGCCTTTAATGCTCACGTGAGTCATGTGAACGGAAAAATAAGGTAGTGACTATTGATATGATGAGGATTGACACCCCACATTGATCACACGGAAAGTCAACCTTGAATATTCTATTTTGTTCACATCTCCGGTTGACTTAAATCGGTTGCGATCATTCAAACGTAAGATTTTAAGACTGACCAAGACCTTTCTAATAAAAGAAACCTGTCAAAATCTATTCATTAGTTTATACGTCCATCACGGACTAACTGACGGCCAAAATAAAATCATGTCGTCGTCAATATGACCCACGATTTTTTTTATAATAAATATCCAATGTACATACACGAATACTTTTTAATTTTTTAATAGTAGGTACCTAGGTAGGTTTATAATTAAAATTGTATTTTAATAACATTTTCTAACAAATCCGTATAAATTTTTATTACGAAATAAATTATTTCGTCTTTATAACAACAAATAAGAATAATGCTATTTAATTAATGCTATTGAAAAATAGTCGTTAGTAGGATGGTCGTACATAGTCATAGAAGTATAGCCGTTGAATTTAGCTGGAACTCCCCGTATGAAGTTAATTGGATTTTTCCGTTTGCCACAACTCGTACGTGTGCTGTGTGAATAATATATTTTGAAAACTTCGCTGAAGATGCTCACTAGTAAGTCCTTAGCGTATTTTTTTTAACCCCGACGGAAACCCGAACGGGGTGTTATAAGTTTGACGTGTGTGTGTGTGTGTGTGTGTGTGTGTGTTTGTAAGTCTATCTGGGCATCGTAGCTCCCAAACGGATGAACCGATTTTGATTCTAATTCTTTTGTTTGGAAGATGGGTTAGGGGTGAGTGTTCTTAGCTATGTTTTATGAAAATCGGTTTAGCCATTCGAAAGATATGAGGAGTGGAATGTATTTCTAACCACACTCCGCACAATTCGCATTAGCTCTGAATTATTGTTGATAGACTATACGTATGTTGATATTATAAAACCTTTATAAAGACCCTATAAAAACGATGAAATAAAAAAATTAATTAAAAATTTAAACTCCCACGACTCCCAAAAAAAGAACAATAAAAAAGCCAGTAAAAAGAAAAAAAAACTGTAATGTTATGATCTATCTACCCTAAATATTGAACCTTTATTATTATTATAGGAAGCTATATTATTTACGTATTCATATTTTTAACTAACAGTTTGTCTCGTCGGGGACCGCTCTTCTAATCATAACCTAATCGTACGTCTATCTCTGTTTAGGTATAGAGCGGTCCCCCCGACGAGACCATTCTAAAATGTAATGCAAGTCAGCCCTAATCAACACTGACGACATGACACTACAGCTTAAGGCTTGTATATTCGAAAGAGACTCATCTTGGGGTGAACTTTATGCTACGAAATATATTTTTTGATTTGATCTGATTAAACTATATTATTGTAATTTATATACTCTTGCTTTTTTAACGGTTGAAAACACGATTAGGAATACTTTGTTTGATCGAAACCGCTCTCGAAAAATTTAAAATATTGCAAAAATCTTAACAGGTAATATACTTTTTTTATTTAAATAAATTAGTTTAATCCTCATAAAACCCTGTCGTAAAATAGATATAGGTCTTTAGAACAATATTTTATGGCTAGTTTTTTTCTTAAAACCCCTCATATTTTATAACAGTAATCTAATGTTTTAGAATCGAACGAAATCCGGCAAAAGCGTGCGATGCAATCCTTCGAATTGCCTTAGGATTTGTCAAGGTCGAATACGGATGCCTTAAGATCAAAACTGATACCTGTATCGTGGCTCAATTTGCTTATTTACTGATGCCAACTGAATAGTAATGTCTCATGAAATGTTCGGAATTAAAGATTACACATACGCATAATGAACATACTGAGCTGTGCGCTTACTGGAACAATTTAAATTAAGTATTTGATTTTCTTGTCTACCTTCGTAGTTATAAGGTGCTTTTAAAGGACTTTGTACTATTTTCGGACAAATAAAGTTTTAAAAGTGCTTATTAAACATTAAAAAAAAAAGTTAATGAAATGTTACAGAAATCAGATAAGGATATTATTGATTTTAAAAGGTATTGAGTACAGTAGCGTCGGTTTCAATTCCGGTTTGAATAAAATAATTGTATGATCCGAAAATATTTGCTATATAACTTGGATTTTTTCTATAAATCAAATGTCTATGAATTTCAGCACTGGTCTGCCATAAGTTGATTTGATAGATTAATTGATAAATTGGTGCTTTAAAAAAAATTGACTAGGTTCAGGTTCATCATCACGCCTTTATCCCCGAAGGGGTAGGCAGAGGCATAAATTATATACCCACATTTCACCTTTTTTTTATAATTCACTAAATTGATCATTTTATTTTCTTTCATTTTTATTACGTTCACTAACCTTTAGGACTTCTAAGTTACTGTCATTTAATTCATGTTATAGTACAGTTTGCCTTTTGGCACTACAGTGTACCGTGGCGATGGTAGAAAACCATCATATAAATTTTCTTCAGACGTTGCTTATCTAAAACTTGAACAACAATGAGCAAAGTTGTAAAACTTCAAATCTAAGCCAGTTGTTCATTGTTCAGAAATTTCGTGGTAAACGTACTATAAATTTTCCGCTCAGGACAAAGTTAGAGAATAATTTTCCGCGTCTCTGTTTATTATAAGCTGGGAAAGTTAGTTCAGAATCGGTGCCTGTAATGAGCTTAAGGCCTCAAATTGTATATCAGCGGCGAGCGGGGCGACTGCGATTGTGGCGAGAGCGCGGCGCCTGAGTACATACAAGCACAAATTAGAGATAGTGCAGATGGAAACCTACACACTAAACTCGCGGAGGCTACGCACACATAGACACCGCTCACAGAGTTCACAAACACGAGGTAAACATTTTCATAGAAGTTTTCGATACTGATTTGTGCGCGAGTGTGTGTAGCAGAGGGTAGGTGTGAAAAAAGGACATACATGAGATTTCCACCTGTACTATCTCTAATTTGTGATACAAGAGAGAAAGGCGGCATTGCGCTCGCACACAATCATACCGCGCTCGGTGCATTTCTTTTCGTTTATTCGAAGTTGCATTTTCTTTTGGACTCTGATGCCGCGCTCTCTCCGCAATCGCCCTCTCCTCGCTCGCCACTGACATCCAGTTTGAGACCTTACAAATGTGAACTGCGCTTTGTAGATTGCGACTATGAATAATACTAGTACAATTATGTGGTTCGTTTGTTGAGAAGCTTTTACTACCAACTCTTCTACGATTTCTACATTTAAATAGACCTAATTTACTCAGTTTAAATAGAACACGAAGCAAAAGCTTTTATTTAATAAGAAATTCTTAAAGTAAACAAGTTGGTACTTACGTATCTTATACAGATTAATCTTCTGTAGTTCAGTCGTCCAGAATAACGTTACTCAATAATTTGAGTGCAATGACTTAATTCTACTGGTAGACTTTAATTCGAAAACCTAAAAACGACCATATTATGTGCTTCTTCTCACATGCATATTTTTATGCTGCGGCACTTTCACCATCACCTCGCCGCGAGTTATCGAACTGTTCCTCAAACTCCAAAAGCATGATCGCCAGACAGTCTGCGAGACCGTCCAGCAGTCATGCCTTTAGAGTCTTGGTGATGGAGACGTGGGGACGTTGTAATTCTTATCAGCAACATGATGTAGCCGGCCCTAGGGTAACCTCTGTTAGGGCAAGGTTAATCCAAACCATCGTCTACACATCTGAGTTAAGAAAATCCGGAGATACGTCTTGGTTCTACATCTTCTTGCATGCCTTGTTGTCAGCTCCAGGCAAGGAATTTAACTGTTTTAAGTTTATCAACTGGAAATACACCCATATTAATACAATATTCTAAGAAGTATTAAGAGCTCACGAATATTTTTTAAGTAAATGAAAAAGATAGATACTTGCCGATACGAAGAAGGATGAAGCGCTTTGAAACATAAATCAAACGAGACTAAAGCAAATCAAATCATACAGGTGCCTAGCTCTGACATGGCGGTAAACTTTGAAATACTGTACGAGGCAATTTGGCTTAACGCCTTTGGGAGCCAAATAAAGGTGTAAATTAGAGCACGTCATACGAGTTTCGTCCTCTCTATTTCAAACTTTGGTATAGGTAATACGTTTCTATTCAGTTAATTTTGATCTTAACAAAGTTTATTACCTTTATCCGAAATAAGGGTTCAGACAAATTGTAAACAGCCCCATGAACTAAGCACTGTTTTGTTAAATTTCTTTCCACTTGCTTTTATTAATTAACGTGTGGAAATTCCCTCCGATGTCTTGCTGAAAACGATCCCTCTACCGCGGGTGCCCTAGGTAACTGCTCGGAAGGAGGTTAATATCTTTTTTTAATGGGAAGCCAAAGGCAAAAGTTTTGTAACTATGACATTTCAAATCCAGACCAGCGCCAAATAATTTACCCCGGCTAGACTAAACACATACAACACGCTATAAAATAAACTGGGTCAATTGTCGCAAGACAAAAACGACATACCTATTATGCTTACGTACTATTCGCTCTGTATAAATAGCTCTGTATTATTGACTCAGGTGCAAACGCTAGAATTAATAAAATCAATATCAATACATATAATAAAATCGTAACAGGTCGCTGTCTGTACATGGAAGATAAATAAGAAAAAATATTATAGGGGGGCTTTATGAACGCAATAGAACCCAAAACAATGATTTTTAGAATTTTTGTCTGTTTGTCTGTTTGTCTGTTTGTCTGTATGTCTGTATGTCTGTATATCTGTTTGTCTGTACGGTTGTGCACGCTAATCACAGTAACCGCTTAACCGATTTTTTTTATTGTGTTGAGGTTTGCTCCAGTTAACATTTAGCGTTTTTTTTTTTTTTTTTTTTACCTGAGGGAAAATCCTCATGGATGTTATGCCGGACTCCTACCGACTAAAAAACCTCACGCAACGCCCAACAGCCTATGGTTGTGAGCCCCGGGTAAGCCCTCGGAAGGATGTCCCAGGACTCCCAACAGACCTACAGCCGCCTCTGCAGCCTCGCCCAGGGGGTGGTTCGGGTGCTAATCCGCGTCTTTGGGCGTGGGTTTCGGGTGTGATCCCGCTTCTAAGGGGGGTCGTGCGTGAGTTCTTCACGTCACGCTGCCGTCATGGGCCTGCTTCTGTAAGGACGGCGAGCGACTCTCTCACCGTCCTCAGACCCCCGGTCATGGAGGCCGATAGTCCTCGGCGAAGACACGTCGGCGGCGTCCAGGCCGCCGACTGCGGAACTCGGGGGGAAGAGTTCTCTCCCGTACCCGCCCCGCCGCCTCTTTCACGAGCATGACCTGCTCGCAGCAAGAGGCGGCGCAGTCCCACTTACTCCCGCTGGAGAGCACGGCTCGCACCATGGTCTCGAGCGAGAGAGTGTCCACGTCCAGACCCACTACGAGGACCTGGCGCTGTTGCACCCATGCTGTGCACTCCACCAGCGTATGGAGCGCTGCGTCATCGCTGCGGTCCTCGCAGTGCTGACACTCGGCCGTGGTTTCCCGGTGTCTTCGCCACAGATACCTACCGAAGCTACCGTGCCCGGTTAGTATCTGTGACAGCCGGTAGGAGAGAGCACCGTGTCTCCTCTCCAGTCACTCGTCCATGACCGGTCTGACGGCCGCGATTGTGGCGAATCACCCCTTTGGTTGCTCAAGTCGCACCTTCCATGTCTCCACGGTTTCCTGGTGGAGCAGGGTCCGCTGGGCCTCGATTTCTCGAGGCGCAGGCCTTTGGCCCCGATCCAGTGCCTCCTTGCGCCATCTAAACAGTGACGCAAGGACTCTCGCTTCCAGGTCCCATGGAGGGGTCCCGGCTAGGAGACATGCCGCCTCACCGGAGATAGTGCGGTATCCCCTTATCACCCTGATGGCCATCGTCCTCTGCGGACTCAGCAGTCTGGCCACATTACTGGCCGACAGGGTCTCCGCCCATACGGGGGCCCCGTATAGGGCCATACTTCGCACGATCCCCAGGTATAGTCTCCTGTAGGGAGCGTTGGGTCCCCTGATGTTGGGCATCAGCCGCGCTAGTGCGGCTGATGCCCCCCTCAGTTTTGGGACCAAACTTCGGAAGTGATGTCCGAAGTTCCACCGGCCATCGAGTACGAGCCCCAGATACTTCATCGAGGGCTCGATGCCGATGCTGACGCCCCCTACCCACAGGCTGGATCCCGCAGGTGGCCCCTTCCGAGGTCCGTGGAAGCACAGAGCCTCGGATTTGTGAAGGGCGACCTCAAGACCCAGCCGCCGAATTCGACCCACGACTTGAGCAACCCCTGCCGTGGCCTTTAGTGCTGCATCACGGTGCGTTGCTCCCCGCGCCGTAACGAGGGTGTCGTCAGCGTAACAAGTTACGCCGACCCCTCGGAGCAACGGACCACGCAGCACCCAGTCGTAACCGATGTTCCACAGGAGCGGCCCTAATACCGATCCCTGTGGAACACCGCACGACACATTTCGCCGACCCGGCCCTAGCCAGCTCGGGTAAGTTATGGCCCTCTCGGAGAGATAGGCCCCGACAATTCGACGGAGGTAGGGTGGCACTCCATGGTAGATAAGTGCCTCCCTAACGCAGCCCCAGGGCAAGGTGTTGAAGGAGTTGGTGATGTCAAGAGACACCGCCACCACCACCTCACCCCGCGAGACTGCTTCCTCTGTCAGGCCTTTAATGCGCATGATCGCGTCCACGGTGGAGCGTCCCTGACGGAAGCCAAACTGGCTATCCGCCAGATCAGGCCCCACGCGTGTGAGGTGCCCGACGAGGCGTTGTGCAATAATACGCTCAAAGAGCTTGCACACCTCGTCGAGCAACACGATCGGCCGGTACCCTGATGGGGAGTTTGCCGGCCGCCCCGCCTTTCGGATCAAGACCAGTTTCCCTGTCTTCCAGACCTTGGGAAACTGGCCTTTCTCGAGGCATGCGCTAAAAAGACCTATAAGTCGAGGCCCAAGCTCCTCGAGAGCCAGGACCCATGCTCGGCCTGGAATGCCGTCGGGTCCAGGGGCGGTGTTTCTGCGGGACTTAAGCCGCAGTACAGCCGCCCCTAACTCACCCTCGGTGACTACGGGCACGTCGTTCTCGCTGCCTTCCGCGTTGGGTGCCTGAGACGGAGCCATGCGCGGAGGAATGTGTTCCTCCGCTCTTGTCGGGAACAAGGAGTCCAGGACCCTCTCCAGCCGCGCCGGCTGGAGACTCTGGGTCAGGCGGGGTGCCTTAGGGCGTAATTTGCTCCTTACCATAAGGTACGGGCGCCCCCACGGGTTCCGCTCCAGAGTCTCCATAAACTCCTCGCGGCCCAAATTTTTGGACCGCTTGATGGCCGTCTGGAGGGCCCTCTTGGCCTCCTTGTACCCATCGTAGAGCTCCATCTCTCGGGCTGCCGCATCGTCTTGGCGGCGACGCCTCCGGCGGAACCTGGTGTACCGGCGGCGCGCGGTAACGCACTCCGCGCGCAACTGCGCGATTTCCGGCGTCCACCAGTACACCTGTTTTCTCGCCGGTCTGGGCCTAGCCCTAGGCATCGCCGCGTCGCAGATGTGCGACATGGCTCTCCCGAACCACTCCACCTCGGCATCAACATCGGCAGGCCTGTCCGCTGTCGGAATCCAGGCCTGCACGATGGCCGCCTCCAGGAGAGCCTCCCGATCAAGGCGATGTAGTGCCCAACGCGGTTCCGGGGGATTCGCGATTGTTGGCGGCACGTTAGGTGGAGGGGAGACGTCGAACCGAATATATCGGTGATCTGACGACGTCTCCTCCTCCTCCACCACACGCCATCCCTGGACACGCCGGGCGACCTCAGGGGTCGCAAACGAAACGTCTATGACCGAGCTGAGCCCCCGCCGCGTCCAGGTTGCGACATTCCCCCGGTTCAGGATGACTAAGCCACGTGTAGTGACCCAGTCCTGAAGTATCCTCCCCCTGTCCCTGGTTTCCCGGGAGCCCCAAGCCTGCGACCAGGCATTGAAGTCTCCCAGGACCAAGACAGGGCGAGGACGGCATGCAGCGAGAACGACGTCCAGCTCAGGGAGCCATAGCTCAAATTGATGCTGGTCGAGGTTTGGCGAGATGTAAACGGCCACGACAGCCATACCCTCATATTCCGCCGCGACGCAACCCGGGCCCCTAGCGATAAGCGCTAGGCGCGAGTCGTCCGCGCCGGTCCCCCCAAAGACAGTCGCCAGGCCGTCCAGATCCACCGGGCTTTCCGGGTGAACCCAGTACGGCTCTGCGACAACAGCAATGTTGATGGACCACTGCCTGATGCTCTGTTACAGAAGGTCCTGAGCACCAGAACAGTGGTTCAGGTTCACCTGCAGGATGCGTATATGGGTGTCCATTAATGGACGTCCATCTCCGCACCCTGCCGCGAACGTGCACTCACACCCTCACCCCCCCGTGCGGACGGACGGTGCTTCGGCTTTGAGGCAGCGCAGGCCTTGCTGCCCGCCCGGTGGTCGGCCTTCTTGCCCTCCGCCACGCATTTGTAACAGCGTGGCGGAGCGTCACAGGCAAGGGCCTTGTGACCGGGCTGACTACAGCGGAAGCACCGGTCGCCCACGGTAACTTCCGCCGCACACTGCACCCCCACATGCCCCACGACCAGGCACCTAAAGCACCTGGCTTCGCGGGGCTGCAGGAGATGCACCTGCGCCCTCAGGAAACCCCCCATTAAGGAGGCTTCGTCTGTCCGCGACTTTTTGAGCCGCCGCGACGGGGCAGCTCACGACTGCCGACCCGTGACCGGTGGGGCCAAAGCGTATTTCGCCTGACCTCACCTGATCACGAGGGCAGCCGCTCGCCTCCACGACGGCGGAGATTATCTCCTCCGTCATGGCCGCGTCATCCAGACCCGAAATGCGCAGACTCGCGCATTTGTTGGGTCTGGTGACGCGGACATCACCCGTGTCCAGCGACGCCCTCAGCTTTGCCGCTAGGGCACCAGCTTTGGGGCCGCTGGTGGCGCCAGAGACCTCGAGGAGGCGGGCTCCGGTGCGCGTCACCTTGCACCGGATACCTCCCTCAATCTCGAGGGCCTTGAGGTCGACTGAGGCTTTCGCCTGCCTCAGGACCTCTCCGTATCCCACGCCCTTCGCCTTGCCCTCTGTCGTCACCGTGATGACGACGGCAGTGGAGCGAGGAGCGCGGAGCCTCTTTGGCGCCTTTGCCGCGGCGGCCTTTGCCGCTTTGGCAGCCTCTTTAGCTACCTTCTTAGCGGCCTTTGCCGCCTTTTTGGCGGCCTTAGCCGCCTTCTTCTTTGCTCCCGCCACCTCCCAGACCCCCTCTCTAGAGAGAGTCTGGGGTGCAACGGGAGTGCTGACTGTGCTGTGGGAGCTGGGGTTGCCACCTCCACCAGATGCCGTCTTCTTGGGGGCGGAGGCCTTCCGCTGGAGACCGGGAGCCCCACTGGGTGCAGCCGTCGTAGCGTTTCGCTTGGGGCCTGAAGTAACCCCAGTCGCAGTCGCATAGGACCCCTGTGCTAGTGGTGGGCGGTACGCTCGGTCTTCTAATACGGCGAGACGCCTCTCCATCGCCGCCATCAGCTGTGTCACACTCGGCGTTGCTTTGGTGGCTGGTTTGGGAGGCTTAGGCAGCGCAGGAGTCTCAGTGTGGGCGACTTGCACCCCAGGAGCCGTCTGGGTCTTCTGGGGGATCTGCGCACTCTGTCCCACCACCACCCTACTAACTTCCTCTCGGAGGGCCCGAATTTGTTCCCGGGAGTCAGCGAGCTCAGCCTCCAGACTCGCTACCCGGCTCCTGAGTTTCACCTCCTCCTCAGAGACACTCCTGGAGAGGAGCTCCTCAAGCGCTTTCGTCGCGCCGGCGACGCATTCCGTCACCACCTTCTTTTTGCCCGCGATATTCTTGGCACCCCTCATGGCGTCAGTTATCCGGGTCAGAGCAGTGAGGAGCTCCCGAGCCTCTGGGACATCTTTGTCCTTCCCACTGGGTAGTGGTGGAACATGCATGGGTGATTTTCTTACCCTCTCCTTCTGGTTGTCGTGGTCGGATACTCTACCCCTTCCTGCGGTAGTAGCCGGTATCTTGGCTGGTAGATCATCCTCGCTAGACGAGACTGTTCCTGGCCTTCGGAACAGGCTTTTGGCCGATCCTGCGGATCGCGGCCTCTTCCTTCTAGCATGAATATCGAGACCCTCAGTTTCAGCATCCATGCTAAGGACTGACTCCGCGTCAGTCTCGACGAGGTTCAATGCAACCTCACGGTTAGTCACTGTAGACTCAAAATCCGTTGTGAGTGTGCCAGGGTTGTTAGAGATATCGATCGAGTTAATGGTTTCATTTGGTTTTTCCATAACTAATCCCACGAGTAGAGACGAAAGGGATCACTCCCCGGGTGACGCTCATTCCGGGAAGCGGGATATATACTGTAGGGTGCTCCAGGTGCCCTACAGGCCTTACGACTTAGCTCTCGGGTTTTATAGACTATCCTTGTCGCGGGCCGACCAATTAAGGCAAACCCTCCGGCCCCTACGGTCACCGCGTACCAACTGGTGCCACCAGTTGGATGGTTGCGATGACCCTAGGAGTTACGGAACGCGAGGAGGGTGGCTGGTCCTCCCCAACTCCGACGCTGGCACGAATGCCTGTAGGTCCCTGCGTTAGTAGAGGGCCTACACGCCCTGCGGTTACTCCGCTCAGTACGCTCTGAGCGTAGGCGGAGTAGCCCGAAGTGGCCTTTACGGCCCCCTCCTTGGTGGACTATTGGCCATGGGCGACGACGTGCGCCTTGCACAAAGCGCACGTCGTCGTCCACGTTACCAGGGTGTACCACGTGGAGGTTGTCCTACCCCACACCCCAACATTTAGCGTTTGTTTTATGTAAATCGGTTTAGAAATAAAAGAGTTATAACTCTTTTAAGATTCAGATATTTTGAAAATTTTAATTGTAGGGGTTTCTTTGAATGTGAGTGAACCCAAACTGGCGTGTTGGCTTAATCATAAAAGAGTTTCAGCAACAATTCAGTCCACGCCTTCGGCGCGGACTGAATTGTTTAAAAATAGTCTTAATCATTAAGCTCTTTTATGATTAAGCAAACAGGGCAGTTTCAGACGCTGCTTGATGACTCTGATGAAGAAATACCTCTCCTTTCATACAACTTATGTGACGTAAACGAAGTTGCGGGCTCAGCTAGTATTAAATAAATATTGTTGGACATTCTCACAGCCTCTTTAGATATTAGGAAAATTCCTGAATCATAGCTTATAATATATGGACTTCTACATTTACTTGAAGAATGCGTAAATGTACTCCTAAGAAAAAATATTTGTAAAGAATAGTGTTTTGAAAAATTACCGACTAAGTTTACGCGAACACACACCATGTAAGGTTTCTTTGTTGTAAGTTTATGATACATGATAGGTGACCAACAACTTTTCACTTCAGAAAATATAATTTTCTCAGTTGGTCGACTAGACTTGTAAAACTGAAACAAAATTTTGCCTTTTCACGGACATTTTACACAACTATGGAAGTTTGTCCTGATGGGAATCGAACCCACAACCTCGTGATCTTTAGTCTCACTTTAGGACCTCTAGAACAACAAGGCAGTCAATTTTAATAATTAAATGTAGCGGAAAATAAATACATAATAAAAGAAAATATAACCATCTAAAAACTGTGATTTTTTACCTTCGCTTGATCATTGCAAGCTCGACAAAGCCCATGTGATACCTATGTTAATTATACAGTCATATCAAGTCATTCGTATTCACCCCATGGTTTGATGAATTCAGATTTTTCGGAGACCCCAAACACACATGAAACTCGATTAGACAAGGCACGTTCATATAGGTATTTAAATAGAGTAAGGGCTCGAACTACGAGTAATTATATGTTAATATTTGTGTTCCACTGCCGATATAAATGTGGTTACGTAACCTGTTTAGGGAATCGTTTCAAAGTCTCTTGCAAGCACCCTAACCAAACTTACAGCCTCTGACTAGAAAACTAATCATCTATATTCCCTACTTATACATTCAATAAGGCTTTCTTTCTTGTAACTTAATTTTAGTAAATATATTAACGAGAATTTATCCATTTTCAGATCGTAGCAGGGATATATAGGTACCCAGTCTCTTAACAAGATTAAGAACTTAGGTCCGTACTAATGAAATTCTTCCCATCAAAATATTATAGATATTTCATTACGTAACGGGAATACTTGTGATGGGCATTTTTGGGATGATTCATTCATTAATGGACAGTTTACGAATGCCAAAATCTTATACCGAGGTCACGAACGTATACTTTAGATATATTATGTTTGTAAAAAAAAGCGGTATTACTGTAGTTACCGAAATATAGTCAAGGGGAGGGAGCTTCACTTTCAATAAGTACAGCTACCTACTGCGTGACGGACGAGGCTTTTTCGTGTTTGAAAAGAGAAGGAAATTTCGAAAACCTCGAAAAAAGCCTTCAAAAGTAACTAAATACAATTTATATAGGTATTTAAAAATCAATGCCACTTTTCGTTGTAATTTTATAACTCAAGAACGGGCTCACCTATCCAAACCAAACATTTAGGCTTTGTTCGGACTATTAAGTAGATGGTTTATGTGAAGTTTGCACAAAATCAGTCGAGCGGTTCTTCATTTATCACGCAAACGAAGTTGCGCGGGTCAGCTAGTAATATATGAATTTACTCAATACGTACATATGAAAGCCTGTTTACTTTATTGTATATGGTTATAATACACAACAATATGATAAGAACTATATTAATATATCACCTGTGTATCACAAATAAAGATTTTAATTCTGATTCATAAATTCTAACAATATTTTATAATGTTTTTGAGAAAATTGTCAATTAGCCAATTTGGGTGAATTCTTTTATTATAAAGTGAAAAAAGACAACCTGGCCCAGACGGTTTTTTCACTTTATAATAAAATATTATGAAAAAGTTAGCATACTAATTGCTTTAAATATTAAAAATCGATAGATTGAGTCGGAGACATCAAATCAATGTATAAAAATGATTGCAATATCGTTCATTGATATCAGAGTTGCTAAGTAGCTCGATAGATGGCTCTGTGCCATACTCTTAAATGGCGGTTACAATAAGGTGAAGAATTTCAACTTGTATCAGTACGGCTCCCGTAGCTCAATTGGTTAGAGCATTGCCCTGGATTAGGCAAAGGTTGCGGGTTCAAGTCCCGTCTGGGCCAGGTTGTCTTTTTTCACTTTATAATAAAATATTATGAAAAAGTTTGCATACTAATTGCTTTAAATATAAAAAATCGATTGGGTGAATTCGTCCCTGTTCACTTTACGCATGAATTGAAATTCGAAACTGCTGAAACGCTAATTACGTAACTTTTTGCTACAAGCGCCTAATTTGTGTGAAAATAATTATCAAGGGCTATGTGATATTTGCACATTACAAAGTGACGCTGCAAAATTTTGTAATTGTATTATGATTACGAAAGGAGAAAAGAATATCGTGATAATTATAATTGGTTACCTAAGTACTTAAACTAAACAGTTTCCCTGCTGCACTTAATTTTTTTGGTATATTCTTAAGTCAAAACATCACAGTTTGTTTCTCCTCGCTCGCATACCGGGGGCGCCTTACAAAATTATCACATATTACGTAGGTACTTTAAAGACATTTTTTATGAATTCATTATAAATGTAGGTAGCTATATGTCGTTTTTAGATATTCTCCTATACGTGTAGTAAATATGTGTGTATGTCGGTACCTAATGTACTAGTAATATTATAAATCTGAAAGTTTGTCAAGATGTTTGGATGTTTGTTACTCAATCACGCTCTATCAGCTGAACGGATTGGGCTGAAATTTGGTTCAGAGATAGCTTATAGTCCGGAATAACACATAGGTTACTTTTCATCCCGGAAAAATGTTCCCACGGGAAGCAGGAACGGGTACCGAATTTCAGGCGGGCGAAGCCGCGAGCATCGTCTAGTTAGTAATAAACAGAAACAGGGATATCGATTCTAAACTACGTTTTCTAACTTATTTTGTTCGAATACACATGGAAATTCAATCCCGTATCAAACCTACCATTGTTGTCTACCTTATTGCTATGTACACAAAGATCTATTTTGGTGCCTCACCTACGGAGTATATTTTCTTTGTTTTCACAGGCGAATGTTTTCAAATAAGAAATATGATGATAATGATATTGTAAAAAGCGGCTCGATATCGCGTACCAAGAACAAGGATATCTTCATAAAATTATGTTTTGCTCCCGTGTTGAGTAGCTGACATTGACAAATGACACGAGGGCTGTTTTTCACTGTCAGATCGAAGTGACATATTTTCCCGGCGCTGTGAAGTGGAGAATCTAAAAAGTGAAAATAAAAGTTCGCAAAAACATATTTTTTTAGCACTAACAAATCTTTGGTAATTATAGAGGTTGAATAATAAAAGCGATGAAGTAAAATCTACTCAGCTTCATAGGTTGTAAAGTAAGTTATTAAGAAGTACAACTCACTTTGAGTACTTAATAATACGGCAATGTAGCTAATTTCAAATCTACTTGTCAAAAGTGCTTAGAGGGTAGATTGCATTACAGTATTAGTATCTGATAAAATATGTAGTGCGCTGTGATAGTCATCCTTCCGACTACAGCGACTGCTGCCGGACCGGTAAACCTCTTCGTTCATTTTCCCGAATATATACTATGTACTTACAACCTTACCTACAAATGGACATGCAGTTTTTTGTTTATTAAAGAATTCTTGACTGTATTAATTCAATAAAATATTAGACAAATGGTATGTACATTAAGCGTAATAACTATTCACAAAATTATAAAAATGAATTTTAAATATTTATTTATAGGATTCCACACAATTACAGTAATAACCTATGTAAAATTTGATTATAAAATCAATATTTTCACGGGTAACGTCCTCTCTCTATCAAACACACGCGATCAGCCCGTACAGTTAAAAGACTAATCATCTATAAAATTTGGTTCATCAGATTGGAAGTTTTACATGATCGCGTAATAAATTCTGAGGCACAAGTACAAAAATTAAGTAATTGGGATGGAAAAGGGGATTAAGGCGAAAATAATAACGTGATGGTAAAAAATTTCAACCCTTTTACGCAACGGAAAATAAAAATGTTAAGTAGGTACATAACCTCCTGATTTGGTTCTAATTTTACATACTTTACGAGCGTTACTGATAGATATTTACGACTAGGGTGTTTTATCTCGCCTTTATCCACAATGGAGTAAGTAGATGCATACTATACGCCTACACTTTATCATTAGTTTTGTCCCAAGTAGTGAGCTTTTTGATGTGTTGAAAGGGACTGGCGCACGTTGTTACTGCCTACTTTTCTTTAAATTTTACCGGCAACCGGGACCAGATGGCTTAACGTACCTACTCATTGAAACTCAGTAAGTTTTAACAACCTCGTACAGATCGTGCTGCAGACACCGGACAAACATTATGGCAACATTTGGGGGAGTTAGTTATACAAGAAGCTACCACATCTATCAAAGTCTAAAGTAAAGTCAACTGACTCAGAAATTTTAAACAAGTTGACGCACTTTTTTTGCCAGCTTCATTTAATATTCAGGACTCGGAGAACATAATTCGTAGCGGTCCCCAAGAAAAAAGTAGCAGTGTCTCGTTACCGCCACTTCTATTCGTCACACAAATTGAAACAAGTTTTATATAAAATTGACATTAAAGGGGACTTTGTGAAATTTCAGATAAAATTTATGCAAATTTGTAAGAAGCAGCTTAATGTTTTTGCATTTCAATAGAGTCCTACGGTTACTTGGATATCTCTTTGAGTCAGTTGAGAGAAGGCTCTATTTATTTATTTGTAACAAGTGACACATCTTTATGAGCATACATTTAAAAGGTAGCAATTAGGTACATAAGTAGTTATTAATTTTATGTTAGACTAGCTGACCCGCGCAACTTCGTTTGCGTGATAAATGAAGAACCGCTTGACCGATTTTGTGCAAACTTCACATAAACCATCTACTAAATAGTCCAAACAAAGCCTAAACATTTGGTTTGGATAGGTGAGCCCGTTCTTGAGTTATAAAATTACAACGAAAAGTGGCATTGATTTTTATATATATAGATATTAGAGTTTCATGCCACGCCTTCAAATAAATCTTCTCTGAAGGGATAGTACGAAGGAGCGTCAACCTACGTGGGGTGTTGCACCTTCACGGAAAATTTAACATCCACATGTCCCTATGACATAAAGATCAAAACCTAGGTTTTCCACTTTAAAGAGCGATTATTGTATTTGAGGATTAGACGATGATAATGCATAAAACAGTAGAATCGTGTCTGCCTACTCGTATTTGGCACAGAAATCAGTGCACTGTGAAATTGAAATTTCACTGAATTAAAATACAGACCTTATTTTCGTTTCATAGACTCCATAAATTTTGCGACGTAGAGTAAGTTACGCCTTATTTGGCAGACGAATGTACTCGACTCGATGTGGAGTGATACCACCCCTCTCCAACCCTTCAAGAGAGTACTTGTATTCAGTAAATCGAAAGTCGTTACTCAAAAACCGAGATGATGATTCGCTTGAAAAATCGGAATCACTGCCAGTGTCGTGATGTATTTCTTCCTCTACATTCTACATTATCTTCTGTCTTCAACGCTGAACTATTCGGCCCCTCCTCACAGTCATTTGCCATTTCTTCTTCCAACCATTGATGTATCCGTTCATCTTGGTTTCTCAAATCCATGTAGAAAAAGAAGTATAAATTATGTCAAACATATTGTATATAAATTAGTTGCAATAAAGAAAACTTTCATAAAACAAACTTTTTACAACATCTATCGCTTTATTATAATATAATAAAATAATTAAAATCTAAATTAAAAAGAAATATTTAATTTTTGTGCGTATGAATTAAAAAAACATTAATAAATACTCATACATACCTTTGAAAAAAACTAGGTACCGTAATAACTAAACTTTCGTCAGCCGGGCGACGATATAGTCGTAGGTCACTACCTAATTATCGTGTGATTGAAATCGAGTCACACGATGCACTAATTGACCTATTTAGGAAGATAAACAAAGTATGGTGGGAGCGGGGCGCGGGGAAGTAGGTGCACTTGACTTTCTCGGAGATGGTCGTCGTCGCGTAGACGAATGTTTAGTTATGTAGGGTTAAAGGGAAACTTCTTCCCTTTTCAGTGAGACACTTAGATGATTATTTGGCTTTTTACGCCGACTTTTGACTTAGAATCGTGTGAATACATTAAGTCATAAGCAAAAAGTTATTTCTTTTTTTAATACGCTTTTATTAGGTCGTCGTGTATGTAACTAACAATGTAATGGAATCTAAGGACCCTATTTTAACTACTTCCAAGGATCGTAGCTTCATGAAAATTGGCAGATGTATGTAGTTCTGATGACAATACAATAATATAGTACTGTCAAACTGATATGATGATGGAGCCGGAAGATAGGTACTGAAAACACGTGGAATCTAAGGTAGCTAATTTAACCAGCTTCCAAGGATCGTAGGGTCTTGAAAATTGGCAGCTGTATGTAGTTCTGATGACAATTCAATAATATGGTACTGTCAAACTGATATGATGATGGAGCCGGAAGATAGGCACTGAAACTTCGATGAAAAAGTGGAATTTAATGTAGCTAATTTAACCAGCTTCCAAGGATCGTAGCGTCATGAAAATTGGCAGATGTATGTAGTTCTGATGATAATACAATAATATAGTACGGTCAAACTGATATGATGATGGAGCCGGAAGATAGGTACTGAAAACAAGTGGAATCTAGAGTAGCTAATTTAACCAGCTTCCAAGGATCGTAGGGTCATGAAAATTGGCAGCTCTATGTAGTTCTGATGACAATACAATAATATGGTACTATCGAACTGATATGATGATGGAGCCGGAAAATAGTTTCTGAAAACAAGTGGAATCTAAGGTAGCTAATTTAACCAGCTTCCAAGGATCGTAAGGTCACGAAAATTGGCAGCTTTATGTAGTTCTAATGATAATATAATAATATGGTACTATCGAACTGATCTGATGATGGAGCGGGAAGATATGCACAGGAACTTCGTGATGGAATATCGTATTATATCTGTATTTGGATTCGTCAGAAAAGTCTTGTAATGAACTTTGACCAGGCTTAGGTTTCAGGGTTTTAACAAACCTTTTTTTAACTGACTTGTAAAACTATGCAATGGAATCTCAGGTAACTAATTTAACCATCTTCCAAGGATTGTAGCGTCATGAAAATTTTCAGATGTTTGTAGTTCTGATAACAATACAATAATATGGTGCTGTCAAACTGATCTGATGATGGAGTCGTAAGATATGAACTGTAACTTCATGGTTGAACATCATATCATAGCTGTGTTTGGATTTGTTAGAAAAGTCTTGTAATGAACTTTGACCACAACTAGGGTTTAAGGTTATAACATAACAAACTTGTTATATATTGAAGTTAATATTGAGTGTAAATATTGACATAGGTACCTGCATAAAATGTATGTGTATTAGAGTAATAATGAAATATTTTCACATTAGTCGAACTCAGACAAAACGCCATGTAATACAGAAATCCCTACTAATGTTATAAATGCGAAAGTAACTCTGTCTGTTTGTCTGTTACGTTTTCACGCCTTAACCACTGAACCAATTTTGATGAAATTTGTTATAAAGATAGTTTAAGCTTAAGGGAAGGACATAGGCTACTTTTTAACTGACTGCGCAAAAGGAGGGTAATGATTTTATGCGATAACAACTTCTACGCCGATGAAACCGCAGGGAACAGCTAGTAAAGGTATAAATGTTGTGACTAAAAAGTATAAAATAAATAAATGGTTTAAAAAACCCTAGAAAAATACGCTTTTATAATGCACGAAAAAAGCAAAAATAAATTATGGATCGTTCAAGTTGCCTCTATTGCTAGGCTGAAGTGTAAACTATGTCTATCTTTTAGTTATAATATTTGATTGTAAAAGCGTGGGGCGCTGGAACAAGAAAGACTTTTTTATATTACGTGGGCGTCACGAAAAACTGGCAAAAGTGGGTGTTGAAAATGCGTAGTCGTGATTAACTACTTTACTTTTCAAGTAAGTGTGTTATGCATTTCAATTAAAGCCTATCATCATTAATTCATTTCCGAAATATAAAATTATATTAACAATAGTAAAAGTCACAATAGATATATAATAGCGTGACAGTGTAAATTAATAGTTTAAAAATACGAGAATTTTATCCTTAATCTGACAAGACATCATGCAGCTTCCGCCAAGAAGGTCTTTCCTTTTCCAGCGCCCACGCTTTTGCAATCAAATATTATAACTAAAAGCACATAGTTTACACTTCAGCCTAGCAATAGAGGCAACTTGAACGATCCATAATTTATTTTTGCTTTTTTCGTGCATTATAAAAGCGTATTTTTCTAGGGTTTTTTAAACCATTTATTTATTATACCTCTAAGGTAACAGAGCCGATTCCATACTTGATTAAAAGAAGTGGTTATCGAAGTTGCAGAGGCGCTACACTTGCCCTGTCGACCCTGCAAAAATCTTCTGTCATTGATTGATATCAATAATGAAATTGCGTTTAGTCAAGGACAAAAATAACAACACTATTATTGCAGACAACTATCTCTATAGATCAAGATGAATACGATTTAATATCAATTACATCGGTAAAGTTGAAAGCAAGTGATATTTACAGCTTTTGACTGCTACATTATGTTTTCTTTGAAAGTCTGCTTTTCAAGTTTCGTTTTCCATTTATCTTGTAAATTGAGTATAATTGAAAACGAAAACATAAGTGTCGATGATGTCACGAACTATCTATCAATTTTTTGTCTGACTTGAAGAAAATAATGTATTAGTAAGTAGATTTATTTCGCGTGAAGTCCCGAGTTCTATAAGTATGAATAATGTATAAGCTTTTAGAAGTATGATGTACAACTGTTTGCTGCTTACATTTTACGTTATTTACTGTCATAAAATTTTAAATTGGAACTTGTCATTGCTATGATATAATTTCGTTTTCATATTTTCCTTCCTCCAACACTTCTTTTTCGTGATTGAAAAAAAAAGAATCATCGGGAGCTCCGGTGATTGCCATCAGAAGGCGCACCCGGGACTCCCGTCCATAGGCAGCTGGAGTGGCTTTGGTTTAAGCTGGTAGCAGTCCAGCAAGACATCTTTGGAGATTTTCACATGTCAAAAAACATGAAGAAGAACAAACAATACCCTTTATTAACGCGAGGGAAAATCCTTCATGGATGCTATGCCGGACTCCTACCGACTAAAAAACCTCACGTAATGCCTAGCACCCTACGATTGGGAGCCCGGGTAAGCCGTCGGAAGGATGTCCCAACAAACAATTCACTACGGTACTTTCTAAAGTCTAATAAACCCTTACATCCTTAACCCGTGAAAACTAGATTAATTTCCATGTGTAAATTCTGAAGAAAATAACAATGAAAATTCAGATCATCAATCTTTGTCAAGCCCACAAATGATCATATATTATTAAAAGATTGATGTCATGTCGAGTCTAAAAGCGTGAAACCATGAGACGTGCGTAGGTAATACGTTTTTTAGTCACGCAAATGTGGGCAAAAGAGTAGTTAAGTATATGACAAGATCATCACATTTTAGATTTAGGTTGACATGACCATGAATATTCCTTTTGTTCAAACATAAAGAATGAAATTTTAAAATATCTATCATTACTGTAACATTTATACTGTAGACCTGTACTCCAAACCCTTAGATCCTCAATACTACGTATTAACTCACTTGAATGTAAAGCTATAGTTGGCGGCCGATGCATATTAGAACTTACATTACAGTCACATCTTTTCCGCGGAGGGATAGGCAGAAGCGTTAATTATATGCTTCCACATTTTTATTTTGTACTTTGCAAATCCTACTAGAAACAAAAAATGTCGTAGGAGAGGCTGCAAACTGTCTTACTCCTAAAGTAAAAAAAATAATTAGTAAATTCTGAATGAATAAATTGAAAACAAAATGATGTGGTTACTTATGTAGCTAGTCGAAGATGGCATAGAACAAAACTTTATGAGGAAGGTTTACCTAACAGACTGTGAAATGCAAATTAGGGAATAGTTTTAGTAAGTTTGTACGAGAGCAAACGTTGTAAAGTGCGGCCAAGTGGAGCGCCCGCCCGGTGCCACAGTCACCAGCGCGCTTTGCGACTAATCTTCTAAAATAATAATGTGACAGAAACTGCATTTTGGTGTAACCACACATCGCTAGATTGACTAGATCTGAAAACCTGTGTTTATACCATAATTATAAGTACTCGTACTGTATTATTAAAATAATATTATGTTTCAATATCCACAATTATAATATACCACTAACACTATGTTATTTATTAAAGCATAATTCTATGCTGTTAAATTAATGACAATGCATGCAAATATTCATAGCTTCACGTCTAGTCATTAATTTAACGATGTGTCCACATTAAACTACAAATAAATGCGGTTAATTAAGGTTTGCTGCTACAATACATGCGTAAACAACCTGTGTCTATAATTGGCAATGAATTTTTGATCGAAATAGCAGGTGGCACTATTATTATAGTTACAGACTTAACTAGTTCAAAAAATATTGTGAAAAATTGGTTCTAGACACTCTTCCTTCTATGCAAGTGATAAAACCTATGGCAATGTCTTCTCCACTGCTAAGCTGACGTATCATTGCGGGAGAGAAATCACACTCTTTCGTGCTGTAGAAGACGCACCTGGGCACTGGAAATCCCAGAGCAATCTTCATGGCGAGAACTTGTTGACTACCAAGACGGGTTATTCGGATTCAGATTTTCAAGTTTCTGTATAGGTACCTAATTTGATACCTACTTATTTGTGATCATAATGATACTCCTTGTAAAAGTTCGACAGATAAATATCTCTATACAAAATTAATCCAACAGGGATTGAGAACAGTTTAGCAGCACGATATTTTTACCATCAAGGACGGTTGTATAATCAAGTGAACGAGGCAAAGTCGTAAGATAACTATCTGGAGCATTGTTCTAAGAACAAGCTGCTCTCCACAAGTTTCTTATCTCAAAGGAAGAGAAATCCTTAGTAAGCCAACTGTCTAATTGGTAATCTGAATAGGTTTAACAAGCTAAACGGGTACTCGTAATTACAACTCGGTAAACTAGTAGACTCGTTCGCTTTTTGGAATTGTATAAGTGGAAATTCTTGGTACTTCAGAAACACAGTAGTAGGTATATTAATGGTGCGTGAGTTCCTCACGTCACGCTGCCGTCATGAGCCTGCATCTGTAAGGACGGTGAGCCGCCCTCTTACCGTCCTCAGGCCCCGGTCATGGAGGCCGATAGTCCTCGGCGAAGACACGTCGGCGGCGGCTTCGACGGAAGTCGAGTGGGAGAGTTCTTTCTCGTTCCGGCCCAGCGGCCTCTTTCACAAGCATGACCTGCTCGCAGAAAGACGCGGCGCAGTCCCACTTACTCCCGCTGGAGAGCAGGGCTCGCACCATGGTCTCAAGCGAGATAGTGTCCACGTCCAGACCCACTACGAGTACCTGGCGCTGTTGCGCCCACGCCTTGCACTCCACCAGCGTGTGGAGCGCCGTGTCATCGCTGCGGTCCTCGCAGTGCTGACACTCAGCCGTGGTATCCCGGTGTCTTCGCCATAGATACCTACCAAAACTACCGTGCCCGGCAAGCATCTGTGTCAACCGGTAGGAGAGAGCACCATGTCTCCTCTCCATCCATTCGTCCATGGTCGGTCTGACGGCTGCGATTATGGCGAATCCCCACTTTGGTTGCTCAAGCCGCACCTTCCATGTCTCCACGGTTTCCTGGTGGAGCAGGGACCGTTGGGCCTCAATTTCTTGAGACGCAGGCCTTTGGCCCCGCTCCAGCGCCTCCTTGCGCCATCTGAACAGTGACGCAAGGGCTCTAGCTTCCAGGTCCCATGGAGGGGTCCCGGCTAGGAGACATGCCGCCTCACCGGAGATCGTGCGGTATCCTCTTATCACCCTGATGGCCATCGCTCTCTGCGGGCTCAGCAGTCTTGCCCCATTGCTGGCCGTCAGGGTCTCCGCCCATACGGGGGCCCCGTATAGGGCCATGCTTCGCACGATCCCCAGGTACAATCTCCTGTAGGGAGCGTTGGGTCCCCTGACGTTGGGCATCAGCCGCGCGAGTGCGGCTGATGCTCCTCTCAGTTTTGGGACCACACTTCGTTAGTGATGTCCGAAGTTCCACCGGCCATCGAGTACGAGCCCCAGATACTTCATCGAGGGCTTGATGCCGATGCTGACGCCCCCTGCCTTGCCTGTAGACTGGATCCCGCAGGTGTCACGTGCTTATATTATCTATACATATAATAAAATGATAGAAAAGTCAAAACTGTACATTGGAAATATTAAAAAAAAAATACTCGCTGGGTGTTCAACATAAGATACCGAAGCCGAAAATATAGTTAGAATTTTTTTTGTCTGTTTGTCTGTTTGTCGGTTTGTCTGTTTGTCTGTTTGTCTGTTTGCTTTGCTTTGTCCGGAAGGATCTCAAAAAGTACTCAATAGATTTGAATGAAATTTTGCACAAATATTAACTAGGGGTAGGGTCTTGAAATAGGCTATATATTATCACGCTACATATCCTAGGGGCTAAGCAGAGAGCAATCAAATTGGCATTATAACATAATTTTCACGCGTACGAAGTCGCGGGCAACAGCTAGTTAATAGATAAGCGTAGATATTCATTATGAGTAGAACTTACTTTTAAATAGATGAAAACTGTTGTTGCTGCCTTATTTTCAAAACACATTTTTATTTTGAATCAACATAGTCTTTCTGCCATTTATAAAATATACGGTGCCGAGACGAGGGTACTTACAGTAGGGTTAGATAATGCTGTAAAAGTTGCACAGCGGGCTGTGGAAAGGGCTATGCTTAGGGTATCTCTGAGGGATAGACTCCGAAGTGAGACTATCCAGCAGAGAACTAAAGTGGTCGACATAGCTCGCAGAATAAGCAGATTGAAGAACCGACGGCTGATGGAGCAAACGGGTGCTCGAGTGGAGACCGCGACTCGACAAACGTGGGATGGGACGTGTACTCGCGAGATGGACCGACGACCAATTAAGTTTGCCCCGTATTGTGTCGTGAATTGAAAGAGGCCTACATCCAGCAGTGTATCCACAGGCCGATTTGATTGGTTGATTGATATAGGCTAAATTAGGTTGTTATATGACAAACTAGCTGTTCTCCATGGATTCACCTGTGAATAGTGCTTCAGCGTTTGTAGTGTGTTGTACGGTCATTCTCAGCCGGCTCAAATAGGCGAGTCCGCGTCGAAAACCAATACCTGTAGATTACTTATCAATATGATTTTTTTTCTACAAATTGTGCGGTCAAAAATAGTAGGGGGGGCCTGTGGGTTTTTTTAGAATAATTACGTAAAAGTTAGTTTAAAAAAATTAAAGCTATGAAAATATTGACCTCGGTGTCGCGTCCGGTCCCGTATTGCAGCGAAAATTATTTTTTATCTTTTTTTCTCCAATATAGGTGTTATATGTGCATATATTCACAAATAACTTGATAACTATTTACTCTATTTATAACATTACTATGCCATTATCGGCATTACTAGACAAGTTACAACTGGTTGTCTTTACGTCCGACGTTCAGAATTGACTTCAGTGGCGCGCACCGATTCATTCATTACTCTGTATCTCTAGCGACTGCAAGAATAGTTGTTCGAGTAATACAAACTGTCAGTTACACCGCACCGGTGGTAAGGACTAGACGTCGGTGTGTCATCGCCCCACTGTTTTGTTAAGGTTCGTAATCATTTTCGGTGGCTTGGTATATACCTAAAATTGATTTCGGTGCATCCATTTTATCCTCAATTATTTGAACAAATGATGTAAAGCTATATTAAAAGTGCGTCTTTTATGTATAAGATTTCAGTAAAAAACATAAGTATTCATAATACAGATTACTTTTAAAAATATATAGGATTTTGCTAAATATTTTGATTTCAGTGCCCTTGATTCCGGTGTTTTTTAGTGGAAATACTTGCACGGAGATCAATATTTAAATGCACCGAAATCAATCAATAATTTATTTATTTGCATTTTTCAACTGCCTCGTTGGTCTGGAGGTAAAAATGTACGACTGCGAATAACGAGGTCTTGGGTTCGATTCCCACCAGAGTCAAATATCTGTGTGATCCATAATGATTTCGATCCATTTTGATTTCGGTGGACACCATTATAAAAAAGTTAAATCCCTTCATAACCATTCAGTCTATACAGTTCCCTCAACTACCGAAATGTTTTAAATTAACGCTAGATTTGATATTTCATGTAAGTAAAACCATAGTTGAAAAAAAAAATTGTACACCGAAGTCAACCAAATAATGAGCCGCCTGATAATGACCCAGTACATGCAAACAAACCTTTATCTCTATAGGAATTTTATTAGTTTATGAACATCTTCGGTTACAGTAACAATTTATTCAAACAATAAATTTTCCTATCCTGTTGTATCTTATGAAAACCTACATTCACGTTGGTTATCATAAACAGTTATTTATTATCATGACATCCGTATTCCAGACTCGTTTAATCAACTGCGAATGGTTCTGGCGTCTAAACTATTACTCAACACGATCGTTTAGACAATCTTGTCCAACGTTCCTGTTATCTTTGTAATCTTAAACTCATGCACTTCCTGTTTCTTTTTCACTAGCGGACGTCACGCGGTTTCACCCGCGTAGTTTCTGATGATACGGGAATAAAATATAGCCTATGTCAACCGGATTCCCAATAATGAAAGTTTTAGAGCCTGTTCAATGTAAACAAACAATCGTATCAAACAATAAAATCTTTTCTGTTTATAATTTTAGTATAGATAGATAGAACAAGGATTAGCGTCCTACCGAGCACTTTAGGGTCCAATTTTTAGGGTTCAATCTTCCTACAAGTTCACCTGCAGACTACCGGATGAGGTTATGACCTCATCATGACGAAGCGAGGGAAATCTTACAACTTAGTCCTGTTCCAACCCGTTTGTCCTTGTAGTGCTGTAAGACTAATTATCCTCCCAAAATATTGAGTTAGACTTTCTTCCAGTAGTGGAATACGATACGTAGATTTGAGTGATTGATAGAATGGAGTAAAAATGCGAATCCTTATCGTTCTAACAAGTAAATAAATAAATAAATATTCACGGACATCTCACACAACGCTATCTGATCCCAAAGTAAGCTAGGAATAACCTGCTTGTGTTATGGGTATCAGACCACGGATATTAATACTTATATACTTTTAAATACATACATATTATACATAGAAACACCCAGACTCTTTAGACAAACATTTATGGGTCACACAAATATTTGTCTCCGGTGGGAATCGAACCCACGACCTCCAGCGCCGCAGGCGGTATCACTACCGACTGCGCCACAGAGGCAGTCAAATATAACAGTATTAACACAATGCCATCAAACAGCATTGATTGCATTGTGTATTTTATTAATTTAGTCATCCTCTTAAAAGTAATAGTTTGCTATAATATATTCCTTTAACAGAACTCGAAAAAGTGTCCATACAAGTTGACTGTCACAGGTGTTGATTTCAGGAACCGGCAGATTTACCGGTCTCTTAGGACGCATTTCTTGCCGGGGGTCACTTTATTTTGTGAATATTTGTATATCTATATATATAAAAATCAATGCCACTTTTCGTTGTAATTTTATAACTCAAGAACGGGCTCACCTATCGAAACCAAATGTTGAGGCTTTGTTCAGACTATTTAGTAGACGGTTTATGTGAAGTTTGCTCAAAGTCGGTCGAGCGGTTCTTCATTTATCACGCAAACGAAGTTGCGCGGGTCAGCTAGTAATTTATTAAGACTTGTCAGCATTAAAATTATTGTCTTTTACCGATCGTTTTAGAGGCTTCAAATTGATGAACTCTTTTTTATTAGTTTTATAACCTTAAAATTCTTTCGTATTTCCACTGCCATTGCCTTATTTTTTTGTAATTATTAAGTACCTATATTTGTGTACAATGAAGATAATTACCTTACAGATAATTTTGAAAAGCAAATGGTATGCTAACTAAATCACTAATTGAATTTGAAGAAATCATCGGTCTTGAGCGGGACCGCTGTTCAATATACAGGGCGTTTGGCCCGGAGTATCGGAAGTTCTACTTATTTACCTACTTTAAAATAAACTGTTAGTTTTATACATTTCGAAATCTAATACTTAACAATATATAAACGGCAAATCAGAAGCATATAGAAATCACTTACATAATGACAAGTTAATTACAGTAACTTTCCTTTCTAGACAGGTAGGTAACTACCTATCGATATTAAACTATCCATAATAAATTTCAGTGCTGAAATAAGTATTTCAGATTTCGTAGAAGCCTTTTTAAAACAAGTTCTATAGAATATTAATTATTAAACTACAGTCAAACAAATTCTACGATATTAAAGGCGGCTTAAAATAATAGAACAGAAATAAGTCAACTTTTAACATTGCTTTGTGAGATATTTTAGCCGGAGACGGGAGATAGTCCAGATGTTGAAGTTAAACTTTGCCTATAGCTGTGCTACTTATCTCTTTATATCTCGAAAGCTCAAGTTTTAAGTGAACGATCTAGTCTTGGATCTAAAAGAAGTATAGACGTAAACTCGACTTATCATTGGTGAAGCATGAAAATGGCGTCTTTTATTTGTATGAGCGCAGTTGAAGAATCTTTTACACATACTTATACGAGTAATGGTGAGAGTTTGAAATAGTTTATGTCTGAGCTTGAGGTTTAGTATGAACTCAAAGATAATAAATACACATTAAATGACTTAAAATCAGTTAGTTACGCATTACCGTAACACCAAAACATTTTCTTTTATATTAAGCTCTCCAAATTGACGTCACCAGCCTGATCGAAAGTCATGGTGCATCTAGTGATTGGGGGCAACTCTTACAATCCATAAGACTTCTGACAGTGGTCCTCAAGTTGGCGGCCCTGTAATGTGCCTCTTCACGCTCCGCTTGAAGAACCCGGGGTTGTAAGATTAAGGATAGACGTGTGTGGGCAGGTTGTAAGGTATACATTTATACACATTGATAACATTATATACAGGTCTACAATTAGAGGCTTTATCGCACAATGCAATTTCTACCAGGCAAACTTTGAATAGAGATAAATCTCTCGACGTTGTTTTCGATTCTGTGTCATAGCTTGAGATAAATCACAAAGTGACGTGCGATGCAGACGAACCCGAAATAATATAATATAGGTATACCTTATTATTTTGTGACTGACCTGAGACTATATATCTCCAAATAAGACTACCTATAATTACAGGATCGTGCGGATAGATTTAATATTAGGTGAGTATATCAATACAAAAATTGTCAAATACTCTACCAAAATAATGTTATTCCGATGAAATGGCTTTACGTCCCCCATCAAATAACTCTCGGTGCGCACAATTTTACTTTCCACGAATAGTTACATAGAATATATTTCCACGATAAATTTCAAAGCCTTTAAAATTGGCGGAGATCCCGCATAAATCACTACATTATCGGAGTAACTATTTAACTTACAATATAGGTAGCGATAAAATTATTGCTTTATTTTCTTTTCCCCCTTATTTATGTAAATACAAAATCAAAGAGTTCAAGAAAACCGGTCAAGTGCGAGTCGGACCCGCGCACGGAAAAATCAAAAGAAAAAACTATAAACTTCACATAGGTTGTATGGAGGCCGCCCCAAAGTTTTTTATAATCATTTTTAGTACCTATTTATTGTATAACTGCAACAGATGTACATGATCTGTGAAAGTTTCGACTGTTTAGCTATGAGCTTTGTGTATGGATCCCCATAGAATGTAACGCTAAGAAATATCTCGTAGAAAAATCTCGATACATTACGAATAAACCAGCCTATTTATTTCCGTAACACGTTTCGTAGGATCGAATCGTCTTATATTACAATTGAATTACTGCTTGAATTGAATGACTGCCTCTGTGGCGTAGTCGGTAGTGATACCGCCTGCGGCGCTGGAGATCGTGGGTTCGATTCCCGCCGGAGACAAATATTTGTGTTACCCATTAATGTTTGTCTAAAGAGTTTGGGTGTTTGTATGTATAAATGTATGTATTAAAAAAAAAGAAGTATATAAGTATATGTATGTAAGTCTGTGGTCTGATACCCATAACACAAGTAGGTTATTCCTAGCTTACTTTGGGATCAGATAGCGTTGTGTGAAATGTCCGTGAATATTAATTCCTTATAGCTTCACCACTAAACACACACACACATACACACATACTCACGCCTTTATCCCCGAAGGGGTAGGCAGAGGCCTTTACCGGCCCACATTTCACCGTGTACAATTCGGTCCCACGTAACAGGTGGTGAGCCCATCGCCGTGTTGAAATGGACCGCCGCCGTCAGAGCCTCGTCCGTTGTTCAGCAGGTGCACGAGCTTGCACGTGAGGTTGACTTGGGCCCGGAGGTGTTGGCAGGGCCCCACTACACCCCTAAACACATGCAACTATATAGAAAGTTGTCAGAATATTGGGTATAAAAATATTGTAACCTTGTAGGGTAAAAAAGGTATATTGCTGGCAATGATGAGTCGCACACAGCAGGCTCGTTACCCATTATATTTCATCCCTAGAGATAACACAAATGATCATGACCCTCATAATCCATGATTGTTCTAGACTACGTAATGGTTTTATCCTTTCTGTGATTAGGTCACATACTGCGAAATTTTAATGATTTATATTTGTAGCAGCTTTTCAGCCTACATAACTGTAGCAAATTATTTGTAGCAATCTATAATCTTAACGTACTATAATATTGTTTACAACTGCATATCTGTCTACTTATGTATGACTAGCAATCTATCACCGCTGCTACGCCGCGCGCCGTGCCTTCAGAATATTTCCAGTATCAGTATGCCTCGGAACTTCCTGGGACAAAAAGTAGCGCCCAAGCTTAGAAGATTTTTTTACAACTTCAAAGGACCGTAGTCCTAAATAAATGGTAATTCTCCGCGTTTTTTAGTTGCAGGGTCTTAAAAGACAGACAGACGGACGTACGGATAATAAAGTGAACTTAGAAGGGCTCCATTTTTTTCCTTTTGAGGTATGGAATCCTAAAAATGACAGCGCAAACAGTACATACATATAAGAGAGAGAGAGAGAGAGAGAAAAAATGGTCACCAGTAATGAAAAAATGGTTATTTACGATCCAAGTTAACAATTAACTAAAATGAAAAAAGGTACAGTGAGTCGAGATAAATGTGCTAATCAGAGCTCTATGAACATCGTTTTGCGGATAAGCTCCGACAGAAATTGCCATGTCGGACTACAGGCACAAAATTTATGGCGTTTACTGTGGACATTTTAGTTGAGTCCTCTAGTATAATACGTGATAATACTGTGTAGTTGTGTATATAAACACGCAAAGATACTGAATTTTTTGTTTATAAAGCTCGCCAAATTGACGTCACCAGCCTGATGGAAAGCCGTGGCGCATCTAGCGATAGGGGGTTACTCTCACAGTCCGTAAGACTTCTGACAGTAGTCTTCAAGATGATTCACGCTAAGTTCTGACGAAGCCTCTTTTCACTGTGTGTGAGTGGCATCTGGGCCCCGCATGCGTCGTTCGGGATCGGAAAGGAGAGCGTGGGATCAGGTTGAAGAGCTCTTCAGAACACTCGCCAAGGACGCTTTGGTTCTTCGCTGCGCTAACGGCTCGAAGCCTCCCGTCACCACAGGACAATCAATAATTCGGATAGCACGTCTCTGCATAATTAATGTTAACATCTTATGAATGTCTCAGCGATATAATATGGGTGCGCGTCGCTCCATCTGGCGGGTGGACGTCCTACCCCACGTTTGCCGTGGTCTCTACTCCAGAACCTGCCTGCTCCATCGGCCGTCCGTTCTTTTGCAGAAGTTGCCTGCCCACTGCCACTTTAATCTGCTTATTCTGCGAGTTATAAGAAAAAAAGATGTGTGTCACTCGATGACTGCCGCGGTAAAGCTATTGCATAGCATTTTTTATCAACTATGCGAGTATAATTATTTCTACAAAGGAATATTTTAAGGCCTATGTTCAACAAAGTAAAGTACCAAGTACCTACTTGACTGTGGATCTTTGGGCTTTTGGGCTTTTGGACTTTTGGACTTTTGGACTTTTGGACCTTTGGACTTTTGGACTTTTGGACTTTTGGACTTTTGGACTTTGGGACTTTTGAACTTTTGGACTTTTGGAGTTTTGGACTTTTGGACTTTTGGACTTTTGGCCTTTTGGACTTTTAGACTAGGACCCCACCTCACCTTACTCCATCCCATCCCACTCCACCTAACCTCACCCCACCCTACCTTACACAAATTCACCTCAGCCCACCCCACCTCACCCTACTTCACGTCATATACATAGGTACATGTTATGCAAACGCTCACGTGTACACGTAGGTATATGAAGTGCGAGGTACACGAACGTGGCCGAAGGTAGCCGAGTGTTAGGTTATTTTCGTTACGGAATTTCTTGATTCGGTCTCCACGCTCAAGGCCCGCGATAGAAGCTATGCAATAGCTTAAAAAAAACAAATTAGGTCTGGTATAGTAAGTCCATTTTATGTTTCTCCTAGCATTTGCCCGCGACTTCGCTCGCGAGGTGATTTTGACTAATAATCGACTTTGATCTTTCCAATGCTTAGGGCTTCTAGTAAAACATAGGTCAAGCAATTTTAAAATAATAGAGATTCTAAAAGTACGAAATTGCAATAGTTTCTACCAGGGAAATGTTTCGGCACAATAAAGTACTTGTGAGGAGCGCCGTTAAGCGGATTATGAGAGGATCCGAAGTAGGCTGCTTAGAAACTCGCAAGAAAAGCAATATCCATTATCTTGGCGGGCTTTGTATGTCGACCGCTTTGCATTGCTAGGTGCTTGCAGTGCGCGTTCTGCTATAATACCTTTACATTTTATTCAATTCTTTAACCCGTCTCAACGTTTTATACCCATCTACTTTGCGGTCACGGTTTTATAGCCCATCTTGTTTTAACGAACTATCGAAATCGCTCTCGTCAGCAACGGGGCGTGTAAATTTTTGATTTCTGTTGTCTGTAAATGAAGAACCGATGGCTGGTAGAGTACACAAGTAGTGGAGTGGAACCCGCTTGTTCTTACACGTAAGACACCCCTCACCATAAGAACCAATTACCTAAGGGTTTTAAGGAGGGAGTAGATGTTGCAAGTGCTGGTTATGGTCTACGTTCAGCAGTCGACTATGATAGGCTACTTTGATTAATTTGCTTTAATAATGATTGTAATATTACATACTTGAAGCTGAGGCCTGTTGCGGCGACTTACTTGTGAAATAGCTAGTTACCTTAAGACCCTTCACAATCGCAGTCTTCGTAGATCTATACTAATATTATAAAGAGGAAAGATTTGTTTTTTTTTTTTGTTTGTTTGTTTGTTTGTAACGAATAGGCTCCGGAACTACTAGACCGATTTGAAAAATTCTTTTACTGTTGGGAAGCTACACTCTTTGCGGTGAACATAGGCTATATTTAAATCCCTTATTCCCACGGGAACGGGAACTACGCGGGTGAAACCGCGTGACGTCCGCTAGTATCACATAAAATACAAATTGTATATCTGCTATTCAGTTTCGACAGAGCTAGCGGCAGATGCATCAACGACGCCACGATTTATGTTTTTAATTAAACTCAACAAGGAAGCGATAACAATTAAGGGCAAATATTATTTCATAATATTTCTTCACTTCGCGTAGTCATTACGAATATTCAAAATGCGCAGACATATACCGTTTTAATTAAAGCCTTGGTATTTATATAAGCAAAATGTAACCGTTCCCATTTTGTTTAAAACGCAAACAATGTGAAATTATAATATTATTGTGGATCCCGAAAAGCGCCTGTTTCGAACAGGCGCTTTTCGGAATAACTAGGTATTTTCTCACAATTGGTATTCTATTGTATAAAATATCAGATCGTATTTATATCCCGGAAACTAGTAATTGTAGGAAACTGATACGGAAAACTTTCGGATATCAGCTAGATATGAATAAAATAAGTAGGTAGCTTATGATTATAATATTAACCTGCTGCCCTGACATATCAACAAATGATGTACCTATCTAAAAATCACCATCGCCAAATCTACTCGCACATACTTACAAAATTTAATAAAAATTAGCTTAGTCGTTCTCGAGTTTTGATTTAAGCAACACAATTAGCGATTCAGCTTTATTTTTATGTATAGTAAAACAAGGTCAGAGCGACATAAATCACTACAGTGGGTAAAGATGTTCCCACACTGGCTGATAAAATGGGCTGTATCTTATTTCTGCGGTGTTAGGGTTAATGTTCTAGAAACCTCTAATTATGCGCTATCCTTTAAAATTTGTTCGGCAATAAACGCGGTAGTTAAATGCTCCAGTAACAAAGTACCTACGTGTAGATTAGTGTCTTATAAACGTCATTCTACTTTCTACTTAATATTATAAATGTGAAGGTTGTGAAGATGTTTGGATGTTTGTTACTCAATCACGCTCTAACGGCTGAATGGATCTGGCTGAAATTTGGAACAGGGATTGAGTGTAGTCCGGAATAACACATAGCCTACTTTTTATCCCGGGAAAATGTTCCAACGGGAAGCAGTAACGATAACCAATTTTCACACGGGCGAAGCCGCGCGCATCTGCTAGTATAAATATAATACATGACGTATTTGCTGAGTTGAGAGCAAATTTGGCGTTTGCTGAGCTCACATGAGTGAAAAGACTGTGTCAAGACAGCCTACAGTTTTATCAAATCTATGAAACTGAAGTCATACAGAAAACAATATTTTACGGTGCACGTTCACTTCCAATTTATTTACTACATTTTGAACGGTGGAAGATGAGTACTAACGCGTTTTAAGGTACCTACTCAAACGGGTCGCAAGTTCCAGACACCCTGACAGTGTTTTCCTCTGTACCACGCTATGAACTCAGCGCTCGCACGGTGAATCCTTGGAATGCTGAGGAAACGGTCTCTGGCAGCCGATGTTTACGCCGAAAGTCGAAGCGATTGGATTTTTCATGTAAAGCACAAGTCAGTCTTAAGACAGTTGTGTTTCTAACGTGCATTCAGCGTTAGACTGTTTTATATCACTTACCTACGAGTACATGGAAATTAAGGCCTACGTTCTACACACTTAGCATTGCAATTGGGTCATTGTAGGGGGCTAATTTTACTCAAACCAAATTACCACTAAGTAGAATTTCAGTGCACCTCAATTGTAGTTTTTGAATAGTTTAAAAGGATCACTTTTTATTACATGCTCTGGCGTTACCGTAAAATTTATTTTGGGAATAAAGGCGTGACCATATTATGTACATATGTTTCAGCATAAAATATTTTGTGTTTCTATTTATATTATCTCTGAAATTGGCTTGATTGTAAACTATCAAAATCTTGCTATTCTTAACCCTTAGCCACCTACCATAACTTTTTGTCACACAACCACCTATCATACGTCTATGAGACTCCTGACTAAAATGGTTCTTTAAAGTTTAGTAATATCTTGTTTATTGAGGTATATTTTTTTAGTAAAAATCAACTTAGGAAAGTATTAAACTCTTTAGTAAAGGTATAAGAGAATCATTTTTATAGGCATATTGTCTTAATTACTATTAATCAACAATATCTCCTATTTTTAGCTTACAAACTAAGTCATTTGGTAAATGAGATCTATAAAAAATAATCACATGGATAGTAACTTCTTTTATAATTTTTTACTTATTCAATAATCAACCATAGCAAAAAAAAAACAAAAAGATGAAAATTAAATTAAATTAAAACAAAATTGCAAGCCTTAAACTTATAGTTTTTCACGACAATTATTGCAATTATTGCAATTACCGCACAATTAACGCACGTACGACCTTGATCAGCAGTTGCACGGCACTGAAGGGGGCGGGGAAACGGTACAGGAACGGACGAGTTCGTAAACGACTCGGTCTCAGATATATTTACGTTTTAAATATCTGCTGGATCTGTGAGACGTATGGTAGGTGGTTAAGGGTTAAAACCCATTTTAGATACCTACACTGCGAAACGGTACTCTTATTACATTACCAACGTTCCATGTGTCAGTAAATCTTATGAAAAGAAAGGTCCTTTTTCTCGAGAAGGCAATTTAATATCTGATCAAGGCAAATGTAATAACTCTGTAAATATGGAGGAATAATAAAAGGTAAATTAGTTTTAGAGGATGTGAAATTAAATCGTCGGAATGGACTGCGCTTCAACTACGAACACCGTTTTATATTTTGAAAGAAATTACAATTTTGTACCTCTACTTCACTACAGTGTAAAGAAGACGTCTGAATCCAGACTCATGCTGCGGGATGATATCAAACCTAAACCAGATCATGATATTGCTCGTTTTCCAATAATGGTATACCTATTTACTTTGTTTTGATAGCTAGTACATCAATCTCACCTACAACCTAAAGTATTGGAGTTTTGAATTTTCGCACATATTTTAGAAATTTACAGTACTAGGGTTTTGAGTAGGTACCTTTGTTTCTTCATTAAATGTTATGATTAAAATTTCTATCATCATGCAATGAAGGGTAAATTAGGAGCACCGAATTGCAAAAGCTCATACTTCGTGTCTTTAAGTCTGGACCCTAACTCGACCTAACAGTATGATGGTCATGAATAAAAAAATGAACGAAACAGCTTATATAAAACAAAAAACAGTAGTAGTATTTATTTTTGTACTATCGCTAACGTTACGAGATAGGAGTCTGCCACGGTCGCATAGGCCAATAATAAAGTATAGTCTAACATGTATTGCCTTCGTAGTCTCATAATTGCAGCAATACAAGGTATAATAAATATAGATACGTAACTTTTATAGGACGATACGTTCCCAGTCGGCATCGTGTGTGCAATTTCATTTCGTTTTATTTGAACTTTTACCGGCTATGAGAGTCGGTAGACTGTAACGATTCTGTGTTTTAACTGTTCTATGTTTTTTCCATATGAAAAAAGCGGAGCGTTGGCATAGAAAAATAAACGTAGAGTTGGGTGATTTCAGTTCCCAAATAAGAACAGTCATAGGGTGTTGTCGAATAAATCATCATCGGAACTTCCAACAACTTCTTGACTTGTCCGATTTTGTTAAAAGTGTGTCGTAAAATGCACTCTACCAATGTGTGGAGGTTGTGTCCTGCCTGGGATCCAAGTTGACTTACGAAAAAATGAACTAGAACGATTTTAAGCTAAAGGAGCTAAGAGGATGAACCGGAAAGTTAGGAAGTGACAACTTTGGAAATGGTAAAATTAGGATGACGACAATTTAGGAAGTGGACAAGTTTGGAAGTGGTCAAGTTAGGAAATGGACAAAGTTGACTGGAAGGAAAAAAAAATAAGGGTAGGTATTAGTAGGACAGGATTATTCTAAATATGTAATTATAATGGTTTACTAATGTTTGCCATAATTTAAAATGTCATAATTTCATATGCTATACTGGTATTTGCCATAATTTCAATAGATATAACGCTTCAGTTGCCATAATCGTGAAATGACATAAAATGACTTTCGCTAATTCCATTGGTCATAATCGATCAAGTGTCATAATAATTTAAATCCATAAATGTATTTGCCATAATTTTCGTTTTCAATAATCCCATTTTCCATAACTTTTATTCACCATAATATAAATAAAGATAATTTATACAAGACAGATTTTTTATTAATAATTAAACCTAAAACTAAACCTTATATGGCGTCTCGTCTACTAACTAAGTTCGACGGAGCCCCGTATCGCGGGGCTCCTACTGCTGGGTGGTTTAAAAAAAAAACCACTTCTAACCTAACCTATCCGAGTCGGATTGCACTGAGTCGGGGTGTTAACGATAATTAATTTCGACCTAACAATATTATGCATTATTTTCATAATTATATCAAATTTTGATTATGTCAAGAGTCGATTATGAGATGTGTTACTTATGGAACCTAATTATTATGAGATATGTTGTTATAGAAAGTCATTTTATGGCAAATAAAAGTTATGACTGTTGAGTTGTTAAGGCAAACGTTATTAGTATAAATGATAATAGTGCAAGTAAATATTATGATCGGGGATGATTATGGAAAACAATATTAGTGCAAATGAATTTATGGAAAACGAGAGAAGACCAATTATAATTACAAAATTTATATCATAAAATAGTATATAAGACGAGTAGAAATTTGTTTCCAAGTCACAAGTAATCACGATCAGTCTCGAGTACAAAGTTGTCGACTACGTTTAATTATGCCTCTCTAAACCGCACACGCATACATTATTATGAAAATTTTGACTGTTATTAACATTTCTGGTGCATACATAATGGCCACGCCTTTATCCCTGAAGGGGTAGGCAGAGGCATATTATAATGCCCACATTTCACCTTTTTAGAATTTGTCCCACGTAATAGCCGGCGACCTGTATTGCCGTGTATAGATGGATTTCTGGTACGTATATCTAATACTAGAGGACGTCACACGGTCTTTCCCGCGTAGCTCACGTTCCCCTGGAAAAACGGCAATAAAACATAGCCTATGTTCAGCGAGAAGAGTGTAGCTTCCCAAACACTTTAAAATCGGTTTAGTAGTTCCGGAGCAGATTTGATACAAATATAAAAGATACTGAACGTATAATCAGATTTTAAGTAGACACCTACTTTAGTTAGTACAATGCCTTTATCTCTGCATATTAAACCAAAACAGATATGGTATCAGGCAATATTTCATGAGCATGTAATATAAAATATGCCTAGTCGGGTTTCAATAATAGATACCAAATTGTTTGGACATAGTTTTTCTTATATCCCGGGAAAATAAAAAGGTAAGTTATTTTCTTTGAACTCGCAAATCTTATTTGCAATACATTATTAACTGAATCTTACAGGTTGTTTTACTGCAGACGGTTGAGCACAGTAATCTATATGCTACAAATACATACAATATTATGTAAAAAAAAAAGAGTATGTAGTGAGCATAAATCTCTATACGCTTGAAAAGACATGAGCTTTATGAATAAAGATTTTCAGGCGAGTGAAGTCGTGGACTAAAGTTATTAACTAAATAACAGTATGGAAATAGCAACAAGAGTTTACATTTCAGCAGTTTCTAAATGTTTATTTACTTTTTATTCACAATACCGTCAATCGCGGCAACTTTACCATATTTTTTGACGTTTATGCAATTTACTACAACATGAAGCTGGCTATGGAAGTTTTGCTTGATCAATTTGGTAGAAAAGGACAGTCTCTTTTGGTTGAATTATTGAATTCTACAAAAAGCTACATAGAATAGCTGTAATCATCAAAAGTATGAGCGGGGTAAAATTGACACATTTTTGGCAACTTTACCTAGCCTTTATATACATGGAATGTGTGCCCCAGATTGCACACGACTTAAAGTTACTTATAGCCCTGGCGCTAAAAAAGCGATGTATGTATTTTTGAAGCAGCCATCTTCGTTTAAATAGGTAATACCAATACATAGGGAAAGTTACCACCAGAATTTCTGAAATTTTATAAAAATGTATGAAAGTCATCAGAGTGTCAAAAAAAATAAAACTTTTTTTTTACTGAAAACCTCATTTATTAAAGAACCACGCAACAGGAACAGAACAATTCTCCACAACGATAAATAATTAAATGCCTACCTGCCTATTTAACATGAAATATAGGTACGTAGGTAACTTTACCTAACCTCAAACAACATTACCTTTTCCAATAACTCCAGAAATAAAAGTTTTATAAGATTGAATAATAGTGATACACCATAGTAACAATTTTTCCCATAACATTTAATATAATTCACTGATCTGAACTATATTTTCTGCAAGAAAAACCAATCTTTAGCCGGTGACACAGCAAACTTAATTGACCACATGCAATGAAAAAGTACACTATTTTGACAGTTGACGAAGTTGCCAGCTTGAAAAACTTTTTGGGTTACAACAATTTATTATAAAATCTACCAATAACCGTAAATTTGTGCTAACTGTCACAGATAAAAAAATATGTAATGAAAACTAGTACAGGGCATGCTCACGAAAAGTAAAGATGCCACGATCGACGTAACCGATTTATGGTCGTGAAAACTTAATGGATTAATTTTCATGAGTAACAACCTCCCTTGAGTCACATTACAGGGGTAATTGATATTTTAGTTACACACATACATACATACATATGGTCACGCCTTTATTACCGAAGGGGTAGGCAGAGGCATATTACATGCCCACATTTCACCTTTGTATAATTTGTCCCACGTAATAGGTGGTGAGCCGTATTGCCGTGTTTAAATGGACAGGCGCAGGTTGCGACTGCCTGCTGTTGAAATAAAGCCTTCAACTTAGCTTAACGACTGCCATTTTACTGGCAACCGGGACCAACGGCTTAACGTGCCTTCCGAAGCACGGAAACGCTCAAATAAATGTCACAAAGTGATCACATGGATGGTCACCCATCCATGGACCGGTCATAGTGAAAGTTGCTTACTGCAGCGATCCTTTACAGAACACTGAGTCCGCGGGGCCACGAGCGCGATATTTTAGTTACATCCGAATAAACAGATTTGGTACTCATGCAAATAATACATTTTATTTCAAATCAAGTAATTCTATTAAGTAATACTTATCTATTAGACTTCAGTATTAGAACTTTATGTAGCACAAAACGTTTAAGGAGATATATTTGGTTTGATTGATTTTCGATGATCCAGTGTAGAGTGCATAATATGAGTATATCTCAGCCAATATTACTATTATAGTACTAGCTGACGACCGCAGCTCCACCCGCGTCAAGTTTCGTTCTCGTTTTCACTTCCCGTGGGAACTTATTTCCAGGATAAAAAGTAGCCCATGTGTTATTCCAAACCTATATCTATCCCTGTGCAGAAGTTTAGCCAGATCCGTTCAGCCGTTAGAGCGTGAAAGAGTAACAAACATCCACACATTCACTCTCACAAACTTTCGCATTTACATAAATACTATTTGATGCGCGCGGCTTCGCCCGCGTGAAATTTGGTTCCCGTTCCCACTTCCCCTGGGGACATTTTCCCGGGATAAAAAGTAGCCTATGTGTTATTCCAGACTATATGACATTACTGTAGTTACTGTACCAAGTTTCAGCCTAATCCGATCAGCCGTTAGAGCGTGATTGAGTAAAAAAAATCCAAACATATTCACAAACTTTCACATTTATAATATTATACACTCATTTGCAAAAAAAAACGGGCACCTAAGCAATGAACCATTTCAAATGTTAATATTGCTTTGTTTGATAATTATAGGTAGTTTTATCCTCACAATTTGGTAAATTAATAAGAAAATAATCGTTTTCATCAGTATTTCATAAAATTTTGTTACAATTTATAGGAAATAATGCTAAACCTCCCTAGTAGTGTATGTTCGCTAGTAGTGCATATGCTCATGAAGTAAAAATAAAAAAGTTTTTTTGTTTGTTTTTCTTTAATAATGTAAAAGCAGATAAATGTTTAGTATCGAGTGTGACCCCCTCTAGCTAAAATCACAGCTTGAATTCGTCTGGGCATGCTAGCGAGTATATCCCGGATACTTGCTTGCGGAATACGTTCCCACTCCGCAGTAATCACATTCTTCAGCTCTCTGATGGTCTGCGGAGCCGGGTGTACTGATCTCACACGCCGTTTTAGAACGTCCCAGATATGTTCTATGGGATTGAGGTCGGGACTTCGAGCTGGCCAATCCAAACGACGAATGCCGACCTCTTGCACATACGCATTAACATCGCGGGATCGGTGGGCGCGAACAGAGCGGCCAATGCGGGTTGTGCATGAGGAATTAGAACTTCCGTTATGTATCGATGCCCAGTCAGTGAGCCGTTTTCAATGAAGACTAACTCTGTACGTTCCATTGAATTTATACCTGCCCAAAACATAACAGAGCCCCCACCATAAGGTGTGATTTCTTCGAAACATACATCTGCAAAGCGCTCTCCTTGTCTTCTTAGCACTCGCCAACGTCGATCTTCACTGAACAGAGATATCCTGGCTTCATCAGAGAACAAAACCCTATTCCAATCTTCTTGAGTCCATGATTCACAATTTCTAGCGAACCTAAGCCTGTGAACTCTGTGCTCACGGAGTAATTTGGGGCCGCGGGCCGGGCGGTGACTGCGTAAATTGGCAGCGAGAAGCCTCCTCCTGACCGTCCATAGACTAATATGCACATTTCTTACTTCTTGGAGGTTGTTCTTAAGATCCACATACGAAGATTTGCGATTTCTCAATGCGCGACTCACAAGAAAACGATCATCCCGTGGTTGGGTACATGGTTTTCTTCCAGAACCAGGCCTTCTCTCGACGGAACCAGTCTCCTGATATCGCTGCCAGGTCCTTTTGGATGTCGAGCGACTAAGATTTAGCCTCCTAGCCACGAAACATTGGCTGCAACCCTCTTCAAGCAGCGCGATAATTTTGGTAGCTTTTACCACTTTATCTACCATTTTTGATACAGCCAAATAGCAATAAATAAAGCTTTGACAGTCAAGGGTATGAAATTAATCGATAAAAATTGAATAAAAGTTGTGAAAGTCGATGTTAACTTCTGGAACTTCGCGCCAAAAATGTAGGATAAAAAGGGGTTTTCTGTAAAAATGAGCATCAAATGAAAATTTTAATTTAGAACGTACTTTTTTAAATACCACGGCATTTTTAAAACCGGCCTGTAACGTGTACAAACGATTGAAACCTTTTTGGTATTGTATCTTTTTAAATATGAATGAAAATCAAAACCGCCCGTTTTTTTTGCAAATGAGTGTAGTAGGAAGTAGAAAGAAGTAAGATATTGTTAATCGCATCAAAACTAAGAATACTAATAAACAACATTACGGCTGAAATCATCTGCGAAGAAGTATAAGCACTTAGATTTTAATTATTATTTTAAGTACAAGTAGTTTTACCTACTTAAACAAAACCAGTGTCCTACCCCTGCCTACGGTAGAGAGCCTCAGCCAACCCCAGTGCGATGTTCCAGGATTTTTGACAGGTTTTGGAATCCACCGCGGCCTCACCTAGGGGTTTGCTTACAATCCCGCATCTTTGGGAAATGGTTCGGGTATTATTCCGCTTTTTAGGGCGTGAGGCGTGTACATTCAACTCCTTTGCACGACCTAGGTTCACTAGGACTTAGGTAACTATTTTACCTGAGTCTAGAGTCAAGGTAAAATAGTTACCGACATGTCACTATTCAAATAAGAGTTGATAAAAATGATGAAAGAGAATCTGTAAATGTTCTCTCCGACTGATTACATACCAAGCAAGATGTAATCTGCAAATACATAAGATCACCTTATTATAGGTTCAGGTTCAGGTTCATCATCACGCCTTTATCCCCGAAGGGGTAGGCAGAGGCATAATTATTATGTGCCCACATTTCACCTTTTTATAATTTGTCCCACGTAATACGTTGTGAGCCGTATTGCCGTGTTTAAATGGACAGGCGCAGGTTGTGACTGCCTGCTGTTGAAATAAAGCCTTCAACTTGGCTTAAGAGGGTTGACGCACAAATACATGATTTCACGCGTTTGAAACGTTTGTTTCTGAAGAAACTACCAATGTTTAGTAAGTATGATTAATGTGTAAGAGTAATATATTTCCTTGTCTAAAAATTGTTCTAATCAAAATAAACGTGGCATAACTAGGTTTTTATTAAAAACAGTGTTTACACACCTCGTTTGAAGAAATTCTACGAAACAAGGCATCTTTGCCAATCGGGTGGTATAAAAGTAATTGATGTACACAGAAATTAAAGCTGCTATAAGTATCTTCGTATTTTCTTCTTTAAAGCCGCCTAAGAAAATTATACCGAAATATATTTCTTATCACCAAAACATGACAAATAAAGTTTCCAAAAAACGTCGTACTTTGATGAACTTCATCACGATTTTTGGTACACTTCTAGTTTACAAAATGGTGATCTTTTTACATTTACAGACTGATCATGATATCACCAATTGAATACATCAGTAATATTCTAGAAACCTCTTTAAACATATCTATAATAACGTAATAAAAAGAGTCCTCAAACTCGATGCACGGGCCGCGAGAAATTAGTACCGGCCGAGGCCTTCCAGAGAGAGGAGGTATCACTTTATTTCCCGCGTTCCCAGTCAGGTATTATCGTAATATTCGAATACTTTGAGTGTGCTCAACGCCACTTGATACTTTTTCAATTTTGTCCGCGCTGGGTGATAAACCCTCTTAACGACTGCCATTTTACTGGCAACCGGGACCAACGGCTTAACGTGCCTTCCGAAGCACGGAAACGCTCAAATAAATGTCACAAAGTGATCACATGGATGGTCACCCATCCATGGACCGGCCATAGTGAAAGTTGCTTACTGCAGTGATCGTTTACAGAACACTGAGTCCGCGGGGCCACGAGCGCTTCAATACCTTATTATAGTAGTTTCAAATTGAGTTTTTCTCGACTTTTGGCACGTTTCGTTGCCTTGCCGGAACTGCGTGCGATGACTCAATACCTTTAGATAACTATCCGCCAGTTGACTACGACCTCTTTTAGTACCTTCATGTTCATTCGAGACATGCAACGTTTTTAAAGTCGCAGAGCTCTTTCTATGTTGGTCGTATTTCGTAAGGTACATAAATCAAGCGATGGGTGTACAGCCGTGATACTTATCAGGGAAATAGTTGCAAAAGCACATCACGCTTCGATAGGTTTGCAGTATTTATTTAGCAACGTAAATAAGAGTCAGTACTGACTTGTGTATCGCAGAATAGAACTGGACCTGTTCCAATAATTGAAACTTCAAATTAGAACAAAAATATAAATAAGTATGTCAATTTTTTCATATCTTCCTTTTTCAAATAGGGTCAGTTCGACTCGGAATGAAATCAGTATATTCTGAGTTCTGGGACTAAAAGTGGCAATAGAATTTGAATATTTGTGTAATCTAAAACTTACACAGAAATTATGAAGTTCTGAAGTTTTTATAAATAGGTCTTCGGCGAGATTTAGACAGCTGACGCGTTCTCAATGACTAAGTTCTTATCCAAATTATATTAGAGGACAAAATTTTGAACTTAAATTTACTTTATTCTTGTCATTCTAAATATTTAAATCAAAATTATTTTTTTAAAGCATTTATTTTTGAGTCCGAGTCTTCCGTCCGAGTCTTTTTACTATTTTCTGAGAAAAGCGTACCTTTGACTAGATACGTTTTTCTTTAAAATAGTAAATAACATTTATATAAAGCATTTTAATAATATAAAGCTTAGTTCCAGTGTTACTTGTATTTAAGGCCACGTTTGCAATAATTATAATATTACAGGGTGACGTTTGGAGGGAATTTGTATGGAGGGGCAACCCTCCATACAAATTTGAAAAATAAAAAAATCGCATTTGCATAAGGTAATACATTTCACGTATGAAGACAAAATGTTGTAAAGTAGAAACGACGTCCCTTAACTTGAAACAGTCAAAACCATCAAATCAAACGCCATTATTATTGATTGCTCCATCAGTTCTGTTCGGTTGCGACTTGATTGTGACATTGAACGGAATAATATCCCTCCTAACATTAAATTCGCAGGTAACATTAAAGATGAGGGAGTCCAATAGACCGTAAGTACCTACCTGGCATTTTGCAATAAAACCGACTCTCAAAGTGCTGAAACTTGAAATGTAATGGGACGATCGGATACGATGAAAATCTCTGTGTAGTACCTACGTATTTAAACGTTACAAGATTCTCAGTACATACTACTTATGAATTTTATACTTGTGAATTTTATTCTTTAGATTGCGTATTGTACTGTCGTCATCGTGAAGAGGCTCCGGAAACTTGAAGTATAGAATAGATAAATAAATAGAGACACGCACCATGCGAACCAAAACAGGTGGAGTGCAGACGGAATATTCAGGATGAGAAGAGGGATTGCGGTCTGCGCAAAGATGTTTTTTTTTATTTATGCGTGAGCAAATCCTTCATCGACTCCTATACTAGCTAAACCGCATGGTGCTTACAGCTTGGAACACCGGGTAAGCCCTCGGTAAAATGTTGTAGGATATAAGGGATTGTCGTAGTCCCGGCAAATTTTGGCTACGGCCACGAAGTGCTTCTACGTTGAAAAGGATTGTTGTCTTTCCTTGAAAATTGTTCTTTGAATGATAATAACTTTAGTAATGTCACTGTAAAAATTAATCCAATGATTATCAGATAGGTAATTATACTTCTATTTCTGGGATTTGGGTAGTAAGCACGAGTTAAAAGCCAACATTGCAGTATAATACTTCATTTATTGACATAGGTACGAGTATATACCGATATATTATCAACTCACATTTTTATCTGTCAATTTTAATATGACTTAGAAAAAGCGGTAAAAAATATTCCCTTATTTCCAAATACAAAAATCCAAAGCATGAACTGAGCGAAACACCCACACTTTTTGTGAGACCTCGGGGGAAATCTAGTGCCAAGTGTCATTACATTACGAATAAAACAGTCGTTTATTCGCGTAACACATTCTTTTGAAGACAATCACCGCTGTGCTACAACTCTTCATCTATTTGTATACAAAGAGGCGAAGAAAGCTTTATTGACATTTACCCGAAAATGGCGTCAGGTAATAAGATATCAGTAACAAATAACACGTCAGTACTTAAGTCATGCCTTATTCTCCGAAATGATAGGCAGAGGCTTACTAAACGCCCACATTTCAGTGGTTATATTTTGTCCCATTTAATAAGTAGCGAAACATATTGCTTCTTGAAATGGACAAAGAGGCATTTTGTAACCGCTTGCTAGTGAAAATTTTAAGCTGCCTATTAGACCTTTTTTCTATTGGGCTTTATAATAACCATCTAAATGGTAGCCGGGACCAACGGGTCAACGTACCTTCCGAAGTACTTAAATACTCGTAACTGGAAACATTGCAAATGATCATCCATTTCAGTAACGACCGAAGCGTAAACTGATGAACGCAGCGATCACTTACATAATACTGAGCAAGCGGGGATACGAGCGCTTTCACGTACACTGGTAACAAATTATTCGGTTTCAATTCTGTCACCTACAATAAACACATATGTGTGTTTGTACCGAGCTTGAATGTTTATGTGAGGCTAAGCAAAGGTTCTGTCAAAATACCCTCTAACTATAATGCCAGCTGTGGCGGAGGTGGGGAAGCTCGGTGAGGGGTAGGGAGTTGCCTATTTGTGTGTAACACTATTTTATCTTTGCTAATATTATAAAGGGTAAAAATTTGTATTTGTGTATGTAACGGATAAAGTCAAAAATTACTGCACGGATTGCAAAAATTCTTTGATCATTATGAAGCTACATTACGAGTATTAGCGAGTAACATAGGTTAAATTTTATTACTATATTCTCACGGAAACGGGAACAACGCGGGTTAACAGCATGACGTCCGCTAGTACATCATATGGGCCATGACAGAAAAAAATGTTTTTTAGCCTACTTGCATGTAAATGCTTTTGTTTCAAGCGCTGCGATTTTAGTGTGACCATGCTATGTAAATTATTCTATAATCCACAATATAAATTTATTGCTTGCTTCCCCAATAAGCAGCCCTGGATAAATGATACAAGCAAGGAAAAATAAGTAGCTATGTAGTCATCTTACTTTATAGTTATTAGGGCTTGCGATTATCCGAAAGGTAATTCTAGAGTAATTATACAAGGTTGTTCAATAAAATGTTCTCAAGCGTCATACTATCTACTTTATGTGGATGATAGTCTTGTAATCTCCGAATAATTACTATAAGAGGAAATTGCAATGGTAATCAGCCAGGAAACATTACCTTCCATAAAACGATTCACTAGAAATAATAAAAAGGTACAGTGTACCCGAGATAAAAGGTACGAATCAGAGGGCTATTAACATCGTTCTGTGGAACTCCGACAGTAATTATCGTGTCGGTATGCGGTCGCAAAATTTATTGGCTGAAATTAAATTGACTTACTACTTATTTGTGGTTAAGAGGGCTAACATATTTCGCGCCACATATTGCTCAGAAACCATACTTTTCATTGCATTTAAAGTCATGAAATATTTATCGTACAAACATGGTATTCACTAACATACTTAGTAAATTTAGCTCTCTAAACGTTTCATAAAACATATTTTATCCAACAACGGATTACATATGGTTAATATCAACGAAATTGAAACAGGTTTTTCAAATCATAAGATTTGCATAGATTTCGATGCTTAAATTAATGTCAAATTATTGATAAATTTAATAAACAAGCGATACGAAGCAATTGCAAAGGGCGTTGGCTATCTGTTTGTAGAATAACCTGATATCAGGTAGGTTCCTTTTTTTAGAGAAAAATGACTGTAAAGTTTGCTCAAATACTGAGAAATTTCACCAAAATAAAGTAGTCTTTTCACCAGCTTCTGTAGTTTAAATCATTATGATAATTATGTAACATTATGTCAGAACTTCTCCTTTGACAATAAAAATATTTCTTTTTAAGTAACTAGATACAGATATTTTTTTACAAAGTATTTTGTGAACCCCTATAAATGCAGATACGCGAACAAATACGATTTAGTACCGCCGAGAGGCTCTCAGAGAGTGGTCATGTCGCTCGATGTTCCATTTTTGAATACGAAAAAATGAACAAAAATAGTCTAATTCTAGCGTGACCAAACAATCTTAGTACTTTGTGACGTATAATATAATATATATAAATATTTATGGTCGATATACAACGTGAACTTTTGTATAGTGCAAAGCTCAGACACCCCGACTAGAGTTTCGCTTCAAAATACTGTATAAAAAAATTTAAATGAAACTAAAGAAAACTGACCAAGTTATAAGCTTTTACAGTTGCACTATTTTCTTCACGAACAGCGTAGATGTAGGTATTATACGCAAGGCAGGTAGTCACTATTTGTGTGGTATTGATAATAACATATTAACACACCATTTTCATAAGTGGTAATTATGGAACACCTGTAAGGAACCAGACCAGGATTGGGACGGCTATAAAGCCGCTAAAGCAAAATAAAAGTAGCGACTGAGATACAAAAGTACCAAGTCTTGGAGAAACCTCTGATGGAGTCAGACTAATACTAGCCAAACAAGGGACAGAACTGTCCGTATCTATAAAGAATCCTGACGGCGCGGCGCGGGGGCCTGACCCACACATGAAAAGAAATATTTATACTGTTGATTGATGGCATTTGGTGGAACCTTTCGGCATTTTCAAAGGCAAATTAACATTATATAAAGACCACTAAATCACTTCATTACTCGAAAACAATAAATTAATAACATATAAATTACCGCTACATCATTCTACTAACGTTAACTATCATGAAAAGAAGCCGAGAGTATTTTGATACAAACGCACTTCCCAGAATGACAATTGCTGCAGACACTCATGTGGCTGGTGAAAAACGTATTCACAGAAAAAGTCCAGTGGGAGCTCGCAAGACCTGTTCTAATCTATTCTGTCAACTTCCAAAAAACTGAATGGGTAATTAACAGCTTCAAGTCGTTCAAATCTCAAGGACAGGATGAAGTCTTCCCTGCAGTGATAAATTGGGGGAGGACACAAGTTGATATTGTCAGTTACATAGTATCTATATGCCAGACAATGCCCCAGACTGTGGAGAGAGGTCTAAGTGATCTTTATACCAAAACCCGGTAAAGGGATTATGTTTGTGATTCAGACCTCTGGTTATACAGACCGATAAGCCCTTCGTCTTTCCTGCTAATAACTCTGGAAAGAATGTGTGACAGAGACAATCGAGGGACGGCCCTTCAAAATAAGCCACTGTATTCTAACCAACGCGCATAATGCCCCCGGCAAGTCTACAGACTCAGCACTACATGCAGTGGTACACAAAATAGAAGAGGTCATCCAAAATCAATCAATAAATGTGCCTCGACACTTTCATAAACATAGAGGGAGCTTTCGACAGAAGAAGCATAACCACGGCACTGGCAAAACACCGAGTATACACGGTAGTCAGTGAATGGATAGATAACATGCTAAACAAACTCATTTTAAAGCTACAGACAAGCAGAAACCAGTGCGCAGCCATGGCCAAAGGTTGTCCACAAGGGGGCGTGGTCTCACCACTGCTAAAGAACCTTGTTGTAGACGACCTAATAACCAATCAATCAATTTAACCTAGAACAGTCCCTATGTACATAGATGTGGAACAAGCCATAGCAGATGGTAAAATTAAATTATGGAGAAAAACGGATCTGTTTACAAAGCATGACTGGTATTTTAAAATCCAAGGCCAACTTCAAATCAAGTGAGAAGCTGCGTTTAATTTATTTTCTAGTGATCTTGTGTATATAATAAATATTTTTAATGAATGGTATTAAAATTACTTTCAGTCAAGCCAACATTTATCGATTTGCGGTGTATACTGAACACTAATTTGCCCATAACACAGTAAATATTTCGAAAGATGACGAGTTCTGGACTACGAGGATGGATTTTTACGACTAATGTCTGTTGCCCAAAATTATTGAGCCCAGAAAGAGCCGATAAAATAAAATAAAATAAAATTTATTCCCTTTGAAATTTAAAAAAAAATAGGTTTGTCAACATTTTTGTGACTCTACTGGGGGTTTGGAAATGCTACAAACTGAGAAGAACACCCCAAGAAACTCAGTTCGGTCCCTCCCAAAATTCATCTTAGTAGGTATCTAATAATGCTTTTTCTTGGCGGTGTGCATTGTTAGGCACATACCTCTTAATAAATATTTGGTTGTTGTAAATGGAAAACGCCTACTATCAATTAAGATTAGATTTAGATCCCATAGCTCAAGCTTATAGCTTAGTTTGGGCTAGATGATGATGTGTGAGAGTATCCAACAATATTTATTGTTTATTTATTAAAAATATTTTAATGTTCCTGCCAGCACTGAATCTGCAGTAGGCAGCAAAACATCGGGCCATGCCAAGCGCCTGCGTATTGCTACGTTAATATTATTGTTTTTAACTATGTGTATTGTCAAATTTAAATATTTATAGTGTAAAATAGAATATTGTCCATTACTTTCTACAATTTTCGTATATTTAGTGGGACTGCGCCGCCTCTTTCTGCGAGCAGGTCATGCTCGCGAAGGAGGCGGCGGGCCGGGTGAGGGAGAGAACTCTCCCACCCGAGTTCCGCAGTCGGCGCCCTGGGCGCCGCCGACGTGTCTTCGCCGAGGACTATCGGCCTCCATGACCGGGGGTCTGAGGACGGTGAGAGGGCCGCTTACCGTCCTTACAGAAGCAGGCCCATGACGGCAGCGTGACGTAAGCAAGTCACGCCCCCCCCCCCCCCCCCCTTAGAAGCGGGGTCACACCCGAAACCCCCCATAGACATATTTGTAGTAAAATAATCAATAATTATAAACTAATATTACTAACATAAAAATTAAATTAAAAGATTGAACGCTTTAGACTAAGAATATGACACCGGTAATACATCAAGGAAAACAAAAGTATCAAACTTGTTGGTAGCTACAATTGGCACTATACGGCTATGTGCGCCGCGCCGCGCTGATTTCTTACGATCGTAAAGAAATTTGAAAACCGAATTTACGCTCTTAAACTTGCAACACGACTCTTGATAAACACACTAGAACGAATTTATGGCAGCAAAAATTGGGAGGTGTACGAGTATGAGTTACGGTAGTAGGCTGGGTCAAGTGATGAGGGTCGACAAACTTACTTACTTATAACAGATATAATTATACAACTGTAAGCAAACGATCAATGAACGTTGCATCCACGCACTCCCCGCGTGCCTCATCGGCTGGCCGCTGCACCGAGCGCAGCCGACTCCCGCCGAACAGCAAAAAAGCAGGCCTACGCGGTGCATTAATTTAGTCTCGCTCGTGCGCTCGGGACCGCTTCCAATACTTGGGACGGTTCTGAACCATTAGCGTGGATATTCACAGGTGCACTTCAGCTTGCTGGATGTACTTGTTTTATCCTCACGCACGTACATAGTTCTACGTATATCTATAACTCCTGTATCTGTACTTGTATCGAAGTAAATAAAAAGATACGTCATTCTTCGTAGGTAGTTTCATTGTTGTACTACAGTGGCGCACAACGTAGGGGCGGAACGGACAGCCTATTTGAAGAGATTGCGGTTGACACCAAACAGAAGAATGGCTATTACGAACGAGCAGTTGCAGGTGCTCATTGCTGCTTTGACGGATGGCAGAAGAAAATCCTTGGCGTCCTGTCATACAACTTACGACGGAGAAAAGGACAGCAGCAAGATAGAGGCATTCCTGGCTTCAGTGAATATCTTCAAAACCATCGAGAAGATCCCAGAAGAAGAGGTTCTCATCGCATTACCATTACTGTTACGAGACGATGCAGCGATCTGGTGGCAAGGGGTTAAGTCCGGTGTGACTACGTGGTCTGAATTTGAAAACAGACTGCGCCATACCTTCGCACCGAAGAGACCGGGTTACCAACTGATGCAAGAAATCGTGGGCGATGGACAGAAGGCTGATGAGACCACTGACTCCTACATCTCTAGAAAAAGGGCTCTAATATCGCTCCTCCCACCACCTTCTTTTACAGAAGAGCACCAAATGGATTTTATTTTCGGCCAGATCAAGCTGGAAGTTCGTTCCCGCATCCCAAGAAATTCGGTGAAGACCTTTGATCAGCTCTTAACCGCGGCTCGAGGTGTGGAACAGATGCTGACTGAATTCCAGAAGCCGTCAACTTCCACCAAGCCATCTGACGGAGAGAAACCAAAGGGAAAGACGCGCTGTCAATACTGCAAAAATCCCGGACACACCATGGAGGTATGTCGAAAGAAAAAAAGGGCAGAGGGTGTGGCAGCCGTCCAGGGTCACTCGAAACCTAGGCCTAATGAGGTAATGACACAAGCACCTTCACCGTCGCAGCCGAAATTCTCATGCTACGGCTGTGGGGAACCAGGGTACTTCCGCAGCAACTGTCCCAAATGCCGCAGTGTGAAGACCGAAGCCTTGGGATTCTGTGCAGTGGACGTGAAGAGACTAGACATTGCATCACGACCCGTAGTCTTCATCAAGATCGAGGGCATCACGGGCACTGCGCACATCGACACCGGAGCGAAGACCAACGTGGCATCCTCAAGTCTGTACCGAATGCTGCAATCTATTGGGTACACGTTCCGTCACGAGGTGATGACCATCACGCTGGCCGATGGGGCTCCACGTCGCCGCAGCGTTCCAACGTTTAAAGCCCAAGTCGAACTGGAGGGACGGACGATTGAGACCAATTTTATGGTGTTGCCCGATGCCCAATCTAATAAGACCTTATTGGGCATTGGTTTCCTTCAGAGGGCTGGGATAAACTTAAACCTTGGCCAATTCACCTGGAGTTTCCTTGACCACCCCGAACGTGTGTACGAGTTGTACCAAGAGGAGTTTGCAGTTTTTGCAGACTCGCAGGAAGAGGCACCATTTGGAATAGTGGAGGCGATGCAGCTTCCATCCCCCATCACTCCACTGACCATCTCCCCTGCAGATTCTTCGACGCAGCCAGAACAAGGTTCTGAAGAAGCACCAGCAGTTGAAGGGCTGCTGACACCACCAGGGGAGTACAAAATCACATCCCTGTCAACTCCCGAGAACTCACCTCTGAAGAGGCGTCGTGAAGTTCTATTCGACGGGTACTCTCCCCGGATGAACTATATGCTACGGGACGCCCAAATCAATGTACATCGGGCAGAGGTGGAGTTATCACCACATTCGCGAGCATTATTTGATGACAATGTTCAGAGTGTGGACATTGGTTCCGTTAATATAAATGGAGATGTCCAATGTCAAAATGACGAATTTTCTCACAAATTAAATGTTTTGTTGTCTGAGTACGAATGTGTCTTTATTCCCAATGGTCAACCCATTAAAGAAGTAGAACACTGTATTGATACAGGAAATCATAACCCGATTTCAGTACCTCCATATCGGTTATCTCCACCACGAAAGGCAATACTCCAGAGAGAATTGAATAAAATGTTGGATGACGGTGTCATCGTACCTAGCTCATCGCCTTGGGCTGCTCCCGTGGTAATGGTACCCAAGCCTAATGGAGAATTTAGAATATGTGTTGATTACAGAAGGTTGATTGCAATCACAGTACCGGATACATATCCTATTCCGAGATTGGACGACTTGCTTCATGATGCCAAGCCTACACCAGTCATGAGTACACTGGATCTTAAATCTGGATATTGGCAGGTGAAAGTCAGAGATGCCGATCAAGAGAAAACAGCATTTATAACACCTTCCGGCATTTTTCAATTTTTAAGAATGCCATTTGGATTACGAAACGCTCCCGCTACTTTCCAGAGACTTATAGATCGGTTTCGTGTTAGTCTTGGACACGTGAAAATGCTGGCTTACTTAGATGACCTGATTGTATTCTCGCACACCAGGCAGCAACATCTTCAAGACTTGGAAGAAATTTTTAAGAAAATGAAAGAATGCAACATGACGGTTAACCGTCAAAAATGTAGATTCATGTGCTCTTCCATCAAATACCTGGGACATTGCATTACCCCAAAAGGATTAAAGGTAGATCCCGACAAAATTGCTGCTATCATGGATATGCCGACGCCCTCAAATCTAAAGCATTTGTTGTCTTTCCTTCAAACATGCTCATGGTATAGACGATTTGTCAAGGATTTCTCGAAGATCGCTGAACCTCTAACTAGACTTACGAAGAAAGGTGCCGTTTGGAATTGGGGACAGGAACAAGAGAACTCTTACAACTGCCTCAAGCAATGTTTGACATCCGCCCCCATCCTGAGTCAAGCCGATGAAACGAAACCCTATATCATTAAGGCAGATGCCAGTAATTATGCCATCGGAGCAGTTCTGACCCAGGGGGAGGGAGAAGCAGAACATCCCGTTGAATATGCAAGCCGATTATTGACAGCAGCTGAAAGAAACTATTCCACTACGGAACGAGAAGCACTTGCAGTAGTCTGGGCAGTGACGAAATTCCGCGGTTACATTGAAGGATTACCCGTGACGATAGTCACGGACCATCAAGCTCTAAAGTGGTTGATGTCATTGAAGTCTCCAACCGGTAGACTAGCTCGTTGGGCCCTACAACTTCAGTCCTACGATATACAAATCAAATACGTACCAGGAAGAGTGAATGTTGTGGCCGATACTTTGTCTCGACCTCCGGGCACGGTCGAAACAAATGATAGCTGTGGCGTGTGTGTTGTGTCTGTAGACATGCCTGTACGAAGTCCGAAGGAGATTCGCGATGAGCAACTGAAGGATAGCAAGATATCTAAAATTATACAGGCTCTGGAAGATACGGACACAGATGAAAACGCCCGGTACTGGAGTAATAAAGGATATTTAGTCAACAATGGGCTCTTGTATAGATATAATTCCGACACTGAAAATGAAGACGCTCAGTTAGTCGTCCCTGAACATGAATGGGTCAATATTCTTAAAGCTTACCATGATGATCCCTTAGCTGGACACTTCGGAGCCGAAAAGACATTTAATAGAATTGCGAGGAGGTATTACTGGGGAGGAATGAGGAAGTACATTGAGAGTTATGTGAAGAATTGCCTCTCGTGTCAGAGGTACAAGCCATCCCATCTCAAGCCTGCAGGTCTCCTGCAAACAACTGCTATTTCCCAGCGGTTTGAAGTAATTTCCTTTGACTTGTTTGGACCACTACCGACGTCTCCAGAGGGGAAAAACTGGATATTGATCGCCGAAGATGTGGCGACACGTTGGGTGGAATTGTTTGCCCTGGAAGAAGCTACCGCCGAACAATGCGCTTCCACGCTCGTCGATGAAGTTTTTTTGCGATATGGAATACCTCGCCGTATGATTAGTGACAATGGGTCCCAATTTGTCAGCTCGGTGATGCAGCAAGTTGCATTCTGCTTGAATATTAAGCATACCTGCACGCCCGTCTATCATCCTGAGAGCAATCCCGTTGAACGACGTAACCGAGACCTTAAAACTCAATTAGCAATGTATTTGAACGATAATCATCGTCATTGGCCCTACCACTTACCAAGTATCAGGTTTGCCATGAATAGTGTCGTCTGCGCATCTACCAGCTATTCACCTGCCTACTTAACTTTTGGCCGTGAACTGAGAACTCTGGGGGACATTACACACGATCTTCGACAGATAGTGCTCTCCGAGAACTTTATTCCTGAAATAACACCCAAGCTGTTAACTATTGCGAAAGATCTGGAAAAAGCCCGAGAGATCCAAGAAGGCAAAGAAGAAAAGCGAAAGCAATATGTTGAAGGCGCCCGAGTCCTAATTACACCCCAGGTGATCTGGTGTTAGCTACGGTTCATCCTATTAGCGTAGCAAGAAAAGGAATTAGCGCAAAATTTGCTCCACGTCGCGATGGGCCTTACCTGATAAAAGAGAGGCGTGGCCCATCTTCATATGTTCTGGTTACGCCTGAGAATCCTGATGATCCTCTTGGCGTGTATCATTCATCTGCTTTGACCCTTTACAGAAGTACTACGGAAGACATACCTCAACCCGTGCAGCCTCTACGCAGAAGGGGACGACCGAAGAAGGTGAAAGTCGCTGACCCTCAACCAGAAGAAACTAGAAAACGACGTGGAAGACCTCGAAACCCAGCTTCCGTACCTGCTGAAGCTGCCTCCTCGTCGGGACGTCTTCAGAGGCAGAGGGGGAGACTGTAAGCAAACGATCAATGAACGTTGCATCCACGCACTCCCCGCGTGCCTCATCGGCTGGCCGCTGCACCGAGCGCAGCCGACTCCCGCCGAACATTCCCGAGGCAGCGCCCGCGCACCTATAAAAGCAGGCCTACGCGGTGCATTAATTTAGTCTCGCTCGTGCGCTCGGGACCGCTTCCAATACTTGGGACGGTTCTGAACCATTAGCGTGGATATTCACAGGTGCACTTCAGCTTGCTGGATGTACTTGTTTTATCCTCACGCACGTACATAGTTCTACGTATATCTATAACTCCTGTATCTGTACTTGTATCGAAGTAAATAAAAAGATACGTCATTCTTCGTAGGTAGTTTCATTGTTGTACTACACAACGATAATTATTTTTGTCGCATTGAAGTTATCAACGTCTTGAAAAATTTTATCAGAATAGATCCGTTTTAAACACTTTTTCTAAAACCAACCTTTGCTCGCAAAATTGCAAAAAGGTTAAATATGCAAGCCTAAACTTCTTAAAAAGGTTCTTTATGAAAATTAACGACGTTAAATGCACAAGGTACGTTTTTAAATGGTGCTCATTTTCAAACAACAACGTACATCTGACTTTCAGTCTTGGAAGAAAACCGGTGCATTTGACATACGATTTATGAATTTAATAAAACTCCACAGTAGAATAAACAATGCTTGCAAATCACAAATATCAGGCACCATTACGTTTCTTCATTTTACAAAGTAAATACGTAAATCCTTAAAGAGTAGATATATTATCTCGTTTTAATTAAATCCATTTATGTAATGTAAGTAGATTGCTAAGGGTTCATATATAAATCTAATTTCGGTCTTTGTATTACGTAAAACGGGAAATATTTGTGGGAAAAGATATATCTGTAAAATACAGTGTAAAAAGTTTGAAGTGCTCGTGGCCTCGCTGACTTGGTGTTCTGAGGGGCAAGTGCGAGTTTTTGCGTGAGCTTGTCGACATTCAGGGCTCACCAATTCGTTTGGAATCGAGACCCCGCCACCTAGCTGTAAACGCGGGAACTTGTCTCGATCCCATACAAATCGGTGATAACGCGCTCGTTCGTGAATGTCGACAGGCGCTCACCGAAACTCGCACTTGCCCCTCTGTAAACGATCACTGTAGTAAGCATCATTTACTATGGCCGGTCATGTGGTGGTCACTCATTTTGTGACATTTATTGTAGAGCGTTTCCATACTTCGGGAGGCACTTTAAGCCGTTGGTCCTGGTTGCCAATAATATAGCAGTCGTCAAGACAAGTGGCCATTGTTACTTAAAAAAATTCAACAACAGGCAGTCACAACCTGTGCCTGTTCGTATTCAACACGGCAATATGGTTCACCACCTATTACGTGGGACAAAATCAAAACGTAAAATGTTGGCATATAAAATGCCTCTGCCTACCCCTTCGGGGAGGAAGGCATGATCATATATATTATGTTAAAGAGTTCCAATAACCAAACTTAGCCTATTTTACGTGTGGAAATTGTCATGAATGCTTTGTTAGACTTCTACCACAGTACATAATGTATACCGTGCTTCTATCGACTATAACCCAACGGTGCCATTCCATCTGTCTACGGCCGATGGGTCCGTACGTCCTCAGAATGATAACCCAGGGCTCCCGACACATCCAAACATGGCTTAAATGTTTTGTCGCAAGAGTTCTCCAGGCGATTGATATGTCCCTCAGCAGTCACTTGCTATAAATCCGAAAATAAAAAGCCAAAATCACAGTCGCTTCCAACAGGTAATAAAACTGGACCTTGGACCCATAACCATAACTAACGTAACTTAGAATACAAGAGGAGAGGATGTGGAGGAGGAGATTGAGAACTGCGGTATTCGTTCATAACGCATCAATATTATTAAACGTGATTATTTATAAATGTATTTGAAAAATGTAAGGGAAAATTACATTTTACAAAACCGCTACTGTTTCACAATATTTATTAACAGATGGCTCCCGTGTTTGCTATGGGAATTTATTCCCGGGATAAAAAGTATAAGCCTAGCCTAGGTGTTATTGCAGATTATAATATATCCAAATGCATTCGTTGAAAAAGTTGATAAGAAATTCCGTTAAAAAAGCATTTGAGTGGACAGTCTCATTGTTTATTAAGAAAGGGACGCTGGGGTGACGACAATAGAACATTAGAGAGTAACCCTGTGTCGTTTATTTACTGTGGCGGCGGTGGGGTTAATGTTCTAAAAGAGCCTGATGTGCGTTATCCTTTTAATCCTGTTCGGCAATAAACACGGAACAGTGCCCTACCAACGTAAAGTGTGCAGATTAGTGGCTTATAAACGTTACAAAAACCTCAACAAGTTTTGGTTCGTTGAATAAGTACTGTAAGTATTTATACTTCCGATTTTATTCGACGAATGAAAGTATACAAAAAAGGTATGAATAAAATTTTATAGAAGTAGGTACCTAATAAGGTAATTATTTACAATTATATACAATTAAATAGTACTAGTTAATCTATATAATAGTTTTCGTATTTCGGAAGGTACGTATGGTCGTTAGTTCCGGCTGCTAAGTAAAATAGTAGACATTAACCCAAGCGAAGGCTTAATGGGTGGCTTGATTACTTCAGCTGGAGGTAACAACAGGTTGTCCCTGTCCCTTTTAAAGCGATACGATTGGTATCCTGGTAAACTGTGACTAGGGGTCCAAGTCTGCCATTTCAATTCTGCCAGTATACCGTCTGTCTTTCTGTACATCCAGGAACCATGATAACTAATAAGCTGAAGCTTGCGATTTGAATATTTTATTTTTGTATATAAATCTTGTTGTACTTAACCCATTGCTATAAAACAAACGTAATATTTTAATTCTGACCAAGATCTTTAAATAAACGAAACCTAAGACCGAGAAAACCGCGTCAAAATCTATTCAGTAGTTTCTGCGTCCATCGCGAACAAGCAGACAATCGACCACCATTCAAAAAAAATGTGTTCAGGCGAAGTCTCGTGCTACGCATGAGACTTCACCGTTCCGTTTTCACACTTTGGGTACGAAGTCCTAAACAATGATCTAGATTTCGTGCCAATAAATTATTAATTTTCCAACAAACCATAATGATCTTTTTCTACCATTTAATATTTTTCATTCCCCATTTTAAAAGCATCAGAATTCTCACACTTGGCCAAACGCACGTTCAATTTGCTCTATTTGCTAATTACTATTTCCCAGTATTCCCTTTTGATGTTGCTAGGCGGCACGTTGTACGTTGGCGGGCTAACATATGCAGAGAAGCAAACTATGTTATAAGTAATAATTATTTTAGAAGATCCAATTTTGCCATATTTTATTGTTTTAACATAAGTTTTTAACTGAATTTTATAACATACAATATTAATTACTAGCCATTTAAGTAACTTTACAACCCATGAATAAACATTAACGAGACCCACAGACCTAATAAGAATAACGATGCATTTACCATTTTCATTTCAAATCACTGAAGTTTTCTTGTACTCCTTTCCAACAAGAAGTTCCTGTTCGATAACTCAGTGAGCTAGTGGACTGTCTTTCTGGTAGTTCCTGCAGGCACATAAGACGACACAGGAAGTTCGAAAATCGGACCGCCACCAAGAATGATTCGCCACTTACCTGGATTCTTTCCCGCTCTTCCTTAGGGTTGCTCCGAGGCCTTGATATTCGCTTGAGGTTGTTTTCGAGTTGCCGTGTCGACCGAGGCACTGACACACACATGTATCGCGCACAATAGTTCCGAACCGCGTCCGAGATTTGACTGAACGGTCGATGAGTGGCCGCCCGCCTGGCGAGGCAGCGCGGGGCGGGTGCGGGGGGGGGGGGGGGAATAGCCAGCCGAGTGACGAACTCTCCCGATAGCCGACCGTTCGCCGAAACATCCTGCCGCCTAACCAAGGTTCTGCCTTGGTTACCCACTAAACCACCGAAGGCAATCCACAAAGCTTAGAGACAGGTCGTAAGATGTTCCCTTGCTGAGTCCTGACCTCTACAACTCTGACAATTCCGTCCCTACCCGGAAGTAACCTAACGATCCGACCGCGTTTCCATTGGAGAGGGGGTAAATTATCCTCCTTTATCAATATCAGGTCATCGACCTTGGGAGCCTCGTTATGAGAAGTCCACTTATGCCTTTGTTGGAGTGTGTGAAGATATTCACATCTCCACCGAGACCAGAAATGCTGGGATATCCTTTGAATAAGTTGGTACCGAGACAACCGGTGCTCCGGAGTTTCCGTGTAGGGATACTCAGGAAGTGCAACGAGAGGTTGCCCTATTAGGAAATGACCGGGGGTCAATACATCAAGGTCTTCCGAGTCCGTACTAAGGGGGCAAAGCGGCCGAGAATTCATTACCGCTTCTACCTTGGTAAAAAAGGTGGTCAGCTCTTCGAAAGTGAGCTTGGCTTCTCCGAGAACCCGTTTCGCATGTGTCTTGGCACCCTTCACTGCCGACTCGAATATGCCACCGCTTGAAGGATTTGAAGGGCAATTGAAGAGCCAAGTTATGTTTTGAGCCGTCAGCTTCCGATCAATTTCCTGGTGATGGTTCCGTAAGAATATGTATAACTCCTTTAAATATTTATCGGTTCCCGTGAAGTTTGTACCGCAGTCTGATCGGATCAAGGACGGTACACCTCTCCTAGATACGAACCTAGTCAAGGCTGCCACGAAGGCTTCAACTGATAAGTTTGATACAATTTCTAGATGTACCGCCTTAACCGACAAGCAAATGAAAACGCATAAGTAACACTTTTGAACCCTTGCATTACGCAACGAGCTCGTTTTAACGTAAAAAGGTCCAGCGAAATCCGTGCCGACCCCGACGAAAGGTCTGACTCCGGTAACACGATCGGCAGGCAAATCCGCCATATATGGCTGTTTAGGCCGAGCCCGGTGTCGAAAACATTGAACGCATTTAAACGTTATGTGTCGCGTGACACGCCGCGCCGAGATAATCCAGTAGCGTCGTGAGAGAATCGCACTCAACGCGTTAGCTCCGACGTGACAGTAGACCTTATGATAATGATTGACTAGCAAGTCTGTGAAACTACCCCTCGCCGGTATTAATATAGGGTGCCGTGACTCATATGGAAGGGTAGAGGCGCCGATTCTGCCGCCGACACGAATAATATCATCCCTGTCCAAAAATAAATTCAACCGTCGCAATGAATTTTTAATTTCAGTACCCGTTCGAAGGTTTGTCAATTCATCGGAGAAATTTTTTGACTGCACAATACGAATTAAGCACAGATTGGCGATTCTACGTTCCGACACCGTTAAACTACCGTAAACCTTCTCAGAGTTAATTTTTGAATTGTTTTTAAAGCGTAGTAAGTATGTAGTAACGTTTAGCAACTTTTCATATGAACTAAAACGATCTAATAAATTAAAATCCGATATCAATTCGTTTACATTAGCAACCCTAACGGCCGGCCTCAGGCCAGGTAACAAATCTGGCGGGAACTCTGGGCCCCCGGACGGCCACGTATGGGGCGGCCGCTCCAGCCAACTCGATCCCCACCACAAGGGATGGTTCAAGAGTTCTGCCGCCGAGCAACCGCGTGACGCAACGTCCGCACAATTCATCTCGCCGGGTACGTGACGCCAGTCGATGTTGGTCTTAGAGGTTATTATATCCGAAACCCGGTTTCCTTCAAAGACTTGTAATTTATGAGGTGGTGTCCGTAACCACGCCAAAACGATAGTGCTGTCGCACCAGCCTACAATTTGGTCTAACCGAACCTTATCCTCCATTGACTCGACCGTGTGATTAACCAACGTTGACAGCAACTTAGCACCATTCAACTCCAGTTTCGGTATGGTTAACTTAACCCTTAATGGCGTTATACGTGACTTAGCAATAAGTAGGCGTACGTGAGTCCGTCCGTCTGCGCCCTCCGCGCGCAAGTAGACTGCTGCAGCGTAACCGACGCTGGAGCCATCACAAAACCCGTGAAGAGTATATTTAGTCGGTCCTTCTAACTTGACACACCGGGGAATGGAGATACGTTGCAGATGCGGCAAGTCAGAGATGATATCCCTCCATTGTCGCACTAAATCTATGGGGGCCGGGGCATCCCAAGCTACCCCCTTTGAGTTATCAGAAGTCGCCAATAGGGACTGTAATAAAAGTTTTATTTTAAAAACTACTGGACAGATCCACCCAAGTGAGTCGTAAAGTCTAGCCACTATTGACAAAATACTACGACGTGTGACGTCACTATCTGTGGGCAGATTTACATGGTAAGTGAAATTGTCACATTTGGGGTCCCACTGAATGCCTAAAATCTTGACAAAACCCGTTCCATCCGAATCGCGATCATCGAAACGCCGCGGTGACTCCAAGTGTTCCGTGGGTAAGTCATTCAGTAATGCTGGCATATTACTGGACCATTTCCGTAACTCATAGCCGGCCGAATTCATCAATGAGATTAACTCATCGCGAAGCTCACGCGCCTCAATCAGCGAGTCTGCGCCGCCATTCAAATCGTCAACGTATGTGTTGTCTATGAGTAACTTAGCGGCACGGGTTTTATCAACCTCGTCCCGGGCGAGCTGGTGTAAGCAGCGTATGGCTATGAAAGAGCTCGACTTCAAACCGTATGTATTTGTGTTTAATTGATAGGTAAGTAGGGGCTCCGTGGGCGACGCTCGCCAGAGAATCAACTGATATCTCCGATCGTCCGGGTGAATCCACGTCTGCCTAAACATCATTTTAATATCCGTAGTAAATACAATTTGTGGAACCCTAAATTTCATTATAATATTAGTGATATCGTTTTGCAATCGTTCTCCCGAAAACAGACAGTCGTTTAATGACACTCCCGAACTTGTTTTCTGACTGCCATTGAATACAACGCGAATTTTATTCACATCGCCCGATTTTTTAAATACTCCGTGATGTGGGAGAAAGTAATGTTCTTGCCCCGAATTAATATCAAATTGCGATACACTCATGTGTCCCAGCCTAATATATTCATTAATAAATTCAATGTATTTCTCCCGAAATTCCGGATTCCGTTGCATCCGCCTCTCAAGCGACATAAATTGCTTATAAGCGGGCTGGCGTGAGTCTCCTAATAGACGTCTATCACCTGCCGAGATAAGAGGTAAGCGCGAGATATATTTACCGTCCGGGCCTCGCGATACCGTTGAAACAAATAATTGTTCGCATTCCAAGTCCTCGGGACTTTTAATTTTATTAAGAGGGGGTTCCTCAGATCGCCAAAACCTTTCCACCGTTTCCTTGAGTGTCAACTGGTTAACCGACGATTCGGCCAGCTCCCGCGTCTCCGGCGAAACTGGTCCGAATACCGCGAAATTAAATACCGTGCCCAACGCGTAGGGCCCACCCTGACACAAAGTAATCTTTTCCCCATTTCCCCATTTAAGATTTGACCGAGTATATCACATCCAAAAATTACGTCTATCTCTGAAGAATTCAATGAGCCGTTATCTGCGAGTTTCAACTCTTTAAAAACCAAATTTGTTCTGTTAACCGAATAAGACGTAAGCCTTCTTAAAACTGCCGCCGTTACCGCTAGTACTGGGTGTTCTGAATGTTCTGGTTTGAAATATATAACAACAACGTGTTGATATGTATTGGCTTGAATGCCACCGATACCCGTGATTTGTACATTACTATAAGACCGTTTCAATCCGAGGGTAGATACCAAATCCCCCTTTATTACCGACATTTGAGCCCCTAAATCTAAGAGAGCCCGTGCTTTAACGAATTCACCATTTTTATTCTTAATTTCAATAATAGCCGTGGGTAGAACAACATTATACGGGTTTCGATGCAAAGACGTTGAAGATGAGTCATCATGTAACCTTAATTGCTATGCTGAATATTGCTTTTGAGAATTATTACGTGACTGACCGCGCGATTCGTGCGATTCCCGCCGTTCGCATGCCTGATAGCCGTTGCGCGAGCTGACCTGAACTACACGCTCAGCTGATGAGCGCGACGGTACCTCTCTTCTTTCGCGAGGAGAGGCCGTGCGCGTGCGACGACGCGGACGGTGGCTGCGGTAGCCAGGTCCCTCCGAAGGCGAGCTAGCGCGAGACGCAGTATAGTTGTGCATGCATATTAAGTCGTTGTGACCCCGATGGCCACAGCGTTTACATGCTGTCCTTTTATCGCACGTAGATGCCGAATGCTTACCAAAACATTTAAAGCATACGTTTTCAGCTCGCACCCAGTCTTTACGCTGACCCGCGGTTAATTTTTTAAATTTAAAACACTCCGAAATCATGTGACCGCTTATTTCACAGTATAAACAGCGCCTAGCGATTATTCGTTCATTCCTGTAAGATTCACTTTCGTTTCCGATAATGTGTATGGTGCGGCGGGTACGATTGTCCTTCAAGGTCGCGCCGTCAGCTGTTGTCGAGTCTATAAGCCGACATTCATTTTGCAAAAACTCCACAAGTTGATTGAATGTGGGTAGGGTGATTATATTTCCGCCGTACTTCTGTTCAAACCGAGTTTTAACGTCTAACGGAATTTTATTTAAGCTAATGAATAATAAAATATAAGACCATTGATCTATAGGAAGGCCTAAATTATTCAAGGCGCGAGTGGACTCCAACAGTGGGTTTAGAATTTTAGAACGCAGATCATAGGGTTTATTTAATGTAGGTAGCTGTAGGATTCTAGAAATGTGACTATCTGCTAGCATCCTGATATTTTCATATCTACCCTTAAGAATTTCTAAGCCTATATCTAGGGATTCGTCTACCATAGGTAAATGCCGTATTAAGGTATGCGGTTCATTTAACACATGAGAAACTAAGTAATGAAATTTTTCCGTCTTTGATATATCTTTCCGTGTTAGTACCAACGAACTGAATAGGCTTATAAAACTTGTCCACTGAAAAACGTCACCATCAAATTTGCATAAATCGATTCTGGGAAGTCTTGCCGTATTTGAACTCTCGGACGGTCTATGAACCCCGTCCAAACCCGGGTAAGCCGACGAGACCGCTTCCAGTTGATTATAAGCCAACTCCGCCTCATTATAATCAGCCGTATAGATTTTAATCATTTCCGGATCTACCGTATTATCCAGCAATAACTCATACTGTTCCGACAAAAGTGCGTATCGTTCATCGAGTTTACGTAATCTCGCCGAAATAACTGCATTGGTTTGAGTTTTTCCCGCGATCATTTCTAACGTGCTTCTAAGCCATTCGACTTGAATTTTAAATTTAGTTGATGATACCTTAGCCATTTTAAATCGTTAAGACTCCAAATCGTGATGCACCCACCCCCGGGTAAGAGAAAAAAAAATATATAACGGAACCCTACAATAAATCAATTAAATTGTTCTAATAACTGAGGATAATTTCACAAATATCGCATACCGCACAATATAATACAATAACCGAACCGCAAATGACAAACAAACTTAACGACTTTAGTTTGAATTGTATCCGACCGAATCGAGACTTGTGTCAGAGCTGTAAGTGGCGGTTAGGAATTTCAATTTTTAAATCTACAACCGACTTATGATTTGAAAAAATACCAACAAATATACCGAAATCCGGCTGAAATCCGCTCGAATGGACCATAAATATGTTCGATAACTCAGTGAGCTAGTGGACTGTCTTTCTGGTAGTTCCTGCAGGCACATAAGACGACACAGGAAGTTCGAAAATCGGACCGCCACCAAGAATGATTCGCCACTTACCTGGATTCTTTCCCGCTCTTCCTTAGGGTTGCTCCGAGGCCTTGATATTCGCTTGAGGTTGTTTTCGAGTTGCCGTGTCGACCGAGGCACTGACACACACATGTATCGCGCACAATAGTTCCGAACCGCGTCCGAGATTTGACTGAACGGTCGATGAGTGGCCGCCCGCCTGGCGAGGCAGCGCGGGGCGGGTGCGGGGGGGGGGGGAATAGCCAGCCGAGTGACGAACTCTCCCGATAGCCGACCGTTCGCCGAAACAGTTCCCATAGTAAAAAGCAGCCTATGTGTTAGTCCAAGCTGTATATTTATACCATGGGAGTCCTGAGGTATCCTTCCGAAGACTTCCAACTTAGGACTTAGGAATTAGGACCAACCTTAGGTTGTTAGGCATGATACGTGTAGTTATTAGTCGGTAGGAGTCCGGCAGAGTACGTTTAGGATTTTCCTCACGTTAAAAAAAAGGCTGTATTATACCAAATTACATATCAATCAAATACGACGACGTTCCTGGGTCTATATTTGTGGATATTATACTCCTTTATATGTGTTATTTCCTGACGTTTTTTTTCGAAATCTAACTTCTTGTAAATGTTTTCTTTGTACAAAATGAAAGTAAGTGTGAAGAAATATATCACTTATTTAACAGTTGTGTAATCATTATAGCAGAAGGAAATATTAGATTATATGGGTTAGATGACGTCGCATATATTTACGTGTTTATTTGTAGGTGGTTCTAACAAGGACCAAACTTTTGGAACACAATTTTGAACAAACCTAATAAATACACCATTATACTCGTATAACCTCTAGAACAGAAACAATTTCAGATGAATATTTATTTTTCATTCGTCAAATATTTAGATGAAACACGGGAGCTCTCTAAAAAAAGTTCGTTGATTTTATATTCTGCATTTTATTTGTCATTATAACTGTTTCTGACAATGATATAGTCAAAGCTATGCGGGATTATCTCGTCGACCTTTCGTTTGTCTGTTACTTATTTGAAGTTCATTTCTTTGGCTTGGCAGCGTGTTGAATTTTCCATTAAATGAGCTTCCCTAGGCACTAGGTAAGTCTCAAGTCGCTACTAACTTATTAGGCAATTTCCGTATTTAAGTGTATTTTACGAGCTTTTATGTATGAACAGGGAAAATAAACCTTGGTACCCAGCAAAACAAGAAGAATAGGTATAACTTCTTTTAGATAGTCAGTTTTTTTTTACTGGCTGACCTTCGCAACTTCGTTTACGTCACATAAGGTCTAAGAAAGGAAAGGTATTTCTTTATCAGATTCCTAGGAGCATGTGAATCTGCCCTGTTTGCTTAATCATAAAATAGCTTAAAGATTGAGTCTATTTTAAAACCATTCAGCTTCATTATAGACATACTGCGCCGACCCTAAATAAATTGGGACGAGGGCAAGAGTATGATGATGATTTCATTTTTCTTTAGAACTTAGGTGGCAGAATAATAAGCAACGAAAAAACGATCATTGAATACTTATATATTTTTTAAATATTATTGTCCTGTGTTCATAAAGGACATTGAAAGCAAAACGTAGCTTATAGACTATGTAGATATAAACGCAAAAACTTCGCAAAGAATTCATTTTAAAAAACGAAAGAACAAGAGATGGAATCTGCACATGCATAGTATACATTTAATGTATTGTATCATGATATCGTCACTGGAAAGCCAATAATACTAAAGCGCCATTTTGGCCAAAATGAGTTATATATATCGTTGGAAAGGATTTTTTTTTCTGCGTCGATTGGTCTAGGTTTCGTATTGATCTGAGCACTTTTTTGGCGATTTAGCACTTCAAAATATGGAAATTTTTCATCATTTTGAATTTGTGACAAATACTTACGTAGTACAAGTTATGATTAATTTTTAGTAGTTGTCACTTCAGTTTTTTTCATGCTCTGACACCAGCTAATTAAACCTTGTTTAGCAACTTAAAATACTGATGTTGAATCATTGATGTCGCTTTAGTAGTTTTTGCCGGCCGTAACTACTAGTTGATAACGTAGCAAAGTAAATTCGCTTTACGTAGAAGCTGATTAGCATGGCGCTTTAGTATATTTTGTCTACGTGCTGTTTTGATGGCGTACGGTTTTAGTGATTTTGCCTTACATATATAAGTATTTGAGTATCTATTTAGAATTTTTTACATTCGATAAAATTGAGTAATTATTTTATTAAGTATCGACAATTCTAGTAGACAAAATATTAATGGTTCGTTTAGCATTTAGTTTGGTCAAAAACTTAAAAAAATATTCCGTTAAGTCTTTTCAAATTATATTTCGTTCTGATTACGATTCGATAAGTACTTATGATTATCCGCCGCAGAGTGAATTGTTCAGATTATTCGAGAGTTTAAGACTAGGTAAGTAAATTAATTTTAAATAGTTGTTTTTTTCTTGAGCATGAAATTAGAGCCACATTTCCTTGTAACTTATTTATAAATATTATCTTATTTTACTTTGCCGGTACGTACTGCAACTTTTAAGAAATCTGACCCACAGAAAATAGCAATAAAATTTACAATGGCAAAATATGGTCTAGTTGAAAAAATAGAAATAACAAAAAAATCTATAACTTAAACCAATATACAGGGTGTGGCGTAAATAGTGGTCCAACCGTCAGGGTGTGATAGAACAGGTGCCCCACTATAACATACTACAATATCATCCAAATTTACCCAAGGGTCTCAGAAAAAAATAACTTTTTTTGAAAAATCGTCCCTTTTTTGTAAAGTTGCCTGTAGATTATAGGAAAACAGCTATTTCTGATTTCTGTTTTTTCTCTCTTAAAGCTAAATACATAAGCTATCAAAAAATAATATTGTTAATAAAATTCCACAACAAACGTTTGAAATAAATATAAGTTCATCTCAATTTTCTCTCTACTTTTCAGGTATCATGAAAATTGTTCAACGTTTTTCATAAAAAATATGTACTACACTGATGCTATCCAAACGTTTAAATATATGCTTATGTAATATTGATTTCAAAATGATACTATGAAAGGATTTCGCATAAACAGAAACTAGTAATTTTTACTGTTAAAGTTCAAAACGGGTTAAGAAAAATGACCAAAATCAACTTACATACATCACACTTATAACGTTTTCTTCATAGTAATAGTTCATAGTCGACATTATTATTATTTATTTAAAATTTTATAACCTAGATAGCGCCCGCGGCTCCACCTGCGTGGGATTTTGTAACTATTCTCGCTTTTATGATCCCACCGGAAGTGGGAATAGTAACAAAATTCATCGCGGGTGAAACCGCAGGCAACATCAAGGTCGCGGTTGAACGCCCGAAACGTCGGTGAATGTAAGTAAATAGTATTTCGCGTTAAGTGTTAAAAACTGCGATAGTTTAAAAAAATCATAACCGTGATGGCGCCCGCAGTTCCACGCGCTAGGAATTTGTCATGGAATGGGAACAGAATTTCAGATAGAAAATAAATAAAAGCGAGAATAGTTACAAAATCCCACGCGGGTGGAGCCGCGGGCGCTATCTAGGTTATAAGATTTTAAATAAATAATAATAATGTCGACTATGAACTATTACTATGAAAAAAACATTATAAGTGTGATGTATGTAAGTTGATTTTGGTAATTTTTCTTAACCCGTTTTGAACTTTAACAGTAAAAATTACTAGTTTCTGTTTATTCGAAATCCTTACATGGTATCATTTTGAAATCAGTATTACATAAGCATATTTTTTACGTTTGGGTAGCATCAGTGTAGTACATATTCTTTATAAAAAACGTTGAACAATTTTCATGATACCTGAAAATTAGAGAGAAAATTGAGATGAACTTATATTTATTTCAAACGTTTGTTGTGGAATTCTATTAACAATATTATTTTTTGATAGCTTATGTATTTAGCTTTAAGAGAGAAAAAACAGAAATCAGAAATAGCGGTTTTCCTATAATCTACAGGCAACTTTACAAAAAGGGACGATTTTTCAAAAAAAGTTATTTTTTTCTGAGACCCTTGGGTAAATTTGGATGATATTGTAGTATGTTATAGTGGGGCACCTGGTCTATCACACCCTGACGGTTGGACCACTATTTACGCCACACCCTGTATAAAACTTGATTGCCCATTTCAAAGAAGAAATACCATGATTCGTCGAAACTTTGTACCTAAATCTAACATAGTTCCTGAAATTTATCATTATGAATACTTACAAAAAAATTCCTTGTGCCATAAATATCCAAGACACCCTGTAAGATACGGATGTAAAAGACAATATATTATTACCCAGATAATTATTATCATTGGTGTAGTAATTATAAGGTTGCCTGGAGGAAATCCCACTTAGCGATAGTGCCGCCCATTGTACATTTTAAACCCTGCATATTCTATTCTATTCTATAAATACTGTTATGGGCAATTACCAAAATACTTACTAATTGTTTTCTTACTACTTTTTTGGCACAAATGCATGATAATATCGTACTGGCATTTTGTTCTAAAATGCATAAATGCATTTTAGAACAAAATGCCAGTATCTAAAATGCATAAATAATAGATACCGATTAGTTATAACTAATCGGTATCTATTGTTTATGCATTTTAGAACACTATACCAGTACGCTACAATATAAAACGCGATCACACTAAACTTATGATAATTAATTATTAGATATATTTTGAATTTTATTCTGACAAGCATTTCTTTATTTAATTCTCTATAATATTTTTATTTAACAGCCTCTGTGGCGTAGCGGTAGTGAACGCAGCCGCTACGCAGGATGCGCGGTTTTGATACCCGCTTAGTGCAAATAATTATGTACATGAATACGAGTATTTGAATTGGTCTGGTAGTGCCTCGGAGAGCACGTTAAGCTGTCGGTCCAGGTTCTACCCTATGGTCCGCATACCATCCAGGTGGCTTGCCATATACCACAAATGGCAGTCGTTACGGGTAGTTGGAGCCCTCAGAGGTCGGACCTTTGTTTAACTACAGAACTTTGATTTCGCAAATTTGGTTGTGGAGGTCAGATGGCAGTAAATATTTGAAATCGGATCACGCGTTGAGAAATTGAAAAATCATTGTCTCTTTCATCCCCTCTCCCACAGGAACCCGTTTAAAATATCGAGATCAAAAGAAGTATCCTAGAACCGTCCTCGGATCATAAGCTCAGATGGTGTTCGACGAAGCGACCTCACCTGCATGAGGTGCACCTGTTTGCAACTAACGAGGCTCCGCGTATTTATTTAGGAACCACCGTGCAGCTGTAAAAAGCCCCCCAAGTAACCTAACCCCGATTGGGTTGCGTTCGAGGTTCAGCAGTTGCACAGTATGATGTAGCAGGGAGGGGGAATAGTAGGCGCTAAGTGGATTCTAGTGTAGCTGACGGCCGCCGCCGGCCAGGGAGATACGTAGAAACGCGGGTCGGCTTCCGTCACACAGCCATAGATGAAGCTAATCCATACGCTTTGTCACTAACTGCTTTAGCAAATATCGCACCGTCTTCACGTCTCCCTTTATTTTCCAAATATCATGGCAGCGCAAAAAAGAAAAAGAGGTATCACAGTGGCCGCTGCGACTAATCCCCGAAACGCTCTGTTCGAGGTGGAGCTCGCAAACATCCGCGGACTCCAGACCAATCTCGACATCGTCCTTCACCATCTAAAGACGATACAGATACAGCTAGCTGTGATGTTCCTAACGTAGATGCAAATATGCCACCCTGACGATCAGTCGTACTTGTATTTCCCTGTTAGGATACAAGCCTACTAGTAGTACTAGTGGCTTTAGGCCAAAACGATCAATGAGTGATCTCCTGGCGTACATAACACACACTTGTGGTGAGGCTATGGAGAGACACAGCGAATCCCTGGCTATTAGCCCAGACATCGCTAAAGTCTATGATAGAGTATGGCTTGCGCCGCTTCTTTCCAAGCTGCCGGCTTATGGTCTATCACCTCAGTTATAACGCTGGTTGGCCAGCTTCCTGCACGGGCAACGTATACGGGTTCTCTGTGTTGGCCAGGCTTCCTGCTTTTTGCAGGTCAATACCAGAGTACCACAGGGATCAGTATTATCTCCAACTCTCTTTCTCCTGCATATCAACGACATGCTGTCCCTTGGGTGCATTCATCGTTATGCGGACGTGTACTCTGCATGGGAGCTATTCCGGCCTTCCAGCGGATGGGCAACGCGACGTGGAGGAAAAGAGACGGCAACTCGTGGCGGATCTCGACCGGAACCTGGGTCCCATTGCCCAATGGGTTCAGACAACTAAATCCCCATTCCTACCCATACCCTCTTTTCAGAACATTACGGTTCTACTAAAAAACAACCTGGAGATCCTCGGTATATACGTCCGGCGTGAGCACAATCACAAAAACGACGTAGAGAGTTGTATAATATTGGGCTGGCCTCAATAAGGCGAGGCGGTAATTCACGCCACACCAGACATGTTTGTATGTTAGACGCAGATTCACCCCTTCTTCGAATAATATTGTCACCTTTGGGATAACTCCGCGAGGTATTTACTAGACGCACTTGACGCTGTGCAGAGATGTGGTTGTCCTGAGGAGACGGGAGGCCTCGAGCCGTTAGCGCAGTGAAGAACCATAGCGTCTTTGGCTGCCTTCTACCGAATGTATCACGGCGCATGTTCTGAAGAGCTATTCAACCTGATCCCACCCTCTCCTTTCCGATCCCCCCGAACAACGTGTGCCGGGCAGAGGTGCCACTCATACACAGTGGAGAGAATCTTCGCCAAAACTGAATGTTTCAAAAGATCGTTCCTCTGTCTAACTATAAAAACCTGAAACGACCTGCCCGCCACACGTGCTTCTCTCATCTTACGATCCCGGGTTCCCGCCAACTTGAGGATCACTGTCAGGAGTATCACGGACTGTAAAGGCCCTCTTCTCTCATCTCTAGATGCGCTACGGCTTTTCATCAGTGGCGACGTCAATTTGGCAAGCTTAATATAAAAAAAAAACAGTAATAATTAAATAAAGAAGATGCTGTGTCAAAATCAAAATATGAATTAGTAAGTATTCTCAATTATTTTGTTTGCAACTAGTGCAATTATTAAGATTTACTTTCTATTGATAATATCTGTTAAGAAAAATAAATTCAAATTAGAACGATCAATCTTATTATTAAGTATTTTTGGCATAGCAATGATCCCAACAAATAACTCTATACATCGCTTTACCGTGCAGTCCTTTGACATATTGTAGTGTTTAAGTATTATTATCCTGAGACTATATCCACCTGTAATGCATGTTAGTACTTTTTCCATGCATACTTTTGAAAGAATAAGAGTTGTCAGTAATTTCCGATCACAATACCTTAAAATAATGAATAAGATAAGTACTTTTTCATTACCAAGTGTACAGAGCATTTGTACTTAAGCGACAGCTATCTCTTGAATCAAGCAAATTGTGCAAAATATATTGATTCCAGAACATAGGAAATAGTGTAACAATAATATATTAGCCTTTACTGTACGTCAATTACTAAATTAGAAAAAGTTATGACTTGTTTTCTGAAAAAAAAAACTTTAATTCGCTCTCCTGTAAAATGGCCTTTTGGCGCTTTAGTATTATTGGCTTTCCAGTGACGATATTTTTTTATAATGATAGTTTGCCTAGACAAAGTCGGGTAGCATGGCAATTATGCTTCTTTGCCTTTACGGCAAGTTCATATTTCACATCAGAACACAATTTTCCCGCTAACACAATCGCGGATACCAACGATATACAAAAATAGGTAGGTATTTAATAAAGTTCACTACTTCTAAGAATCTCACTGTCTGGCTTTTCGATTCGCGTCTCATTAACCCCGCTAGTACTCGAGGGTGATAATTCTCAGTTATGTAACTTGAAAGGTTTTCTTTAGGCTTTTACAATTTTCACTCTTATTTCGTTCGGGTTGTTCAGTCTAAATGTGACCTCTGCTGGTGCATTCCTGACAAAACGAAGGGAAAGTACAAGGTAAAAATAATAATAAATGTCATCATCAGCAACTGTAAAAAGGATAACTGCTATGTTCTACCATTGCACCGATTGCCACAAACTGGGTCACCCACACTCTTTGCGTCTGAAGTGTACGGTAAGGCCTTAGTGGTATAAAAAAGTTCCCTAGCCAGCATGGTACATAGAAGTCAATAGATTTGCGTCGAGTGATACTGAACAAATGTATAATTTGTCTAAGAATATAGAGCCGTTTGTACATAATGACCAAGTTCTCAATTGTGTTTACGCTACTCACGGAAATGTACTCTGAGGTTGCCATTACCATCGACATAATCACTCTCAGTGGTAAATAACAGGGGAGGTCTTCAAATACAATTTGTTACTTTGAAGTGTAACTTTAACTTTGTTTTGTTAGACAGTAGGTAGGTATTATAAAACGACCACAAGTTTCACGACTTTGCCAATGTAATCTAGATTTGAAACAAGTTCGATTAAATTGGTTTAACTTGAGCCGTTTGAATGCTAAACTTACTTGGAGTTGAACGTTATTCCGTAGGAAAGCTTTTATATGTGTTTAGTTTCAAAGATCGTTGAGGAACAGCCGCATACCTAAGTTCGTAATTAACCAGTGCAATGTTTCTATAGAGAAGCACTATAAGCCTAGATCGGTAATAAAGGTTGGCAGGGGAGGAATAAATCCACCAACACTCCCTACTCGACAATTCTAGCGATGACAACAATCCCGGATTAAATGAGTAATAGTACCAAGTAAAGACATTTTGAGGATTACCGCAATTAGTAAAAATGGAAAGGAATTACTACCATTGTACGATGAAGTCGGCTTTCGGTGTGGTTACTTTTATTAACTTTAAAACTATCGTGTGGTGTAAATAAATATAAGAAACAGAACATATTTACCTTAATTGAGCTGAGGTCCTGGGTACGATTTCAGGGTCGTTCCAAATATTATTTTGTGTGATCCACAAATGCATTTAGAAATATATAAGTATGTCTACCAGTCGTCTTGATCCCATAGACGAGCTTATTTAAGCTTAATCCCAGATTAATCCCAGATCATGAAAAGAATGTCCAACATTTTTTTAATTATTTATTTACTAGACCAGCAAGGCCTTCTAGAGGCCATGCCTCAACGACGATAGTAATAAGTACCTGTCTTACTAAGATTGAAATATTTTTAAAATCAATCTTCTGCCTACTAAATCAGAAATACAAACAAAACTATAAAATGTGTTTTTCTATCGACACGCTCCGCAAGCGTAACGAAATGGCGATCGTCGAGAGTCATAACATAAAAATAAAATAAAAATAACAACCTGATATTTCGCACTCACTAGCCCTTCACTGGGTGTAACTAGCTCGACTTAGCTCCTGCTCTATTTCATTTGCAGCGAAATTCAGGTTGTGTTCGAATATATTTTTAATTGTTTTTTGTATTTTTGTGTTATTTTATCAGTGTCGGAAAGAAACGTCGTGTATTATCATATGTGAAAGACGCATAAAATTGATATAAGTTTAATTTTATTTCAAATCTTTCTTCTCTTCGAAATGGATCGTTATGAAAAACTGTTTTCGGTTCTCTTATATGACGTCTACGAGATAAATTGGAGTGGCGACATTTATATACACAGATGTCATTAAAATTAAACCTAACAAAACAGGAGACTTGATTAGACATTTTAAAACCAATGAAACTATAGACAGACACGGTTTTAGTGGTACTGCCCGCGGTAGCCGCAAATGCGACCTCACCCTTACTTCGATTGCTGTATTGAATAGAACGTTTTCAGAATAACATTAAGTTTGAAGATAGTATAGCAATAATAGACTAGGGTGTTTTTCCATCAGTGATTTGCTATGCTACATTGTTGCGGATGCGCTAACATCCACCACTCATATTGGTCGGTCGGTCATAAATATGATTGATAGATTTCAAACGCATCCATAGCAACCTAACAGAGCACATCCCTGCTGGAAAAGCACTCAGGCCGGTTTCGTCGTCATGCGATTTCACACTCATGTGGTTCTAGATAGCGTTTTTTTATTTATCTCTCCCGACACAGACTTTATCCACCATCGTGTGGGTTTGGGTTCTATCCCACTACTTAAGGCGGTTTGGGTTATATTCCACTTCTATCAGGGGTGACGAGACACACCGCACTTTTTGGGCCTGCTTCTGTAAAAAAGGCGAGCAGCCAATTCGCAGTGTTCAGGCCCCCGGTCTACTAGACAGCGAGTGTACGAGTACACTAGCTAGCACGCTCCACAGACTCGTAGAACCACATACACCGCACGCAGGTGAGAAACTGCATGACAATGAAACCGCTACCTGGCATTCAATAACATCATTTTACTGCCATAAAGATGGCTCTCAAACAGCTGTATCTGGAAATGTAATGGGAATATAGCTAATCTAAAACGACGAAAGTCTCTCGTATAGTATGTAATAAAATTTATGAAATGCGTTTAGAAAATACTTCTGGAGTGTCTACTGTGGTACATTTATCGCTACCTTTTTTACGTGGCACCTTTATTTTTTTACTTTTGATAACATGCTAATGTTATTTTTAGCGATATGAGAAAACGTTCAGAGTAATTTCGTCGTGCCAATTCTAGGCAAATACCTAAATATTTTTCAGTGTTAAGCAGCATCGTTTTAATGGATTGGGACAGGGTTTGTTTGTTTATATGAATTTTTACAGGAATTGATAGATTCCAGTTTAAAACACATCATTCTTTTTCGCAGCCTGTTAATACCGATACAATAAAACCTTGTACCTCAATTTAACACAGCTGAAATAGCGTGATTCAGCTAGTATACCTCACTACAAGTTATATAAGAAACTCAATCACACTATTTCCTTTGAAAGCTAAGTCAGGTTTACATTTAGGATGTAGGCTGAAACATTCACCTATTTCCTAATAACGCAGTTGTAGTCACAACCACGCAAACATAGCTTGGTATAGGCATCCTGAAATCCTTTGTTAGCGACGCTTATTGCTTTCGGCTCCAGACATTACATAGTACTGTGACTAAAGTGATATCATTTTAGAACGAAGTGAAACTTTTTATAAAGTTTACATTACAAGTGTGAGTGATCATCAGGTCGGCCAACTGTCATTGTCATGTCATCTTGTCACTTTATTTTTTTTTTCTGGAAGGCTTAGGCAATGTAACTTGACTATACATCTTTTTTCAACAATTAAGTACAATTATATACATACTGTTTGAAAACTATTGTTATCTTGTAGCTTAATCGAAAACACTATTTAATTTTCCAATTGATATCATTTTACAACGAAGTGAAACTTCGATTACAATTTACAAGTTTGTAGTGATCAGGTTCTGTCTGCCGGCCAACAATCATTTTCATGATGTCATCTTGTCACTTTTATTTTTTTCTTTCTAGGAGGCTTAGGCAATGTAACTTGGCTTTACAGTCTAGTCATTACCTGATTTATTGTTACATAAAGTTAATGACACTGTGTGCTAGTCATTTATTTTAATTGATCATTTTCTTTCTTTTTATTTTTCTGTGAGAGTTTGCTGGCGGGTGGTGCAGAGATTGACAGCTGCTAAATTAGTGTAATATTATACTGGTACATTAGAAAAAAAAAAATAAGTATTTATTTAGTGATTTAAGTATTGTTATATATAGTAAATATTTATTTTATTTTATTTTATCTATTGCGTTACTATAATGGCGAGTGACTTGTCAGATGACAATTCCTTTTATCATTCTTTCAGTGGCTCGGATACAATATCTGAGAATGATAGTTTTTCCTCTATTCCTAATACACTTGGTGACGTACTCAGAAACAAATTTGAATTAGAACAGGGTAGGACATTTAATGTGTGTCATATTAATGCTGAAAGTGTGCCTTATCATTACAGTGATCTGGTGGAAACGTTTGCTGATTCGAACATCCATGCGGTCTTGATTTCTGAAACTTTCTTAAAGCCTCCTCTTCTTTCAACATCGTATCCGCTTCCTGGCTGCATTCTTATTCGGAATGACAGAACGGGTAAGGAGAGGGGTGGCGTCGCAATATACCTTCGCAGTGATTTTCCTTACAAAATAATTGCTTCGTCTCCCTCTCAGTATTCTGCTACGGCAGAGTTTCTCTTTCTTGAGGTGTGGGTTAAAGGTCTCAAAGTTGTACTCGGGGTGGTTTACTGCCCCCCAACTGTCAACTATTTCACCGACATCGAATCGGTCTTAGAATCTTTGGGGTCTGATTATCAGCATCACATCATCATGGGTGATTTTAATACTAACCTACTCCCGAGCAGCTGTCCAACCATTCGAGCGCGAGCTGCTAAACTTCTATATTTAATTAAATCTACCAGTCTACACGTGTTGCCACTCCAGGCCACGCACCATAATTTGGACGTGCCGGATACTTGGCTAGACTTAATTCTCACTTCTTCTCTCTCTCTTGTTACCTCACATGGTCAGTATCTTGCTCCAGCTTTTTCTCATCATGACTTAATTTTTATTTCTTATATCCTCAAACCTCCGAAACAGAAGCCCAAAATCTTGCACAGGCGTTGCTTTGGTCGAATGGACGTTGATAAATTGCGTAATGATGCATCTACAATCGATTGGGATCCATTATTTGAAGCTGATGCTATTGACAACAAAGTTCTGGTATTCAATGAAATTATTCATAAACTTTATGACATTCATGCCCCTGTTAAGAAAGTTAAGATAAAACGTCCCCCAGCTCCTTGGATAAGTGATGAGGTTCGTATGGCTATGCGAAAAAGAGACAAGGCCTTTCGAATGTTCAAAAAACACAGAAGAGAACTGGACTGGGACGCTTATAAAGCTGCTAGGAATCGATGTAACCAGGTGATACGCAACGCCAAACGCCGACATATTTTCTCTGAAATATCTTCCTCGTCCCCTGCTGATGTTTGGAAGTTTCTCCGATCGTTGGGTATTGGTAGGTCAAGGCAGATGGAACTGCCAAGGACGCTTGAGTTGGATCTCATTAATCAACATTTCTCCACATCTAATCAAATTGATGATCTGACCAAGAGTCTAACCGTTGATTTTGTGAACGGGCTTCCCGGTCCCGATTATGATTATTTTCGATTTTCTCCAGTCACGCCGGGTGAAATTAAAAAAGTTATTATGTCCATAACCTCAAAAGCAGTTGGTTGCGACAATATTAGTCGTCGGATGATCACAACCATTCTGGACCAACTCCTTCCTGCTATTTCCTATATTATCAACTTTTCCCTTGATTCTGGTCAATTTCCTGTCACATGGCGTAAAGCCTACGTTTGTCTCCTCCCAAAAATTCCCCATCCTTCTTTATCTAGTCACTATCGCCCAATCTCTATCTTCCCCTATTTGTCAAAGGTCCTAGAATCCTGTGTACATAGCCAGTTGACCAGATTTGTAAGGCTCAATAATATCTTGAGCCCGCTGCAGTCGGGTTTCAGGTTGGGTCACAGTACAACTACAGCTCTATTAAAAGTAACGGGTGATATTAGGGGGGGAGTGGAGAGGGGTGAAGTGACAGTACTGGTCCTAGTGGATTTTTCAAACGCATTCAATTGTGTCAATCACGATATCCTTATATCTATCCTTGCCCACCTGAAAATTTCACCGGGCGAACTGGATTGGTTCTCATCTTATCTTCGGGGTCGTCAGCAGTCAGTTAGCGTTGATGAAAAATCATCGACTTGGCGCAATGTAGACGCTGGTGTTCCTCAAGGCGGTATACTCTCTCCTCTTCTATTTTCCATGTTTATTAATCTCCTAACCAAAGAACTTCAGTGTGCGTATCACTTGTATGCAGACGACCTGCAGTTGTATAGTCAAGCTAAGGTGGACAATCTTTTGGAAGCCGTGACTAAAATTAACCATGACCTAAATGCTGTAGGTCACTGGTGTGACCGATTTGGACTTACAATTAACCCTGACAAATGCCAAGCCATCATAATTGGAAGTAGTCGAATGATGAGCAGACTGGAGATGGATAATTTACCTTTAGTAACTTTTAACACAAAAACAATTCCAGTTTCACTTAGTGTAAAAAATTTAGGCTTGCTTCTCGATGATACTTTGAATTGGAGAGCACAGGTTACTAGCGTTTGCCAGAAGATTACCGGGACTCTACGAGCCTTTTACCGGCTCAAGAACTTTCTGCCATCCAAAACCAAGGCAATGCTTGTCCAGACCCTTTTATTTCCCGTCATAGACTATGGTGATGTGTGCTATCTCGACCTGAATGCAGATCTACTCAATAAGCTCGATCCGATCGGCTTCTCAACAATTGCATTCGATTCGTTTACAATCTTCGAAAGTACGATCATGTCTCGGTTTATCGTTCCGAGCTGGGTTGGTTGCCCATACGTCAGCGTCGCAAGTTGCGTGCATTGACAATGCTGTTTTCAATAATGAACTACTCTAATGCTCCTCCTTACTTGACATCTCATTTCCAATTACTTTGTTCTAATCACGACAAAAATTTACGCTCTGTGAACAATCGCCTTCTTCTCTGTCCCACTCACACTTCAGATATGAGTCATTCTTTCTTTCTTTGTGCAATCAGCCCTCCTCTGGAACGCGCTTCCGGCAGAAGTCAGGACATGCACCAACCGTTGTACATTCAAACGTAAAGTACGCGAGCATTACAAGGAATAGCAAATGCATTCTCTATTCAATGACTATTTACCATGTAGTTGAAATATATGTATTATGTTATTATATATTATTATATATATAAATTATATGTGTAGTGTATTAGTATGTATGGGTGTAATTCTATGTATGTGTATGTATATGTATATATTATTATATATGTATTCGTTTATAATACTTTAAGTACCTATGTATTGGTTATTGTGATTGTGTGTTGTTTGGTTTGGTTCTTGTTGCATTTATTTAGGTAATTGCCTGAATGAGTGCGGAGGAACTGGGCTGAAGCCACGTGTAATAAACAATTTACTCTACAAAGAAGAGTACCTACTATAAAAATATCTCAATATCAACCTGGAGCACCTTCCTCTACTAATTTATCTCTGCATCACCCAAAGGTCGACTGGTAGAAAATGCCTATGGCATTAAGTCCACCTTTGTACAAATTAGTGCATAAAGTTTTAAATAAATAAATAAAGCTTAATACTCCTTGGGTGAGGTATAACAATGGATTATACTTGTGCGTGTTCGAAAGAGAAGTACCTACCTTTTTTTAACGTTAGGAAAATCCTACAGGGATGCTATGCCGGACTCCTACCGACTAAAAACCACACCAACCTACCTAACAGCCTACGGTTGGGAGCCTCGGGTAAGCCCTTGAAAGGATATCCCAGGACTCAAAGTGTCTACCTATAGAAGTATAAATAAATAAGTAATAATAATAGCGTATGATATTATAATCGTAGGTGATTTAATTGGGCAAGTGAAGGCGGCGCATTAGAGCTTTTTTTCAAGCCCCAGCGCGGGACGCTGCGAGCGCTGGCATATTGTTGTACCTATTGTCAAAATTTACGAATTTATCCATAAATACTTAATATTAAACAGGTTTAATTGAAATGAGTATAAAAATACTCGTTTCAATTACGAATCGTGATTATTCAATTCAAACTTATCACCCATTTTAGTACGTGCCCGTGCATGCGTTGTGACTGATTGACCTGGTTTGATGAGCACGTCAATCACCACAAAACACACTCCTACTGTGATAAAATTGTTTGTGGGCTGATATTGTTTTCTACTTATTACTTTTAAATCATTCAGTGCTCTACAAACGATAACTGCGTTAAGCATCATCCACAATGGCTGGTTTTAGGATGGGTGACCAGTTTGTAACATTTCTGTTTGCCAGCGTTTCAGTCCTTCAGAATAGTATATTTCTTTTTGTATAATTTCTATTAATAATAACTTTAGGTACATTTTGATTTATTTCGTATATCAATCTAGCATTGCAGTTGTTTTGACAATACTTACATTAAAATACATAATTTTGGTACGATACAGTTTTAAAACATACCAGTAGAAAACTTTATTCCGTGTACGAAAAAGCAAATACCCCAGAGTATATAAATGCTAAAACTAACATAATTTACACATTTAATACTCTCGGAGGAAAGAGGTTTTAAGGCACCATAATTTACTCTTTTCCTTCTTTAATACTCTCTCCTGTTTTTCTTCACACTTTATACTGAAAATTTGTAGCGCTTTCGATTACCGCAAGCGGTAAAAACGTTAAAACCCTTGGTTTAATATAATGAAGATTTATTATAACCATATTATCTTTACGCAAAAATTGTTCTCTCGTAAAAGCCGTCTTGGATTTTTACAACTTTAATATAAAAGCGCTCCAAACAGCCATATAATAATTACATACTCGTACTCGTTCAATATACTTTGATCTCATTTTCTATTTAGATATAACATAACAGAAAATTTTGATATCAAGAACTTTTAGCTTAATATCAAGAATATTTGATAAAAAATTGTGGGTAAGACAAACATTACAAAATATAATTTGCTTAGTTTATCAATTATTTATTGTATTATTGAGAAAAATTGGTATTCTCCTCTTAATATTTCATTTACCGTTGGTTATAATTATTATTACCAACTGTAAATGAAAGGATTTTTTTTTGCCATGGTACATACATTAAAACTTTTAACACTCCTTTCGCGAATCTATGTGTTATTCATTAAATTATTCGAAGTGAAATGGTCTGTTACTAGCTACACTAAATATATACTTACTAGTTTTATAACTTCCAATATGTGATACACGTCAATATTTGGAGTACTACCTACTTACAAGTAGACTATAGGTTATGTTGCCGGCAATTTAACAGCTGATCGTTGTTATTTAAGTAATAACGCAAGTATATTATCGGTATACAAAGTCGATTTAACACTTTTACTATTATAATGATGCAGCACCGAGGAAACAGTCATTAACTTCTGAAAATTTACGTCAAAATCACTTTCTTTTAACGGTTAAGATGACTCATTCGTTACTCATTTCATAAAATTACGAACAGAACTTTGGAATTACGTATTTTAACACTTTGAACACTAATTTTGGGCTCAACTTTAGATTGTCTGACGTGGAGTTTGGGGTTCATATTTTTTTTACACAAAGCTAATATTATTAGAAGCCTCCACACGAAGTTTTAACTTGCGGAAATTAATGGTTAACGAGAAAAAAAATAATGAAAATCATTAAAATTCACCAATAATTTATCACTTTTCACCACAGAATACATACACTCTCAATGCTTTTGACATTCGGCTCGTCACTATACGTTTCGTTTTCCGTAAGGTTAAAGCACAACAATGTTTTACTTCATTTAACAATTAAATAAATAATTATATTTAGTAACAAAGTAAAATTTTATGCATATTTTATAATATTACGTATATTTTGCTGATATAAATGAATGCTATTACTTAAATGTATTCTGACAATAATTTACCGACTATTGCCGCTATGTAAAACTAAACGTAAAACGTCGTCGACGCGCTGTCACTGTTACTTTCTGACAGTTATAATTTTTTTTTGTAATATATATTTTACGGCCTTTGGCTTCAGCCTTTTAGCCAAACTATTGTTGATTATCTCTATGCACATATTATGGTTAGGTTAGGTTGGAACTGTGACCATTGACGCGCGAAGGCGAGCGAGCAAAGCGAGTGTGCCGCGGCAGCGGCCGCCGAGCGCTTTATAATATTATTTTAACAATTTTGACCTTTATATCGATGTCAATGCGAAAGTTATGTTAGGATATTAAAAAAACCATAACTCAAAAAGGGGGGGCTTCAGCAACTTTTCCTTCAGGAGGGGGGTTCTACAACCCCCCCTCCCCCCTTTCCACCCCCTCCCGCCCCTTAAATCGTGGGACGACAATCCGAAGTCCTATATTTATTTCAATGAATTTAACTAATTTTAATTAGGGTTTTTACCATAAATAAGATTAATTTAAAATAAAATTTCACGGAGCTTACAAAATTATGACAGTTCGCTAATGTTGCCAGTTTTGGAAGCCCATAGCACCTAGACGAAATGCTACGACTCAAAGAGGCTGTTTTGTTACCCGTTTATGAATCAAACATTTATTTTGTTTTCATGTTAAAGGAAACTCTCAATTTGCAATAGAAATAACGGCAATTGCATTGTTACAAATACAAATTTTACCTCCGATTAAAAAGCAAAGTTTGATGTATACCTATCGGATTTCCCCTGTGGCTTTCAACTAGGGATACGAGTACAGCTGTCGTAAAAATCATTTTTTTACAATATACATGAAATTTGATGTTTGCCTATTCGAAACTATTAGTTTGACTGCAGTTTACCTGCCAACAATATTTCGAAGCAATTACTGAATAAAAAGTAAATATAAATGTTTACCTAACGTCAACATATTGTAAACGTTTTTGGGCTGCCCACGACTGCCGTGCTGGGGCCTCGGGTTGGATTCTGTTTCGTAGTTTGTGTTTGTTATTTGGAAATATTAAATTATGTTTATCATTATGACTAGTTTGTGGTGTGTGACAATGAAATGCTATAAAATATTCATTAACTCTCTTACTGTGTCTGTCTACTGTGTTTGTTTATACGCTATTTAACATATAATAGTTTTCATTAGTTCATGTAAATCTTTTTTTTCACGCGTAAGTTACTTCTTGTAATACTGTTGAGTAGTTTACCAATCAAAACTCTCATCAAAATTGGTCCTGCCGTTCAAAAAATCTCTCCTAGAGATGCCATAGTCCAACAAAAATATTGCTTGTTTGGTTTGCTTGTTGTTTATACGACATAAAAAAGATACTTTAATTAGGTTATTACTCTTTTTATATAAAAAACCAGTAAGAAAAGATAAATTCAGTGATGGAATAAAATACCACTTTATTTAACCAACGATAGAACTGCGATGTAATGCAGTGGAAATAAAATGATATTTACTCCGTCTCGCAGCAACGCCAGCCAATTAACTCCGACAAGTGCATTAAGAATACTCATTACTGCTCTCTTTAGTTAATTTCCACCGCAATCTTGAGTTAAACTTTAAAAAATATTTTGTATTTTTGCATAAATAATGTTTAACCATTTTCTTTTCGTGAAATTTTGATAGTTATACAATAGGAGATCAAATCAGCATGGCAGTACACTGCTGGACGTAGTCTTCTCCCGAATAACGCTACAATACACGGTCCTTTGTCTTCCGCATCCAGTCATTCCCTGTGACCTTTCTCAGGTCGTCGGTTTAGATTTCTTATGAGAAGGATCTTAATATCAATTATTGTGATATAATGAGACAATGATAAAAACCTCCGTTTAACTTTTATTAGTATTAAGTTTTCATTAATATCGAATGTGTCCTGCCATGTAGCTTCAAAATTTCATACACCCTCAAAAAACAAAAATTAAACTACTTCTTGGTTCATTATAAAAACTCCATGACAATCTAAAGTAAAGTACGGTTATTAATCTCAGTCAGTAAAATGACAAGTGCAACTGTCACTGATACTGAATGTAGTACTGAATTTTCATTCAATAAATGTCATTTTACTGACTGAAATTAATAATCATAGTTTAGGTATAACTACTCTTATGCATCAACGATTGTTTCAAACAGTCTCAGTATATTTACTTATGCGCTGTTAAGTCAAACAATAAAATGATACTAACTCTAGTGATACTAAGTTTTAGTATCATTAGTCATCAACATTAACAAACTTAAAATGTTTATTACGATATAGGTAGGTACATGAACTCTGTCAAACAAAAACAGACTTGTCTTGTATCAAATAAATGCCTTTTGAGCACAGTTGCAATTTTATAATTGCAACTGTTGATTGCCTCTGTGGCGTATTCGGTAGTGATACCGCCTGCGGCGCTGGAGGTTCTGGGTTTGATTCCTGTGTCGGTCCATATACTTGTGTGATCCACATATGTTTGTTTCGGAGTTTGGGTGTCTTCTATGTATTATATGTATGTATTTAGAAATATATAAGTATGTATATCAGTCGTCTAGAACCCATAGCACAAGTTTATATTAGTTTAATTTGGGCTGGTTGATGTTGTGTGTGAATATCCACAAATACATATTTCATTTTTATTCATTACTAGCTGGTGCCCGCGGCTTCGCTCGCGTCATCGTCGGCTCATCACATCATTTTGTATTCTACCTAAAAACAGCAAAAAAAAGTTACGATTGTTGTATGGTAGCCCCCCTTGATCCCCCTTCTTTTCTGATTTTAATATTTGCTGTTACAGCGGCAACAGAAATACATCATCTGTGAAAATATCTACTCTCTAGCTATCACGGTTCCTAAGATAAGTACCGTGCGTGGACTGCCTGAGATAGGTACGTACTGATGGACAGCGAAGTCTCATGAATATTGCGCCGTAAAATAATGTTTCCCTATAGTACCTATATATATCTAAACTAATATTGTATCAAAATGCGGGACAGCACCCGAACCACCCATAGACGAGGCCGTAGTGGTAGCCGAGGTCTGTTGGGAGTCCTGGGGTCGTCCTTCCGAGTGCTTACCCGGAGTCCCAATCGTAGGAATTAGTTAGAAAATGTGTGGTTTTTAGTCAGTAGGAGTTCGGCATAGCATCCCTGTAGGATTTTCTTCATGTTAAAAAAACTAATATTATAAAGAGAATAGATTTATAGATTTGATTGTATGCAGGCTTCGCCACTACTGAACTCATTTGTAAACTATTTTACTGCTGGGAAGTTACACTATCCCCGGGTCACATAGGCTATATTCCCTTACTATATACCACGGGAACGGGAACTACGTGGTGGGGTGGGAACTATGCGAGCGTGACTTCACGGCTTATGAGATAGGTACTGCCTGGTGATAGAGAGACGGGCAGCGGAGTCTCAGTAATAGGGTTCCGTTTTTACCCCTTTGGATGCGGAACCCTGAATGTTTTTCGTCCAAATCAAGCAAAATGTTACCTATGCAAGGTAATTAAAACTTTGGTTGGAGAATCATGTTGACAGTCTTTAGTCGAAGGATGAATACCCTGATAATAGTTGGTTTTATTTGAATGAACCGTACACACTTAGAGCGAGTTCGTTAATTATTCCTGAACAGCCTGTGTCTAAGTCTACCGGTTCAACTTTTTATACTAAACTTTAATTAATCAACATGAAGACATTTACAATAACACAAAATCAATCTCTGTTGGACATCAAATAGGAATGACAATGTCAATCGGATTTAACGTTCAAAAATGTGTCACTATTAAAAGTAATTTAAATCAAAAGTAATGAGTAAGGTTTTTAAGGAGTATTGATAACAATTCTGGAAAAAAATTTCCCCAAATTATCTTACATTCCCTTTTTAGCTCGTTATAGTATAATTTTTTATAAAATACGAAACACATTGTGTTTCGTATTTTGTCTTCATGTTGATTAATTAAAGTTTAGTATAAAAAGTTGAACCGGTAGACTTAGACACAGGCTGTTCAGGAATAATTAACGAACTCGCTCTAAGTGTGTACGGTTCATTCAAATAAATCTTTAATCAATAATGATTTTAATGCTATAAGCCGAATTTGAAGTAGATCAGACCAAGGAATCACGTTGTCCCATACAAACTTTACCCTTCTTTTTTATACCCTTGGAGGTGGAATTTGCAAAAATGGTAAAATTACTTTCTTCAAATTGTAACAAAGAACGCTCGTGCTGAGTTTCATCACCGTACCATGAACCGTTTAGGCAATAATTGATAATAACTTTATACGACTATAGTTCTTTCATCTGCGATTCGATTTTGATGAATAATAGCCTAAAGCCTCCCCCGAGTTGAGCTTAATCTTTTTTTGTAAACAGCAAATGAATCCGTTCAGTATCTTCGGAAATCCTGACGCTCATACAGACAGACAGACAGACAGAAAAGAATTTTAAAAACATCATTTTTGTGCTCTATTGGTGTTTTTATACCACCCCCGCTACTTTTTTTTTAATTTTATCAATTGTACAGACACACGATTTCTACTCTCATATTATAGTATAGATTGCCGTGTTTAAAATTTTCAAGCTGACCATAATATCTTCAACTTAGCTGAATGACTACCATGTTAACTGACGATGCTTAACGTGGCTTTTAAAGTACAGAAACACGTGTAAATTTTTATGCCGCAAACCGTTTAACCGTCTGAGGACGTAATTAGATCTTTTATATAACGGTTAGCGAGACTACGTTCGTGTCACGTTTGGCGTAGTAAGTAGAGGTTGACATAGTATTTAATTATATCTCACCGGGTTCAATGCATATTTTGTTTGTACGATTATGATGACCATTTTTTTACAAGGAATGATCCGCTTACAGACTAACCAAGCTGGCGAGGCATGGAACAGTGTGAGGGTCGCCCAGCACCTGATCGTGTTAGCACTGGGAACACTTACTAAAACTCCTTGGCACCGTATTGCCTCAATAAAAGTGGTTTTGGATTACGATTACCTTATTTTTTGCTTACTATAATATTATCCTATGCTTTATTATGTTCCACCGTTTCTCTTCCTACATTATATCCTGGACAACAATCTCCAAACTTCGAAAGAAAAAGTCTAGTAAGTTATTTCTTAAATATTTAAATACATTGAAATAAACTCGTTCACCGGACACCTGGTACTCATTTCAAATTCTGAAGTGTTACAGAGGCCGACAAGAGCAAACTTGGTAAAATCGTCGGAGTTTGGTGTCAATTCTAGGAGTGGCAGCTGCCATTTGACATTTTCGACGACTTTGGAAGTTACTACGATCACCACTACATTTTTTTTTACGCATTTAATGACATCATTCACTAGAGGCAGGCAAGGAACGCATGCAAGGCAGAGGTGTAACTCTAAGGGAGATTTTTTCAATACGCTACTTTGTAATGGATGCGTTTAATATTCACCAATCACATTCATCGTTCCACAAGCAACGTTGACCGCTTACAATGTCAAATTGTGCGTCCGACGAATGTGGTTGGTGGATTTCAAACACATTTATTTATTATTCATTCTATCAAACATCTCTCCTTACAGGTTTCCCTAATTTGATAACATCTATAATTAGATATTGGTATGGCACTCTCTGGAGGAAAACCATAATAATACAATGGAGAAAATCTTGCCGGAACTAAATATCGCTTCTTTGTCTCACCATAGAAACTTCAATCTCCGGGATTTTGAAGTGGAGAGCAATGAAGTACTAAATGGGCCATCAACTATGTAGGCACTGTAAAAAAAGACATATAGTTGAGACATTCATTGTAGCTTTATTTACTTAATGTAATGTATATTTGAAATCGTAATAAAGAATAGACTCAGACTAAACATTTGTGAAGAACACGTGCTTCACGAGTTCACGGCTTTTTTGACATTTTAAAGTTAAGAGCTGTAATTTTAATGGTTAATTAGAAGTTTGGTTTATTACAACTTTAAACGACTGTCAATGATATATATGATGTATTACCATGAATATAATTTGTCATTGTAGGATGTATTGTAACTGTTACAGAGGTATACGAATACAATTTTTTAGGTACTTACTAAGCGTCTATGTGAATACATAATTATATACATAGATGGAATGTAATGGTTATATTTTTCTCTATCTTAATTTTTCAAAACTAAAAATTTGTTTTAAGTTATCGTTTAAAGTGTACTCTTCAGACAAACATTGAACAAGAAGTCGTGAGATTGGTCTCACCAGAATGCCCCTCTCTGACACGTTTATTGTGAAAGTTCAATCCAATTGACTTTGTCATATTTATTTTATTTCAAACTTTGGACAGATGATCTACGTGACCTAGTGACGTAGTTTAATGAAAACAGACACACAAACTACAGACAAAATCTGGACATGAGTCACTCTGCACTCTATTTTATAGAGGGGCTAAAAGTTCAATAATGTGTTTACCCTAAGCAGAAAGTTTTAAATATGACCAAACTTACGCAATCTACTTTTTTCTTTTACTATCCCGTATATAATCGATAATTCAGTAAATAATTTAATCACTTATTTCATTCACGTCCAAAATACAATAGAGATCAGGACTCTTAGAATTAGTGAAATTCCATTAAACAACAGTACGGTAACAAAAGAAAACCTATCTGATTTATTAGACCAATTACAAGAGATAAGGGCCGCCGTAGTCATTGTCTGATCACAACAAAATTCACCGAATCATAAACAACAGGAACAATAGCCAATAAAATTAGTTAGCGATGGGTTAGAAATGGGCAAGGAAAATAAATAAGAGCTTAGGAAAAAGATAATTATGAGCTTCCACTTCATTGGTAAAAGCTGATTATATCCATTAAATAATATTAGAGTTATGTAGTACAGAGTTCGAGGCAATTTGATTTGGTTAAATGTTTTTAGGAGTAAGGATTTCAACTTCCCAAGACGAGGGAGGCGTGACGTAAGAGTTTCACGCCTCACATACCAAGTAGCGAAATATCACCCGAACCAACCACCAAAGTCGTGGGATAGTACGCGAGCCTCTAGGCGAGGCCGGGTGGTAGCCAGATCAGAGCCAGATCCTTCTGACGGCTTACCCGGGATGGTTTTATTCAGTTAAAGTGTCAGTACTTAAAGGATTTCCACACCTAAAATAAAGGTTTCAATTTAGCGTCTGGGAGACGGTATTCCCATATCGATCTACGTCTTGCTTAAGTGTGTGCTCGGGGCCGATACTCTGGGCTAGCTGTCGCCCTATCAGAGGCAAGTTCAAGATGGTGGCTTGTCGTTTACTAGCGCGCATCATTACGGATCGCCGGAACCTGGTGACTAGGGCTGTTCAGGATCCCTGTGATTTCCTTTTGAGGGTGCACCAGGTTTCCTGGATAAAGCTGGGGAGAAGCACAAAATTGGATTTTAACTCAATTGAGTATATTTAATACATAGCTGCTCTGCATAAAAACTAATCTACATAGGTGGGCTATGTAGATTAGATTTTATGTAGCATAATTATTATTGTTGAATACCTACAAAAAATCTACAGCTCACGGATTAAGCTTTCAGGTATTGCTTGTCATTTTATGGATTTCCTTAATAGCATATATTTTGCATACTTACCAAAATCCATGTATCTGTTTACACTCTCATAACCGAAAAGATCCTCTAGTAATTACTCAGGTACTAAAGTGAACGAAAATGTCAAAAAAAAAATCCATGATGGATTTTTTAATGTTTAAAATGAAGCGCTCGTGGCCCCGCGGACTCAGTGTTCTGTAAACGATCACTGCAGTAAGCAACTTTCACTATGGCCGGTCCATGCATGGGTGACCATCCATGTGATCACTTTGTGACATTTATTTTGAGCGTTTCCGTGCTTCGGAAGGCACGTTAAGTCGTTGGTCCCGGTTGCCAGTAAAATGGCAGTCGTTAAGCTAAGTTGAAGGCTTTATTTCAACAGCAGGTAGTCACAACCTGCGCCTGTCCATTTAAACACGGCAATACGGCTCACCACCTATTACGTGGGACAAATTATACAAAAAGGTGAAATGTGGGCATATAATATGCCTCTGCCTACCCCTTCGGGGATAAAGGCGTGACCATATGTATGTATGTATGTAAAATGTAATGTAATGTAAATGTAATGGTTAAAATTTAGTGAAATGTTATAAGATTTAGGTATTATAAAAAATGACTTTTTAGATTTATTTCTACTGATAAGTTACAATCACACATACTACACGATAATTGCAAATATAAAACATTGTTATTTAAAGTCATCTGAATTCTAAACTTCTTATAGCAAGCTCCACCATAAGATATTTATTAACATTTGACATGAATATATTAGATTGACAACGCGTGCACATTTAATGTGTATGTATTTCAGTACCTATATGTATTATGTTGGTGTGACATTGTTTTCGGCATGCTACCAATAGTGGCGGAGCTATGCCGTCCTATCCAAACTTTCACGAATTCAGACGATAAACAAACACAATCTGGCAAGTGTGTCCTAGAAAAATACCGCCTGAAATTTTTTCGGATTAGGTACAAAATAATATTGCGTTTGTTTGCTGACATATTGAGGATTCTGTATCGTTTCGTAACGTGAAAAAAAATGTGACTGTAGTGTGTCTTTTTTAAACGATATTTTGTGTTTGACTGCCCTACTGGTTTTATTTAGAAATACTTAAGCTGGATAAGTTACAAACTTTACCCTCCTGTTATATTGACGAGTCACCTACTGACATCTCAAATAAACTCAATTAGAAAATTATGTTAATTTTCTTGGTTATCTTTATTTATTTATTCCTAAACCAGCCCCATGCGTCCCCGAGCAGGGTAGGTTTCCTAAACGAGTGTGGGGTGTGAATCTGTAGCAGCTTAGATTCAGGCAAACAAGACCTGGCCAATCGATAATCTTGTTAGCAAATTGGGTTATCGATTGGCATATAGTTGTAAACATTGGTAAAACGCTGTAGCTTATTGTAGTATTACAGTGATTTATTTATTTATTTATAGTGTGCTATAAGGCTAATTTGATTGATATAAATTGTTGCATTGTTTTTTTTAAATCGCCCTTAGAAGGATAGATTCAAATAGTAAGTCCATCTCCATACATTCCATTATTCACATCATTATCATCTCATTTAAAAAAAGCATACATAAAAATAAGAAAGTATTTATTTTATATGCACTGAAATGAATTCAGCTAGCCAGTAGTTCTTAACAGATACAAACGCAGCGTCTTCTAGTAAAACACTATGCAGCAGTTTTATCACTTTACTTAAATCCATTTCCAATTTTCCAACCACTGTCCCAACATACACTGATTCTTACATAATAAACTCAAAGAAATCCTAAAATATTTAAATAATTTATCCCAACTGGCCTCCAGCATCTCAATAGGCCCGAGTGCAGAAAATCGAATCGCCATTAATCTAACAAGACATGGGCTTCCGTGGTTTGGAATGGACGATGCAATGAAGACGTATGGTACAAACATATCACACGGACATTTTGTTTCATTCGCTATCTGCAGCCTGCTTCTTGCCTTTACAAAAGACGTTTGTTTACTTTAACTTACTTATAAGACATTTTCCGACTCTCTGTGATTTCGTTTTAAAGTTATCGTTTCTGAGTAATTTGTTTCGAATATAATTGAACGAAATGGTTTGAATATTTGTAAAATTAACCTCCAGTTTACATTATTCATAATCCTAAAATCTACTTTGTTTTAGAAAGTCTATTAACTGTAAAGTAAATTAAAACGACCTAAATTAATTTGACTAATTTAACGGTAAACATTGCTCGGTATTACATTTATTCTTTAAACTTAATGATAACAAAGTAATACATAAGCGTTTGGTCGATGCTTCTCGTGACCATAAGCCTGGCCTCTTTCTTGCTCAGAGAATAAGCATTGCCATCCAACGTGGCAATGCGGCCAGTCTTATGGGAACCTTACCAGTCGATTGCGATGGGGAGGAATTCTTTGACACCTAGACGAGGGTTACGATAGTCTTGCACATTGTTTTTACTCCGCCTCCCCCCCCCCTCCTTTTTCTGTAAATATTTTTTATTTAATTGTTCAATGTGTTTTTATTGTTACTTGTAAATAAAGAATAAAATGACATTAGGTTCATCACTTCTTACACAGAACTAGAAAATGTCACTATGTCTCCGCCTCACTTCAAGGAAAAAGGCACCACTGTGTCAATGTAAGCTTAGGTAAGTTATCGTTGAGTTACGCCTCCTCCTCAAAACTTGATTTGACAATACGTACCTAAACACGAACACAAATTTTGTAATACAACTTACCTAAATTGCAATAACCGTGTGTTGAAAAAATCTTATTAGTACAAGAATCTATTTAAGATTAGATTTTAGTCAATAGACGTCCATACAAATGGGTCTTGCAGTCTTTGCTCAAACTAATTTTCTTAGTTCACTTTGAACAGATACGACTGAAATTGTATTGTGGCACCGTTACTTCAGCAAACATTAGTCTAGCTCGAATGTTACGTCTGTTAGTACATTCATACGTTGCCGCGTTGGCAAGCGCACCGCTGTCGATGTCCGAGATTTATCTTCCGTACTCCTCCCAAGACGGCTGGTTCGCCCCCAGTTCATTTCACACAAACGACCGAGTATAATGTTTCTTTTCATTTTGTTACTGGTACTTAGAGCTGAATGCTGGGTAGATAGGAAAATGTCAAAGACATTAAGATAGAGTCCGCATCGGACGAATCCAATTTGAAATTGTTGTTTTCTCGTATTGAGTACTTACACAAGAAGCAGAGAATAATACTATTATTGTATAGTTAAATTTGCTAGTGTCTCGATATGTTTGAACATTTGAACGTCGTGATACAAGAAATATACGTAGGTAGGTAATGTGTCTACAAAGACAGCAGGGGATAGTAAGTAGGAGAAAAAAGAGATTCCTCCCGGTACAACTAGCAGTAACGCCTGGTAGTGTTCATGCGGGAACAGCAGGACGTTTTGTTAGGGGCTTTTAGCCAGCTTGCGAGGGGTTAAACTACTTACTATAACACCAGGATTTTCAGTTTCATCCCAATCAGACCACAAGAGATAGGCCAGAAGTTAATTTATTGCGACCTGGTAAAGGGATTGTGGGCTGGTAGTAAGAAGTTAGTGTTAAGAAGGTAATTGACATAATATATATAGTCGAATTTAAAATTTAGGAGCAAAGAAGCTGCGAAAATATTTTATGGTTGTCTGAACAAGATACTGTATAACGTCATGAAAGAGTCGTAAATGTTACGTACAGGCTTTACTAGTAAAATTTTCTACTTGAGCTGCCCGATCTACACGCATTTTACGAGTTCCGATTCTCACTCCTGAGGTTTAACCTTTTACTAGATATTCTGCGGTTTTACGCAGTGGTTTCTATTTTATGACTTTAACTGTTAAATTTATTATTATGCCTGTACGATCACGGAAAGGAAACATTCGTCGTTCTTCAAATACATGAAACTTTTTGTAAGCACATTTACCTTTTCAAACTATGTATCATCGGACTGATGTTTGAAGAACTTCTTGACGTTTGATTCAGACCAATATTCTTAACAAATAAATTATCACTACATAGTATAAAACAAAGTCGCTTTTTCTGTCCCTATGTCCCCTTTTATGCTTAAATCTTCAAAACTACGCAATGGATTTTGATGCGGTTTTTTTTAATTGATAGAGTGATTAAAGAGGAAGGTTTATATGTATAATAACACCCATTAAATAGTGGAGAAATACTGTTATTTTTGAGGTCTCTAATGTGATGTCGTAAATAATTACATTTTTTCCACTTACATTGCAAACGCAGGCTGAATCCTACGAGATTTATCAAAGTAATGTACTAAGTATTGTACACATTGTAAAGGTCTACAGAAAACTCCGCGATGGCATATCTCTATCTCTTATGGATATCCCACAATAACATTTTTAAGTCATTTACTTTTTACGACAAATAATGGCTTACGAAGCAGTTTTAACCAATACATCATTAATCCTTATCCAATTAAATACCTTAAATACATTGTTTATTTAATATAGATCTATATGGCCCTTTACAGCATATGATTTAAATGAATGTTTTCTAAGATATTACAGATATAAAATGGCGGGACGTAGCGTTTGCGTTAAAAAATAATGAAAATAAAAAATGTATGGGGGAAAATTTATTTGGTTCAATTTCTCAGTTCAGTATCAAAGTATAAAGGTCTTATATTTTGATAAGCAACTATGGTCTTTAATACGACAACATAAAAAAATTCCGCGTATCCCTGCGGGTTTGGGATCCACAATGCTTTAAAGTTCACTGTTCTTCTGTACTTAGTGTATTTAGTATCAGCATTGCACCCGGGCGAAGCCGGGGCGGGTCGCTAGTTGATAATAATAATGAAACTAGTCAAGATTAGGTACACGGCAGAAATCATCAAACAAAGTAGAGGAAGGGAGGGAGCAACAACACACCTGCGATCCTTCAATCCTAGAGCGTATTCAGTCACGGATTACCAACACTAATAATAATAATATTTTATTAGCGTACCATCATTATCTTACATATTGTTTGATACATAGCATTATGACTTATTACAGAGAATTTTCCTTTTATGGATCGATGCCTCCCGTGCTAGGAAGTCCTGTGTTACGGGAGACATCCCTCCGTCTTTGACTCTTGTTTTCTGAGGTTGTGTATTTACGTATGACGTGTCAAGTTGTAGCATGTGTATCATAAAAATAAAAGAAAATATATAATGAAATAAAGTAAATTAAATAAATGGGCGGTTTTGTCTAGAAGTGATGTTTTTACTAGTGTGTAAGTGTGCGATGTGTGTAGGGGGGTATGTGTGTGTGTGTGTGTGTGTGTGTGTGTGTGTTTGTATGTGTGTGTGTGTGTGTGTGTGTGTGTGTGTGTGTGTGTGTGTGTGTGTGTGTGTGTGTGTGTGTGTGTGTGTGTGTGTGTGTACCTAGTTATGTATAAGGTGGTTTCAGTAGTTCTTCTGTGTCGCAATAATCCAAGGTGAGTAAATGTTTTTTTATTTTATTTTTACATTGATAGAAATTTAGGTTATGTATATTTAGTTTACGGTGTAGTCGAGCATACAACAGAGCGCTCAAGTAAGGGTAGTGTCGTTTTGCAAATGCGGTGTGTGTGTATACCTTTGGACATACAGGCTCCGGTCTTCTCCGAAGCGGTCGTCTCTTTGTATCTTTGTTTATTGGGAGACTTGAATGTTTTCTTGTTGCAGCGCGCATTATGAATATTTGACGGACAGTTAACGCCTTGTATTCCGAGTAAAGTTCCTGAGTGGGGTACCTATATGGCTTTTTAAGGATGACTTTAATTACCGCTCTTTGGGCACGCTCGGCTAGTAACATGATGGTCTTGGCTGCACCGCCCCAGGCTGTGACACAGTAGTTTAGTATTGACTCACACAGAGCGTTATAGGTCATTCTCAGGATATCGATGGTCGCTGACACTCTCAATTTTCTAAATACAAAAATAAGTTTTCTGATACGGGCGCACAGTATCTGTATTTGGGATTCCCAGGTTAAGCAAGCGTCTATTTGGAGACCGAGATACTTGATTTCAGTGACTCTAGTCATCACTTCGCAAGAGCAAGAGCCAGTATCTTCGCACATGTGAGCTTTGATGACAAAAGAAGATTCAGAAGGTAGTGAGGATGTTCTGGGGCCAAAGGTAATAAACTTAGTCTTGTTCAAATTTAGTGTAAGACTATTTTTGGCTAACCATCTCATTACCATGCTAAGTGCTGCCTCAGCGTTACTTCTTGTGGTTTCCCAGTCGATTCCTTTTGTTAGTAATACCGTGTCATCAGCATAGGCAATGACGCGAGTGGAGGGCAGAGACAGTTCACAGAGTTCATTCACATAAATCTGGAATAATACGGGACTAAGGATACTTCCCTGCGGCAAACCAAATGTTAGTGATTCCACGTTGCTGATGTGCTCGCCAATTTTCACACATTGGGTTCTATCGGCGAGGAAGCTTTTAAATAGTTCTAGCGCAACACCACGCACTCCCACTCGCTCCAATTTCTCAATTAGCGTGGAAACAGAGACGGTGTCGAAGGCCTTAGAAAGATCTAGGAATGTGCCTACGCATCTCAGTCGTTTGTCCATCTTGTCCACAGTGAAGTCTATTAATGCATTTACAGCATCCTCTGTCGATACTCCTTTTCTGAAACCGTATTGGTTGGTTGATATAATTTTAAATTTATTTAGGTAGCTAACGAGGTGCTTACATATAATTTTTTCCAATATCTTTGATATTACGGGTAAAACTGAGATAGGCCTATAGTTTGTGACACTGCCTTTGTCTCCTGCCTTGTGTATTGGGTGTACTATAGCTCGTTTGAGGGATTTAGGAAAGATGCCCGTGGTTATCGCAAGATTGCAGATATGTGTTATCAGCGGAGAAAGGACGTTGCTTGTAGCTTTGAGTAGCGTAGGTGGAATCCCGTCCCAGCCAGAGGCACTGTCTACACGGAGATCTTTTATGATTCGCTCAACTTGTTCTATGTTCGTTTCAAGCAAAACGATTGAGTTTGCGGGTTGGTTTATAGTATTGATCTGTGCCGGGGCATGTGGCGGCTGCTGAGGAATCTGTGATGCAAGTGTTTTACCCACATTGGCGAAGAAACTGTTAACAGAATCTATTGATTTCGACGGACACCTGTCAATTTCTAGGAGCTCCACAGGGATTGCGCGAGAACTGCTGTGAGTATCACTTACTTTACGTATCGCTTCCCACATTTTTTTTGGATTATTTCGTGCTAGGGTGAAGGTGTGTTTTTCGTGTTGTAATTTTAGATTCTTTAAAAGTTTGTTGCAGAAGTTGCGATAGCGTAAGTATATTGTTTTGAGAATAACATTATACGGTTCATTTTTACTTTTTCGATGCATTTTATCTCTGTTTCGCATACATCTCAGCAACCCGTCAGTTATCCATGGTTTGATAATTTTTGTTCTGCAAGGGATCGTCTTAGTTGAGGTATTATTTTTCATTATTGTTGACATGCAATGGAGCAGAGAGTCTATAGCAAAATTGGGGTCGGCTGTACGCAGTATACTCGTGAAGTCATAGTTATTTATATCTTTGACTGCATTCTCGAAATTCAGAGTAGTCTTTTTTAGCGTACTAGTGCGGTTTCTGAGTGAGGAGGCTTCTAAGTTCAGTAGAATTGGAACATGATCGGTAATTGACGTATCAATTAATAACGTTACTGCTCTATGTTTGGTCTTCAGCAAAACATGGTCGAGACAGCTTTCATCGCGAGTAGGCATATAATAAGCCGGAAGAAACCCATGAGAAACCGTGAGATTAAGGTATTTTTGAGTTGTGGCGTCATTGTTGTTTGGAGTTATGTTAATATTAATATCGCCTATCACCAAAGCATTTGCGTATCGCTTGCAATTTAGAGAGAGAGCGTCGTCTAAGCTGTTGAAAAATACATCGAAGTCTTTTTCTGACGGTGGTCTATATATTGCCACAATTGATATTCGATTTTCAATAGTGCAAACCAGACAGCTGGCACCATGAAAAACTGGCTCTAAAACATGATGATTAAGACTCTTTTTGATATAGATAACTACACCGTCATTCTGATTGATGAGTCTTTGAGACCGATATGCCGTATACCCTTCTAAAATCGGTAGAACCCCTGTTGTTTGAAGCCAGCATTCGGTAAAGACGAGTACGTCACAATTGATATTCATCGAAACAAGAAGGCACAAAACTTCTGAAAAGTTTTTATTAATACTTCTGATGTTAAGATGTAAGATGTTTATCGCGTTTCGGGGCATTATTAGCTTGCAACATCTATTTACGGCGCATTTGTATACCTGGGCCACAGTTAATTTATCTAAGTTATTTATAATATCACGTAGTGCGTCCATTGATAATAGCGATTTTATTCCAGTGAGGGGTGTTCAAAATAAACTGTGAGGGAGTGTTAGTGCCGATTGCGAGTGGTCGCTTGACACCGCTGTGTAGCATCCTAGTGGTCCCGCCGCCGAGAGCTATTTTGTTTGGCGTTTGGTGCTCGAGAGCGGTGTTACTTATCCTTTTCAAATGTGAAAGCAGGACGCTTAGAGACCTACTCGAGCGTACCCAACGGATTTTATCAAGAACTGTCCAGTATCCCTGGAGTTGAGTTGTGCACGCGCTTATAGCCGACTGATTTATTTTATAGACATTGCATACAATTGTCAAGTTATGCAAGTAATAGTAGTATATACAAAGATTATACAATAAATAAAAAATATATATTATTTTAAATGTAGTCCAAGAAATATCCATATATTGCTTGGTAGATATTCTTTTCTCTTCGATTCGTATGTATGATGTATTTTCGTAATATGTTTGTTGAATTGTAGACGTAATCTTTCGTTCAAATTGTCGTTGCACTGAGAAGTTATGTATTCTGTGTTGACACATAGTATGTGAAAGTCTGGGTAACTTGTCTCTGCCTATCCCTTGGAAATTATTTGTAGGAGTGTTTACATGTAGGAATGATTGATGATTATTTTTGTATAAGTTGCAGTTTTGAGTGTATAGTTTTGTGTTTTGTGTAGTATAGTAGTGTTCTAGTGATTTATATACATTTGTTAGTTCTACAGAGCCCATATAAAAAACATTCAAAGAAGTGCAATATCTAAGGTTAACAAAAAGCATTTCAAAATTTACAAAAGGTGTTAAAAAAGTTAGTTTAAATTTTACCGGCTGCAGTCACTGGTTTATTTGCTGTTGTAATTCATGCAAGGATTCCTCCGACTTCACCAGGGTTTGCTTGCCACCTGTATTTTTTCTTAGGAATACGTTTCCATTCTTGGACCAACAAAAGTCGTATTTATGTTCCTTGGCAAAGTTTCTAGCCATAAATAAAAGTCTCCTAGAACTAGGTGGGAGATGCTCAGATATGTACACTGGTCTGCGATCATCCATCAGCCCCAAACAGTGAGTGTTCAGTCGTCCACTATCCGGGTGATTTTTGTTATAGGTACGAACCGCAGCCAGCAACTGGTTTTTCAACTGAACAGTCGGAAATTCAACCACTATAGGTCTAACGGTATCTGACTTACCGGGTAAGCGATAGAAGTCACGGAGTTCCGTTGTATTCACTGTCATATTCACTGTAGATCTCACTTTGGTGATTAGCGTGGCCAGGTCCGACTGTGATTCATTATCTTTTGGTGGAACATTGCGGATTTCCATAGCAGAGGGCCGTGATGACCGCTGTAGATCTTGTATTTTTATTTCCAGCTTCCGTATACACTCTCTGGCAGCTTGTTTTTCTTTATTCAGTGTTTGAATTTGTTTGGCCATGTCATCATACTGGTTGCTAATAAAGGAGACGGTTTTTTCAATTTCACTGTTTGTCTTCTGGAGGGCTACATTTTGGAGTTTCAAATCAGCTATTTCCTTGACTAGTTTATTCAAAGATGCGGTTTGGTCATTATAAATTTTCTCAAAATACGTTTCTTGGTCTTTTTTCCAGTTCGATAGCATTTCCTGAATTTCCCGTTTGAAGTCCTGGATATCAGTACCCGGCGGAGAATATGGGCATGAACGTTTATTTCTCGCACCCTGCTTGCTGGATGTTTGCCGTGATATATCCGAGTCCGACCACCCATGTGCTTGTGGCGAGTTAGTCTTCGTTGTTTCACGTTGAGGTGAGCGTTGTACTCGAGGCATTGTTTATCGCCAATCTTATCAGAGAGTAAAAACTCAAAAGTTATTACCATCAACAGCGAGCATACGCTTGCCGTGTTATTACGGAGCGAGACAGCAATTATTATGTCGACTATGCTCTTCGTAGGCGGGACTTCCCCACTTGGCGGACGGTGCGCACGATGACGTCGCGGTTGATGATGAATGAGGTGATGCGATATTAGTCACTTAAACTTTAGTCTTAAAGGTGTAAGTTGCGTAGGTTCGTAATTAGCCACATTAAATATTTTAAATAGAAATTGTACACGCGTCTGCTCATGAGCGAGTCTTGGACGGAAGGGCCGAAGGGGAAGGGTGTTTGTACCACATGAATTTAAGGTACCTATGTAGGTACTACTCTATAACCCATTTTATGACGATATCGTCTATCCTCGTTTATAATTAGTAAGGTTCATCGTTGACTAATGAGCCCTGGAATTGATTAAGGGTGTTTGATTAATTCCATCACCCCCTCCCTTGTTTTATTATCATTCTACGATTTCTGCCACGCAACGCCTGCTTCTATTAAAATGATGCGCTATTGCTGCTGTAGGGAATGATAGTATTGATTTTGAGTTCTAATTCATATAGGCATAAGAAAGATCATTCTGAATGACTCAAGATAATGAAGTATGTATTAGAGTTACACTTATATTTCAGGTTGTGTTTAAGAATATCTAGAGCTCAATACTAGTCATCATTGTGAACATAATAATAAAATATACAAATGTTTGTATTTCCTTATGGCAAAAATTGGAAGAATCTTGAAAGGAATAAATAGATCGATTTAGGAGTGTAAGCAATAGATCATGTCGGTCAGGGACGTGGACCAACCTACATGGTTGGCAATAAATCTTAGAACCTATTACTATTGCCGACAATATGTTGTAGGCATTTAGGTACAACGTGAGATGTAACTTATTTTTACACTTATTCCATTCATCCACTCCACCTAGTGTCGGTGTTACTTTACAAAATTTCAATGGTTCACCTTCAATCTGATGCTTTTAATATTCGATGCAAACAGATACGATCTTGGCTTGTGTCAAAGTATTTTAGCAAATCCTAAATCTGAGAAATCTAAACGGCTGTGTGGTTTGATTGATCTGTTAGGTATTATAATATATAAGGTACAATGGGGTTGACATATCCATATGGACAAAAAGCCCTACCATTGAGAATTAAATAGAATAAAAAAAAGTATATGATGCATTTTATTTTATTTATTTTTGGTTCACCTGCGAAGCGTGACAACATTCACTGTAATAAATAGTAGTGTAAATAAATGCAAAAAAAATGTTTGAGCCATTGAAAAGGCGATTTAATAATGTAATATTTGGTTTCAATTTGTTTGGTTTGATGCAAGTTGCAATATGCTACCCTTAAATCACATGAACTACAGGTTTATCTCATTTTATCGTCTAATTAATTAATTATAAGGTCATTTTTAGGGTTCCGTACCCAAAGGGTAAAGAACGGGACCCTATTCATGAGACTTCGCTGTCCGTCTGTCCGTCTGTCTGTCTGTCTGTCTGTCTGTCTGTCTGTCTGTCTGTCTGTCTGTCTGTCCGTCAGGAGGCTGTATCTCATGAACGGTGATAGCTAGAGAGTTGAAATTTTCACAGATTATGTGTTTTTGTTGCCGCTATAACAACAAATACTAAAAACAAAAACATAATAATATTAAAGGGGGGCTCCCATACAACAAACTTGTTTTTTCGCCATTTTATCTTATATATTAGGTAATAAGGTATCCTTCTCAATTTAAATACGTTAGTTGGCTTAAACATATAATCAAGATTATTTCTTCCCTTTGCACCATGCAAATTAAATGAATACTTTAGGAGGTATAGCAAAGCCCAATATTGCTCAATGAAATTAATTTCCTGTCGCCATGATTGAACATTATACGGGTCACATACTAACTTATTTTTCGACTTTCATCGTAAATATTTTTTCTTTAAAGAGTGAACAACGCTTTCAGCAGAATACTTTAGGTAGGTGTAATATTTCAAAGATAGCAATTTCATAGGAAATAGTCAACAATGAGCCCATTTTTTAAATTTTTATCCAGTATAAACAATTTACGTACAAACACACAATTCAATTACACGCTCGGTGCATGAGACTGTCGAGACGTATCGTATTTATAATGTCATCATTCAAATGTCATCAATATTCTGAAAAAGAAATTAAACAGAGTTCACAAACTCTTTTGAAAATATATACTGTACCTACCGTAGAGGATCTATATAACATAATATTTAACTCTATAGTGCTATAGAGCAACGCGAACTGTCTAAGGCGCGCGTTGCTCTGTGGTTAACAACCACCACAGTGCAATACTTGTTTTATAATATGTAGTGTTAATAGGTAATAAGGGCAAACCAGTAGACGCTTGAAATACTCTCAGAATATCGAGCGAGCGAGCGAGAAGAGAGATATTTTCATACAAAAAAATATAAATAAAACAAAATGGACATTTACTGGGACATCCTTTCGAGGACTTACCCGGGGCTCCCAACCGTAGTCTGTTGGGCGTAACGTAGGGGTTTTAGTCCTAAAAGGATTTTCCTTAAAGTTAAATAAAAAGAAAAAGGGGGGGCTCCCATGTAACAAATAAGACTTTTTGTTGTTTTTGGTACGGAACTCTCCGTGTGGGAGTCCGACTCTCACTTGGCCGGTTATTTAATTTGATGTCATGTAAGGGTCATTTTGAGAAAAGGACATTCCGCGAAAAGGACATTTTGAGAAAAAGACATTTCGAGAAAAGGACATTTTGGTAAAAGGACATTTTGGGAAAAGGACATGAGTTTACTCGACAATTTAAATTTGTTTACTTTTGTCACATGTGATCTGTTTTGTCTGAATTAAGTACTTTATTGAGTTCCAGCACGGTATAATTCTGATTCTGATTATGGTAATTATATCCTGTTTTATTGGAGCGCAGTCTCATTAATGAGATTGCAAATAGGAATAGTCCCGTGTCTTACCAGCATTGTATGATTGAACTACTTATTTTTTTGAAAAATGATTGAAAGGCATAATATTCAAAAGGCCTTTCAATAGGCAGTTAGTTTTACTCAAATCACAATCGTATCTTACCCATCTTTGCCCACAGTATCTCTGAAACTTTCCTTCACGAAAGCCAACTGAGTCAGCGTTTTTATATTTCCCCTATCGGTGATTTAGCCCAGGCCCCTTTTGGCTGTTAAATAGAAATCTAAGTTACGAATGTTGAAAAATCATTCTTCGCGTCATAAATTGTGCCATGCCAGCAGGGGTTCGTAACAGTGAAAAATTGCACTCGCTGTGTAATCGCTGTGTCGAACTGGGGGTGTTAATGTTGTAGCTTACAAAATATCTTGTTAAACATTTGTTATGAAAGAAATACACAAGGCTCTCTCGACCGTGACTCATATTGATCATATCTTTGGAAACTTTGTTGTGAAATGTATCTAATATTTTATAGCAAAGTTTGAGTTTCTGGGAAATAAATAAATAAATATAAATCTTAAATCTTTGTTTTAAAAAATCATTGCTTTAAGCATCTTTGACTGATTCTGAAATATGTGATAGCATTTTAGCATTTCTATCTACGTGCGGGTCCTTGATTTGAAAGGCACGCTAAGCCGCGCTGGTGCCAGTTTCAAAATAAAATTTCAGTCGATCGATAGTAAAAGGTCTTATGGTCCGCTTACAGCAGGTCATCAATTGAAATGTGGTGTTCAAATGTAAGCCTTTCATTAGACAATCATCTTTCATCGTTGTGACTAGTGACTGTAGTTCTGATGGCGATTCGGCTATGAGCACGGCATCACCTGCATCTATATTTCTAAATACATACATATCATACATAGGAGACACCCAAACTCCGAAAAATACATTTGTGAATCACACAAGTATTTGGACCGACACAGGAATCGAACCCAGAACCTCCGGCGCCGCAGGCGGTATCACTACCGACTACGCCACAGAGTCAGTCAACAGTTGCAATTATAAAATTGCAACTGTGCTCAAAAGGCGTTTATTAGATCGAGACAAGTCTGTTTTTGTTTGACAGAGTTCATATACCTACCTATATATTCGTAATAAACATTTTAAGTTTGTTAATGTTGATGACAGTTTTGGTATCATTAGAATTAGTATCATTTTATAGTTTGACTTTACAGCGCATAAAGATAAGTAATATACTGAGACTGTTTTAAACAATCGCTGTTGCATAAGTGTAGTTATACCTACTTCAGATTGTCATGGAGTTTTTATAATGAAACAAGGAGTAGTTTAATTTTTGTTTTTTTGAGGGTGTACAAAATTTTGAAGCTACAGATATTAATGAAAACTTAATACTAATAAAAGTTAAACAGAGGTTTGATCATTGTCACATTATATCAAAATAATTGATATTAAGATCCTTCTCATAATAAATCTAAACCGACGACCTGAGAAAGGTCACAGGGAATGACTGGATGCGGAAGACGAGGGACCGTGTATTGTAGCGTTATTCGGGAGCAGAACAGACTACGTCCAGCAGTGTACTGCCATGCTGATTTGATCTCCTATTGTATAAATATCAAAATTTCACGAAAAGAAAATGGTTAAACATTATTTATGCAAAAGTACATTTTTTTTAAATTTTAACTCAAGTTTGCGGTGGAAATTAACTAAAGAGAGCAGTAATGAGTATTCTTAATGCACTTGTCGGAGTTAATTGGCTGGCGTTGCTGCGACGGAGTAAATATCATTTTATTTCCACTGCATTACATCGCGGTTCTATCGTTGGTTAAATAAAGTGGTATTTTATTTCATCACTTAATTTATTTTTTCTTACTGGTTTTCTATATAACAAGAGTAATAACTTAATTAAAGTATCTTTTCTTTTTGTCGTACTAGCGGACGTCACACGGTTTCACCCGCGTAGTTCTCGTTCCCGTGGGAATACGGGAATAAAATATAGCCTATGTTCACCGCAAAGAGTGTAGCTTCCCAACAGTTAAATATTTTTTTAAATCGGTCTAGTTGTTCCGGAGCCTATTCGTTACAAACAAATAAACAAAAAACCAACCTTTCCTCTTTATAATATTAGTATAGATAAACAACAAACAAACTAAACAAGCAATATTTTTGTTGGACTGTGGAATCTCTAGGAGAGATTTTTTGAACGGCAAGACCAATTTTGATGAGAGTTTTGATTGGTAAACAACTCAACAGTATAACAAGAAGTAACTTACTCGTGAAAAAAAAAAGATTAACGTGATTTAAAGAAAACTATAATATGTTAAATAGCGTACAGAGAAACACATTATACAGATACAGTAAGAGAGTTAATGAATATTTTGTAGCATTTCATTGTCACACACCACAAACTAGCCATAATGATAAACATAATTTAATATTTCAAAATAACAAACACAAACTCCGAAACAGAATCAAACCTGAGGCCCCAGCACGGCAGTCGTAGGCAGCCAAAAAAGTATACAATAATTATATTGACGTTAGGTAAACATTTATTTTTGCTTTTTATTCAATAATTGCTACGAAATGTTGTTAGCGGGTAAACTGCAATCAAACTAATAGTTTCGAATAGCCAAACAGCAAAGTTCATTTATATTGTGAATAAAATGATTTTCACGAGAGCTGTACTCGTATTCCTAGTTAAAAGCTTCAGGGGAAATCCGATAGGAATACATCTAACTTCCTGTTTCATAACAATTTGTTTTTTTTTCGGAGGTAAAAGTTGTATTTTTTAACAATGCAATTGCCGTTATTTATATCCCAAATTGAGAGTTTCATTTTATATGGAAACTAAATAAATGTTTATTTCATAAACGTGTAACAAAACAGCTTCTTTGAGTCGTAGCATTTCGTAGACTTAACTTGCTACGTCAAGGTGCTACGAAAACGTCTGGTGTCTACGGATAATAGAGCTGCTACGTAGCCAAGCATAGACGAGGTGAGCTCAGATCTTTTGAGCTCCCTTCAGTTGAAATAGACACGAGTTTCTTATGCAAAGCGTGCGCGTTGTGTTGAGTGTTTACAAGTGTTTATCTGAGGCTTGTGGCCTGACGGTCTGACTTTATGAACCTCTATTAAAATTTGACGTTTTGTTTTAGAACATGATGATATTAATGAAAAAGATTCTAGCAATTAAAGTTCTGTATCAATCAAAATAGACTTGTACTGGATATAATCTTACTAATATTATAAATGCGAAAGTTTGTGAGTGTGGATGTGTGGATATTTGTTACTCTTTCACGCTCTAACGGCTGAACGGATCTGGCTAAAATTCGGTACAGGGGTAGATATGGGTCTGGAATAGACTACCTTTTATCTCGGGAATAAGTTTCGATGGGAAGCGGAAACGGAAGCAAATCTTGACGCGGGCGTCAGTTAGTTAATCAATACATCAATCCCCTCAAATTCAAACGTCCGCAAACTACCAATAAACCCTTTATGATAATATCTTCTTTGAACTGTATAATCATAATCCTAATACATTACAGCGAGAGAAAATTTAAAAAAAATCCCTTTACCTTCATTTTGATAAAATATTAAATTTTTCTGGGGCGTTTTAAAGAGTTTGGAACACTTGGTAATCTACCTTTGCGAGGATTAACGTTAAATCGACGGCAGCTAAAAATATTCTACCCTGTATCGACAAGGCTCGGTGCGGTGGTTAATTACTCTTGAATATTTATTGGTCGTTACAATAAATCGCTTGCGGCGAATAAGACTTAAAGTTGCCTATTCTTTTCGTATTTTAACGAACCTCATTTTTGGCTCTCTTTAGAAATCGGCTTTAAAGCGCTTTCACTTGCAGCGACTGACGTAATTTTAGAATTACAATACACTTCAAGTATGTTTGATAACGAAATGACCTACAAGGAAACAAAACTATTAAAGACGTCACATGAAATGCAATGCACTGCACTCAGTCTTATCGTCCAAATATTTGATGTATTCATTTGATGATATTATTCGTTACCTGAATCCATATGCAATGATTTCAAATTAATTACTCATCTTTCGATAGAATAATAACAAATATGCAAGTCAAATAAATTGATTTAAAACACGAGGCGTTTTCGCATTACAATTAGTTCGTGATTGAATAAATACGTTGTTGACGTTATACCATAGATTAAACTGATTCTTAACTGGAACTGAGCTGCATATGCTATATACAAAGAATGCGGTATGTACGAGCACATTCTAAATTGAAACAGATACCTATTTTTATTTCTGGTGAAGTCCTGGTAAGCCCTAAGGATACCTTAGGGCTTACCCGGGGCTTCCAACCGTACGCTGTTAGCTAAGATACGTGTGGTTTTTAGTCGGTAGGAGTCCGGCATAGCATTCCTGTAGGATTTTCTGCATGTAAAAAAAACCTATTTATATTATGCAAATATTTGTATAAGAGTTGGTGAACATACTTAATGTGTACGTATTTATGAAGGTGTGTTTTTAGTAGTGTCCGACCGAAATTGGGTTTTCAGCCGAAACCGAAACCGAACTTTCGGCCGCAGGGTCATTTTCAGCCGAAAATGAAAGCGAAACCGAAACTCATGTACATATTGAAAAAAAAATTACCGGCTAAGTGCGAGTCGGATTTGCGCACAGACGTACTGTTTTTGTAATGGGTTACCTCGGTTACAAAAAAATTACGTTATTTGTGTGGTCATTTTTTTGCTTTAAGTAGGTATTTTTTGTTATAGCGGCTGCAGACAGGTAAATCACCTATGAACAATTTTGCTCTCTATCTATCCCGGCTCCTGCGATACAGACTCGTGAGTAATAGACAGACGGACGGCTAAGTCTCATGTCTCGTTCATAGAGTCTCGCTTTTACCCCTACGTGCGCGAGTCCGACTCGCACTTAGTCGGTTTTTTCTTCCAATATGTGCAACAAGTTACACAAATTGCAATTAATCAGCGGCAGTTATAAGCTCAGGTGTTCAGTTTAAGAATTTCTCCACCTAAATAGGGGTTTTTCTCTTTTACGTGTGAAATTAGTTATGGATGCTATTGCGAACTCCCACTGACTAAAACCACACTGTGCCTGCTACTGCCTACCAAGGGTGTCCCGACTAAGTCCTCGGAAGGATATCTCAGGATTTCCGACAGATGCACTTGAAGAGCTTGTGGCCCCGCGAACTCAGTGTTCTGTAAACGATCACTGCAGTAAGCAACTTTCACTACGGGGAGTCTTTGGATGGGTGACTATCCATGTGACCACTTTGTGACATTTATTTGAGCGTTTCTGTGATTCGAAAGGCACGTTAAGCCATTGGTCCCGGTTGCCAGTAAAAAATTTCAACATCAGGCCGCCACAACCTGCGCCTGTCCATCTCAACACGGCAATACGGCTCACCACCTATTACGTAGGATAAATTTTAAAAAAGGGGGAAATTTGGGTACATGATATGCCTCTGCCTACCCTTTCGGGGATAAAGGCGTTACCATATCGCATCGCATCCCAACAGATCTTGGCTACCACTGCCGTCTCGTATAGGGGTTCTATCCCGCGTCTTTAGGGTTGGTTCCGGTGTTATCCCGCTACTTGGGGCGTGAGGCGTGCATGAAACTCTTACGTCATACCAAAGTCTTGAACCTGCTTCTGCAAGGACAGCAAGCAGAATTTCAATGAGACATGTCATGGAGACTTTTAGTATTGCGCGAAGACAGTCATGCCGTGCCAGCGCCCCAGACTATGGAACCCGGGAGTTCCCTCCCTCTCCCAGCCTGCCAGGTGGCATGTCATGCTCGTGAGCGACTGCTCGTAGAAACCAGCGGCGGCGTCCCATTTACTCCTACTGGAGTTATGGTTCGCACTATGGTCTTCAGCAAGAAAGTGTCCGCCTCAGGACTTGCCATGAGAATCTGGCGCTGCTGCCCCGTCGCTGAGCACTCTACCAGTAAGTGGAAACCTGTGTCCTAGCTGCGTTCCTCGCCGTGCTGGCACTCAGCTGTGGTCTCCCGGTGTATCGCCACAGATATTTATCAAAGCACCCGTGCCCGATATTATTTGTGACTACCGGTATGAGATTTTATGCCCCGATTGTAGCGTTTCCCCGCCTTGGTTGCTGAAATCGCACCTTCCAAGTGTCCATAACTTCCTGGTAGAGCGGGAACCGGTAAGTCTCGATTTCGCGGAGCGCTGACCTATGGCATCACTACAGCGCCTATTAAATAACGACGCAACGGCTCTAGCTTCCATTTTTTTTAAATGTAATGCTATGAATTTTCCATTCAGTGGTCCCTATAACGAGATATGCCGCCTCATAAGACAATACTATACCCTTTTATCACTGCAACAGATGAATCGAAGATGGGGTTAGAAATATGATAAACCTACCCCTTTGTAGTCACCGTTTTAGGATTCCGTATCCAAAAAATAAAAACGGGACCCTAAAAAGGTGATTTAAGACATAACACAAGGGTAACTGTCTAATACTTCTCAATGATTGTACCTAATTACTTGTAATTTGAATAAAATTGTATTGTTGAATCTATTGGAAGTCGTTTGTAAATCTTAGGTTAGTAACATATTAACTGGTTGGGCTGACCACAACCACTTCACAAGCTAATTAAGCAGAGCGAGGCACTCAAAATTCACGAACACGTGAGTTTCGGTCCGGCCGAAAGCTTCGGCCCATTTTGGCCGAAACCGAAACTGCGGCCGAAACTCGATTTTTTGGCCAAAACTGGCCGAAACCGAAACCGAAACTTCGGTCGGTCACTATTTTCTAGGTCACCTAAATCTCATAGCATAAGCTGAATATTTTAGTTCTGTAGCACTTTAAGCTATCCGAAAATTATTACTCCGAAACTTACAAGACTAAGATTTTATTCATTTACCTCAAAATAAGAGACATTGATCGCTTAGTGAGGTTTCCACATCAGGTTCCTTGACTACCTGTAGCCGCGAGAAAGCATCTTGTGATTTTATTTGGTTCGAGTCTAATATATCCCGTCAATGGTTCCTGTGAGGTCCAGCTCGTAGAAGATTCCTTTCACATACAAAAAAGAGAGTATTTTGATAATTATAATGGTAGTTTTCTATTTAAATAACTAACAAAATAATTACTTAATAAGCTAGTGTCGGACAACAGCATGGAACCGTTTACACTTCTGCAATTCTGTCCTTAGCCTTCCTTAGACGTGTCCTAACAATAATTATATCCTTATCACAGGTACAAGCTATTTGGGAGTTGTAGTGGCTCGACGAAATAGTGCGGACGTGCGCACAATACAAATTTATAGCAATCCGTAGAAATGCAATAATGATTCTCAAGCACAAGTATAACCTTCATCAAAAGTTGCAAACGCCATCTTGACTTACTTGAATCTGTTTTAACAGCTAAAATATTAATCAATCAATCATACTCACTGCTGAAGGCAGGCCTTTCCCAATTTTCTCCCAACACACAAGTGACACATTTGTGTCATTATTTTGGGAGGGGTTATCGACCTTGCTATCACACTCTCCATAGACGGGTTGATACTTGATTATTTCAAAGGGTGGAGTGGAGTACACACGGTCAGTAGTAATGTCATTATTACTGATACCGTGTGGTCCACTTAAAAGCGAACGCGTTTACTTCCAATGTGCGGTTGATAGCATTCAGATAGAAGCTATTGTCACATTAAAGTTAATAAAGTGCACACTCCGGTCGCCTTTTATGTCTCCCAAGGTACTAAACGCCCGTATGAGATCACGTCCAATGGTACGATTAAGTCCATTTCCAATTATAATTATTACACTTGGATAACATTATCTAGTTTGTATTAGACAAGAGGACAGTTTTGGCTACGGATCACAAATTATTAGAAAAGGTTTTATGTCCCGCTTGTGAGATAAAAGGATGGGAATGATCGGGTCCATTTAATTTATAACTCATAGACTCTTTATTAAAAAAAAAACCTGTATTGAAGCGTGAGATATCTCAAATGTATCGCGAAAATTGTAGGGAGTTGTTGTTGGGTTTTGAGCTAGGTGAATTTTATTTTCACGCTTCCCAAACCATCGTCTTTTCTGGTTTATTCCGAGAAGAAGTTTGCTTAAGTGTTGTTCTAGACTTAAAATATATCCAAATTTAGCCAGATCCGTTCGAAGATTGTTTTGGCGACGATATTATCGGCTAATTATCTACCTGAATATGAAACACCCACGGTGTCAAGAGATTAGGTTCTTTCACTTTAAATGAAACGCACGCCTAAGACGCTGTATATAATTTATATTAACTTCATGATCCCGCAAAGCGTGGTTAGCAGGTCTCGATTAAAAGGCTTTATATAAAGGGAATAGCTTTGTTGCTAATAATATCGCTTACCGCAAGCTCATTAGTATGATATCGGTGTCTTCCACAAAGGTTTTATGTTGGATTAGTAAAATATCATGTTATTTTCTTGGAAGTTAATACACACTTTTTAATTTGAAGTTTTGTAGAGTATAGACATATACGAGTACTTTAATTTTAGATTCAGATAACAAGAAATGCAAATAGTTATTTGTTATATAAGAGTGCAAAGTTGCTTTTTAACCGCGTGCTCAATTTTGATGACCGAGCAAGCGAAGGATTCTAAAATTTAATCACGAGCGCAGCGAGTGATTCAAAAATTAGAATCCTGAGCGTAAGCGAGGGAATTAATAGAGCACGAGGTGAAAAATCTTTGCACTCGAGTGCAACACGTAACATTTCATTCCACCTCAGCGAGGAAGTGATTGAATGCAAAATTCATTTACAATCATATACATACATACTATTGTCACGCCATTATTCCCGAAGGGGTAGGGAGAGGCATAGTATACCCCCACATGTCACCTTATAGATTTATGTCCCACGTAACAGGTGGTGAGCCTATTGCCATGTTGAAATGGACAGGCGCAGGTCGCCGCGACCCGCAGTTGAAATTTTTCAAGCCGCGCATATGGCCTTCAACTTGTCTGTCGTCAATTCACTGACAACCGGGATCTTTCTGCGAAAGTGTAACCTTAGTCGCCTTTTACAACAACCTCGGGATGTATGTATGTGTGTAGGGATGTGTTTACAATCACAAGATACTTTTATTTCGTTTTAGGTATTAAATACTACATTGTGATACGTACATAAAACCATAGATTTTAGCGAAAAATTCTAAATCTATGCATAAAACAGAATATTCTTTCCTTTAAAGCTCATTTGCGCATTACCACTTAACAGTTACGATTAATTCTGTAGGCGTCAAATAAATTTCATCGATGCTAGAATTGCTCATTATTTTTGATTTAGTTTTTTCACCTGTGTTCATAAGATTTTCACATTATGAAGTGAAAAGAACAAAACGCGCGTAACGCAAATAAAAAAAAGTAGGTACACCAAAGAAGTTCCGAGACTGAGTTTTTAATAAATTAAAAAAAATTGTATTAAAAATTCAGCACCGTATAGGTTAAAGTAAATAGTTCTAATGATGTTCTGAAGTCACAAACATAATGCAGACGATGTTCCAAATTTAAATTTACTTTACCCTCTAAGTCTAGAGGATAAAAGCAGCTTTTGCAATTAGATATCGAAGTTCAAAAAAAAAAAAAAAATTGAAATCCGTCTTTAATTGACGGAATTATCGCTTGACATACATAAAAAAAATACATACAGACGAATTGAGAACCTCCTCCTTTTTTTGAAGTCCGTTAAAAATACTCTTTCCGAGATGGGGGAATGAAAAAGGAGTTTATTTGTTTACTAAGTTCTTGCATGCCCCTTAAAAGTATAGTGTTGAAAATCCAGTGCACTTCTATCTTAATCAATTAACTAAACTAGCATATGGAAGTCCACTGCTGGATCTAGACCTCTCCCAAATAACGCCACATCACATGGTCTTGCACATTCCGCATCCTGGCACTCCCTACGATCTTTTTCAGTGCGTCGAGTCGGTCAATCTGGGGAGGGGTCATCCTACCCCACATTTACCAAGACACGGTCCAGAACTAGTTTTGTTCATCTACAGATGTGGCTCTGCCACTGCCACTTAAAATCGCATACCCTGCGAGCTATGTAGACCACTCTGGTTCTCTGATGAATAATATAGTTTCAGATTTTCACTGATGCGGACTTCTATTTAATATTATGTATTGATCAGCCTGTGTTAGTACCTGTATTATGCAAATAATGAATATTATCTCCTGATTCCTCTACTGTTTACTTTTTCTTGTCTGTAGGCAAGAGACGTGGTAGCCACGAGATTTATTTATGCGATACCGTTTTGTTTGCTTGAGGAAAAATTCAATTTTATAAAAATTGATTTTACGTTGAGTGTTTTGTGTAAAATATCCACTTTCGTTTTAATGAAAATTGTGTTTTCATACCTAGTCGGTATCTACTATTTTGAACAATTTTATTATTATGTTACCTACTAACGTCTTCGCAAAGATACATTTGCTATATGCGTTGTTTATCTTTCTGTAACATTTAGTTCACATTTATAAATGACGTCGCCTGCCCGATGGAAAGCCATGGCAGCATATAGAGAACTATGTGGTCCACGGGTCTGCCCACGTGATTTTTTTCCTATGGGAACTGATCCCGGGATACGAAGTAGCCTATGTGTTATTTCAGACTATAACATAATATATAACATATTAATATATTAATATATTATTTCTTTTCTTTTCTTGGGTTTTTTTTTCTTTTGTTTGAAATTTAGGTACCTACCTATTTTTAGTTTCTTTTCTTGTGTAAAAAGTGTATAGTAAATATAAATTGTATATAGTTGTAAATAGAAGTTAATATAATTGAAATAAATATGATCTCCATTTTATTGTGGAAATGCAAAGTTAATATTAACATAATATTTACCAGCATATAACATAATGTTTTGGACCACTGTCAGAAATCTTACGGACTGCGAGGGTTGCCCCCCATCGCTGAATGCGCCACAGTTTTCCATCAGTGGTGACGTCAATTTGGCAAGCTTTATAAAAATAAAGTTGATAAAATAAATAATGTTATGGAATTAAGTAAAGTAAGTATATAATTAAATCGTAAGTACTTTCATTGCTCTACTATTATTATACTACATTACTACAAAGAACAATTTGGTAAGCAAAATTCAAATTACAGCCAAGAAAAGAAAATTGCGAACTATTCAAGTAAAATTATCTCTTTCATAAACGATTCAATTGGCTAAATATTGGCAATATTTAGACAATAGAGTCGTACAAACTGTTTTTTTACAATTTCACTGGCTTATATTGCATAATATTTGCAATATCGAATGTGCGAAGCTCACGGTCCTTTGCGATGGGAAGAAAATGCAGACTGAGCTCACTATGAGTATACTACAGCTATTGGATGGCGGGATATTGGAATTCTTCGTGGAAATAATAACATAGCAAATGTACAGACGAATTTGAGAATGCATGGTTAACCCAAAACAAAATTGCTTTGCACTGAGAATTGACGCCATCTCTCGGATAACATTGGAATTTAAGTATCTAGCGTTGCCAATTTTTTTAATACCTGACACAGGAACGCGATTATTGTCAAAATAGCAACTTGTAACCCAAAGATGTTCTGTGTTACTCACCAACTAGCGCGAGGTAGCTATGCAGAGAACTCTTTCCCAGGGCGCCTTACTACAGAGATTCCAGTGTGCGTGCAAGGGTAGGCCAGGGCTCTGACGAAAACAGTCAGGTAGGGTGTACACACATATATTTATATAACACAGAGATACACAGAGACACACAGAGAGCTTATTCACTGATAGACACAAATATCACAGGTACACAGAAGTATAGTCAGTGCTTAGGTACTTATGCTACTAAATAGACCACTGCCGCGTGAGCAGGTAACACGGGTAAGCAGCTAACTACACTGTAATAGGGCGACAATTACTGGCCTTGAGTTAAGATGAGAACAGCACAGCCCGAGAATGCCACGTGGAGGCGGCTGGTCCCTCTCAAAACACCTCGCTCATGTAGTCCACGTGTCATTGGGTGTGGTTTTTGCTAACCGCGGACGGGCCGCTTTTCCCCGTAGTAAAAAACCCTGTCATGAAAGAAACGACAAATTAAGATCTTGGCTGCGCGACAGACGACAATCGACCCGCTTTGCAAAAGAAGAAGTGACTCACCAGTTTTCTGGGTAAAATGTAGTAAGATGCAATGCAGCAACCCAATCACAGCCCGCTAGACCATGCGAGGCAACAAATAATCGCGCTTGAGCGAAAAACTGATTCGCGGCACAGTCTCAGAGCTTAAGCCAAAGGACCTCCAACTACCCCAAAGCAGGTCTCGGTCAAAGTCCCGTCTTTCACGAAAAATCTTAACAAAACCTGTTCCTTTAAATGCGAAATCGATTCATCCTCGAACTTATGACATCCTGTCATTCTGACAGCAGAAATGTCACCACTGACAACCGATTAAAAAAAGATAACTCGATTAAGCTGCTTTCACATCCTGAATACTGCATCTATAGAAAATAAATGCTACAACCACCCCCCCTTTAATAGTATTTCCTGCGGATATGACACGCTGGAAATACACAATAAAGAAAACAGAAAAGTACTGACTAATAAACAAAGACAACCAGCTAGGTCCTTCAAACACCAGCTGACTACGACCATTACAATACCAAAGAAAGATCCTCCTATGTACCTAACTAGACACTGACTCGTGTACCGGTTAGGCTAAGTAACTAGAGTCTAATGCCCTTCATAGAAAACGAATGCTCCCTTTACTCACTGCCGATACCCTAACACTACCCAAGCTCTCAGGATATTGTAGAGTACCGAGAAGCGAATGAGAGAAAAACGCTCGGTGCGGTGCATAGAAGAAACTACAACGTGACAATTTAAAGTCACGTACACATATAGAAATACAAACAAAAGATTAAAATAGTCTTACATAATGATCACATAGCACTGGTTTAATAAACTAGAGAAACAGTGCTATGTAGTTACGTTAGGTATTGGAGACTGCTCCTCCTGATACTTCAGGATGTCCTTGATATGGTACTCCCCAAGATCCTTACCGTCCAGATCTGACAGCCTATATACTAAAGGGGATCGTTTAGCAGTCACCACACATTTAAGGAACTTAGGAGCTAGCTTAGAAGTAAAATTCTTGGCCTTGTTGGACAGGTAGAACGTGCGTTTGTAAACTATCTGTCCCACTTTCAGCTCTACATGCCTTTTTCTGAGGTTGTAATACTTTTCATTACGCTGGTGGGCAACGTTCAAATGTTTCCTCACCTGGTCGTAAATGCGTTGTATTTCTCTCAGCTTGACACCGAAGGCTGATGGATCGTCTACAGAGACTGAAGTAGGATGGCACGCGATATCTGTCTGCCTGTATAACACTCCATCCCCAATAAATTCCCTACCATGTACCAAAAAGTAAGGGGTGAAACGAGTTGCTTCGTTAACTGCAGTGTTTAAAGCACACTGTATCTCAACCAAGAACTGATCCCAAGACTTGTGTTGCGACTTCACATAGCATGAGATCGCTTGAACAACATTACGAATAGCTCGTTCCGCCTGATTAGTTTGGGCATGATACCTAGGGTTATAATATATATTAGGTACATTGTATTTGGCTAACATATCTTTAAATGGCTTACTCACAAACTGAGGGCCATTATCCATGTAAATAGTCTTGCAGACTCCGTGCACGAGAAACACACTCTTCTCTATGAACCTCGCGACTACAGCGCCTGTGGCAACCCGAACAGGGCACAACATGACGTATTTGCTAAAGTAGTCGGAGACCACGATCAGATGTACGTTTCCATTGCTCGAAGTGGGAAAGGGACCAAGCAGATCGACAGAGATAGCTTCGAATGGCTTCGAAACCCGCTTCGGGCTACCCATTAGGCCGGGACGAGACGTATTTACGGGTTTGTACTGCTTGCATGTTTCGCAATTCCCAACATATTCTTTGACGTCCTCGTACATCTTGGGCCAGTAATAATTTAGGGCTAACCTTTTATGCGTCTTCCATACGCCACCATGGGCACTAAGTGTGTCATCGTGGTACTTAGAGAGCAGGGGCAAGCGATCCTCCTGAGGTACCACCAGCTTCCAGTCAAAGTCTGAAGTCAGAGAATATTTATTTTTAGTTAACCTATATAAAAGGTTGTCACGAATGTCAAAGTTTGGTGACTTCCTCGGGTTCTTCCGAACACTATTCATGGTGTGGTCATACCACGGGTCTTTAGTGGGTACTGCATCGAGGGACTCAATCTTGATACGAGACAGAGCATCAGGTACAACGTGGTCTTTACCTTTTCGATGCTCTATGTCAAAGTCGAATTGACTGAGCCTCATACTCCAACGTGCTAGACGACCCGTGGGATTTTTTAGTTTATGGAACCACAGAAGAGATGAATGATCCGTGACGACCGTACACTTTTGGCCTTCGACGTACTGTCGAAATTGTTCCAAAGCGAAAATCACAGCCAGAAGTTCTCGCTCAGTTGTGCTGTAGTTCACCTCGTTCTTGTTGAGAGAACGGCTACAGTAGGCGATAGGGTGCTCAACACCATCGTGAGTTTGTGTCAGTACAGCAGCAACTGAGTAAGCTGACGCGTCACTAAGAATGCGGAAGGGCATCTCAAAGTTAGGCATTTTTAATATAGGGGCAGAAACCAAGGCTGACTTTAGCAGGTTAAAGGACTGTTCAGCCTCAGGGGTCCATTCGAACTTAAGGTTCGTAGAAGTGAGTTTGCACAGAGGTTTACTAATCTTCGAGAAGTTGTTAACAAAGCGACGATACCAGCCGGCCATTCCCAGAAATCTCTTAACCTCCTTAGGGTTAGAAGGGGTGGGATAGTTGAGGATAACCTCAACTTTACCCGGGTCTGTCCGTAAGCCATGTTTGTCCACATAATACCCCAGGTATTTGAGTTCACTCCGACAAAAATGGGATTTTTTCATGTTAATAGTTAGGCCAGCATCCTTGAGTTGCTGATAGACTCTATGTAAGAGCTCTACATGCTCCTCAAAGGTGCTGGACACACAGACTATGTCATCCTGAAACGCAAATACCTTGTTGTCGAACTCGGGACCAAACAGACGGTCCATGAGGCGTTGCATCGTGGCACTGGCCCCGACAAGACCGAAGCACATCGAATTGTAGTGGAATAATCCTCTCCGGGGAACCGTAAAAGCAGTCTTCTCAGCAGACTGGGGTGAGTCGAATGGAATCTGCCAGTAAGCCGCACTCAAATCTACAGAAGTTAAATACTTAGCATTATTAAGGTGGTCCAAGATTTGATTGATATAGGGTAAGGGGTAGGCGTCACTCTTTGACACAGAGTTCAGCTTGCGAGAGTCCAAGCACAATCTGAGGTCGCCGTTCGCCTTCTCCACCATGACCACTGGAGAGTTCCAGGCGGACTGAGACGGGGACACTACTCCCATCTCCAGCATTCGGTCCAGCTCGGCTTCCAGGGCCTTCTGCTTAAGGGGAGAGAGCGGATAGTAACGCTGCTTTATCGGCTTGCTGTCACCAGTGTCAATGACATGATGTACAAGTGAGGTCCGACCTAAGCCCACCTTATCAGTGTTCAATGAGTCAAATTTCTCAATGACCCCGTTGATTACACACCTTTGTTTAGCAGTCAAGTTGTTGTAATCCTCGAGGCCACCGTTAAGGGACACAGACTCTATAGGATTATTATCACTAAAGCTATCAAGACTAATATTTTGTAAAATTAACTTATCACTCAACTTAAATTGTTGCCAGAAATCCACTCCAAATATCATGGAGGTGGTTATACCTGGGACAACATAGAACTTGACAACTCGGATAACCGAATTGTACTCAATTGGCAAAGAGATACAACCCAGACATTGCAAGTGAGTGCTGTCTGCAGTTGTAATACGAAAAGTAGGATTGATACTCACAAGATCAAAACCCAGTTCCAAGAAGATGCGGTGCGCTCCCTTACCTAGTATAGAGCAGGAGGCACCGGAATCTAGAAGGCCTAAGACATTTAAATTTAAAACCTTAACAACTAGATACGGTCTAATGTCACTATCCCGTTTAGGAAACAGGACCTAATCAGAAATAGACTCAGATACAGAGTGATGCACAGAGTTCCTAATAAGGCCCTGGCCTACGCGTTTTTTGACTTGCTAGTACAGTGTGAGCAGTCTGGGGTCTTGACTCCTTTGAGACCACACCGGAAACACACCAGCTCCCTTGACTGTGTGCAGCTGTATGCAGTGTGACCGCCCCCGCCGCAACGAAAGCATTTGCGATCGTGGGGGGTAACCGGCGTCTCCACTGCAGACACCTGCTTAGCGGGCTTTTGTACACCTTTGTTCTTAAGCTGGTGTAAGTCAGATGTAATCTCAAACTTGTCAAGAGCAGGCTCATGGAAAGCGTCTGCCCTAGTACGCGCAAGCTCCAAGCGCTTACCCAAACGTCTCAAGTCATCTACAGAGTTGACATCATGCAAGGCTAGTTCCTTCATGTAGTCAGGTCTAATGTTGTGCATGAGAATGTCCAGCTGTTCCTCACTGGGCATCTTACATGACAACCTTGAGAACATGGCTTGCATTGTACATATATAGTTAACCAAGGACTCAGAGCGGGCTTGTGTACGCTGTCTTATCTCGTTCCTGAGGCGGTAATCATAATCAGGAATATCGAAGGTATCTCTAAGCTCACTAATAAGATCCTCATATGAGATGAAGTTAGCTTTGTTTGTACGGAACCAAGACAAAGCCGGTCCATCCAACAGGTCGGAGAAAGCCATAAGGAGTCTAGGCTTAGTAACCTCCCGAGCACATCTAAGTTCATCTAATCTCTCTAAAAACACACGTACACAAGTAGAACCATCATATTTTAAGTTAAATGAACATAAGTTAAGGGGACGTTCTTTATACACTATGTTACATGTAGAACTATTCCTACTTGAACTAGCTCGCACCGAGCGGTCCTCTCTCACTACTGGTGAAGTATATTCCACCTGGTCACGACCCGAAGGATCATCACCATCATCATCCGAACCTTCGGATTCAGAATCACTACTGGGTTCAGCCCTAGCGATGATCTTCACTAGCCTACCACGAATATCCACCAGGTCGGGGCAATCCAGACCACAACGAGCTAACCTACTCAATAAGTAGTTGGCCCTGATAGACACCCTAAGACGAGAATTATTATTGGCCAAAAACTCACCTGACTGAAGAGCCTCCTCCAACTCGGAGACCTTCGGAAGGCAGGTCGAGAGCTCAGCCGATGCATCAGCGGGTACCGGAGCACTCGCTTTGATGCTACCTCGACGGACGAGTCGGTGTGCCGTTCTTAGCTCACTCCGAAGGCCAGACACTGTCGTTTCCGGTTCCACTGAAATACCCATGTGGGACAGCTCGTTAGCAAGTTCATCCTTTCTTAAATAATTAATATATTTTTTCATCTGTGCCATTATGTAAAAATTTACTTACAACAATTATAAAGATAAAATGGCACAGATAGGGATCAATTACAAAGTAAAAATGTAAATTGAGTTACAACAAAGTGTACTAAGTTAGGTAATTATGTTTCAAATTGACTTTTAGAATTTAACAAAGATTAAGGGTATACTAAGAGAGAAAAGTTTCTAAATTTTCTGATAACACAGTTCAGGTTAATAATTAAAATTACAAGGTATCAACATACCTTCAAAAAAAAATTTATAATTACACAGAGTGAAATTCACTAAGTTAACACAGAGGTGAAGCTATAGAATAATATATGTAATATATTAATCTATGCTAATATAATATTACCTACAATAAATATATGTGTGCACCATAAAAAGGAACATAACAAAGAAAAGAAACACAATAAGAAAAGAAGTGGGTATGCCAAATAAAATCAAAAAGTTTTTCCAAAATCACAGCTATTTTAAATTTTTGAATTTAGAATTTTGTGTCTTTTCCAGCCAAAGATGTAGGAAGCTGGAAGAAGACGAAAGGGAAGGTTTTGTGCTTAGCTGCTAGCACCACCAATTAACGTCCTGGAGCGTCTCGGACGATTCACCAGGATGGTTTCGCCAGAGGTAACCACCTATGCACACACACTAGACTGAGGCTACCGCAGAGTAGACCCAGAGATTTGCCACTACGTTGGGAGCCAAATTTGTAACCCAAAGATGTTCTGTGTTACTCACCAACTAGCGCGAGGTAGCTATGCAGAGAACTCTTTCCCAGGGCGCCTTACTACAGAGATTCCAGTGTGCGTGCAAGGGTAGGCCAGGGCTCTGACGAAAACAGTCAGGTAGGGTGTACACACATATATTTATATAACACAGAGATACACAGAGACACACAGAGAGCTTATTCACTGATAGACACAAATATCACAGGTACACAGAAGTATAGTCAGTGCTTAGGTACTTATGCTACTAAATAGACCACTGCCGCGTGAGCAGGTAACACGGGTAAGCAGCTAACTACACTGTAATAGGGCGACAATTACTGGCCTTGAGTTAAGATGAGAACAGCACAGCCCGAGAATGCCACGTGGAGGCGGCTGGTCCCTCTCAAAACACCTCGCTCATGTAGTCCACGTGTCATTGGGTGTGGTTTTTGCTAACCGCGGACGGGCCGCTTTTCCCCGTAGTAAAAAACCCTGTCATGAAAGAAACGACAAATTAAGATCTTGGCTGCGCGACAGACGACAATCGACCCGCTTTGCAAAAGAAGAAGTGACTCACCAGTTTTCTGGGTAAAATGTAGTAAGATGCAATGCAGCAACCCAATCACAGCCCGCTAGACCATGCGAGGCAACAAATAATCGCGCTTGAGCGAAAAACTGATTCGCGGCACAGTCTCAGAGCTTAAGCCAAAGGACCTCCAACTACCCCAAAGCAGGTCTCGGTCAAAGTCCCGTCTTTCACGAAAAATCTTAACAAAACCTGTTCCTTTAAATGCGAAATCGATTCATCCTCGAACTTATGACATCCTGTCATTCTGACAGCAGAAATGTCACCACTGACAACCGATTAAAAAAAGATAACTCGATTAAGCTGCTTTCACATCCTGAATACTGCATCTATAGAAAATAAATGCTACAAACTCATTAATCTTTTGATTAATGTAAATAATATATGCCATCTAGTTCATTCTAGTTTTTGTGATTCTAAGGTGTCTATGCAATATTATATTCGGGTAAAGTTGCGCCATCTAGTGGAGTTTTTGTGAATTTGGACTCAAATGTGCATGGGATTATAGATCTTAAGGGGCCCATGCAATATTGGAGGTGACTGTACATCGACCTTTATTTAAAATTTTATTCGATGGTATTGACCATAGATTTAGAATGTACAAGATGAACAGTGTCAAACTGAAGACGAGACCAAAAATGAAAGATCTATGTGTGGGTTAAATAGTGTTGTTGAATGGTCACACCTATGTTATCGATAAAAGTATCTGTATAAATGGATGGAATGGAAATGAAACTTCTAAGCACACAAAGTGCTTAGAAGTTTCATCTCCAACTTCTTGTTTTGGGGAATAAATTGTTAATTTGAAAGTAATCGACTATGAAAAAGTAAAAATGGGATTATATGGGGTAACTCGTAATATTAGAAATTCTGTAGTGATTTTACGAATTTTGATTCAGTGTGTAAATGTGAAAATACACTTTTAACATGTAATTTATGGCATCGTACATTGCATTGTTGCCGTACATATATATTTTGCCAATTGAATTTGAAATTTTACTAAAAATCCAACTCTTATCGTAATACTAAACCTAGAAACTCATTTATTATTGAACCCTAGTAACAATAAAAGATATTACTCGTAATTTTTTTTAAATATATTAACCTCGCCAAATTGACGTCGCCACTGATGGAAACTAATGGAAAGCCGTGGCGCATCTAGCGAATGGGGGCCATGCTTACAGCACACAAGACTTCTGACAGTAGTCCTCAAGTTGGCGGCCCTATGATGTGCCTCTTCACGCTCCGCTTGTAGAACCCGGGATTGTAAAATGAGGGAAACACATGTGCGGGCAGGTCGTTCCAGGATTTTATAGTTCGACAGAGGAACGATCTTTTGAAACGCTCAGTTCTGGCGAAGATTCTCTCCGCTATATATGAGTGGCACCTCTGCCCGACGTGTTGTTCGGAATCGGAAAGGAGATGGTGGGATCAGGTTGAAGAGCTCTTCAGAACATTCGCCGTGATACATTCAGTAGAAGGCAGCCAAGGACGCTATGGTTCTTTGCTGCGCTAACGGCTCGAGGCTTACCGTCATCTTAGGACAACCTATAATTGAAATCGGATAACACGTCTCTGCATAGCGCCAAGCGCGTCCAGTAAGTACCTCGCACAGTCATCCCAAAGGTGAGAACAGTATTCGACGCAGAGGCTAATCTGCGCCTTGGACAGCAAACATCCCGGTGTGGCGTGGAGTACGTACGTACTTAAGGTAAGTGAAGTAAAATTATAAAAATTCAACTCAAAATGGATCACAAATTTTAGAAATATTAAATTAAAATAGGTACAAAACCCTAAAAAAAAGGTTAAATAACACAGTTCGAGTAAAAATCAATCATATTTATAGTAAATTAAATCCAGATAAGTTTGTTTGTAGCAATGCCTACTAACTATCGACATCCTTATCGATACCTACCCATGACTATTTTACTGTAAACAGCTCTTTCTATTTCTGCCTTATATATCCTCCAAAAATGCATTTACACATTAAATATTGTGTTATGTATGAAGGAAAATGCATAATCTACGTTATGAGTTGAACTTTCAGTGAAATTTTACATCCAATTTGGCAAAATATGTACGTCAAAAATGGAATGAACGAAGTCACAAATGACCTGTTAAACGAGTCTTTCTTCGTATAATTGCGTTTTGTAATATCCTATTCACACACTAAACACGACAATATTGTTGAAAATATAAAATTTTCTATTTTAATCGTAAGATCACTACAGATTATTGGATATTATGAATAACATAGAGCCGCCATAGGATCCCAGCGGGCTCAGCGATTCAAAATACTGACATATGAGTACACAATTTGCTTTCTCTTTTCCTCTCGAGCTAGGTGCTATGGATAATGAGGTCTCGCTCGCACGCTTTGTATATCTATTGAGAGTAGCGAAAAATTCTAAATCTATGGTATTGACAAACTTACATAGTTTATATTGTTTATTTTTGTTCTTGTATGTAGTAATATCAAAGTTCAAATAGCTGTATTACGGCAGTTTAATATGTAATGTAAAGTCATGACAGTCAGCTGGCAACATTATCTGTTTCATAATTATGAAACGTACAATTCACATAATTTGAAAAAGAAAACATACAGACCATAGAAATCATATTATGTTTCATATTATGAAACATACAATGTTGCATTTACAGGAGTACACTACATTAATACGAAAAACTTAATTCCGTAAGTCACAATCACGAATTTCGAACAGAGTTGTGTCCGGTACTTACACGTCTTTTCACGCTTTCATATTTCATGCGACAAGTCCCGGCGTTGTGGAAGATCGCGTATGTGCATCCTGTGCACAAGAAGAGTGATAGGACCGACCCGGCCAATTACAGGCCTATAGCCGTCACTTCCCTATTGTCTAAGGTGATGGAGCGTAAAATTAATACACAGCTCCTGAGGTATCTTGAGGAAAACCACCTGCTCAGTGACCGGGTATGGCACCGTGGTCTTCTTAAAAAATTGCCCTTCTACGGACTGACCAAAAGATTATGCGGATGGGTGTCCAGCTTTTTGGCCGGTAGAAGCATCAGGGCTGTTGTCGACGGCAGCTGTTCTGACTGCATGGCCATTAACGCTGGAGTACCGCAAGGCCAGTGTTGTCCTCTACTCTGTTTCTGCTGCATAAAAATGACATGTTGTCTATTGACGGCATTCATTGTTATGCAGACGACAGTACGGGGTACACTTGTTACACAGGCCGCCCCGGTATCTCTCGGGACGCATTGGAAGAAATTCGTGAACAGCTTGTGTCTGAAATCGAGGCTACTGTTACTAGAGTGTCCGATTGGGGGTTCAGTTCAACCCCTCCAAGACACAGGCGTGTTTCTTCACCGCTAAGAAAGCCCCAAATACTGTAGCGCCACAATTCCAGGGCACATCTCTTTCCATCTCTAAAAGTATAGGGATCCTTGGTGTTGACATCTCCAGTGACGTTCAGTTCCGCAGTCATTTGGAGGACAAGGCCAAGCTAGCGTCCAAGAAGCTCGGTGTGCTCAACAGGGCGCGGCGGTACTTTACTGCGGCGCAAACACTGCTTCTCTATAAGTCGCAAGTGCGGCCACACATGGAGTACTGCTGTCACCTCTGGGCGGGGGCACCTGAATATCAGCTTCGTCCATTTGACTCGGTGCAGAGGCGAGCTGTGAGAGTTGTCAACGATTCTTTACTGACATGTGGTGTTGAACCTCTTCGCGACAGGAGAGACTTTGCCTCCTTATGCGTATTCTACCGCCTGTACAATGGTATGTGCTCTGAGGAATTGTTTGACATGATGCCCACGGCTACGTTCTATCATCGCACCGCTCGCCATAGACTGGGATTTCATCCTCACACCCTACGTCCGGAGCGTTCGAGCACGGTTAGATCCGATAGGGGTTTTCTTCCGCGCACGCTTAGGTTGTGGAATGATCTTCCTGCCTCGGTTTTCCCAAACGCCTACAGTATGGGGATCTTCAAAAGGGGCCTAAGAAGGTTTTTACAGGGTCGGCAGCGCGAGTGTGGCGCCTCTGGTGTTGCAAACGTTCATAGGCTGCGGTGACCACCAGTCCTTCTGGTGGGCCGTATGCTTGTCTGCCACCTTAGTGGTATAAAAAAAAAACAAACTTAGAAATAATTTTGAAAAGCAATTAGTATGCTGACACAATCACTAATTTAATGTGAAAAATTTTTTGGTACCTATTTTGGACCAAAATATTTTTTACATAAAACAAACTTCGTTCCGAAAGTCACAATCACGAATTTCATAACTCCGATTTTCATAATTCCGAATGACTCGAAATCCCGAAAGTCAAAAATTCATAATTTCAAAATTCCAAATGTTTATAATTCCAAATGTCAGAATGCCAAATTTCAAGAAACCGGACCGTATAATTCCGAATCATTAAAAATCCGCCATACTATAAATACGAACTCCGATTATCAAAAATCAGAAACATCGTAAATACGAACTCCAATTATCGAAAATTCGAAAAAAATGTCGGTAATTTAAAAGCCTTGTAAGATTGCATTGAGGCGCTCGTCGCCCCGCTTGAGTTTCTGTAAACGATCACTGTCAGTAAGCTACTTTTGTTATGGCTGCAACGTAGTCTACTGATTATAAATTACACGAGACCTTAACTATGCCTAAGCAAGCAGACAGGCAGACATGCTTGCAGGCATTCATTAGCTTTCCAAAATTATGAGACGAGTTGAGAGTGACGAGACAAGCTTGTTACTGCAAATGAGGAAAATCCTTCCTCCACGCTTTTAACTGGTAATTCAAAGCACTCGCCGGCCCCTGCCGCGGCACGCTCGCTTCGCTTGCTCGGCTCGTGCACAGGGGGTCACAGTTCTAACTTAACCTAACCTAATTGAATCTTCTTTTACTCTTGTAACTCCGGGTAAAGACCACAGCGAGTTGGGTTTCAACTGCATTTTTATGTTACACGAATACCAGAATTACTAAATCATTGAATATTGGGTGTAACAAAATTGACTCTCAAAATTTCGCCTCGTGACGTGGCATCAGTCAAGAAACATTACAAAAATGAAAAAAAAAAAACACATGAATAGGTACTTTAATCGTAAATTCGTTTTAAAGGTCCTATAAATTTTTATTATCAACCTTTCTATCGCTACTAAACGGCAGTAGAAAGCGACAACGACAGCCAGACGGGTGCTCCGTGAATTTTTTGCCACGACGACCATGTTACCTTGAATTGCCGCGGTAAAAAAAGAAATTCTTAATGTGCGACAAAAAAATTTAAAAAATTAACCCCCCTTTTTTATTAAATATTAGGTGCTTACACATCAAATTGGCGTATTTCGTACTGGCCACTTTAATTATTTTCTCCTCTTTGGTAAGGAATTCCAAATTCAAATTTTCCCAGCTATTTACTCATGTATTTATCCTTCGATGACCGTCATTCATTTGTTTTTTTCTTCTGTTCTTTTCTGTTTGCGTCACTCATTTTACAAAATGGAAAACTTAAAATATCGCATTATTTACGAGTACGAGTTCCGCCGTGGCACTAGTGCTGCGGAAACGACTAGAAGGGTGAATGATGTGTATGGCGGTCATGTTGCAAAAGAAAACACAGTTCGTTTTTGGTTCCAACGTTTTCGTTCAGGAAATGTCGACCTGCAGAACAAGCCCCGTGGACGGCCTGAGACTCAAGTTGATAATGAAGTATTGAAGGCTATTGTGGAAGCGGATCCATCGCAAACCACGTCCGAGTTAGCTGCAGGCTGCGGTGTTAGTGATAAAACTGTTTTAATTCACTTGAAGCAAATTGGGAAGATTAAAAAGCTTGAAAGGTGGGTACCTCACGAATTGACTGAAGCAAACCGGCAAAAGCGCGTCGACTGCTGCGTTACATTACTGAACCGGCACAATAATGAAGGTATTTTAAACCGAATCATTACCTGTGACGAAAAATGGATTCTTTACGATAATCGAAAGCGCTCAGCGCAATGGTTGGATCCTGGCCAGCCAGCCAAATCCTGCCCCAAGCGAAAATTAACCCCAAAAAAGTTACTTGTAAGCGTTTGGTGGACTAGTGCCGGTATTGTTCATTACAGTTTTCTCAAATCTGGCCAGACTATTACGGCTGATGTCTATTGTCAGCAATAAAATTGCAAACCATGATGGAAAAGCTAGCGGCTAAACAACCTAGGCTGGTCAATCGCTCCACGCCACTGCTGCTTCACGACAACGCTAGACCACACACTGCAAAAATTAGAAGAGCTTCAATTGGAATGTCTAAAACATCCTCCGTACTCCCCGGATCTTGCTCCAACAGATTACCATTTTTTTCGAAATTTGGACAACTTCTTGCAAGGGAAAAAATTCAACTCTGATGGGGCAGTCCAAATCGCCTTCACAGATTTTATTGATTCCCGTCCGACTGGTTTTTTTAGTAAAGGGATCAATGAACTACCTATGAGATGGCAAAAATGCATAGAAAACAATGGTTCATGCTTTGATTAATTAAATATATTATATTTAAAAATATTCGACTTTTTGTTCCTCCTATACAAAACGCCAATTTCATATGTAAGCACCTAATATTTGTATTTGATTTCCGATGCCAAGTCATCTCATGAAATTTGGAGAGTCAATTTTGTTACACCCAGTCTAGCTTATTTATAAAACTCTGGACAATATCAATTTTAACTTCAACCAATTTTTTGTAGAAAGTTATTATTTTAACAATGAATTTTCGGAATAATGTTTTTCGGGAAAATAACAATACGGACTTTTGATTATTCGTACTAATGAAATTAGGAAAAATAAAAGTTCGTACTTATGACTTTCGGATAAATAAATATCGTCCATTTGAATATTCGGAGCTTTGTTTCTTAGGAATTATAATCTTCGAAAATTTAAACATCAGTATAGGTATTGAAATTCGGAATAACATATTCCGGAATGTTTGGGTGTTCTCCATTTACAGGCCCTCAGATCTACCATAGAAGCATTTTCTAAGGCGCCACTAATTTCAAACTAAGTTACGCAAGCTTGTGATATAGATAAATGTAAATACATATTTGGTAAATTTAAAATTTTACATAAAGGGAGACCAAATTTTCTAAAAAACAATTGCATCTGTTGCAACCCGGGATTCGAACCCAGCACGATAGTCACATACACACTGCTACTATGACACTGAAGCAGTAAAATAACATGTACGGTGGGCAAATACAGAGCCGCCTTAAATGGTTGAATGTTTATCTGAAAAATGTCTGTTTTTTATGAGGTTTATCTCTTTCACACATTTAATAACTACAGCAAATTTTATTTAAACTATGAATGGATTTCGGTAAAACATCAATCTTTGTAAGAGGAAAATGTATCCTCTTTACGTTTTTCAACTGTACCATATACAACTACTAAAGGTAGTTACGTACTATTATTTACAGTACAGTTTTCACCAAGATCTTAAGAATCTCACTAACGAAGAGCTTTGACTTATTCTTGTTATTTGACTTCAGTTCGCTGTAGTTATTCTCAGCTGTTTAGCTTTAGTTGGTTGTATCTGTCCCAAGTCAGAATGGTAAGATAATTCCAGTTGGAATGTACGATTTTACATTATGAAAATAAGATGATCAACAAACTTAGATGTAATAGAAAATTATATAGACTTTGAAAACTTGATGTGATGTCAGGAAAGGTTTGATTTATTTGCATTGATTAGGCTCCAAAGCCAGTGAACCAGTTAAAACAATTCTTTCAGTGTAGTAAAGCTATACTATCGCTGGTTATAGGTTTTTATTTATTCCCGTGGGTAGGGAACGGAAACTACACTGGTGAAAGCGGGTGACCTTCGCTATATGGTAATAAATAGGTTCTGAATCCAAAACCTGTAATACTACAATATTTGCTAGTAAAAAAGGTTGTATTTTATTCCTGATACTCTCGAGCGAGGTCCGTCCTTGTGAGTATACGGGAATAAAATACAACCTTTGTTACTCTTCTTATTACCACGGAGGTGAAACCGCCTTACGTCCGCCAGTATTATATCAAGAAACAACTATCTTTAGCATTTTTATAGTTTCTTTCAAACCCTACCTGAGTCACTTTAACAGTGACTGGTAGATTTATATTCAGTACTAGCTTATGCCCGCGACTTCGTTCGCGAGGTGATTATAACTATAAATCAATCGACTTTGACCTGTCTGATGCATAGGTCTTCTATTAAAACATAGATCACGCTGTATTATCATTTCCGCTGAACCGATTTTAATGAAACATACAGCATAAATTAAGTTTAAAAATTACCTAAATATGAAATCCTAATAGTACAGTTATGATCGAGCAACTGAATTTTGCTCCAACCCCGAACAAACAAACAAACAAACACGAAGAAAAGATATTACAGATTTAAGCTCAGAAGCCCTAAATTAGTCGATAACAGTTATTTTTTTGAAATTATCTTGAATGTACCGTCATAGCTATTTTTACAATTTTATAATAGTACAGATAGAGATTGTCGGAAACGACTGCTTTGACATTCCAGCGCCGGTAAAATGCCTGCTTATCTAAAATATCTAAAATGGATTTCAAAATTCCAATGAAAACAATTTATTTCTTTATGTGTGTTAGAAAAGGACAGAAGAAACAGAATTAGAAAAGTCCACTCTTACATTAAATTACATTCCTTACAATGGATGGCGATATGTTGTGACACAAGGTACCATTTATCGAGTTCTTGTATTAAATTTTATCGTATATCAACGTTCTGCCGTATAATAATATTCTGTTTTATGACGTCATTATACGTTGTGCCGTATCTAAGTCTCAAGTCAAGACGTACTATCACGTTGTGTCCACGAAAGTGTTAATTATCTGAGTCTTGCATTATCTTTGCCTCAAACAAGTTCTATACGCTTCGATTTTTTCTTGCGTGATTGATACTTACATCAACTAGAAGTGTCAAGTATTGCGAGTGTTGATCATCAAATTCATGCACTTTCTTCATGGACAACGGACAAGTAGGAAAATAGGTACATCACAGCAGAAGGAATCAAGTATTTTGCCAGCAATTTATCTCTTTTATTTATGGCATTCGCTTAGAAGAGGCAATGAAGCAAGTGGTCATTCGTCAGCCGCACTTCTGAGTCACTGGAATGTAATCAAGACATTCGTTACAGATACACATCTGTCAAGTGACCAAAACGTTTGTGTGGCACGTATGTTATACTATACCTATACATTTTTGTCCCAAATACTTAGCTTTCGTTCTGAGTAAGAAAGTATTTGACCAATTGCTTTTTCGTGATCTAGAAATAATTTCGTAGGCAATCGTTTCGTTGGGATTCAAAGTCAAATAATAATCGTAACAACCTGTCAATACAATAAAAACCTAGTCTCAACCAAAGACGTATCATATATAGACACGTTATACATAAACTGACCATTTATTTTTGATCTCAAAACGGGACATAAGTATTTAGACCCCAGTTAGCAAGTTAACAATTAAAATAAACATAACTTCATTATTTAGAAAAAACCGGTCAAGTGCGAGTCGGATTTCCGCACATAGGGTTCCGTACCAAAAAACGACAAAAGAGAAAAACTGTTCTATGGGAGCCCATTTTTTTTATACCACTAAGGTAACAAGCAAAGTGTGAGGACGAACACCATGTCCATGGCGAGCGGTGCGTTGATAGAAAGTAGCCGTGAGCATCATATTAAACAATTCTCCAGGGAACAAACCATTGTACGGGCGGTAGAACACGCACATAGTCTGTCTCTCCTGTCGCGAAGAGGTTCCACACCACCTACAAGCATGGGATCCTTGACAACTCTCATGGCTTGCATTTTGCACCGAGTCGACCGGTCGAAACTGATATTCAGGTGCCCACGTCCAAAGGTGACAGCAGTACCTACTCCTTGTGCGGCCGCACTTGCGACTTAGAGAGTAGCCGTGTTTGCGCCGCAGTAAAGCACACCGAGCTTCCTGGACGCCAGCCTGGACTTGTTCTCCAAATGATTTCGGAACTTAACGTCATCGGGGATGTCAACAGCACCTAGGATATCTATACTGTCAGAGATGGGGAGAGAGATGTGCCTTGAAATTGTGGTGCTACAATAAATCGGTTTTTTTTTGCGTGAATATACAAACTTGTGTCTTAGTAGTGTTGCATTGAACAAGATTTTGTTTACCCACATCGGACACTCTGGTGAGAGTACTCTCGATTTCAGACACAAGTTTTTTCGTATAAGCAAGTGTCGCGCGTACTATCGTCCGCATAACAATGTATGCCATTATATACTACATGTCATTGATATTCAGCAGAAAAAGAGTTTGAGTCTTGCGGTACTCCAGCGTTTATGGCCTTGCAGTCAGAACAGCTGCCGTCAACGACGGTCTTGATGCTTCTACCAGCCAGAAAGCTAGACACCCCACTGCTTAAACTTTCGGAAGACCACGGTGCCAGATCCGGTCAAAGGCCTTAAGAGATGTCTAGTACTCACTGCTAGAGCTTCACAATTACTTAAGGGGTCGTCCTACTCCACGTTTACCAAGCTGCGAGCTCAAGAACTCGTTTGCTCGTTCGTCCATCGGTTGTTCTACATAATGTGGCTAACCCACTTACACTTCAAAACGCATACTCTGCAAACTATGTCGACCACTGTGGTTCTCTGATGGATAACATTGTTTCGGATTTTATATCTCGGAAACACCCCAAACATAGTTTGCTCCATTGCTCGCTGCGCAACTTTAAGGGTATGGACTAGGCCCACTGCAAGTTTCCACAGCTCGGCACCATAGGTAATAATAGGTTACGCAAAATCAAAACAATAGTATAGGTAGTGAACACACGAACTGGCTCTAAATTCCATGACCGCCCATGTCCCACGAGCAAAATAATCGCAATGTTTCGGAAAACGGGACAATTAAGCGTCCCGGCGCTATGTTCGGGGACAACGGGACATGGGACCGAGAAACGGGACAGTCCCGTTCAAAACGGGACGTATGGTCAGTTTAGTTATACACGAACATTGCGGCTTTCAAAAACAGCTAAACTTTTATAAATTTGAAAAAAGAATTCTATAAATTATCTGTGGTAGCATGCATGAAGTCAATATCAGAGGAATGTGGGGAAAAAGGGAAACTTGAATTTCATTTACTCAGACATAATACGATTAATGTATTTACGGGTAATTACGTAATATTTAAATTCAAAAAAAAAATTATGTTGTTTATCGGATTAGTAATTATTAACGTAATTTAAGTCACAAAATAAAAATATGACAATATCATACAGAAACATTTATTTAATAAGTAATAATTTAGTACCTAGTAAGTAATCCAAATATTTGTAATTTAAATCATTTTAATAATCTTAATATATTATTATTGTTTCATTATTTTTTTAAAGAAATAAAATTACCTTAATAAAAAAAAATATTCAAATAGCAAAATAAAACATTAGTACAAAATCTCCCCGACTCTTACGGGTCGCAGGCGCCAAACCACAGACCATAGAGTACAATTTCCTTATTATGCCGCCATTTTATCGATCCGAGAAAATGAAATAATATTATTATTTCTATTGTACTTACGCTTGAAATGACTCGTTTTTATATTGAACAGTTGCTGTGTAGCTTGTGTATCATGTGAAGATACATGATGGCATGTTTTTTTCGAGTTTTCTTTACTAACAGAATTTAAAACAGTGCTAATAGAACTTTCGCTAACCCTACAGCCGCGTCACAGGTTTTCAGGTAATTACCTGCTTTACGTGTTGCCATTTTCAAGTGTCTATAACGTATCTATAGTTTTTATATCATTGGTCTCAACTGTCTAGGATTGAGGAGTGACCTCTCCTTTAAAAAAACAGGTACACCAAGGAAGTTCCGAGTCTGAGTTTTTAATACGAAATGAAAAAAAGTTTTATTATAAATTCAGCACCACAGAGGTTGAAGTAAATAGGTTTAATGAGGTTTTGGATTTACAAACATGATGCAGGCGATGTTCCAAATTCAAATTTACTTTACCCTTTAGATAATAATACAGATCAGTGCCTCTAGAGATGGGGGAATGAAAAATATATTATTTCATACTGCAAGGTATTCGAATAGATTATGCGAATAGAAGGTAGCAACGATCGCAATTTCTTCTTGTGAGGGAATTTAAGCGGTTTTCAGTCATCATGATGAATGGACGGACCGCCCAATATTCATATGCTTATACTTTTATTCTAGACGACCCATATTTTCATTGGAAATAAGAGTAACGGCCTTACCTTATTCGATGACCCAAATTAAATCAAGGGTAGAAGAGCAAAGTGCTTTTTCATCCCCCCATCTCCGAAAGAGAATTTTTGCTCTTCGATATCTGAGTGAAAAAGTCGTTTTTATCCTCTAGAGGGTATAGTAAATTTGAATTTGGAACCTCGTCTGCACTATATTTGTGAATTCAAAACATCATTAGATCTATTAACTTTAACCTCTATGGTGCTGAATTTTTAATACATTTTTTTTTTATTTATTAAAACCTCAGACTCGGAACTTCTTTGGTGAAGCTTCCTATTTTTTATTTGCTTTGCGCGCGCTTTGTTATTTTTCACTTCACAGGTACCTACTGTTAAAATCTTATGAACACATTTGAAAAATCTAAAAAAAGGTAATGAGTTATTCTAGCGACGATGAAATTTATTTCACGCCTACAGAATTGATCGAAAGCGTTAGTAACTTTAAAGTAGCAGTTACCTTTACATTAAGTATGTCTATCTATCATAACGTAGTATTTAATATCTTAACTACAGTAAAAGTAAGTACATATCATATGATTGTAAATTATTTTTGTATTCAGTCATTTCCTCGCTGAGGTGGGAAGAAAAGTTATGTGTTGCACACGAGTGCAAAGATTTTTCACCTCGTGCTCTATTGATTCACTCGCTTATGCTCAAGATTCTAATTATTGAATCACTCGCTGCCCTCGTGATTCAATTTTAGAATCCTTCACTCGTTCGGTCAACAAAATTGAGCACGCGGTTAAAAAGCAACTTTGCTCTTTTGTATAACAAATAACTATTATTTCGCACTAAGGTTCGCTGAACACCATTGGCACAGCTCTAGGCCACTAGCTTAAAGACCCATGAACAAGGCGACCATAATAAGAAGAGTGTAAATTATATCTAATTCTAGAAGGATGCCACTAATTAGACAATAACTCTGTTTTTTTATGTCGTCACGTGTTAGCGGTACAAGTTATTTTCGTATACATAAATAGTCTCCGGTTTTTTATTGGTACAGCTTTATGTATTCAGCTTAATCATACTCATGTAAGGTTAAATCTATTCACTCTCCTTTGTACTGACTGTCGATGATATTGTACAAATAGTAAATGTTAAATGAATGATTTACAATATGATATAGTAACAACTACTGTATTAAAATATGTCAAATAATAGAGTTTCGTATTATTTATCATGCAGGTGCTGGACGCGGGCTGAACATGACCAAACGTCGTTTTGATCTGTGAACGAGACTTATTTTCAGCAGAGGATATTAAATTTGCTGAGATTATAAACGGCTTACGGTTTACATGGATCTCGCCAAATGACTAAGATTTTGGGAAAAAACTTAATGTCACTTGCAAATGCTAATATCTGCTGTCCTCTTAGACCATTTTATAGTAGCTAGATGTCTCTGACACAGGCCTACGGAGCTGCGAAGCCAGGTAGCAGTCGCCTCTACAGTAGCAACATTAAACTGTCAAATCAATGCAGTTCCTATTTACCAATAATATGCGGTCCTTAGACTAAGACTTTAGAAAAACTTTGAGTAGAAGAATCGATTTACAATACCGTCACCGAATAAATAGATTGTTCATGAGCTTACGAAGCACTAGCGCACAATTTTACAGACTTTCCTTTCATAAAAGAGCTTTTCCTGCGATCCCACGTATTCATCAAAATCTGATTTTATTCAGTTGGGTATCAAAGCATTGGGTATTTTATATTTCTATTAAGAAACTCACGTATTTTGTTAAGCAATATTGATTATTGGTATAAAGCCTTATTGGAGTGTGGGTTATGGATACCTGTAAAAATATCGAAGATTTTATCATAAAGTGAAAATATCTTTTAGGTCCTTGTACGAGAGGGACGGCTGCTCGCTCTCCTAGGAGCAGGCTCAAGACAGCACTGCGTGTGCTGTGAGCGATGTCAAATCGATTCTGCTTCTTCAGACAGTAGTTCTTCTGCTTCTTCTTCAAGTAAAAGAAGATACTTTTGTTTGTAATAATAGCGACATCGTCTACCTTGCGTGTCAGAATGCGTAGGGAGCACTCAACACACCGCACATCATTCTCTTCTCGCATAGCACACAGCACATCGCACACCTCTCCGCTATGGTGGAGTCCCACGAGCTAAAAAACATCTCTTCTCGCACAGCACGCAGCAACTGATCACATCTCCGTTTTAGTCGAGTCCCGGCCTTACACCCCAAGATGCATGAAAATACCCGAACTAACTCCCAAAGACACGGCAGAGTACCTACCTCACCTAGGGGTTCGGGTGCTATCCCGCGGTGTTAGCTTAAGAACGTAGGGAACCTTGGAACATCCTTCGACTGCTTACCAGAGCTTCTGGCCGTACCCAGTATTCAGTAGTAGAGTCGGTAAGAGTCTGACATGGTATCCATGAAAATTTCCACACGTAAAAAATAGAATGTGGCCGATAATTAACAGTCATTCTTTAAATATTGCAACTACGGTTGACTATTCTATAGCATTGTTAAGAATTCACAAGGAGTTGACATTTATGAAACATGCTTAATTAAGCAAGTAAAGATAATAAATGCACATAAATATAAGGAACTTTTAATTTATTAGGACATTTTATTATAAAATTTCAACCTAAAAGTAAACAACTCCCACCAATTAGGAAAAAGAATGCCTAATGCGTTTGCGCGATGGAGTACAGGAAATGTTTAAGGCTTGTATGTTCGAAAGAGACTCATCTTGGGGTGAACTTTATACTAGGAAAAATTCTTCAACTTGATCTGATAAAACTATATTATTGTAATTTATTAGATAGGTACTCTTGCTTTTTTAACGTATCAAAACACGATTAGGAATACTTTGTTCGATTGAAATCGCTCTCGAAAAATGAGAAATATTCCAAAAATCTAAACAAGTAATGTACTTTTTTATCTAAATAAATGACTTTAATTCTCATAAAAACTTGTCATAAAATAGATATAGGTCTTTAGAACAATATTTTACGTATAGATTTTTTCTTAAAACCCCTCGGATTTTATAACAGTAATATAATATATTAGAATCGAATGAAATCCGACAAAAGCGTACGCTGCATTCGTTCGAATTGCCTTAGGATTTGTCAAGGTCGAACATTGCAGCCTTCAATCGGTGCGGGTCGCATTGTGGCTCTTCCCGCCACTCTACGTTGAGTGGGGTAGCAAAGTATTAAATAAACAAGTAGCTTGACACGGCCAATGGCTCTATAATGAACTGTGGTTCACTGTCAGAATGGCCCGTATATTGTTAAACCAAATTTAACACGCGAAATAAGGTTAAACTTGATTTAACAATATTTTTGTAAGGATAGTGAGGCACTGCCGAGAAGCCTGAGACATCCTTCCGAGGGCTTACCCGGGACTTCAACTCAACTAAATATCAAAAGTAATTTACTAAAAATGTCATTATTCCTTACACAAGCAGTGTATTGGACTGTACATAGGTACAGTCCAATACACTGCGGGTAGCAGCGGGTAGCGGGTGCAATAGGAGGGCGGTAATAGTACCGCCCTCCTAAAAGACCAACTCTATTCTACTCGCACCTAGTTTATATCTTGCGATGTGCGTCTTGACCTACTTCCCACAAGACTAACGAGGTATTTTATGGTGGCTCTCATTATTTTCCTAGCGAACTGTCCCAAATGTGTCCAAAATATTTTCAGTAAAGAATATGCTGGGATTTATTCATAAACATGATTTATTTACAAATGTTATAGGCACGTATGCACACAACATACCATTTATCGCGGGAAATAAGCAATAACATCCTATTACTAAGTTTCAAGGTAGGTACCTAACGTTTGAAGTGATATTCTAAGTGAATCTCGATCACTAACTCCATATTCTTCAAAATTCAAAACGAACAAAAGTTGATTTTTAAAAATCATCAATCTATCTGTACAATATTGTTCAGCTTCAAATCACTTTCCTTTCCAGGCTTTCTTCTTTGCAGATATTTCTTGTTTAAAGAACCTACTTGTGTATATCAAAACATTTTCACATACAAATGTATTCATGATTCAGTAGCAACAGACGAAAAAGTCTATTTAGAAAACTGACCTTCATTGGTCGAGCCAGGGGTCGACGACAGCAATAAATTTAAACTACGAAATGCTGAAGGGTGCAATTCTCCCTGCAAATGACAGGTTATGTGACCTCTTCGACCCTTGCAATGGGCTGTTGAAAAAACGCCCAGCCGATTTGATCAATAAATCTATATGCGTAGCTAATGAAGCATGAGAGAATTGTGCTTCACAAAATGTTTAGCGATTTGATAAAAAGAGGATAAATAGACAAACAATTTACAGACTGTGTTTTCGTTTAGATACGTATGATCCTTTATGCAATTACAGATTATGCCTCAAACTTTAAGCTTTTATTATGCTTATGCTGAGTCGTTCAATTAGTAGATTTGTAGATGTACCTTTTTTTATACCCCTGCTAGTGCAGACAATCACAGGGCCCACCCAATGCACTGGTGGTCACCGCAACTTATGGGCGCTTGCAACACTAGAGGCGCTACACTCGCGCTGCCGACCCTATAAAAAAACCTTCTAAGACCCCTTTAAAAGAACCCCATACTGTAGGTGTTTAGGAAAACCGAGGCAGGTAGATCAATCCTAAACCTAAGCGTGGGCGGAAGAAAGCTCCTATCGGATCTAACCGTGCTCGAATGCTTCGGATGTACATACATACATACATACATATAATCACGCTTGTCTCCCATCGGGGTAAGCAGAGACTATGGCTTTCCACTTGCTACGATCCTGACATACAACTTTCGCTTCTTCTACTTTCATAACTGTTTTCATACACGCTCGCCAGTTAAGGGTACTCTTGACCTTGCCTTTTTCCAGAACGTCTCTGATTTGATCGGCATGCGTACGCCGAGGTTTACCCCTACCAGTTTGCCCATTCATTCTCGCCTCATAAATCTGCTTTGTCAGTCTATTCTCATCCATTCTTTCCACGTGTCCAAACCATCTAAGCATCCCTTTTTCGATCTTAGTCACTACATCTTCTGTTATACCACATTTTTCCCTTATCACGCTATTTCTTTTTTTGTCCATTAAAGTCACTCCAGCTATACTTCGCAGACTTCTCATTTCCACTGCATTAATTTTGCTTTCATGCTTCTTCTGCCATACCCAACTTTCACTACCATACATAAGTGTAGGGATGAGCACTCCCCTATGTACAGCCAACCTGGCCTTCTCAGATACATTTTGACTGCTCATAAAGGTGTACATAGCCCCATTCACTTGATTTCCTGCCAAAACTCTTCGCTCAATATCCTGGTCACACTTTCCATCCCTTACAAATTTGGAACCCAAGTATACAAATTCTTTCACCTGTTCCACTCTTTGCCCTTCAATGAAGATTGAGCAATTCGTCATACTTTCTTCTCTTTCAAAAACCATAACTTTCGTCTTGTTTACATTAACTTTCATTCCTCTACTTTTTAGAGCCTCATTCATACTATTAACCATCAGCTGCAATTCCTCCGCTGATGATGCTAATATCACCTGATCATCAGCGTATAGGAGGCATTTGACGGTCAGTTCATTCATTTTTAAACCATACATACTCTCTTGCAGTTCTTTCAGACAACTGTCCATGTATAGATTAAATAGCCACGGAGACGCTACACAGCCCTGTCTCACACCCTTTTCAATGTGAAAGAAGTCCGTGCAGGCCCCGTTGATCCTGACACAAGCACTAGAACCCTCATAGAGAGACCTCAGTACCCGTATCAAGTTGCTGTTCACTCCATACATGGACAATATTGACCACAGTTCATTCCTCACCACTCTGTCATAGGCCTTTTCCAAGTCCACGAATATGCAATAGACCTTTTGAGTTTTAGCCAAAACTTTCTCAGCTACGCATCGTAAGGAAAATACCTGATCCGTACATCCCCTTCCTTTCACAAATCCTGCTTGCACATCCCACATTTTTCCTTCAGTTTCATTCATCACTCTTTTTATCAACACTTTTGCGTACAATTTGCCAACGATGCTGAGCAAGCTTATGCCGCGGTAGTTTTTGCACTCTTGCTGCGACCCTTTTCCTTTGTAAAGCGGCACAATGACAGCTTTACACCATTCTGCTGGTACTCTGCCACTTCGCCAACAAAAGTTAAAAAGGCGGTACAGCTGGCAAGCTACCACGCCACGTCCAGCTTTCAGCATTTCGACAGAAATCCGATCTATTCCAGCAGCCTTTCCTACTTTCATACAATTCAACGCTTCCACTATTTCTCCCATACTTAACTCGCTTTCATCGCCAAATACATTCATTTCTAAAACACGCGTATCGCCTTGTATATCTTCTTTTTCGAATAAACTCTCAAAATATTCCTTCCATCTCTTTAGCACACATTCTTCTCCTCTTACAAAACTTCCATCCTGGTTTCTGATGTGATTGAGCGGCGACATTGTTTGCTGACTCCTCACTGTTCTTATGGACTTCCAAAAAAATTTAATATTCCGTTGGAAGTCTTCAGATAACCTTTTATCAAATTTCGGATGTAGAATGTGAAAAATAATTAACAATTCGATTAAAAAAATAATACTCTAGAAAAATAATAAAAAATTCAAAGACATCGTACCACGTATTCATATACCTATTTTTTTTACGTGAGGGAAAATCCTCATGGATGTTATGCTGGACTCCTACCGACTAAAAAACCTCACATAAAGCCCAACAGCCTACAGTTGGCAGCTCCGGGTACCTACCTACCTATTGTAAATATCTTTTTCATACAGGCTATCTGACACCGACGAATTCATGAAATTATTATGAGCACAAGCAATGGTACGTGCGTTAATCGTCAACATCTTAATTCTTACTATCTTACTAATATTATAAATGTGAAAGTTTGTGAGTGTGGATGTTTGTTACTCTTTCACGCTCTAACGGCTAAACGGATCTGGCTGAAATTCGGTACAGGAGTAGATATAGGTCTGGAATAACACATAGGCTACTTTTTATCCAGGGAATAAGTACCCACGGGAAGCAGAAACAAAACTTGATGCGGGCGAAGCTGCGGACGTCAGCTAGTATTACAATAAATTATTATCATAAACAACAAAAGAAACCATTGTTAATTACCCGAACTGCCGAAGAAAGGAGGGTAATGTTTTTAGACAAAAGCCTCGGGACATGTTGATACTACAAATATTCATGAATAGGGCCAGTAATATTACCAAATTAGATGATTTTGTCTCTGTAAATTAATATGCGTATCACATTTTCATACGGCACTAACTAACATAAATTAAGTTGATATAACCTCTTGATATGGAATATAATTTCTTAATTACACACATCTAAAAACACTTTTCTTAAAATAAATAAAAAAAAATATTAGAATTATTAGTAACAAAAAAATATTCGTAGGTATAGGTGTGTGTTAATTTTTACACAAAATCTGCTAAACAGTTTTTTACAAAACTGCGTTATACAGCTTAAACATCAAACAAGGCATAGGTTAAAGAATTTCCTATGGAAAACGGGTACCGAAAATCTTCGCTAGTCACACTGGTGAAACTGTGAGATTTAGAAATTACATTTAGGCACGACATCTGCTTTTCCGTCCACTGGTTGCTTCCTGCTCAACACAAAAAACATTTGTTCTGAGTGTAACCCACAACTTCGTAGTACGAGGTTCATATTTGCTACCAGCTGACCCCGCAACTTCGCTTACGTCACATAAGGTGTAAGAACGGAAAGGTATTTCTTCATCAGACTCATCAAGCAGCGTGTGAAACTGCCCTGTTTGCTTAATCATAAAAGAGCTTAAAAATTAAGTCTATAGTATATAGTTTTGCCTTTTAATCATTAAGCTCTTTTATGATTAATTCAACACGCCAGTTTAGATTTACCCATTTTTAGATTCATATGTCTATGTATGATTCTTTAAAGTAATACAACTTTTTTATTTTTTAACCGATTAACATGAAGAAAACACTAAATGCTAAGCGGAGCAAACCTCAACACATTAAAGAAAACAGCATTGCATCGGTTAAGCGGTTACTGAGATTAGCTTACACAAACGTACAGACAAACAGATATACAGACATACAGACCAACAGACAAAAATTCTAAAAATCATTGTTTTGGGTTCTATTGCGTTCATAAAGCCCCCCTATAATATTTTTTCTTATTTATCTTCCATGTACAGACAGCGACCTGTTACGATTTTATTATAATGTATTGATTGATGTCGGAGTGAGGTACAGTTCACTATTATCTAGCAAAAGTCTTTAAATTATACATAGTGTATGTATAGGCGTATACGCATTATATAAGATCCAGCCCAGTGAAGGCCAATGACTATATTTTTTTGCGTCACGTGCTTCTAGTAAAAGATACGAGTACCGAGAACATTACATACCAAACTAGTAAAAGCGTTACAAAAATATTGGGACTTTTTTGTAACTATTATAAAATACGTACTTTTGAAAAACAGATGTAAGATAATTATCTGTTTCAAGGGAAACTTCAATGTGATTCTAGAAATAGAAGTCGAATTAAGTTTTTGATGTTAATTTTCGTATATTCTTGCTCTAAACATTTTTGACCTTTGTAAATTTCATTTACAAGGAATAAATCCAAATTCAAAGATGTCTGAAACTAATTATAGAAATGTTGAAGAAATACGACTTTCAAAAGTTCTGATTTGATCTGATATTTATGTAAAACTAAATAATTAAGTCAAATGCAAAGTAGTGATTCGCTAAACGTCATAAAGTATCCCTTTATACCACTGAAAGGACAAAAAGCAATAGGTCGTAACTAGCGACACACAGCAAGACACATAATTAGCAGACTCTTTATTTTACATGTAAAAAATCAGTTATTTATGCAATGCCAGACTATTGCCGACTAAAAACCTATACGTCGCTTAGCTACTGCCTGCGGTTGGAAGCCCCGGGTAGGATGTCCCCAGGATCAAGCAGACTCTAATCTTAAACTACAATTCGGGGAAGACAACAAGGTCTGACACTGTACTTAATAATATCAGAAGCCCTTGCGGCTTCTGATATTAAGACTCAAAATATACATAATTATGTTGTTATGAAAGTTTATGAAACAAATTATGAAATAAGAATCAACGATGTGTTGTAGAAGTCGAGTGTTCACATTATAATTTAATAAAAACATGTAGCTAAGCCACTTAAGTATGGAAGAAATTGTGGAAGCGTTGAATAGTATGAAATTAGGAAAGACTGCTGGGATTGATAGAATTTCTGTCGAGATGCTGAAAGCGGGTCGTGGCGTGGTAGCTTGCCAGCTGTACCGCCTTTTCAATCTTTGCTGGCGAAATGGCAGAGTACCAGAAGAATGGTGCAAATCGGTCATAGTGCCGCTGTACAAAGGTAAAGGGTCACAGCAAGAGTGCAAAAACTACCGCGGCATAAGCTTGCTCAGTGTCGTAGGCAAATTGTATGCGAAAGTTTTGATTAAAAGAGTGATGAATGAAACTAAAGGAAAAATGTGGGATGTACAAGCAGGATTTATGAAAGGAAGGGGATGCACGGATCAGGTCTTTTCACTAAGATGCCTAGCTGAAAAGTTTTTGGCAAAACGCCAAAAAGTCTATTGCATCTTCGTGGACTTAGAAAAGGCCTATGACAGAGTGGTGAGGAATGAACTGTGGTCAACACTGTTCATGTATGGAGTGAACAGCAACTTGATACGAGCATTGAAATCTCTATATGAGGGCTCCAGTGCTTGTGTCAGGATCAATGGAGCTTGCACAGACTTTTTTCCCATCGAAAAAGGTGTGAGACAAGGCTGTGTAGCGTCACCATGGCTGTTCAACCTTTACATGGACAGTTGTTTGAAAGATCTACAAGAGTGTGCGTATGGACTAAAAATGAATGAGCTAACCGTCAAATGCCTCCTTTATGCTGATGATCAGGTAATACTGGCATCATCGGCGGAGGAGTTACAGTTGATGGTTAATATAATGAACGATGCGCTTAAAAGTAGAGGAATGAATGTTAATGTAAGCAAGACAAAAGTAATGGTTTTTGAAAGAGAGAAATGTATGACTGATTGCTCGATATTGATCGAAGGAAAGAGCGTGGAACAGGTGAAAGAGTTTGTTTATTTGGGTTCAAAATTTGCAAGAGATGGAAAGTGTGACAATGATATTGAAAGAAGAGTTTTGGCAGGAAATCAAGTGAATGGAGCCATTCACACCTTTATGAACAGTCAGAACGTGTCTAAAAAGGCAAGGATGGCTGTACATAGAGGAGTGCTTGTCCCTACACTTATGCATGGTAGTGAAAGTTGGGTGTGGCAGGAGAAGCATGAAAGTAAAATTAATGCAGTGGAAATGAGAAGTTTGCGAAGTATAGCTGGGGTGACATTGATGGATAAAGTAAATAATAGTGTGATAAGGGAACATTGCGGCATGACAGAAGATGTAGTGACTAAGATAGAGAAAGGGATGCTCAGATGGTTTGGACATGTGGAGAGAATGGATGGAAATAGGCTGACGAAACAGATTTATGAGGCGAGAGTGAATGGGCAAACTGGTAGGGGTCGACCTTGGCATACTCAAGTCGATAAAATCGACAATCTTCTGAGAAAAGGCCAGGTCAAGAGTACCCTTAACCGAAGAGCATGTATGAAGACACTTATGAAAGTTGAAGAAGCGAAAGTTGTTTGCCAGGATCGTAGCAAGTGGAAAGCCATAGTCTCTGCCTACCCCGTTGGGAAACAGGCGTGATGTTATGTATGTATGTATGTAAAAACATGTAATGGCAAGTAGTTTTGTAACTAAATACAACATTTTAAACAAAACTATTGCATGTGAAGGTTTACATGGGTATAGAATTAATTATTCACAGTTTCGCAGGTGAACTATCAAGGGGCACAAATGTCGGCCCTAATCAACACCGACATTACATGCGAGACTCATACGACACAACTTGCTTATTTAAAGACGCCTACTGAATTATAAGTAGCTATGTCGCTAGAAATCTGTAGCATTCAAATTAATATCGTGTCAGCTAAATTTATATCTTAATTCAATTTTGCTTGTAAAATATTTTAGAGGTTCAAACTCAGACTAATGTATTCTTTTTTTGCACAACGAGTAGTTGCCCAATTTTAGCAACATTGTAAATTTTATTAAAAAATAAATTTAACACGCCGTGCATCGCGCTATTGGAGTTCTTTCACTGAAGAATAATAATAACAACAGCCTACACCATACGTGCTCGTATGCAAATGCTTAAATTCAAGATATAATTCTCAATTAGTATAAATATAACTAAGCTCAGCTAATTTCGTCTAAGTGATGAACGTTGGTAATGGACGGCCCCAAAGCCAGCCATATATTATCGTAATACTGGTTAGTGTTAGTTAAGTAACTACAGTTAACGATCATTTCATTAACCCTAGTAATTTAGGTTGTGTAGGTTCTCAGACAACCTAAGTCTTAAAGTCTAGCAAAAGTTTAATTAAGAGTAAAGATCGCTAAGTAAGCTCCAAAGTTAGGTTCATTATACATTTAAAAGTATTTTTTTAAAAGCCAAAGATAGGACCTTTTTATAATGTGCTAAATGAGAGATATCTTTAAAGCTGAAAGCAATAGTAAAAGACCTTTCTAGATTATTCGCCTTTTTTGGAAATCTAAATGTATACTTGTACATACACACTTATATTATAAAGTTCGTATTTTTCCTCGAAAGCGATACAGACGCTCACATTCCAAGTTTTGTGTGGTAAGCTTATTGCTGTTTTGCAACGACCAGGGTGACTATCAACTATGAGCAATTTTTAATTTCTAAATAAGACCTGTAACTAACCGGATTCCGTTGTAATAATTCAACTTATGAACCATGCTTATGAGCCATAATAGCAGGTACTAACAACGGTTTATTATGCATGAGACAGTGCTGTAGCTTAAGATGTTTGTCGCAGTGATTGTATAAAGAACACTAAAAAAGAGAGACCCCAAACACTACAAATATATTTACTTTGGTCTTTAAAACGTCGGTAAAAATACTGCGTAGACAGTCAACGTTTTTAAGTATCTGTAGAGCTTATAAAGCTTCAAGCATTTAGAAGAAAGCCGATTAGGATTTAAGTCAGTATTCAGAACTGTAATCTCTACATAAAAATCAAAAGGAAGTCGTGATTAAATTGTCTTTGAAGTAAAAACTTGAAAACTTCAAAATGCCTTTTTAAATTCACAGTTGCGTTGACTTAGGTCGTCAAGTTTTAATTGGATCTTGATGTTGGAAAATTTAAAGTTGCTTTGGTGGATAAGTTCAAACTAGCTCAGAAATGAATATGGCAGAACTCGTACCACAGACTTTAGGTACCTACTTATGAGTATATTTAAACACGCAGCGCCACCCCTGTCCAGCCAAGTTCTATAAAGAAACCGGCTAAGTGCGAAGCGAAGGTTTCGTATCAAAAAATAGTAAAAAAACCGGCCAAGTGCGAGTTGGACTCGCCCATGAAGGGTTTCGTAGCAGCAAGTAACATTATATATAAAAGTTCTTACAGTTCGTTGTAACTTTGATTGATGTTTGAAAATTGCGGTTTATGACGTAGGTATTAAAAAAAACTACTAGCTCTATCTCGTTCAAACCAATTTTCGTTGGTAGTTTTTGTGGCAATGTACATCATATTTTTTTTTAGATTTATCATTCTCTTAGTTTTGAAGTTAGAGGGGGGGGGGGGGGACACATTTTTCCACTTTGGAAGTGCCTCTTGCGCAAACTATTCACTTGAGAAAAGAATGATTTTAGGAACCTCAATAGCATTTTTGAAGACCTATCTATAGATACCCCACACGTATGGATTTAATGAAAAAAACAATTTTAAGTTTCAGTTCTAAGTATGGGGACCCTCAAAATTTACTGTTTTTTTTCTAGTTTTATATAAGAATCTTAATGCGGTTCACAGAATACATCAAGTTACCAAGTTTCAATAGCATAGACCTTATAGTTTCGGAGAAAAGTGGCTGTGACACACGGACGGACAGACAGACGGACAGGCAGACAGATAGACAGACAGACATGACGAATCTATAAGGGTTCCGTTTTTGCCATTTGGCTACGAAACCCTATGTAGCGTTCGGTATTGAGGTATTAAATAATAAACCACTTGTTAGCTAACAGTCACACGCGCACGACATCCGTAGATAGAATAGCGGCTAGCAAAGCTTTGCCGTATCCCTACTCCTACGTCATAGTCATGTGCAATACCATATTTATTCCAATATGCTACATCTACCTTTTACAAAAGTTAATAAAAACAATTAGAGATCTTCTCTACCAAGATTGTAACTATTAACGTCATGATTTCTGATTCTATATTTACTGCCAGGTTCGCAATAGGTAGAGCCTGTGAGAAAGAACCTGGCAAGAAAACTCACGGCCACTCTTTTCAAATACTTTGCAATTACACAATAATTTAATTTGCTGCATCCTACATCTACCTTTTACAAAAGTTAATAAAACAATTATATATACTTCCATTAACTTTCAATAATAAATACTGGTTAACAACTCTTCGTCCTTTTCTTTATTAGGCACTTGGGATATACCTTTCCTCCAATTTTAAATCCAACATCAACAGTAAGTCCACGGACGTTTCCTTTTATCCACGTGTTCATTTCTACATTTCGGTGCCTGGTTTCAAAATATACCTCTGAAAATTCTATACCTATACTAATATTACAAAGATGAAAGACTCGATTGCCCGTTTGTTTGTCTATTTGCATCCAATAGGCTCCAAAGCCGATTTGTAAAATTCCCCCACTGTCGGGAAGCCACGCTCTTCCCAGCGAACACAGGCCACACTCCACTCCCGCACTCCCACGGGAACGGGAGCCACGCGGGTGAAGTCGTGCGACGTTCGCTAGTTAAAAATAAATTATACGAGTACGTATATTACATCACGTCTATAGCCCCAAAAGCGCCGATATACATACATCCCTGTAGTCAAGCCGCTCCAGACATCTACCCGGTCCAACAACTGACCTATCGACCGGAACCAGTCTCAAGGCATGGAAACGCTAATTCTAAATGTCACAAGGTGATCACCCATCTCATCAGCCACCACAGCACAAGATGTTCAGCGCAGCAATCGTTGGTAGAACACGTCAGGGAGGCTATGAGCGCTTCACACTCACACAGTTTTATTGCTCAATCAAAGAAAGTAAATTATCTCTTTTGACACATCAATATGTTCTGAAATAGATTTTCCTGTAATGGAATTAGACACGATAGTTAAGCAAATTGGCTAACCAATTTTTTTTTTATAATTTACACTGGCAAATTTCCAATGTCCAATTGTTTTCAACTTCACCGTTTGTTGGGCCATAGGTCTATGTAATAAATGTAGGCAGGTATACTTACCAAATTTCCAAATACTACAAAAGTTATATTAGAAAGCTGTCGCCCATTATCAGCTGTGACGCTAACCATGGCACGAAGTAAATTGCTTCTATTAGTGTGTTATTAGGGTGTATGCAAAATCTTAACTATATTAAAACGACTAAAGTAGTCACTGATTTGAGAATCAATGATCAATCAAAGATGAATCCAGAGTTGAACTGGTTGGTAACTAAACCAAGTGGAAATGTAAGTTACTCGTTTTTTTACATAACATTACCTGCAACCAACTTTCTCCATCCAAAGGTTGCCTGGTAGAAACTACATCTTAGCGATAAGGCCGCCCATTATCTTCTTGCCTTGCACGGTATTTATGTCCCATAATTTTATTTACTTGGCGTACATTAAAGTGTAAAATAAATAAATTACTCTGCATACCTATCAATTTTGAAGGTAAGTTCTCAATCGAGGAAACAATCCCATTTTCATTACTTAGTAGGTACCTATGTTATTATGGAAACATGTCTTGTGTTTGAGAATTATGTTGGTAAGTACTCCGATCGGACAGTACTCAATTTTGAATTTATACAATTACAAACGTAAAGCCCACCAAAAGCACATGTTTCTGACCTCCCGAGATCCTGGTCACAGAATTAGCTCGAAACTATTCGTCAGAAACTTTAATATATCAAGTGTTCTACTGCTCAGCCCACGCAAGAACTCTTCTCTTCTTCTCGTCTTAGTTGGACAGCGACATCTTTCACGGTCTGTCCGATTATTGTTGCATTTTTTTGTGGACCAGAAACATCACACGATCAGAAGCAGTTGAATGGCCCCCAATGCAAATGGACTGGCATCATCAAAATTTTGAGTTCTATCTAACAAACTGCACTTAAGTGTCTAAATGATGATGTTATTTGGGTCAAAGCCCTTTTCAAATAATTGTCTGCTTTTACTTAGTAAAATTATTGCGCCAGTTCGTACGCAATATACCTTTGTGTAGTTATTGTTTCAACACGTTACCCACACCATCTGTTATTACTAATATTGTTAAAATAATAAATCATTGGCATATACAATCTGTCAAAAAGCTAGAGCCTTTACCTTTGAGGCTGTAACATTCGCCACTGTAAAACACAGCTTTGATCATCGATACTAATTTAAAATTTTCTTTACCCATCTTTGCTATTTGAAATTTTCTTACAGGGTTTCTAATGATGGTATGTTCGATATGGTCTTGGAACTATTCGGTAAGCCGCAATTTATTCAAGTACCATTCTAATTACATAGAACAACTTGATAGAAATAAATGTAGGTACCGTCCTCATTCACATGGGACTACCAGTTGGAATTTTGTAGGCATCGTTCTCAATTACATAGAACTACATATTAGAATTTTGTAAGTATCACTCAAATTCACATAAAACCATTTAGTAGGAATTTTCATGTACTTCTTTCTTAAATGGTCCTGCGCAATAATATCTTATTAGTCAATACAATTCGCCAATAATGAAGCATACTTTAACTCAATAATACCTACACCTTATGTTTTTTTTTTTAGCACTGTTCTAATTCACCCAGAACTAGCTCTTACGATTTTGTAGGTACCGTTCCATTTCGTATAAAACCACCAAATAAAATATTGTAGGTACCGTTCTAGAATTACCAATAAAAATATTGTAGGCACCGTTCTAATTTACCTAAAACTGCCAATTGAAATATTGTAAGCACTGTTCTAATTTACCAAGAACTGCCAATTGAAATATTGAATAAGACAGCCATTATGAAATTCAGTCAAAAATCAAAACAAAATATGGGTTTAAATATTAATTATAATGGTAGGACTATACGCGAAGTTCACGCTGCGAAATTTTTAGGGCTTCAAATTGAAAGTACGCTAAAGTGGAATAAACAGGTTGATGAGATTTGTGGCAAATTAAACCAACACTCATATGCCCTTTATATGTTAAGTAAAGTGTCTAGTCGGTCAGCAGTGCTTGCAGCGTATCATGGTCTAGTCGCCTATAAATTAAGGTATGGTGTAATGTTTTGGGGAAATGCAACAGGAAAAGACCTAGTTTTCAAGTGCCAAAAGCGGTGTATACGGGCCATTTGTGGCTTGCGATCCACTGAAAGCTGCAAACCCCATTTCAAAAATCTTAAAATTCTCACTATGCCATGTCTTTACATATACGAAACGGCTGTTTTTGTAAGAAATAACCTGTCCATGTTTGATGAAGTAGGTAGTCGGCGTCGAAAAGGCACGCTACATCTAGTGAAGTGCCATACGGCTCTTTTCCATAAAAGTATTTTCGCAATGGCTCCGAAAGTATACAATAAGCTACCTAAGAAATTGAGAAATGCCGAAAGTATAAACGTGTTTAAAAGAGATTTGTTTGATTATCTGGTTAATAAGACTTACTACACAATTGAAGAGTACCTGAATGATAAAAATAATACATGCAGCTGACATACTTAATTATTAATAATGAAAACGATGACATTTAGGATAAGTGTGACTCTATTTTTGTTTGTGTATTATAATTTATCTATATTTCCTGTATCATTTATATTTATGACATTAATGTACACTACAAATTTAATTTAACATTTTTTGACATTTGAAATTTTTAATTTAATTTATTATAAATTTTATTGTGCATCGGTATACCCAAATTGCAGTGGTTGCCGTTCTTGTATTGCATGCCTCGATCGGCGGAACATGGTTTGCACATTGTTATCATCTAACACCTTAGATATAAGTTTACTCTGTACCTGTGTTCAGCAATGAATAAATGAATTATGAATTATGAATTGTAGGCACTGTTCTAATTTACCTAGAACTGCCAATTGAAATATTGTAGGCACTGTTCTAATTTACCAAGAACTGCCAATTGAAATATTGTAGGCACTGTTCTAATTTACCAAGAACTGCCAATTGAAATATTGAAGGCACTGTTCTAATTTACCTAGAACTGCCAATTGAAATATTGTAGGCACTGTTCTAATTTACCAAGAACTGCCAATTGAAATATTGTAGGCACTGTTCTAATTTACCAAGAACTGCCAATTGAAATATTGTAGGCACTGTTCTAATTTACCTAGAACTGCCAATTGAAATATTGTAGGCACTGTTCTAATTTACCAAGAACTGCCAATTGAAATATTGTAGGCACTGTTCTAATTTACCAAGAACTGCCAATTGAAATATTGTAGGCACTGTTCTAATTTACCAAGAACTGCCAATTGAAATATTGTAGGCACTGTTCTAATTTACCAAGAACTGCCAATTGAAATATTGTAGGCACTGTTCTAATTTACCTAGAACTGCCCATTGAAATATTGTAGGCACTGTTCTAATTTACCTAGAACTGCCAATTGAAATATTGTAGGCACTGTTCTAATTTACCAAGAACTGCCAATTGAAATATTGTAGGCACTGTTCTAATTTACCTAGAACTGCCAATTGAAATATTGTAGGCACTGTTCTAATTTACCTAGAACTGCCAATTGAAATATTGTAGGCACTGTTCTAATTTACCTAGAACTGCCAATTGAAATATTGTAGGCACTGTTCTAATTTACCAAGAACTGCCAATTGAAATATTGTAGGCACTGTTCTAATTTAAAAAGAACTGCCAATTGAAATATTGTAGGCACTGTTCTAATTTACCAAGAACTGCCAATTGAAATATTGTAGGCACTGTTCTAATTTACCTAGAACTGCCAATTGAAATATTGTAGGCACTGTTCTAATTTACCAAGACCTGCCAATTGAAATATTGTAGGCACTGTTCTAATTTACCTAGAACTGCCAATTGAAATATTGTAGGCACTGTTCTAATTTTCAATAAAAGTTAAAATATTTGCTGAAAGATGGTTCAAATTAATTCAATTAGTTGATTTACTTAGAATACCAGTTAGGATCTTATTTCTTTACATCGTATGTACGTACCTATTCTCAATATGGTAAACCAATTAAACTCAGTTGTTGTCAAAATTAAAATAATTGCTGAAAGAATGGTTCATATTAATTAAATTATTTGATTCACACAGAATACCAGTTCGGATCTTATTTCCTCTCATCGTTTGTATTTTCATTATGGTGAATCAATTAAACTCAGTTGTTGTCAACAGTTACGTCATTAATATGCAAGCACGATATTTTCGAACAAGCGAAACTGCATAAAATCGTAGTACGTCTATCTATGTAATAACCATGATTATCGCTTACGGGTACAATTCACCAGGCGAGTGGAACCGCGGGAATCGCCTAGTATTATAATAATAGCTTCTAAAAGCCACGTGGTTTGGTAATATGACACACAGTAAAACAATAAATTTCTGTGTAAACAGGTCTAAAATCAACAAGGACGTATTGTGTCCCTATATAGATCTACATTAATTATATTATTGTTTAAACTCCAAGACAACAGACGGAGTTCACCTTCTAGCGAAGATTGTAAATTAATAGCATTTCATTTAATTACAAACCGTAAATATATCAGAAACTGTCCTTCAAACCAAACAAAATAAAAATGTTAATTATGTATATCCGCCTGGTGCCACTATAATCGCGGGTATTACATGGTATAATACTTCTGTATTCCTTACATTAATTTTGGACCTGGATAAACTACCAAACTAGGTTTAGCAAATACCGTATTTATATATTTTTTCTTAAGCCTATAAACTTGTAGGTAGGCAGTTAATAATTCGTGGAACAATTCAGACGGTACTTCGTTCGACATAAAGTCTCCTTAGCCTATCTACACTACAATACGAATACAATAGCATTAATGCTAAGTTAGCACAGTTATCGTGCCCAATGCATTAACTATGGACACATATACACTTGTCTTAACTGTACTTTTAATTCGGTATTAGTTTACTATGCGCTAGTCCTTATTTGCCAAAAAGAGAAGCAAGCTTATTTGCAGAAAAGTATTATGAGAGGTTATTATGACTTTCATCTTGCAGATAGGTACCTCCGCACCCACATTCAAATTGAAAATCGTCGGTTGTCAATTTATAACACGAGTAAATTTATGAATATCTCGCCTAATATAGATATCAGGATATGTTAACAACAACTGAGGATTCTAGGCACCAATCAATAGTACAGGAATAGTTTTGTATTCAAATAATTATTTCATCAATATGAAATTCGTTTACTTCGCAGGTTAAACGAGAATAAATTAAATGATCCAATAGTATTAGCTTTACGTAGATGTAGGTTAACCAATGATGACGTATGAAAACATAATCCTGTTTATCGATTTACCTCTGATTGCAATTTTAAGGTTTATTTTCACGTACCTTGGACTTTATGGATCCTGGCAGGGTCGCCATTTGCAGGGTTCGGTATTGAGGTATTAAATAATAAACCACTTGTTAGCTAACAGTCACACGCGCACGACATCCGGAGATAGAATAGCGGCTAGCAAAGCTTTGCCGTATCCCTACTCCTACGTCATAGTCATGTGCAATACCATATTTATTCCAATATGCTACACCCTAAAAATCACGTTTGTTGTATGGTAGACCACTCATTTTTTAAGAAACTTCGCTCTTTATAAAACTTATTAGCTTGTCTAGAACCTAAAATTACAAAAACTTTCGTTTTTGTGACTGACTTATAGACAAAACTCAATCCACTTCCAAACTACTTAGAAGCTTTAAATATAATAGAAGTTAGCAGTATTAGGGCCGGGGGTTAGCAGCTATGAGTAATGCTTATGAATAAATGCTGTCAGGAGTAGAAGGCACCGCATCATTAGCTTTTCCGGGACACACGACCCCAGCTATCCATTTAAAAGGTCATTACTATGTACTAATATTGTAATTAACCTGCACGTAGAGGTCATAAATGGAAACAGACTTTTGATTTTTTGAAAAAAAAAAGTATACAAGTAAGTACACTCGAGAGCAATGAATCCGGGTCACTTAAAGAATCCTAAAAATCTCGGAAACTAAAAATGCTAGGTTAATGCAATAAATTGTATTTAATAGACAATGTAATACTCCTTAAATGAAGGTATTAAAACTTCTTAGTTATTGTAAAGTTATATCATAAAAAAATCAAATTTGAAAAAGGGCCACTTTCGAAGATGGAACTACGAAATTACAGCATTTGGTGTTGCTTTTGTTTGTAATCTGTCATTTATGTGGGTACATAAACCATGTTGATAGTGCTCTATATTCATTAATCAAGCTGAAATTATGTCGCTTACGCCTGAAGAATGCACCAGAATACTTACAATGCTGGAAACCGGCCGGAGTCAGCGCGATACAGCCAGGACTGTCGGTGTGTCGCTGTCAACAGTACAAAGAGTTCTCCGACGTTACGAAGAAACTGGTTCTAACCTACGCAGACCAGGAACGGGCAGAACCAGGTGTACCACAGCACGAGAAGACCGATACTTGGTGAACACCATGCTTCGAAATCGCTTTCTCACAGGAACTGAACTCACCAATCAGTTTCGACGCCTCGGAGGAAGTAACCCAAGTGCATGGACAGTAAGACGTCGGCTTGCTGAATCTAACTTAAAACCCCTTAGACCTGCAAACGGCCCTAAACTGGAGCGTGGGCATCGTATTTCGAGACTAAGGTATGCCCAGAGCCACGTAAATTGGAGTATTGAAGATTGGTCAAAAGTTATGTTCTCCGACGAATCAAAATTTATGCTCTACAAGCACGATGGAAGACACAGAGTGTATCGAAGACCAGGGGAAAGATTCAAGCAAGCATGCATCGAAGAAAAAGTAGCCTACGGTGGTGGGTCTGTACTTGTGTGGGCCGGAATTTCTTCTGAAAGTCGCACAGAGCTGGTGATCATAGAAAACGGCTCTTTAACTAGCGTAAGATATGTGGAAGAAATCCTCAATGATCACGTTGGTCCATTTATGGTCAATTTAGGTGAGGATGCTATATTTATGCATGACAATGCCCGACCTCATACAGGTAGGATTGTGAATGACTACCTTCAAGAGATGAACATTACTCGTATGGAGTGGCCAGCGCGCAGCCCGGATATCAACCCGATCGAGCATGCTTGGGACGAGCTAGGCAGATGCGTAAAACAACGAAACCCTCCCCCAATCACGCTTCGTGAGCTCAAAATTGCTCTCACAGAGGAATGGGAGAATATTCCCCAAAATCGTATAAGGAACTTGGTGTACAGCATGCCAAACCGCGTAAACGCAGTAATGGAAGCACGAGGAGGCAATACGAAGTATTAAAATTCAAGAAAATCGTAATAAAGTTCAAAAATTTCATGTTTCCTATTTTTGTTTTAAGGAGAGATCGGCAGTTTTTTCTTTATGTAATTTTGTGTTAATAAAATGTATGGTGACTCATATTTTTTTTACTTTCATTTAAGGAGTATTACATTGTCTATTAAATACAATTTATTGCATTAACCTATCATTTTTAGTTTCCGAGATTTTTAACATTCTTTAAGTGACCCGGATTCATTGCTCTCGAGTGTATTAATATCCGTAGTCTGTCTGATACACATAACACAAGCAGATTAATCCTAGCTTACTCTGGGATCGGATAGCGTTGTGAAGAAAAGCTATTGCTGTGTAGTAAAATAAAAACTTATCTGTATTCTCTGTACAACGGCAAACGCTGCAAAATATGTATACCTTCCCCACCTATTGAGCCCAGGCGTTTCAGGGGGAAAGTGATTTGAATAGGAGCTATGAATATTATTCATACCTCCGTCAAAGATTTCGGACAGTTCTCAAAGATGAAGAATAGCAAGTAGGTATTGCATAAACAAAACTTTTTTATTAACTGAAGTTGTACTGTGAATAAAATATTACCTCTAAAAGACTTTTTTTATAAGCACTTAAAGTCTTTCTTTTGCTTATTTAATATTTAAACGTATATTACTAAGATGTTAAAGGTAGGTAGGTACCCATAATCCGAGAAACATACATTCTTAAGCAGTTTCCTTAAACTGTTGCTCAAGAGGATTACATGAAAATCACAGTTTATAATGTATGCATGTGGGTAATTCCATAATCTCTTAGTCATTTTCCACACCAATGGCATCCTTAGACTCTTACACGTAAATATCCATACATAATTATATTATATATATTATACACACACGGTAAGCAAGGCATGCGTAAGTGATTCTTGTTTGAAGATGGTTACTTTGAAGTATCAACGACCATTCACTACTTCGCCGGCTGGGCGTTTATGTTAACAGTCTGGTTAAACTTCTTGGAAATAGTTATACTGAGAGGTCTAACTTCATTGAAAATAATCTAATAGAGTTTTGTATATAATACAACATGGCGGAAACTCCATACAAATAATTTGATTTCAATCCTGTCACCTACACTAAAAAACACCGTATGTTTGTACAGAGCTTAACTGTGTGTGTGACCACTAAAATTAAGCAAAACGTTACCTCAAAATACCCTCCAACTATAATGATAGTTGTGGCGGGGGTGGGGAAACTTGCTCAATGAGGGGCAAGGAGTTGTCCATCTGTATGTAATAATATTATATTCTCTTTGATAATACTATAAACAAAAAAATATCTTAATCTCATATCGGGTCAGCTTGATATGGCAAGACAAAGTTCGCTGGGTCAGCATTATAAACATAGTCAACTAATTTAAAAATGTCTGTTGCCACTACTATACTATAAACAATGATAGAAAAGTAATCATTTACATTTAAGTTGTTACTACATCAAAAGAGCGAGAGAGAGAGAGAGAGAATAGCAAATGAGGCTATTTTCACGTCATATTATGGTCAGCAAAACGAGACAGTGCATCGCGATAGGAGTACAACGTACTATGCTAATGAGCTGTTGAGTCTGATAAAATCTAACTTATGAACGCTGTGGCGCACTGATAGTAATGAGACTGGTATAAAAACACTGAAAATATTTTCAGAAAGTTGAATGTATTACAAATTATTTTATTTAAAGTTTTGATGTATTTGGTGGTCATATTATATTGTGAAAATATATTGTGAAACCTCGTTAATCAAATAATTATTTTAAAAAATTCAACCGAAATGTACCTATTTGTTTAAAATTTGAAAGAAATGATTTTTAGTTTTAACACCTAAAAGTACAATTAACATCTTAGTTTTTTTTATTAAATAAAAATATAAATTTAATTTCCTGAAAGAAAATTTTATGTTTTCTACCATTATCATAACTGATGGCAAACACAAAAATATGTTAATCTCAAACACTTCGCAGAATCAAAATATTTTTGTTGTAAGTATGTAACATTTTGTTTACTTGTTTTATTTCCCCCTTTCTTACCTCCGCTACTCTGTTGTAATGTATTTCTGTGTTGCCAAAGTTGATATTATTATGACTTTAGTTCACTAAAACTAGGGCAATGGAAATTAGGGCTGCTGTTGAAAAAACAAAGTAATAAACAAGACAAAATAAGAAGTCAATTTCTAGCTTAACTCTTTGATACTGTGCTTAATCAGTGACCAAAATTTGAAATACCTATTACAATAAAATGTCATGAGTTTAGCAAATCATAAAGTTGTGTTCTACAACTCCCTATTTTATAGCAAGAAATAATAAAGTATACTCTGGATAAATAAGTAAAACAGGCAGGCTCTGGGTATAAGCCAGTTTGATTGGAGCCGTTTTGATTTAAGAATGGTACATTAAATGGTGTTATCAGAAATGATACACACACGTACTACACAAACGCACGCCATCCATGCGCAATCCACTCTCAACTTCAACTGTTCGATTTTTGTAAAAAATTCTGGCCCATTGACGTCATTTTATAAGATTCCAAAAACAAGAAAATGTTATAAACTACACATGCAATAAACCTGTTCATAGAAAAGTAGGACGTAAGAAGGCTAAATTTAAGTTTAAAGTCGTCTGGGTAGGTGCGGCGACCGGTCGCCGCGCGGGGCTTTACGGAAAAGTTTGATTATTATGCGCGGCGACCGGTCGCCGCGAGGAGCTCTAAGCTTAAACAGATAGAGTACTGCCTGGAATAAGACATAGGCCATAATAGGGTAATAGAACGGATTATAATTTCCTATGCAGGTTCCAACTACTCTCAGCAATGGGAAATGTTGGTTGTTAATGGAAAGATTTTAACATCATGAAATTTTATAAGTACTTCTGATATTCTAGCAATTTTATTTTTTTACCTTTATTAAGATATAAGTACTTAGCTATCAAATAAACAGCAAAGGTTCCCAACACAAAAAAAATCACACCTAAAAGTGATTTGATCCTTGAGGGGAGATTCAGATTAAAATCTAAGCACATGCCAGTTTTATATTTTTGGAGTTGCGTACCCAAAGGGTAAAACGAGACTTGCATTTAGCTGATTTTTTAAATGTCTAAATGGCGTTTACAAGGTGGACGTTGAAAAGTAATATCATTCACACACTTTTTAAAAAAGCTTTGAGAAAGACTTTTTAAAACCTTACTTCACTAGAAATTTTGCTTGATGGTATTGATTTACGAATGATTGTCGTGTTTACGATTGATTACTCTGTACCTTTTGAGAATGAAAGTACAAAGATAACAATGGTAATTTTATCTTTTACATAATTATTTACAAAACCACGCCAAAGAATGAACTAGCTATCTTTAGGTGCACAAATTTACACACATCTTATACACATACCTTTAACACTATAATGGAAAGCCTATTCGTCAAATAATGCTCCCAACTTTACCTCATAATTTCACAATGACACAATACACAAGAGTACCTACATTGCTTGTCAATTCCTTGTGGACCGCACTGCAGTATTTGAATTATTTATCAGTTTCTCTTGTGTATTTCCAAAATCAACTGTGTCGAATGGAGTTTCTTATTTCTGGCTGTGTTAGCTTACTGTTTTATTGAAATCTTCAACATAAGAACTGCAAACATTGCTAAAAAAGTATTGTTAAATTTGTAATGTTCAATGTCATGGCAGTTGAGAGTCCTCCGAATTATCTTAGAGCTTTTCGAGCTATGTTTAAGAAAGTAAGCTCCGTGGTTACTCAACATAGAGGAGATTTATAAAAACCTGAACCCTGAAAATAAAAGACACGATTAGGTTCAGAGGTTACTTATTGTTTGACGAGCATCTCACAATTATTTAAAAACAGTCCGTCAATTGAAAAAGTGATGTCGCGTCTTCGAACTTCCAACTAGATGTTTTAGGATGTACTCTATCAATGGTATTATTTGTTAAAGTAACATCCTAACTCATCCCATTTTATCACACTAGTCAGTGTCCACGAGAATGATCGCATGATGTATGTATGTAAAGCAGTTGTCACTAGCATTTCACAGTATTTGTAACCCATATTTCACAAAACAATGACTTGACAGACGTAATACGTGCAGGTTCAGAACAGTGATTTATAAAGGACATAAATTACAATTCCGTATGCAGAATTACAACTATAGACAAGTATGTCATCCAGCTAATTCAAAACTGACAGTTGATTGAAGTTAATAATTTTTACATTAATTTGGAACTCAACCTCGTGTTGTGTAAGTTTTTTATAACATCTGTAGCGCGTATTAAAATTGCCATAACTTAAACCAAAGTTTCAATGTTTAAACTAGTACCGTACGTCTCTCAATGAAATTTCCGAAGAAATCTGTCTTACGAAACATCGCAAACCTTTATCGGAATGATGTAATTTTCTTACTAACTTAGACGTTAGCACATGTACGTAAAAGCTGCTCACTAAATCAACTTTTTGTGTAATAAAATTCGTAACGCAATATACCATTGACGTAGGTAAACAAAGAGATTGTCATCACATAAACAGACCTATAAACATATTTCTTTTACTCAGTAAACGAAATAGCTATCGAGATTCCGTAGTAAAGTTCGAAAGAGATCGCCGTTATTTATTATTAAGGTGGACGGACAGATTTATTAAGATCTCAGGTTTAAGTCGGCAGAAAATAAATCTCTTGGCTATGAAGTTTGTATTTTAAGTAAAGTTAGCTTGGCATTTTGATTTTAAGAAAATTTTCGTTATTGAATTTAACTTTAATAATTTAATTACGTTATGCTACGGCCAGGTATAAGTTTTACTAGTAAGTGAATTCTAAATTGCACATATTGTTTGTAATTGATTGATGCTACAGCTAACTTTTCAGATGGTACATTCGATAATGTAAAGGCGCGTATCGACTTCGCGCGGCAAACCAACGAACATTGGCTCGCGCGGCGGCCGCGCATTATGGGTACTGAGCTGCCGCGCGCGGCAACTCGAACATCGGCGCGCTCGAACATGCCGCGCGACGAACCATTTTGTGTCGGTTTTTGACGGCGCGGCAAAGGAGTGACAGTGCATTGTGCGCGCGTAATTGGGACGGACCTGAGTACCTGACGACTACTCACGCATTTTTAGTGTGTACGCGGAGCCAAAACATTGGTAACGAGAAGTGTCGTACTTTAATTAGATTATAGGCATGGCACTAAACAATTTAAAATTTAAAAGCAGCCGCGCCACTTAGCCAGCTTGCTTGAGACGTCCATGGTTAGGCAGGGCATAAAACGTACGCTCGTCCATGGATCGGCTGCCGCGCGCGGCTGCCTCGCTATAATGAAATTGTACGCTAAAAAAGGCTCGCGAACCAAAACACAGATTTGCCGCGGTCGAGCAAGTCGATACGCACCTTTAGATAGACAAATGATGATTGTGCCATTGATAAGCAGATTGGTATACCTCAAATTCATAAAGTCACTTTTGCAATGATTTTTTATTTATGTAGTATTATGTATACTTCATTATGGACAGCCGCAGGTCGTGACGACCCGCAGTTGAAATGTTTCAGGCCGCCAATTTATAAGGCCTTCAACTTGTCTTAACGATAGTTATTTTACTGACAACCGGGGTTCGTTTCAAGTTTTCCTTATCTACGCAATGGATCGTTTTGTGAAAGTGTTACCTTAGTTGCCTGTTACACCACCCTCGGGATTAATTGGGGTGAAGACATCTTGTACTTTCCTGTCGCCACACGGGTGATTTTTCTTACAGTCGCGGTAAAAAAATAGAATAATAAGCAGTTGTCAATAAATCAGTTATAATACTAAACAATTCAGTGTTTATGCTTAGGTTAGGTTAATTGACGAGAGTTAACTTTCATTCAGATTTTAAGAAGTAAATCAATATTTGGATAGCAACATTTTATGCAACGTCAAATCAGCGTACTGCTGGATGTAGGCATTTTCCAATAATTTTGGTAGGACTGTTGCCCTTGCAAAACTTCGCTAGCCAGACAGAAAACAAACACTTAGATTAACCGTATCAGACAAAAATATGGGACAAAAAAACGTTTTATGAAAAATGTATGCACAAAAATATGAAGGGTACTACACAAACTTGACACAAAGTAATTAAAAGAGCAATGAAAGAGCGCAGTTTACAGCTATGAATGCTGCGTTATATTCTCTCTAAAGGTTAATATTTGCTTTTTAAAGTTCGCTTTCAGATGCGTGATTTAAAAACGAAAATATAAAACGATGTTGTTAATTTTGTCTGTCACGAATGAAACAATACGATTCAACCGTAGATTTTTAATGATATGTATGTTTATCAGTTATTGTAAGAAAGTATCTTAGTGGGATCCACCCCTAGGCGAGGCCGCAGTGGTAGCTGTAGGTCTGTTAGGAGTCCTGGGACGTCCTTCCCAGGGCTTGCCCGGGGCTTCCAACCATAGGCTGTTGGGCGTTACGTGAGGTTTTTTTAGTCGGTAGGAGTCCGGCACAGTATCCATGATGGATTTTCCCTAACGTTAAAAAAACAAAGTATGTTAGTGGCAAAAACATTTACCGTTTGTATAATTTTGATTGCAGTTATCGCTATACTTAGTGTCATTACAATATTATAGAGAGGAAAGATTTGTTTGTTAAAAACGATAAATAAGAAATTGTTTCGTGCGATAAGATCGCCAATTGTAAAACCAATAATATAGTGTTGGTAAATAAACATAAAATGTATTTTGGTGTTACAATAAAGAATTTCTGTCTATCTAAGGTTAAACTCTGAAAGAACGGAACCGATTTTATAAAACATATTTTCAATGTTCGTATATAAATATCATAAAAATAATGTAATATATAAATACCTGTACTTTACAGGTATTTATTTATTACATTCTTTTGTGGTATGGTATGATATCAAATGATATTGTATGATACCAAAGGGTTTAGTACATACGCCCCGTGTGGCGACGGGGAAGAGTAAAAAATGTCGCCACCCAAATACATCCCGATTGTGTCGTAAGGGAAAAGATAAGAATGAAGATAGAAGATAAGAAGAAAGAATAAGGGAAGACTTTCGCAAAAAAGATCCATTGCGTAGAGAAGGAAAACTCGAAATGAGACCCGGTAAAATGACAATCGTTAAGCCAAGTTGAAGGCCTTATGGGTGGCTTGGAAATTTTCAACTGCGGGTCGCGGCGACATGCTCGTGTCAATTTTAACACGGCAATAGGCTCACCACCAATGATATTTAAGTAAAAATATGCTACCTTCATACAAAACAACATTCAGTTATTGTTGAGTTATAATTTCACGTGCTTACCTATCGGTACCTAATAGATTTCATCTATGAATGCGATAGAGAATACAAAACTTTTAAAACAGAGAGGGATAGCTATCTGTGTCGTTTTGCACACAGTAGCCAACCACAACACGACTTGTTTCGCTCGCAGCTATTAGCCAACTCAATGGAATTATAACAATTGTGTGACTTTGTCCGCAACAGTTTTTGAGCGGTAATGCGATATCTACCTCTTTTTAACTGTAACATCATTGCTCACCACCTATTCCGTGGGACATTAAACTATAAGGTGAAATGGGGGTAGATACTATGCCTCTGCCTACTCCTTCGGGGATAAAAACGTGACACATACGGAGTTCATAGTCAAACGCGAATGAATATTAGAAAAACATTACATTAAACCGTACAGTAATTTATTATTCGTTGGGGACAAATTTGTCTGTATTTTCCTACTGCGCTAATAGTTGGTCTGTTTTAAACGTTTGGAATATTAATGCTGACCTAAAACATTTCACAGTTTTGTGGCTGACATGAGATCAATCTCTTAATCGTATCCGGTCATTTGTGGGGTTTGACATAGATTAATGATCGTGCTTGTTTTTGTAAGATTCCTTTATTTTTGTAAATTGGCTTGTACTCTCTTAATGAAGAAACGCATTCTATTTTTGTACTTCTTTAAGTATATTATGAACAAGGAAGATAGGTTTGTTTGTGTAAAACTATTGTAAGTAAGTACTAATTTTTAAAATCTTTTGACAGTATACAGCTAAATGATTTTCTTGTTCTTGTTCTTTTCTATCCCCCCCAATTTCACCCGTGTGGAATTTAACTGGAAGGTATGTGAATTCTAAATTATTATTGATACTGTTGGGTGATGGCACTTAATGGAACTTGCTACACATATTGAAAAACTTCACTTGTACTGTTCCACAACATTAATTATTGTAATACCTAAGCGGTTTCGCCTTTAAGAATACCGAAAGGCGAAACCGGTTAGGTATTACAATAATAAATGTTGTGGAACCAGTACAAATGAAGTTCTTCAATATGAATTCTAAATATTTGGTAGCCTTTTAATTTCCATTTTGCTATCGGTATTCTATTTTCCCATCGAGGCCCAAATCAGCTTTACCTGCCAGTCGTATGGTTGCTGACTGAGACCAACTTGCAGAATAGTTGTTAAGTATAGAGTCCCTTTTTTTTCGTGTGAAAATTCTCATGGACTTCTGCCGCCTATAACCACACGGTGCCTTGCCATCGGTCTAAGGTAGGAGTCCCGGGTAAGCCCTCGGAAGGATAACCGCAGGGCTCCCGAAACAATTATAGCACCCCTTGACTGAACTATTGTTCTGCGCGGGCCACATGTTTCAGTTTCACATGGAATAAAATAGGTACCTACTATATTCAAAATCTTGGTCTCTAAATAAATTATATGCAGTACAAAAGTTTCAAGACCTAAATTTGCGTTGGTTGTAATAAACAGTTATTAATCATCAAGACACTCGTATTCTCAAGACTCGTTTAATCAACTGCGAATGGTTGAGTCGCCTGCACCATTACTCAACACATTCATTTAGAAATGGTGCCTTTAGCCTGACGTACCGTGTAATCAGAAAGAAGTACAGGCCTTTTAGGACTTTATGAATAGAATATAATAAACTGTCCTCCCGGCGCATTATGTCACGTTCGCGTTATGTCACACTGTGTCTTGACAGTTAATTAACACTACATTCGCAATATGACACGTTCGCATTACGTCACTTTCGCATTTTGTCACTTTCGCATTATGTCACGTTCGCACAATGCCACGTTTTTCTTTCGCATTATGTCACCATCAGAATAATGCCACGTTTTTTCCAAGTGAAACAAAATTGAAGATCAGTAAAACAAATAAACACCGACAAAACAAAAGAAGATCGACAAAACATATGAAGATCGGCAAAATAAACGAAGATCGGCAAAACAAATGAAGATCGACAAAACAAATGAAGATCAGCAAAACAAATGACGGTTTGAAAAACAAATGACGGTTGGAAAAACACATGAAAATCGAAAAAACATATGCAGATCAATAAAACAAAAGACTATAAGCAAGTTGATAAGATCAAAAGTTTCTTGCAGCCATATTTTGTAATCTAAATGCGATTACCATTCAAAAAATAGGTGCAAGCAATTCTCGACCTTAATGACACTTCCCTAAAAATGGTTTTATTGATCTGCATAATGTTTTTTCGATCGTTATTTGTTTTTCCAACTGTCTTTTGTTTTGCTGATCTTCATTTGTTTCGGCGATCTTCATTTGGTTTTGTCGATCTTCATTTGTTTTTGTAGATCTTTATTTGTTTTGAAAATTATTTAACTACTTTATACTTTTAAACTAGATGTTCTTCGTATAATGGATATTTTCCCACTCGTATGTCCTAAAAGATCCACATCCTAAAAAAATAAAAATACTTTAAAGCTTTAAGGTATCTACCTATTAAAGTGGTCATAATATAATGTCCATAAAGATCCATGATAGTTCCGCTACGGAACTATTGGGAATAGAAAAGTCTCACTAGTTCCGCCACGGAACACACGGTGACGGTGAGTGGGCTGTGAGCCGTCCTTACAGAAGCAGGCCCATGACGGCAGCGTGACGTGAGGGATTTACGCACGCCCCCCCTAAGAAGCGGGATCACACCTGAAACTGACTAAAGACGCGGGATAGCACCCGAACCACCCCCTAGGCGATGCCGCAGTGGTAGTCGTATGTCTGTTGGGAGTCCTTCCTGGGACATCCTTCCGAGGCATAACTCCTCCCAACCATAGGCTGTTGGGCGTTACGTGAGGTTTATAGTCGGTAGGAGTCTAGCGTAGCATCCATGATGGATTTTCTCTCACGTTAAAAATAAAGGGGAAAAGTCAACGGGGCTTCTTATCCAACTGATCTCTTACCACTTAGCCAACAGGAAACTCATTTAAGAAGTCACAGACGCAAAGCGGGTTACAGTAGCAAGCAGTAAATGGGTTGAAACTTCTTTGAAGTTTTTCATAATTCACTGGCCACTTCAAATACTGTATTTTTTTAAATAAGTTCTAAGTGAGTTGTCATGATATGACATGTAGGTATATGCATCATTATTGTCTTTTTATTGTCGTTTCTTGCAAGATTTCATACATATAAAATCAACAATGAACGATTTCATTTTCATAAAAAACCAACTTGGAAACCCTACCTTGGTCTCAGCAAGTTATAGATATAACTTAAATCGCACAAACAAAAGTGGTAGTACACAGTGGCGATGCGTTAATCGAAGTTGTGGCGGATACATAACCCTGGATATACATAAAAGTGAAATTTTAAGCCGTAGAAATCACATTTGTAAATCCGACTACTCCGAACTCGAAATTTTTCAGGCAGTCAATAAAACGAAGGAAGATATTTGCAATGATTTAGGACCAATAAAAAATATTTATGAACAAAATACAAAAGATATAAGATGTGCGCCCGATTTCACTGCAGTTAAAGATTCATTGTACAGGCATAGAAAGAAATTTTTGCGTACTAAAAAACTGAAATACAATAATTTAAACGAAGTGGAAGTACCAGAAATATTGGCTAAAAATTTTTTATTCTGCTCGGACGGAGAAAATGATAAAATTTTAGTATTTTGCACGAAAACAAGTCAAAACATTATTAAGAATTTGAAAAATGGACATTATTTTGCGGACGGAACATTTAAAATTGCACCGAAGCTCTTTTATCAATTATATACTATTCACCTTGATCTTTATTCTAATCTGAAGTCTAATAATATAGTACCTGTTGTATATGCTTTATTACCAAACAAGACGGAAATCACATATATAAAATTATTTGAAATTCTAAAATTGAAGCTAAATTTAGATATAAAATCATTCAAATGCGACTATGAGCTAGCACAAATGAATGCTATCAAATCAGTTTTTCCGGAAGTGCACATATCCGGATGCTACTTCCACTACAACAGGGCCGTATGGAAGAAAGCAAAAGCTTTGAAACTTAATGCCACATCTCAATTGAGGAAATCAATTCGATATTTCTCTATGTTGCCACTATTTCCACCGGAACTAATTGATGACGCTTGGAGTTTTATCAACAACTCTGCTCCTGCAACACAAGACATGCGTCGATTTCAGGAATACTATGAAAAGCAATGGTACCCCCAACTTCCAGCAACGCTTTTTAGTTGTGCGTATCAAAAAAATCGCACTACTAATGTTCTAGAAGGTTGGCACTATAGGTTAAATAATAAAATTCCGAAGAGACCGAACCTTTTCTTTTTTATATACTCGTTAAAAAAAGAAGCTCAAGTACAGGATCGCAAACTGACAGATTATCTATATAAACCATCCCGAAAAAATAGACGCCACCGAGATATTTTATTTGACATAAAATATAAGAAAAATCTGAAAAAGCTCATAAAGAAGAAGATCACTATAAAACAATTTCTGGTGCGCCTGACCCTTATCAGCCTATTTAAGAAACAAAAGAAAACCTTTTAGGTTAGATTTGGAAAGCGCCTTGCCATCCAGACTGTACATATTCCTGTTACCGAGGTTAAGATAAGAATTTTGTTTTATTGCTGTTTTTTTTTAATTGCCATAGCACATTTTGACCACGGAAATGAAAGAAAGTATATATGTATAATCGAAAATCCTTTGATAGGATTTTAGAAAATCTGGCTAGGCAGAGGATGCAACTTTGTAGACGGTGAAGGTGAGCGCTGACGCATCACAAGGCCTAAACGTTTTTTTTTCGAAGCTGATTTAACTAAGCAGCTTACTTTCTGAGTGTTGAAGGGATTTTGCGGTATACTGAGCTCCTCAGTAAATTACAGGATATATTGTACCATGTTAGGCCCTGTCTTAGAGTCGGGGCGCATTTTTTTTTGCAATTTAACACTGTCATGTTTTATTTAAGTTGTAAACAGTTTGTTTTGTTTTAAGTAAAATTTGTTTTAAGTTGAAAATATTTTTTTTTGTTAATACAGTTAATTAATATGTACTTCGTATTTTCATTTTTCACATTTAAACATTTAAACATAGCTGCTTCTTGGTTCTCAACTGAATGGCTCACCTCACGAATCTACCCCATCTTTTCCCGTGGATGTAGTACATGAAATCTAAATCTAGTATCAAAAAGTCCGGTTCTTTCCCACCGTCCACCTTCCCAGACCACCTGGGTCTTATAATTCTTATTCCCCAGTTTCGCTATCTTCATTTTCATCTAGATTCTCAATTCTTTCCCAATCCCTATTTCCATCCCAATCACCATGTTCCCATTCCACATGCCTATCCACTTTAGTATTTTTCTGAGAATGTGACATTATGCGAACGTGACACTCTGCGAACGTGACAGTCTGCGAACGTGACACTCTGCGATCGTGACAGTCTGCGAACGTGACACTCTGCGAACGTGACAGTCTGCGAACGTGACAGTCTGCGAACGTGACGAATTGCGTCAACGTGACATAACGCGAACGTGTCATAATGCGCCGGGAGGTAAACTGTATTATATTCAACCAAAATAAAACATTTACATAGGGAGTATTCCCGTTCGTCCCCTCGACTTTGGATAGAGGTAAGTTATATAAATATACAGAGAGAAAGTAATGTATTCTGATGTATGACCTAAGCGTACAACATCTGAAGGCTTATTATAAAACTGTAAATAAAACATGCATATATGGTTTCAATATTTGAAATCTTGCAAATAATACCTAAATACTTTTATACTTATTTATTTTTCTGTTCGGAATGAAGCGAATATACAAAATATAATTTACTAAATGTGTTGTTATTTATACATCTCAAACGCTTGAATTGTTGTTTGACAGGTTTTTTTATCTATTTTCACTAGAATACGTTCTTGTGGAAAACGTTTACGACAAAATTTTCCCCCTCGCGGGTAGAAACGCGGGCATTAGGGCAACGATACACGATGCATACGACTTCAATGCTGAAACGAAAATTTTGGGGAGAAACGAAATCTGTCTCATGTATAGGAACGGTGGAACATGAGGCCGATGATATCTCACCCTTAAGTTTTCGTCCACGCATTCACGTCGTGTAATCGGTATTCGACGTCCAGCTCGATGAAATGAAATGCTTATGAAAAGCTTAGTTTTAAATGGACGGAAGAGTTTCAGTTCCGCTCCTCTGCCGTCAAACATCACCACTTTCTCTCAGTGATTGCCTGCTCTCTAGACTAAAACCGGACACACGAGTCTGAATCGTACATGGAGGGTTCCGTACGAATAAGCGGCCACCTTATTTTTATTTGTGTTTTAGTATTTGTGCTTATAGTGGTAACAAATATACATAATCTATGAATATTTCAGCTCTCTAGCTATCACGGTTCATGAGGTCAAGCCTGGTGACAGACAGAGGATCAGCGGAGTCTCAGTAATAGGGTCCCATTTTATCCTTTGTGTATGGAACCCTACAAAGTAACAATTTTGAAATTCGCCTTTACGTAGTCATCGTAGTGGTATACCCTAGTAATGAAAACGTTTTATTACAAAGGTTTAATTCCAACTATATGAACTCACTCGATTATACGATCAAAGGATAAAGGTAATCGATTTACAAAGCACTTGAGCCTTTCTAGTTAGATAATTCTCTCCGTTTATTCAATTCAAAGGTGTCATTTACAGACCTTTTGTAATGTCTGGGTGTAATGATTGAGTCTTTAGAGTTTAAGTCTCTAGAGGTTTCGTTATGAAAGCAGAAAATAGCTATATCTATTCTATATTTTTTTTAAATTACATTTATAACGAAAATGTGGTTTTAAATTCTCCAAGTATTTTTCATTTTAATGTCTTTAAATAAAAAACGTAAAGTATAGTAGGTACTGGTCGCAGCTATTAGTAATACATGGCTGAAACGTTGTGTCGAGTGGTTAGCAAAGGCTCAAAATGAATAATGAATTGCTAAACAGACACGAAAATCAATATTCAATCATTAATTTTGTGTAGGGATTTCACAATTCTAAAAACATTAAGGTTCTACACGCAATATATTTTGGAACTAAAATCCAATATTATTACCCTAGTGCACGATATCAGTGTGCAAACTTCGGGATAAATCTGACCGCAATCAAGGCAAAGTTTTAACTTTTATTAATAGGTTCTGTTGTAACTTGGGTTGTTTGAAACTTGTCTTCATGTTATCCCAAAGGAACTGTTCGTCCTTAACGTTTGTGTTATAGGGGTTACACGCAAATTTCATTCCTTTTTAACCTCATATTAAAAGCCTTGACTTACTTTGTTGTAATGAGATTTAGGCTCAGGTTTACATATAGATACAGAATCGAAGAACAAATATTTATGTAATACAATATTAAACTAATAATACTTTTAGCGAATATTTATGACTATTAGGTATCTATCTATACAAATATTACAAGAGGATAGATTGTTTGTTTGCATGGCCTCGAAACTATTGAGTCGATTTGTAAATTTTTTTCCCTGTTGGGAAACTATACTATCCCCGAGTGACATAGGCTATGTTTTATCCCAGTATTCCCACGTGAACGGGAAATACTCGGGATAAAAGTGTTTTATAAAAAAAATCTGGACTAATCATGCTCGTATTTCAAGTAAACTTTAATCTTAATGATTACTTCAATGTATCATAATTTGATAGTACTGTACCACATAAAATATTTCTTTTATCCTCTACATTTTTACAAACTTCGTTAAAATTGCCAGTTCAAGTTCGTCGACTGTCACAGGTGTTCTATTCAGCTACGGCCGACAGTTTACTCGTCCCTGAGGACGCAATTTTTGCAAGCAGACACCTTTGGCACTATAAACTTGTCACGGACAAAATATCGAAGTTAGCTAAGATTGTGATTGCTTCATTTAGAGGGAACCAATCTTTAGGTTGTTCTGAAATCCGTTCAGAGGAATATAATCATGAAAAATATTGTAATTTATTTTTAATTTAATACGATCTATGCTGTGGAAGTGAAAATCTAAACCAAATTAATGCAATAAGGTTTATCACTAGTAAGTGGGTCGTTTACTTTATTGTATAATTTTGATTGGTAAAGTTATTTAATGCAATGAAATTTGAAATAATTCTTTATTTTATTATATTTTACATTTCAACAGCCCAATTCTTTTTTTTTTGTGGATTCCGTACCCAAAAGGTAAAAACGGGACCTATAACTGAGACTCCGCTGTCCGTTTGTCTCTCTGTCTGTCACCAGGCTGTATCTCATGAGCCGAGATAGCTAGACAGTTCAACTTTCACAGATAATTTATTTCTGTTGTCACTATAGCAGAAAGTACTTAACACAGAAAAGAAAATTATGGTCCATACAATCCCATGCAAAACGAGTCCGCCTCGTACTTGGCCGATGTTTTGTATCCAATATCATTGTAGTGACGATGTGGTACTTACTATCGATTTTACTTCAGGAATAATTTTATTTCATTACTACTAATAGGTAGGTTAGGTGCACTCGTTTTCAACCTTATTCTTTAAGTTTAATAGGTATTCATGAAAAAATATTAGGACAAATTGTACCCCAAAGATATAGGCGAGCTGGTTACATAGTCAATTGAAAACAGGAAATAGTCCAGATGTTGCAGTTTAAACTTTGTCTACGACGCGACCTCCCTATTTCTGACCTCTTAATTTCTTGAGAAGCATGTGCGTTCAACAACAAAAATTGCAGCAATTAAGTTTAATATTTTTAATGTATTTTTTCTTAAAATCGTTGCATTATTTTACACGATTTTGTGGTCGTGAAGTTCTTCCAATCATTGTACATAATATTTATTTTATTACGACTTTACATTAATCTGCGCGTAAATCATGAAAGGCTGATTCCTTGAGTATGTCTCGTTCATATCCCCAAATAAAGAGCCATGATGGACTTACACCCTCAAACTTTAAGAGTAGTTATGTTAGTCACAATGAATAAAGGGCTTGCCCTTTATTCATGAGATTCATGAGATAGAACACCTATACAGATGCTGTAATCCAAAACAAAACTTTCGCAACAATCTTTGCAATCTGAGTATTAAAATCAAGAAGAAATAGAAAATATAATATGTAATGTACTGTAAAAAGTTAAGACGTCGATGTCTGAATATTGCGAAGGAGTATATTCGCTACAGAACGGTAAACTGTACGTACAATACATGTTTCCTATTGTCACGCAAAACGAATGATCATTACCCACACCATCTGTGGAAAATGCGCTGTTTCAGAATGGGGAAATTGAAAAAAACATCTTTTTGTACCTACATGTGTGAGCTTAATTTGGACTGAAAACAAAATGAAAAGTAAACATATTAAATTTTCCCTAACCGCTCAATCCCGCCGGTGGCGTGGTCACGCCGTCGTATCCATAGGCGGTGCCCACGCCCTTGGCGGGAACGGCGGCTGCACGCCGGACGTCACACAATATATCCTTATTTCTTTTACAGGAGTCGTACTACATAAATACTTACTGTTTCATCATGCTGGATAACTGACGAAAATAACTACACTAAATCCGAGAACACCCCATGTGTAATGGATTTATGATATTTGGCCGAAAATTAGGATGGGGAAAATGAAGGAGTACTCTCAGATTTTACCATGTAATTCAAAATAAAAAGCAGTTTTCTAAAATAAATTATTTTATTTACAAAATATACACATCAACAATTCACTTTCACCAAAAAAATAATAATCTGTAGATATAAAATCTCCGAAAATAAAATAAAATATTACTGCCTATTTATTTGTTTATTTTTTTGTTTATTTTGGGGATATCGAGGCTATGTAATCTTAAATTATTAAAAAAAAAACCCCTCCATTTTTATTATTGATTTTCACATAAATTATTCATATGTTAAATGTTAAATGGTATTTTGACAAAAGATTATAGTTTCTATTGAGAAAATCTCAACAAATATCGGTTAAATAAGAGCACTGCACAACAAAAACAACAACAAAAAATAATGGTGACCTTCGCGTGTTATTTTATCAAATTTTACAAATTTAACTTCGAATTACACTGAAAATATTTATCACAGCTGTTAAACAACATGACAGGATACTTTTAAATGCAAAACAACAATATTTGAAACAGAATAAACGAAAATATTCAAAATTAATCGTATTAATACTTTCTAGGAACGGCGCCAAACAAACAATAAATAATGACAGCGATCAAATCGTGATTTCGACTTTTTTTTTCATTACATTCACTCGGCAAGCTATCTCATTCAGTACCATAACCAATTCTACACATTAATTTATACAGAAAGACTTAGACCCGCGACCATACAGCCATAGATATCGAAAAATGTGCGAGGAGAACCAAACGAAAAAAGTTGGCCGCCTTGGTTGCCAAAGCAATCGACTGTGCGGGAGATTGGCAACTCGGGTTTCATGCGGCATTCAACGGCTAATAAATATAAAAAATATAAGTCGGCCCAATATTTTTTTTATAAAGCACAGTGACGTCATTCTATTAGATTAGACTATTAAGAGGACGTATGACGCCAAATGGACTATTATCTTGATCTAGATCTCAGGGCTCGTGAGGTCTGATGAACTAACATTACAACACAAGCAACTTCAGTTCATGAACTAAAGATCTACTAGCCTGAAAACACGATTACTAAAAAAAACCTCGATACTTTTAATTTTTAAAAACACCTCGTTTTAGTTAAACTTTAGGCTGGATCTCTATAATTATCTATTATTTGGATATTATTTTTAATGTATAAGAAAGACAATACTAAAAACTTCATTTACACTATTGGTTTTTTTTTATATTTATAATAGTTTTCTTTTCATCTGAAATTATCTGTTTTTTAGCTTTCATATCATTTCGCTAAACGCGCTCCAAACCTTCTCTCTCTTTCTTTCCTCACGAAATCTGTATGCGCTATCCTCTACCGATTACGATTAGTCTGGCTGCGCGCCTTGTAGGAAGCGGACCTATGCCCGATTGCGTCACACAATGCTCAATTACGACTTTACGACATCGATAGATCGATTAAAAAACTTTTGAATTCCTGAAGTAAGCTGGGGGAGGGGGGGGGGGGGGCGATGGCTGTAGGTGCTTAAAATCTTAATTTGTGTAAATAATAAATGTAACTAATTATAAAAGTTATAAATATAAAGACCAAAAAAATGATTAAAAAGGAACATAAAAAACGTTTTTCGCTCGTAGAACGAGAGAAATAAAAAGCTAAGAACCGTATTGATTGTTTACTATCCGATGTAAATTTTCTTTATCTTACTTAGCTTCTTCACGATGGCTTGTAGAAACTTGGGTGTTACTTTTGTGTGGACTAGGTCGGTATGATTTGGCATATTATCTCCTCGATATTGTTGCCACCGAGAATCATCTAAGTTCCCAATGGCGTTACGGAATGCCTGTACCAGGACCTCGTTCGTTGGTCAGCACCTGCAGTGCTTCAAGTGACGTCGACCTGGGCCTAGAAGATCTTCATGGGGCCCAGACCTTATCTGCATATTAGCATCTGCCCAGTTGCCTTCAAGCCCAACCATATTTCAAACCAGACGCAGCTTTTATTGGCTGCCAGGAGCAACAGCTATGAATTGAATTTTCATCCCCATTGGCAAAGTTGAGAGCGACTGCTGTCTTACCCCCCCCCCCCCCCCCCCAAGCTCGATAGGTTGCCTAATTGAACTGGACGCTTTCTAGGAACAATAATAATAAACCGGCCAAGTGCGAGTCGAACTCGCCCATGAAGGGCGCAGCAGCAAGTAGCAGCAAGTAACATAAGGTAAAAGTTCGTGTAGTTCGTTGTAACTTTCATTGATGTTCGCAGTGGCAGTGATTTGTGTTTTAAAAAAAAACGACCATCTTGATTTCGTTCAAACCAATTTTCTTTGGTAGATTTTATCACAATGTACATTATATATATTTTTTAGATTTATCATTCTCTTAGTTTAGAAGTTAGAGGGGGGGGGGGACACACATTTTTCCACTTTGGAAGTGTCTCTTGCGCAAACTATTCACTTTAGAAAAAAAATATATTATACACCTCAATAGCATTTTTGGAGACCTATCTATTGATACCCCACATGTATGGGTTTGATGAAAATAAAAATTTTGAGTTTCAGTTCTGAGTATGGGACCCCCAAAATTAACTGCTTTTTTTCTCGTTTTATACAAAAATCTTGATGGTTCGGTTCGATTCGGTTCACAGAATACATCTACTTACCACGTTTTACCAGCATAGGCCATATAGTTTCGGAGAAAAGTGGCTGTGACACACGGACGGACAGACAGACAGACATGACGAATCTATAAGGGTTCCGTTTTTGCCATTTGGCTACGGAACCCTAAAAATGTCATACAAAACCCAGAAACCGCCACTACTAGGATGCCATGCGGGCGAGTCGGTGCCGGAAGTAATTGCACGGAACATAAAACAATGGAGTCGGCTAATTCAAGTACAAAAAAGACAGTGTAAGTATTTAAAAAAAAAAAACTGTAAAATATAACACTGTCTTTAGACTTTCGATTTAATAGTAGAAAATTGGCGGTGATATTTTCAAAACAAATTTATTGTTTCAAAAATACTTGTTGATTCACATAAAAGAATAATCATTTTATTGAAGGTACTAATGAAAGAAAAATGTGTTTTTACTGAATGATGATGCTGTTGGGCGCAACGCGCCAGGTTCTCGTGGGTCTGGACGTGGACACTCTCTCGCTCGAGACCATGGTGCAAGCCATGCTCTCCAGCGGGAGTAAGTGGGACTGCGCCGCCTCTTTCTGCGAGCAGGTTATGCTCGTGAAAGAGACGGATATACAATTTTTACGGAATCCTAAAAAGGTGATCTAGGACATTACATAACCCTACCCTTTTGTTGTCGGTTCGGTTGACTTCGTTTGTCGTCTGTCTGTCAGCAGGCTATAACTCATGCACCGTGATAGTTAGACTGTTAAAATTTTTACCGATGAAGTATTTCTGTTGCCGCTTTAGCAACAAATAATAAAAATAGATAAATAAAAATAATAATATTAAAGGGGGCCCCATGCAACAAACGTGATTTTCTGTCGCTTTTCTTGTACGAAACTCTACGTGCGCTAGTCCGGCTCACTGGTGTCCAGTTTTAGTTATATACTTCTAGAATGTAACCAAAACTAGCCAAGAGCTAGTGGCAGGGCGTCGTGGTTTTAGTCGGTAGGAGTTCGCAATAGCTTCAATGAGTAATTCCACACGTAAAAGAAAGAAACTCATCTTTAGGTGGAGATATTTCTTAAACGAACACTTGAGAAGATTTATACCGTTGATTGATGGCACTTGGTGAAACTTGCTGCACCTATTTAAAAAAAATACCGGCCAAGTGCGAGTCGAACTCTCGCACGGAGAGGTTAAAGCGGGACCCTATTAACGAGACTTGAGGCCTAGCCGTCCGTCTGTCTATTAGTCACGAGGTCGTATCGCTGGAACCGTGTCAGATAGAGGCCTAGAATTTTCACTGTACAGTAGTCCTACCGACTAAAAATCACGCGTATCGTACCTAACAGCCTACGGTTGGAAGCAAACTCAAACTCAAAAAACATTTATTTCGCATAATCCTAATACATAGGCACTTGCGACACGTCAATGAATACAATGCAAATAGTACCACCAGTTCGGAACGCGGCCCGCTTGAGAAGAACTGGCAAGAAACTCGGCGGGCTATTCTTTTTGTGCACTACATATTTACAATAAGTAGATACATACTATAAACTAAAACTCCATCAGTAGAGCAAGCAGATCACTTCCAGGCTTCCTTATCAATCAAATAATCGTCAATTGTATAGTAGCCCCTGCAGCACAATTTACTTTTTATACACTTTTTAAACTTAATTAGGGGCATGCTTTTAATTTCGTTTGGAAGCCTGTTGTAAAAACGTATACAGTTACCCAGGAAAGAATTACTGACTTTGTTCAGTCTACAATGATAAACGGCAAGGTTGTTTTTATGTCTGGTGTTCACATTGTGTCTATCGCTTAACTTAGTAAAACTAGATAAATTTTTCTGAACATACATAAGATTTTCAAAAATATATTGTGATGCCACAGTCAGAATATTTAATTCTTTAAATTTTTTTCGCAGAGAGACCTTTGGACCTAATCTATATATGGCTCTTATGGCCCGTTTTTGTAAAACAAAAATTGTATTTATATCTGCGGCATTGCCCCATAGTAGCATACCGTACGACATTACACTGTGGAAGTAACTGAAGTACACTATTCGCGATGTTTCTACATCAGTCAAATGCCTAATCTTTTGGACAGCAAATGCTGCTGAACTTAATCTGCCAGCCAGTTTTTCAATATGTGGGCCCCACTGCAATCCAGAATCGATCGTCAACCCTAAGAACGCAGTAGATTTCACAAGTTCCAACTCTTGGCCATTAAGTTGCACATTGGTTTCTGCCTGTGTTACATTGGGCAAGGTAAATTTAATACATTTAGTTTTGTTTTCATTCAGGCTAAGATTATTAGTGTTAAACCAATGTACTACTTTTAGGATTGCATTGTTAACATCGTCATAGTCATCTAGCCTCGAGTATGCCCTCGAAATGTTGCATACTGTGGCCGCGTCCTTGCGGGGTTGTTCAGTTGGTATCCCGCTTCTGGAAGGGGGCGTGCATTTATCTTTCACGTCACGCTATCGTGTAAGACCTGGTCATGGAGGCTGATAGTATGGGGCGCCGCCGCTTGTGGATCTCGAGTGGTAGAGTTCTCTCCCGCTCCCTCCCCGCCGTCTCTATCACGAACATGACCTGCTCACAGGAAGAGGCCTATGGCCCCGCTTCAGCGCCTTTGAGACAATGACGCAAGGACCCTTGCTTCCTGGTCCTATAAAGTGGTCCCTTATAGAAAACATGAGACCTTAACTGAGATCGTGCGGTATCCCCTTAACACCCTGACAGCCGTCGCCTTCTGAGGGCTAAGCAATCTAGCCGCATTGCTGGTCATCAAGATCTACGCCCATACGGGGGCCCCGTATAGGGCCATGCTGCGCACGATCCCAATGTACAGTCTCCTGCAGGGAGCGTTAGGTCTCCTGATATTGGGCAACAACCGTGAGAGTGCGGCTGATGCCCCCTTCGGGACCAAACTTCGGAAATGGTACCCGAAGTTCCACCGGCTATCGAGTACGAGCCCCAGATACGTCATCGAGAGCTCGATATAAGCTTGATCTTGCAGGTGGTCTGCGGCTTTAGGGCTGCGTCTCAGTGCGTTGCTCCTCGCGCTGTAATGAGGGCGTCGTCGTAACAAGTTACGCATGTAACACGTTACGCCGACACCTCTGAGCAACGGACCACGCAGCACCCAATCGTAACCGATGTTCCACAGAAGCGGTCCTAAGACCGATCCATAAGGAACACTCGCGTAAGTTATGGCCCTCTCGGAAAGATAGGGACCGACAATTCGACGGAGGAGTAGTATGGAGGCATTCCATGGTAAATAAACGCCTCCCAAACGCAGCTCCAGGGCAAGGTGTTGAAAGCGTTGGCGAAGTCGAAGAGACACTGCCACCCTGTTCTGTTGCCGCTATAACAAATAATACCTACTAAAATCAGAAAAAAACATCCACACAACAAACGTAATTTTGGGGGAAATTAATAACGTGCGGGAATCCGACTCGCACTTGGCTGTTTTTTTTTTCAATATGAACACGTGAGTTTCGGTTTCGGTTTCGGTTTCGGCCGAAACTGACCCTGGGGCCGAAAGTTCGGTTTCGGTTTCGGTTTCGGCTGGAAAACCAGTTTCGGTCGGACACTACTTAGTATACGCTTTTCTCATAGAAAGGGAATGAAAAGTAGAATATATTACTCGAGGGCAAATTATTTTTCCCCTTGGGCGGTGTACTTTGAATCCCTTACTGCGCTCAGGATTCTACGTTAGAATCCCTCGCTATGCTCGGGATTCTATTCTAGAATCCTTCGCTTCGCTCGTGATTCAAAGTAGCGCCCTCGCCGTAAAAATACTATTTTGCCCCCTTGTTATACAATCTACTATTAATTGCTACCTGGTCAGGTGAAAATCGCCCCATAAAAATAGAACGAAATAAACGAAACCAGATATTATAGGAAGATTTCATGGTCCTCAAACTCTAAGTCTTCTTATCTCGATTGTATCCTTACTGGCTGAATTGTTGGATCCCAGACATTCACGAAACATGCCCCTAAGAGAATTTGACGTGGTTATTAAAAAGAGCTCAGTGATGTGAAAAGAAAGAGCAATTATATAACACCTGATTCCAAAAAAACAGCAATGTATCAAAAAATACTTTTGAAAATACGTTATTTATATGAGCCCCATTACCCCACTGGACCTAAAAGACATTATAAACGTGTCAGACTTGAACTGATTAAAGCCATGCACTGTTCTTATTTTAGCTGTAGTTTCTATCGGCCTAATGCAGTCATTTCTAATTTTTCATAGATTCATCGACAGCCTGTTGATGAATCCATGAAATTTAAAATTGCTAATTATTTTAATAAATAAAAAGATTTTTGAGTTCTTTTTTGTTTTTATTTCATAAAAAAGGAAATTGAAGGCTTTACACACGGTCACATTCCAAAAGTATCACTTGGTCCCACGTAATACGTTGAAGTGAACAGAGGCAGGCTATGGAAACCTGCTTAGACTTGACCTTCAACATTGGCTTCATGACGACCTAACTCCTAGATGCCAAGATGGATTACTAACAAAACTTTCGGCCATCACGGGCAAGAAATCCATTCTCGACCTAACTACTCGAAAGCGTAAATATGAAAATTTACTGGTGAAATGTCTTCTATCTCAAAATTTGTCATTTTTAAATATGAGACAAAAGATATTTCGCAAATAAATTTCTGTCGACGTTTTCATCTCACATGATTTCGCCCTTATCTTGATCGATTACACAGAACAATAAACAAGTGTCAAGAGTTCCATTTGTTTATCTTCTGAGTAACAAAGTTCACGTTAATAGTATTATTAGTATGGACGGAGACCCTGACGGCCAGCAATGTGGCTAGATTGCTGAGCCTGCAGAGGGCGATGGCCGTCAGGGTGATAAGGGGATACCGCACGATTTCAGATGAGGTGGCATGTTTCCTAGCCGGGACCGCTCCATGGGACCTGGAAGCGAGAGCTCTTGCGTCGCTGTTTAGATGGCGCAAGGAGGCGCTGGAGCGGGGCCAAAGGCCTGCGTCTCGGGAAATCGAGGCCCAGCGGTCCCTGCTCCACCAGGAAACCGTGGATACATGGAAGGTGCGACTAGAGCAACCAAAGGGGGATTTGCCATAATCGCGGCCGTCAGACCGGTCATGGACGGGTTGCTGGAGAGGAGACACGGTACTCTCTCCTACCGGTTGTCACAGATACTTACCGGGCACGGTAGTTTCGGTAGGTATCTGTGATGAAGACACCGGGAAACAACGGTCGAGTGCCAGCAGTGCGAGGACCGCTGCGATGACACAGCGCTCCACACGTTGGTGTAGTGGACGCAACAGCGCCAGGTCCTTGTAGTGGGTCTGGACGTAGACACTCTCTCGCTCGAGACCATGGTGCAAGCCACGATCTCCAGCGGGAGTAAGTGGGACTGCGCCGCTGCTCTCTGCGAGCAGGTTATGCTCTTGAAAGAGGCGGTGGGGTAGGTACGGGAGAAAACTTTCCCACCCGAGTACCGCAGTTGGGCTAGCGACATGTCTTCTCCGAAGACTATCGGCCTCCATGACCGTGGGCCTGAGGACGGCGAGAGGGCTACTCACCGTCCTTACAGAAGCAGGCCCATGACGGCAGCGTGACGTGAAAAGTTCACGCACGCCCTTAGAAGCGGGATCACACCCGAAACCCCCCAAAGACGCGGTATAGCACCCGAACTACCCCCTGGGTGAGGCCGCAATTGTGGCCGTAGGTCTGTTAGAAGTCCTGGAACATCCTCCCGAGGGCTTACCCGGGGCTCCCAACTATAGGCTGTTGGGCGTTACGTGAGGTTTTTTAGTCGGTAGGAGTCCGGCATAGCACTCATGATGAATTTTATCTCACGTTAAAAAAAATAGTATTATTAGTACATATCTTTTTCTTCATTCAGTCTTTTCAAGAAGTGGAGTGGCGAGTGCGTGTCCCTCTCGGAGACTTTGATAGGATAAAGAGTAAAAAACTGGAAGATGAAAGCGTAAGGAGTATGTATGTAGGCTTAGTCAGTGAAAGGCTTGCAAACGCGAGCCTTTCCGACTTAAATGTGGATGAATGCTGGAATATTATGAAATAAAGTATAGTGGATAGAGCAAAAGAAGCATGTGGGAGTGCAAAGAGACATGAACATTCGAAAGGTGATGCAGAGATGCCTGGTGGGATGCAGAGGTTTAATCCTGCGTAGCAAGAAAGAAGAAAGGGTGTTTGGATTATGTGTCATCTCATCATCTTGCCAGGATTTGGGATTGATGGTGCGCTGCTTCGTGCCGTGTAGTCTACATATGTGGGATGTATGGCATGCGTGCGGGTGGGCGGCAGCCTGTCTCCCTGGTCTGACTTCAACATTGGCGTCAGACAGGGTTGCGTGCTGTCGGCCCTGCTGTTTGTCCTCTACCTGGACGATTGTCTTAAGAGAGTAAGATCGATGAATGTTGGATTGCGAATGGGTAACTTACTTGTGAATGTGAACTGTTTGCTGTATGCAGATGATGCCGTGCTCATAGCGGAATCGCCATCAGAACTATAGTCTCTAGTCACAGCGATGAAAGATGATAGTCTAATGAGAGGCTTACATTTGACCGCGACTAAAACGAAAGTGATGGTATTCGAAAGAGAAGAGGACAGAACGAATGCCAGGATAACTGTAAATGATGTAGTGCTGGAACAGGTAGATAAGTTTGTATATCTTGGATGTGCATTAAGCAGGGATGGACAGTACACCACTGATGTAGAAAGGAGGGTAACTGCGGGAAATAGAGTGAATGGAGCGTTAGGCAAATTTTTGGGTACCAAAACCCTAAGTCAAAAGGCCCAGCTCGCAGTACACAGTGCGGTGCTGATACCTACGCTAATGTATGGAAGCGAGAGTTAGGTACGGCAGGAAACGCATGAAAGTAGAATAAACGCGGTCGAGATGCGCGCGCTACGCAAAATCTGCGGAGTAACGCTCGCAGATCGCGTTCGCAATGAAGAAGTAAGAAAGAGAGTTGGTCTGGAAGAGAGTGTCGGTGCTAAAGTAAGGAAGGACATGCTACGATGGTTCGGGCATGTGGAGCGAATGGGTGATGAAAGAATGACAAAACAGATATACAACGCGAAAGTGGATGGACGTAGGAGTCGGGGAAGGCCACGACACACCTACCACGACCAAATTAATCGTGTGTAGGTGGTGTCAAAGCCGAAGGAACCGACGTACATGCATACAAAAGAAAAATGAAAGTTGAAGAAGCAAGTGAGGTGTGTATGGACCGTGCCGTGTGGCGCTCGATTCTTTCTGCCTACCCCGCAAGGGATTTGGCGTGAAGGAACCATGAATAAAGTTTCAAAAACGGGAAAATTTATTCCTTTTGAGAGTATACGTTGCATGCGCTGAGTAAATATAATTAAAGTTACATAAAAATTGTGAATTGCGAAATTGTTCATTTTAAAGTTTTATAAAAATTCTCCTCCTATTTTTATAAGTAGTATAATACGGTCAATTTTTAAAAAAGGTAAAACTAAAAACCGATTAAAACTATTCACACAAATATCTACTCCATTCTATTCATTGTTCGCTAGTGCGTTGTGATCCGCCGCTACTTGCGTTACTATCGTAATCTGTCACCGACTGACGCGGCGCCGCGTGAATATGGCGCGCGATCGGCGTATATATATGGCGTAGCGGCAGTGAATCATGCGATTTGGTTAGGGTAAGGCAAGCTCTTAACCAAGGAAATTATGGTTTGAGGTTAATTTTGTTTAGGTGGTTATAAAAAAAATTACATCAAACTTACCAAGTGAATGGTGATTACAAGAAAAATAACAACGAAGGCTAATGCGGAAGCTCCGCTCCCGCCTTAGCCTTCTAACCTAATCTATCGAAGTCGGCTTGAGCGGGGTTAATCCTGTAGTGCAGATATTATAAGAAATGGACATTTTGAGAAAAGGACATTTTGCGAAAAGGACATTTTGAGAAAAGGACATTTCGCGACAAGGACATTTTGAGAAAAGGACATTTCGCGAAAAGGACATATCGAGAAAAGGCATTTTGGGAAAAGGACATTCTGAGAAAGGACATTATGAGAAAGAACATTTCAAGAAAAGGAGACGCTCCTGGGTTATCCTCCCGAGGGCTTACCCGGGGCTCCCAACCGGAGGCTGTTTACAGGACACGTGAGGTTTTTTAGTCGGTAGGAGTCCAGCATATAATCCATAAGGATTTTCGCTCACGTAAAAGCAAGAAGACGGTGCTCAAAAACCTTCAAGGTAAAATTGTATAATATTAGAAGTATTAAATAAGAGAAAGGGTTGAATGTAGAACAAATACATTTAACGTTACATCATTCGTATCATTTAAGATTAACATCGAGTAAAGGCCAACAGAAAGGTTCCTGGATAGCTATTATGCGTAACGAAAATGGTCGCTAGCTAGCAACCCAGAACCATAATGATAATCGGAAATTGTGATGTTGAACAGTCAGGAACAGTTATGTCCCAAGTTCACGATTCACTAGATATAATAAAAGGATACAGTGGTGCTGAGATAAATGCACGAATCCGAGGGCTATTAACATCGTTTTGCGGATGAGCGCCGACAGTAATTGCCGTGTCGGCGTGCGGACACAAAATTTATAGCCTCACTGTGGATAATTGTGTCGACTCCGTAGTTAATGTGTGGTCTTTGCGACACTTGCCGAATACACTACATCTTGACAATGACAACCACAAGACAGTTGAACTTCTGCCTCATGGGATAATTGCCCTTTTTTTATTGGAAAGAATACTAGCAATTGTAATTCCTGTATAGTTGTTAACCGGCCCTTTTTTTAGGAACGCATTTGACGAGAACCCCATTTTGGGGATTCCCTTTATAATGTCGCGTCACAGTTATTTAACCTGTGGCCTATCCTGCAACTTGGGTCAGGCTAAGCAGGCGCCATACTGTTTATAACAGAGTAGTCCCTCTCCAAGTTTAGCCCTTGTTTAAAGGAGTAGAAACCAAGCTTCTCTTCAGGGATGGGAATCTGAAACAAACATGAGTCGACTTGCCTAAATGCATTTCATCGCGCCAAAAATAATCTTACATTCGGGATAGCTTCGCGTTTTTATAGATAGATAAGTCCACTATCTTCAAATCGCAAGATTTATGCTTATACTTTCCACGCTTCCTCTTTAATACTTTGCAAATAGTATGGTTCTCGCTCCACTAAACTAATGTTATTATCTGACCAAACCCACACGGTGGCGCCTCAATCGGTAATCGTAATAAATTTCTCATACTGAAATATTGCCTTGGTGTACTACATAACGAATATAGACCTTAAAACGAATTAATAAATAAAGCAATATTCTAGATACTTTTGAGCAAGCGTATGAGCGGATTACTAGAGGTTCCGTAGTAGGCTGCTTACAATCTCGCTAGAAAAGCAATATCCATTATCTTGGCGAGACTGTTTTGCATTGTTAGACTATTTGAAGAGACCTAGCTTACTCTGCTGGCTCACTATGAACCTCATGCATTTACGTTTTAACATCACGTTTTATACAACACTAGGTACTATACTAGGTAATATAACACCTCGAACGTAATACTTGCTTAAACTTACTTATTATTAATGCAAAAAAGGTTTGACTTTCGGGTAGTAAAAAACCTTCCAGCGGTTTAGCAAACCAGGTTACTGGCAGTCTAGTAGCATTTTTGGGGTCAAATTGAAAATGATGTTGAAATCGATTGTCTTCTTTAAATTCAATCTTGTTCAAAATAAATATCGACGAGTGTTTTGGGCAACTTTGCACCGGATGCAATCCGGGGCGGGTATTTAGTTAAAAATATTTGACGTTATATTGTATGATATTATTGAGTTTTTGTTTATTTTTATTAAAAAAATAATCAAATCTAATTTATTAGAATTTCCATTAAATACATATTAAATACAAATAAATATTGCTTAACTTTCAGGCTCTAATTCAAAATATCTTAGATATTAACATATTAGTTTAAAGCCTTTACCATCATTGTACATACCTACCTAGTTCATTGTACAGTTAACACATCGTGCATCCGGACCCGACTCAACAAACATTTGCACAGCACTTAGCTGTGTACAGTACTGCTCTCCTTACCAGAACATTGTCCTCAAGTAGCTACAAATAGGTGACTAAGTACACTCAAATAGCCTTTAAGTAAACCAGCAAACTATGCAGAAAGTAGACAGGTGTACGTTTCAAGTAATACTCTTTACAATGCTCTGTAATGCTTGTACTGCAAAGATTTTATTTGTGGACGTGTAAAATCGGTTCTGATTGTTGAAATTTTGGTTCAGTATAGTATCATTTTTTTCTTGTTTAAGTGCTCGGTGACGGCAAAAGCACAAAATAACCTATTTTATTTATGTACAGACGGAAACCTGCATACAAAGTGCGCCCGGACTATGTACACTGTAGACCCAGCTCACGAAGTTTACGGACACGAGGACAAAGGATTATCATAGTAGTTTTCGATACTTTTTTTTTTTTTTTTTTGTTTAACGTGAGGGAAAATCCTCATGGATGTTATGCCGGACTCCTACCGACTAAAAAACCTCACGTAACGCCCAACAGCCTATGGTTGGGAGCCCCGGGTAAGCCCTCGGAAGGATGTCCCAGGAAAGTTTTCGATACTGATGCAAAACACTGTGATTTATCAGACAGATAAACATGCAGGAAGGATGTTTTATTATAGAATGCAGAGATAAAGTTAATTATGAAACTGCTGGACGTTGTTCACAAGAGATTGAGTTTCTCGGACATTGAACTCTTTAATTGAAAATCATAAGATTTTACTTTTCTAAGAACCTCGAGATAAATCAGGAGAAAAATACGCGAGTTAAAAAGATTGCCACCTACATGTGAACATATTGAACATAATTATCAAGACAGAATTAGATAATCGTTTAATCATCAAATAGATGTTACAACCTAAGATGAATTTTGCGATATTGGGCACTCTCACGTTTCGCTGAACGCGACTTCGATTTGCTTTATGTGCTAATTAGTAAAGTTTCGCCTTTGACGTAGCGAGACGGTGTGTCGGAGAGCAAACGTGTGGGGGTGGCACAAGCTCTTCCTAAATTCCTAATAACTGTCATCGTTAGGGAACTTGAAGAGGTATCTTTTGGCGCGACTCAATACATACCATAACAGCGTTACAACCGAGGTTTCCAAGTCTGATCTTTGGTTTAATAGTTATTCAGAAATAAATAGTCTTAAAGCGCTACGGGATAGGATATTGTGCGCGATCGCTTATACCCACATGTATTGCCTTCGTAGTGTAATAATAGTGACAATACCGAGCATAATAAATATATTTGTTAGTACGTAGCTTTTAACAGATGCTATGTTCCAGCTAGCATTGTGTGTTATTTAAGATCGATTTATTTAAACTGCAGTCGGCTTAAGCTGTAAGTTTTTTAAAACGCTATTTTTTTTTAAGGTTTCTGTACATGCTTTTTGCTTTGATATAATCCAAGTTTCGTCTGACCTATATAAGTTTTTAAATAGTAGGTGCAAGCGTCACTCATCTCAAAATCAATTATCTAGCTTAACGAAGTGATAATTTACAGAACATTGAGCTAGCGAGATTAAATAACAAAATAGATACTGTACTCGTACGACTGTATGTTTTGTTTTCAAATAATAAACAAATTTTATCACTGTTGCGCATTCAGTTATACCTACAAGGAATTAGAATAGACGAGGGTATCCGTTGATTTAACTTGTCACAGTAAAACCGGTACTACGGTACCTGTATTGCCGAGTGACATCGTGATAGGCACAATACTGTATGCAGATGTGTCAAGACTGTCACTATGACATAAATTTATGAGTTCATTGTTATTACTAATTCTGGGCTCCCGACCATAGGCAGTGGTAGGGCACCCTGTGGCTTTAACCGGTAAGAGTACGGCTTATTATTCATGAAGGAAAGCCAACCTCAACTGAATTGGGAGAAAAACTCTGAGAATGATGATGACAGTTAACAACAAATATAAAATATTGCCCACTTTATGAATTAATAAATAAATTAAATATATAATACTAGCTGACGCCCCCAGCTTCGTCCGCGTAAAGATTTTTCCTGTTCCCGCTTCCCGTGGGAACTTATTCCCGGGATAAAAAGTAACCTATGTGTTATTCCAGACTATAATGTGTTCCTGTTTCAAATTTCAGCCAGATCCGTTCAGCCGTTCGAGCGTGAAAGAGTAACAAACATCCACACTCACAAACTTTCGTATTTATAATATCAAAGTAAGATAATAATGTAATAGCTTATCATGGTTATTTTCTTAGTAATAGAATTATCTAATATAGTTTGGACATCTGTAAGAATGAAAGTAGGATTTTTCATTTTACCACAACAACAAACAAAAACCCAAAGCAAAAACATCCTCCTTTATGATAAGCGTAAACAGTGATATGGTTAGGGTCGCAATCCTCACAAAATATAGCTGACGTGCATTTATCGATAAAGGCTTAGTGAAACGGGTGGTTTGGAAACTTGGCAATTAATATACATCTGTTGTTATTCTTTATGTCACTGAACTCCTCCTAAACGGCTGGACAGTTTTAAATGATTTTTTTGTGTGCGTTTGGGTGGCGCCCTGCAATTTTTAGGGTCACAAATCAGCAGACGGCACCACAGTCGGTTTAAGGAACCTAGTGCTGTAACGTTAACGAAGTTGCGCTGGTCAGCTAGTAGCTACATATATAAAAGCACTAACTTCTATAATAATATGCACTTGCGAGTCCAAAAAACTCTTTTTATAAATGGGGCAGACAAGCAAATGTCCACTTAATCAAAAATGTGCATCGTAGCTTATGCACTTTTGCAAATGCAGAAGTGCTAGACGCACATTACGGACCGAGGAAAATAAAATCTACGTGCCACTTTGAAGAACCGCATACGGTAGACCTACAAGAAAACAGGCAGAGGCAGGCAGTTCTTTCCATAATCTAAGCAGTTTCTCTTCGTTTACTTTCATTTGTGTGTAATTTATCTATAATGTATCTATTTATTTAGAAACAGCATGTCTATCAGTCGTCTAAATCCCATAGCACAAGCTTATAGCTTAGTTTGGGCTAGATGATGTTAAGTGAGAATGTCCAACAATATTTATTTATTTAGTACTAGCTAATGCCCGCAGCTTCGCCGGCGTGAAATTTTGTTCCTAGACTATAACATATCTCTGAATAGCCATCCGTAGGCACCAAATTTCAGCCAGATCCGTTCAGCCGTTACAGCGTGAAAGAGTAACAAACATCAACACTCACAAACATTCGCATTTATAATAATAATAAAAAAAATACTGGCAGCTCAACGTCAACATTTTGCTAGACCGAATTTATTGATTTTAATTGTAAAACGACATAATAATACAAAATTTTCTACAGAATTATCTTCTAAAACTGGAAAAGTGTGAGAAATCCACAACATGAATATGTTTTGAAGAAAAATACAACAAAATGAAATATACTACACAATGGTTCTGTATTTGACAGATGTCAAGACACAATATTTACAATTATAAAACACAATAAAATGGTAAAATAAATGTTGACCCGATCCAGAAAACGAGAAGCACAAGTAACACCTCCGGACTCATCACTCAGCTCCGCCTCTCTTCCCCGTGAATGTGTAACAGCGCCAAGGGGAATCGCAGAGGCGTCGAGCTCATCGTCGAGTGATGAGTTTTTCTCTCCGCCGACGTCGCCAACACCTGTACGTCGGCCGGGGAGAGGCCGGCCACCGTCTCGCTTGGGACCCCGACGCCCACCGGCATCGCATAGGGCCCCTGCTTCCGGTGGTAATGTGCACCGCATGAGATGGACCACACCTATCAATGAAAATGTCATGCGGGCATATTTTATGGCTACAGAGGTTGAAACCAACCTCACTGCGTATCGTAATCGTATACTGCCACTGTTTCAGGAGCTTGAACCATCTATCAACGTATCGGCTCAACGATTATCGGACCAAGTGCGTGTCATTCAACGCAATCGTATGTTGGATGACGCTGTACTTGACCGTTTACGGTCAGAGTGTCTGCAGAATAGGCGTGTTATCCCTCCTCCGCAACAAACTGTAAGTACAGCAGATAATATCAGCATAGTTGTGGATGACAGTATCACTGCTGTGGATGACTCGTATATTCGTGCAGATACGCAGTACAATGACGAGGCTAGGGTAACTTTGGAATGTGCAATTCATGAATATCGTTTCATACCTATTGAATTAAGACCACGATTGCCCCCGTTACCCATGCATAGAAAAAACCTGATGCTGGTTAGTGCGGTTGACTCACTATTATCTATTTATTTAGATGATAGTGGGTATCTCGGTGATACCCATTCGATCCTGTATTGTGCAGCTGTTGCGGTTTGCCGTGTAGCTAAAGTAAAAATGCCATCTAAAGACCTGGTTACACGGCCAAAGCCAACCGTTCCTGTTTGGCAATCCAGGATCGAAAGACGTATCGCCGAAGCGAGAGTGCTAATCAGCAAGTTAACCAGTTTCAGATCAGGTAACACTCGGCCAAAAGTGATGCGCTTTGTGAAACGAGCGTTTTCTGGGACTGAAATTAGTCCTGAGGAATATACCGCTCGGGTCACAGAGCGCATTGATTTTTGGAAACAAAAAGTCTATGCATGGGCACACCGTATACGTAGGTTTAGAAAGCGCGTCGATCGATTTCAAATTAATTGCTCATTCCAAAGAGACCAGAGGTGTGTTTATAGAAATTGGGAGCAACCAGATAAAGGTGTGAGTATTGGTAGCCTACCGGATGCTGATGAAACGAACATGTTTTGGCGAAGCGTCTGGTCGGCACCTGTAAAACACATCGAAGATGACTGGATGTGCGGTGTCGAGAGAGCATGTGAAGGTGTTGTAAATATGGAACCAATAAGAAGAATTAAATAGATTGTTCAGATGTGGCTAATGCAGTTCGTTCGGTATCAAATTGGAAATCTCCAGGACCGGACGGACTGCATAACTTTTGGATTAAATGGTTCCGTAGTTCACATGCTCTTTTGGCATCTCAGTTCCAGGCGGCCATTGATTCTGGTTCACTCCCAAATTTTATGACCACAGGAGTTACTCACCTGCTACATAAGACAGGAAGTACCTCGAACCCCAGCAATTATAGGCCGATCACTTGTTTGCCATCGGTCTATAAACTTCTCACATCCATTTTGAGGGACAAAATTGCCAAGCACATTAGCTTTAATACGGTAATAAGTGCCTCTCAGAATGGATGTAGAAGTGGCGCTCGAGGTACTAAAGAGCTCCTCCTCATTGATATGGCCATCAGCCAACAGGTTCGCCGCAACCGCAAAGATCTCTCCGTATGTTGGATAGATTATAAGAAGGCGTTCGATTCCGTACCTCATACGTGGCTTTTGAGGGTGCTGGAGTTGTATAAAGTAGATACAACTCTCTACACCTTTTTAAAGTCGTGTATGAGTCAATGGAGAACAATTCTTAGCTACCCAGGATATCGAGGGCCATGCGGTAGTGGTGAACCTATAAAAATCGAGCGTGGAATATTCCAAGGTGACAGTTTGAGTCCTCTTTGGTTTTGCCTAGCACTGAACCCTTTAAGTACTCTACTTGAAAGTTCAGGGTTAGGTTATAGGTTGCGAAGAGGAGGTCAGGTAATATCTCACTTACTTTATATGGATGATTTAAAGTTGTTTGCTACAACAAACTCACAATTGATAGATTTACTAAAGGTAACTGAAAACTTTAGTAATTCTATCAAAATGGAGTTTGGTGTAGATAAATGTGCAGTCATGCATATTAAGCGAGGGAAGATAATGGAATCAGATGGTATTCAGCTTTCTGATTCCGTCCATCTGACGTCACTCCTCGTAACTGATACCTATAAGTACTTGGGTATATCGCAGGCTTTGTGCATCAATGAAACTGACTTGAAACATTCATTGCGAGAGCGTTTCTTTGGTCGCCTGAAAAAGGTACTAAACAGTCTTTTATCAGGTGGCAACAAGGTTCGCGCTTATAATGGATGGGTCATACCACTTCTGATGTACTCCTTTGGTATACTCAAGTGGACTCAAACCGAATTGGACGCTTTGGATCGGAGGGTGCGCACATTGCTAACCGCATACCGTATGCATCATTCACGTTCATCTTTAATGAGGATGTACATCCCACGAAGATATGGAGGACGTGGCTTTTTAAATGCCAAAAGCCTCCACAATCGCGAGGTGTACAACCTCAGGCAGTATTTCCTTAGCATGAACGTGGATATGCATTGTGATGTGGTTGCAGTGGACGCTGGACTCACCCCGCTTGGTTTGGCTAAAGAGAACTGGCATAGGCCTACAGTACTTAGCCTTGGTGACCGTCAGAAGGTATGGCAGAGTAAGGAGCTACACGGGAGGTTCTATCAGGCCTTACATGGGTCTGATGTGGACTTTTTAGCTTCCGTAGCCTGGCTACGTTTCGGTGATCTTTTTGGAGAAACCGAAGGGTTTGTCTGTGCAATTGCAGATGAAGTTATCAAGACGAACAACTATAGGAGGCATACTATGAGGGACGGCACGATCGACATTTGTCGAGCGTGTCACCAACCTGGTGAGTCCCTCAGACATATAGTTTCCGGTTGTCCTCGTCTTGCTAACAGCGAGTACTTGCACAGGCACAATCAAGTAGCCAGGATTATCCATCAACAGCTCGCTCTTAAGTACCACCTGGTGGACGTTGAGGTTCCGTATTATAAGTATGTTGCCGAACCAGTTCTCGAAAATGGTTTTATCACATTGTACTGGGACCGTTCTATCATCACAGACAGGACTGTTTTAGCTAACAAACCTGATATTGTGGTGATAGACAGGTCCGAGCGCAAGGTTATGATTGTCGATGTTGGGGTGCCTCCTATGAGGCTACACCTAAACGGATATTGGTATTACGTCGACCCTTGTTAACCAAGTCGAGGTCAACGCACCAATCTATAACTACGCAATTACGCAAGTACTTACGATCTTGCACAATATAGATGTCTAGAACCTATTCAACCATATGCGTGTTCCTGTATGCTGTGCTGACTGCAGGGATAACTTACACTGGGAGTGACTGCCACTGGCCTTGCCTTTCAATAAAAATGCTAATTTACCAATAGAACTCAAAGTATATTTTGCCAAAAACACTAATATTATTCTATCTGAACTACAACAACTCAGGCGGGCCAGCGCGCAGTAACTGGCCCGACACGCATTCATCGCTCATTCACAGAACTGCTGACAGACAAATTCCTTTAAACTTACATTGTAGGTACAGCCGTAAACTACATCCCCCAAATTTTTACAAAAAAAATTTTTGACAAGTAACATATTATTAGTACAACAATAAAAGTTATTTAAGTAGTAAAACTATGGTCACCCTATCATTACATTCATTTGAACAATATTCAACAAGCTTCATTCAAAACACTTAGTCAACATTATTACCGATAACAATTGCTGCGACTCGTATTTCACTTCGCCGTAGGTAACCATGACGTTGCTGCATGGTTAGCGGCTGACGTCAATGTTAACATAGCAACATAGTGCCTATACTTGTTGTATTTGACTTTCTTGAAACCTTTTTATAGATTTATCCATCTTATTCTCCATCCATTTCTTACTAAATGAGTGACACATGCCACAACATTTGCACAGAGTGATTATCAAAACTAGTATTCCAATGACTAAAATCACTATCCCGAACGTTTTCACATGACTTTCAATATTTGTAAAATCGAGTTGGTTGGCACCGTTCTGAGCTATTATAATCTCTTCATTTTTGCTATACGATTTGCCCATTGTTAAAATAATTTTGATTTATTTAATTAATTAAGTACACAATACAAATAACTAGGTGCTCAACTGACGTACAGTGCTAAATGTGGACTTAAGATATTTGTCTAACTTTACATTAAGATGATGAAATACGCTTTCGCACTGTCGCATTTTTAAAGTAGGTTGCTTACTCCGAATTAAATTCATGACAATTCGTTTTTACATTTTAACAAACTGTTGCCTAACATAGAAAAATATGGTGACCATGATTAAGTGTAAATACAAGACTTATTCATACACAATAAAATAAAATATAGCTGGTTTATTAAACTAAATTGGCCCTTTAAAAACATAATTCTACACATTAAATCTGACGGGTAACTTTACAATACGGCCACTTTTTGTCGTTTTATTACTATTCTCGGGAATTTGCTTACATGCTACAGTTACATCTTTGCCAACGCTGGTCCCATGCCAACTGCTATCAGTCTCTGTATTATCGTTATTTATTATGAAAGCTGGCTTTAACCTATCAATTGACACATTTATAGTTCTGTTTGGCAACTGAATTGTATAAACTTTGTTTCTTCTATTTAGGACTAGGTAAGGACCATCGTAGGGTGGTACCAATGGTTTCCGTACCGCATCATTGCGAATAAATACTCGTTCGCACTTAGCTAATTCATCATGAACAAATAACGCGCGCGAGTTTCGGGGTACTGCCGATACTGGTTTCAATTTACTTATGTTGTATCTTAATTCTTCTAAAAATGTACTCCCTTCGCTCAATTTCTTATCTGAGACGTCATAAAAGTCTCCAGGTAAGCGTATGGTTTGACCATATAAATATTCCGCGGGGCTCACACCGTTATCGCTCCTTCCTACAGTACGTAAACCTAAAAGAACTGTTGGTAATTCGTCACACCATGTACTATTATTTGATAACCGTGCCATTAATGCCTGTTTTAAAGATCTATGCCACCGTTCGAGAAGTCCGTTACTCTGAGGATGATAGGAGGTACATCGTATCTTCTTAATACCCATTAACTTTAATAATTGCTCAAAGAGATTACTTTCGAATTGCCTGCCTTGGTCGGTTGTTATTTTAAAAGTATTTCCAAACCGGCAGATCCACGACTCGTAAAATACTTTAGCTACTATCTCTGCCGTTATTTCGTTCACCGGCACTGCTTCCGGCCATCGCGTACATCTATCAATCATCGTGACCAAGTACCTATGCCCATCTTTGCATGTCTGAAGTGGACCTACTATGTCTATATGAACGTGGCTTAACCGCTCAGCATTCGGAAACTGTTGCAGTCCTGATACCGTGTGTCTGCCTATTTTTGCCTTCGGACACTTTAAACACGTCTTTGCCCATTGGCCGACGTTCCGATTCATACCTGGCCAAAAAAATCGTTGCGCAACTAATTTTCTCGTTGACCTAACGCCCGGATGACTAACATCATGTACCGCATGAAAACCTATTTGTCTGAAACTTTTGAGTAAGTACGGTCTACACGTATTTAACCTATTTTCACAATAAATTGGTTTATCATAATTTGGCATAAAAATCTTTTGTAACTTAATATTATCATTATTTCCATTTAATAATTCTAATAACTCGCTATCGCTTTCTTGCGCTGTAGCTAATTCCGCGTAATCTATTACCGTTGGGCAGTGTATGGTTTCAATTCTCGAAAGTGCATCCGCTGAAGCGTTATCATTCGCCTTAACGTATCGAATGTCTGTTGTAAATTCACTGATATACAATAACTGCCTAGTCAGCCGTGGCGTTTCGCTACCTGTTTCTATTTTGTTAAACGCAAACGTTAAAGGTTTATGATCGGTAAAAACAGTTAATTCTCTTCCCTCATACATGTACCTAAAATGCTTCATAGCTAAATAAATCGCTGTGAGTTCTCTATCATAAGTAGAATATTTTTGTTGGGCTTTCGTAAACTTTTTCGAAAAATATCCTAAAGGTAACCACTTACTGTTTACCCACTGGTGTAAGGCTGCCCCCGCACACGTGTCCGACGCATCTGAAAATAGCGATAATTGTACGTTAGTAACTGGGTGAGATAACATCACTACACACACTATCTTTCAATTTATTTTTGCACCGATCAAATGCCTCATTCGACTCTGGCGTCCATGAAATTTTTGTTTTATCTTTCTTTTTTGCTCCCTTTAAAAATTCGTTCAATAACGATTGGTGTTCAGCTGCGTGGGGTATACTGGATCTGTAAAAATTTATCATCCCCAAAAATCGTCGTAGTTGTTCGATGTTTTCTGGGCGAGGATACTCTGTAATTGCCCTGACCTTGTTCTCTAGAGGACGTATGCCCTCTTTAGAAACTTGGTATCCTAAAAATTCGACACTATCTTTACCAAATTCACATTTAGCCATATTTATCGTTATACCAAACTTCGAAAAACGATCAAATACCTGTCGCAAATGTATCTTATGCTGTTCCATGGAGTCGCTTGCTATGATGACGTCATCTATAAAACTGAATAAAAAATCTAGTAATTCTAGTACTGTATTATTCATAAATCTAGAAAACGATTGACTTGCTGTACGCAAACCAAAGTTGAGCCTTAAAAATTCAAAAAGTCCGAATGGTGTTATGACAGCTGTCTTCTCAATGTCTTCTGGTGCAATTTTTACAAAGTGATATGCCTTATTAATATCTAGCTTTGAAAAAAATTTCTTACCTGATAATATATACCTACGTGAAATCTAGGAGCCTTGGCACGGGGTAACGATCCGGTTTGGTGATCGCGTTCAGTCGCCTGTAGTCACCAACAGGTCGGAGGTCCCCATTCTTCTTTGCCACCACGTGCAACGGGCTGGCCCACTCGCTCTTGGAACGTCTGCATACGTCAGGATGTTCTACCTGCAACTTCACTTTCACTAGAGAACTGCACTCCTTGGCAAGTTTCTCACTGTCTAAGACCTGGAATGACTCCTGGCAATCCTCTCGATTGATCAAGGGAAAATTTCATGGTTCCATACAGCCTACAATCCTCTGCAGACGGTAGAAGAATAAGACGGTTTTCTCAATTATAATTCGCTTACGCCTAGGATTTGTCTGCACACCTGTGTTTCTGGCCGAAATTCGCATTCGGGATCACTCTCTTTGAAATGAAATGAAATGAAAAAATCTTTATTCATATAGGTCACAATGTAACGCTTATGAACGTCAAAATGATTGCTTCTACATTTACATTTACTGCCAGATTCGCAAAGCAATAGGTAGAGCTGGAGAAAAAAAGAACCTGGCAATAAAACTCCAGCCACTCTTTTAACATCCAGTAGGTAATTACAAATCATTCAACAACTACAGAGGTGTAATTGTTGAATGATTTGTGTGATGAGATTTGTACACGCGAGTTTTCATTAAGCAATATCCTTTTTTAAACAAAATTCGTCTAGGTAGGTACATAATTTATTTTTTTGTTTGTTGACTTGGAGCGCCTTAAACCCACGCATTTTTATCATCTATATAGTCTTGAATTGTATAATATGCCTTGCTACATAATTTGGCTTTAATGGTAGCTTTGAATTTGTTTATTGACAATAATCTAGTTTCTTTGAGAAGTTTATTATAAAACTTTATACATTGTCCGACAAAAGAACTGCTTATACTGTGTAGACGAGTAGCATGTAAAACAAGATTATCTTTATGCCTGGTATTTACATTGTGTATATCACATTTTTTTAGAAATTGGTCCTTATTTTTATGCACATAAATTAAATTTTCATATATGTATTGTGATATAACAGTTAGAATATTAATTTCTTTGAATTTTTCTCTTAGAGAAACTCTAGGACCTAGCTGGTATATTGCTCTCACAGCTCTCTTTTGTAATATAAATATGTTATTGATGTCCGCTGAATCTCCCCAGAGAAGAATTCCGTATGACATAACACTATGGAAATAACTGAAATAGACTATTCTAGCCATTTCAACATCAGTGAGCCGTCTAATTGTTTTAACTGCATATGCAGCAGAACTTAATTTACCTGACAATTTTTCTATATGCGGGCCCCAGTGCAACTTCGAGTCAATTGTAATGCCTAAAAATACTGTAGTCTCCACAGAGTCCAGCCCGGATCCATTCAGTTGTACATTGGTCGCCACCTGTCTCACATTAGGTGTCGAAAACTTTATTACTTTAGTTTTTTTATCATTTAAAAGAAGGTTATTAACGCTAAACCAATAAACAACTTTTGAAAGTGCACTGTTAATATCGTCATAATCCATTAACTGTCTATTAATTTTAAATGTCAGAGAAGTATCATCCGCGAACAGAACAATCTCATGTTCATCCCTAACATAATAAGGTAAATCATTTATGTATATTAAAAAGAGAAATGGACCAAGGATTGAACCCTGCGGGACACCCATTACAACTGGGGTCCCTGGAGATCGTATACCGTTTACTTCAACCCTCTGAATTCTATTGCTCAAATAAGAAGTCATGAGGTCGAGAGCTCTATTCCTGACACCATAGTGGCGCAACTTTTTGACCAGAGTTTCGTGGTGAACACAATCGAAGGCCTTAGACAAATCGCAAAACACACCCAGTGCATCCTGCGAATCCTCCCAAGCCGTGTAAATACTCTTAAGTAAAGCAACTCCTGCATCCACTGTTGAACAACCCTTTGTGAACCCGAACTGTTTCCTGTGTAGTAAATTATGTTTATTAAAGTGACTGAGCAACTGTTTAAGCATTAGCTTTTCAAAAATTTTACTGAGTGTAGGTAATATGGAAACAGGTCGAAAGTTCGAGGGATCCTCACTATTTCCCGCCTTAAATAAAGGTATGACTTTACTATGTTTCATCAAGTCAGGAAACACACCAGTCTCGACACAGCTATTGAACACAGTTGCCAGATGCGGGGCTATTACAGTTATAATATGAGCAACAGTTTTGACAGATAGACCCCATAAATCTTTAGTGGTTTTCATATTAATTTCTTTAAAAGTTTTTAAAACATCTATAGGACTGACAGCTGAGAATTCAAAGTCTGTGCCGCATTCGTCTACGCCAAGTTTTAGAATTTGTTCGGCAGAAGCAGAGCAAGAAGAGAGACTTCTGGTAATAGAAACTGGAATGTTAGAAAAATATTTTTCAAATTCAGTCGCAACTTCCAAGTCCTCTTCAATATCAAAATTATCTATTTTTAAATGAAAATCATTACAACGTATTTTAGATTTACCAGTTTCAATGTTTATGACATTCCAAGTTTCTTTAATAATATTATTTGAACATTTGATTTTATTTTTTAAATAAATAGATTTCGCTCTAAGACAGGCTTGTCTGAATGTTTTTGAATATTTTTTTACAAATTCTTGAAATTGCGGATTGTGGTTATAGGACTTCTCTTCATGTAGTTCATACAGTTTGTTACGGCTTTTATAAATTCCAGGAGTTGCCCACTCACTCATGGAGAAACGTTTATTAAAAGATCGGCGCTTAGGTGTGAAAATTGCACTGAACTCACCATTAATCAAGTTGACTAATGAGTTATACAAGTGATTAGAACTACCGTGATAGGGCAACAACTGTACCTTTTGTGTAATATTACATTTAAAATTTTGTATACGGCTTTCACTGAATGTTATCATATTTACTTGTCTCTTTTGGACTTTTTCAGAAATGCAGAATGAGACAAACTGCCCTGTGTGATCTGAGCGAACTTTTTTGATAATAGATTTATGTATGGATTTCTCACTACTATATATGTTATCAATGCATTTTGCAGTTGTGGCCGTTATTCTGGTTGGTTCCATAAAATTGTTATATAAATTAAATGATTTAAATAGATTCAGAAGGTCCAAACTTTCTGAAGTTTTCACCAAAATATCTATGTTAAGGTCTCCACATACAATAACAGTTTTATGGCTATTATAAACTTTATTTAGAGCGCACTCCATAATCTCCAAAGAAACATCAAAAGGGGCGCACGGAGGTTTATACATATTTAATACAATGAATCGCTCCAATTCAACACATGAAATTTCTACAACCCGTTCAACGGATAGACTAACAACATCACATCTATCTTTAAATTTTAATAATTTACTAACCAATATTGACGAGCCACCTCGTATATAATTTTTCCTGTTGAACGAGCTTGCAACCTTATGATTATTAAAGCTGTAAGTGAATTCATGGCTTCTTAGCCAGTGCTCATTTAAACATACAATGTCAATACTGCTGGAATTCATAAACAATTCCAATTCCAGCTCCTTCCCATCCAAACCTTGAATGTTTTGATGGACCAGGTTAATACATTTTATAATTTCTTTATTTTTAGTATAACAAGGTGTTAGCTTGCCAGAGAAACATTTTGTTGTCTTACTATTCTGGATATTTGTCTGCTTGTTGGATAAGACTTCAATACTATTGTGTGCTATGTTTGAACTACTAGATATATTGTTATTACAGCACTCAGAATTATTACTTTTTAAAATATTATTTGTGGTAGGCTCAATGGTCTCAAAAGACCTGTAGCCATGGCCAGATTTTTTATCTGTTGTCATATAACCTAGTTTTTTGACTTGTTTGGGACGCCTTCCCAACCTAGTATGTCAACACTATTATTAAAATTATACTCAATATGAGCAGTTTTATTAGAAGCCAAAAGTTTGGCTTGATTCAATAAAAAATTTGATAGCAATATCGCTACCTGTCGTCTTAAGAACTTAGATAGTAAGTATCTATTTATAGTCAAAAAAGATTCACGTAATACAAGATTACAGTCGAATAATTCAAAATTTCTACTATTATTAGTCAACTTGTATAATTTTCTGTTTATTTTGTATCGAGTATTGTTCTCATTACGTGAGAAAGATTTACTATAAGGTAATGTAGACAATATTACCTGTTTGACTGACAATTTTGACAACTTTTCATGGAAATTATTAATAGTGTTTATATTTACATAGTCTCTCCTGCCAATAAATATAACTATTGTTGATTGTGGGCAGTGTGTACTAGTCAATACTTTACTAACTATTTGAGAGTAGGTGGCCCCAGGAAATGAATTAATTATGACTGAACTACTCATATGTTGAACTAAGTGGTAACCTAAGTTCTGGCCGATTTCATCACAATATACAACTATCTTTCCAGTATTTACAATTTCTGAAACCTTTGTTACAGGGTCAGCAGAGGAAGTTAAGTTTAATTGTATAGCATGTTCATCCATACTGCCCGCTAAGTGAACCCCTGGAAGCGTTGACTCAGTCTGGGATGTTATGGGCAAGGAAGAATGTGGCAGAGATTCTTCACAGGCTGGTGATTGATTATATAATTTCTCAAGTGAATGGAACCTTTGTTCATTGCTGTGACAAGACTCAACCAAGCTATTTAGTGCCTCAATATACTCTCCAATTTCTTTTTGTGATATTTTGTACTTTAATGTTATTGACTCTAAAGACTTATTTAAATGTATGATTTCTGACTGCAATTGAAGTATATCAGTCTCATACTGCTCTGTTTGAATGGTTAATTGTTTTCTACTAGTTTCCACTACTTGTTGTAGCTGATAATTTGATTTACAAGTCCTAAGATATTTATTCGCACCTATTTTAAACTTTTTGATTTGTTTCTGTGATTTAACAATAAATTTATTGAGCTTTATATATTTTTTTAATTTATTCCTGCTAGTACTAACTAATCTAATGGTGTTGTTAGATGCTAAAGTAATATTATTAGAAGTATCGGGTGTCGAGAGATCTATAATATCTGAGGTCATGGGCTGGTCAAGATTAATACGATCTGACTTTACACTCATCAGCTCATCATACAGACTGTGGGAGAGGGCAACCTGATCAGCTGATTTGAGAGTCTCCCTGTGAGTGATGGAGTTATGAACATCACTTAGCTCACATTCCAGAATGCTGATACGCTTTAAGGCTCTCTCATGGGTGTTGCTGCACTCTTCCAGACCTACCACCGTTTCCTGAAGATGATTCCGCTGTAGTGTGAGCTCCATTACCTGTGAATGTAGCTCAGCCAACTCTTGTTTGAGTTGGGTATTTTTCTCAATGACATTTAATATTTCTTTTTCACTGTCGTCCCGTTCTTCCAACAACTGCTTATTAAGATTTTTGCAAATTTCAAGTTCCTTAATGGTGAGATTGAACTTTTGTTGCAAGTCACGGGTTACAGCACTGCGGGTCATCATTTTTATTTATATTGCCCTTTGAAAATAATTTATATCAGTGAAGAATGTAGTGTCACTTAGAGTAATGGACAAGTAATTTATAATACTTTACAATATTTACCTACTCAAAAAAAAGGGAATATATGAACAAAATTCTTAATTTGTATAAGTATTAAGTACTTATGTAGATTCAATTGTATTTGAAAACCAATTAAGCAGTTCAATACACAATCTATTTAAAATGTTTATTCAATTTATATCAATTTTGCAATGAATGATAGTCTGATAACAAAGTTAAATGCAAATAAATACAAAATTTAATTAATTTTTCACTTGGTATGGTACCTACCCTACTCTCAAATTAACAAATTGTAAGTTTGAAAAATTGGAATTTTAACAGAATATTTTTCATAAGTTTTTACAGTTCTTGTTCGTTTTCATGAAGTTAAAGGATCACTTTTCACTAGTAACCGTAAACTCGCAGCTATTTTTACTTACTTTTTAACAATTTTGTACTGAAATACTTTTTTCTATGGCTTCTGACATTAATCGCTTTTCATTACGTCGTCGTCTTGTGTATGCTTTTAATATTACTTACAACTTATTTTCCGTAGTTAACCTTTATATTTATCACTTTTTTGCTTTAAAAGGTTTGTTATTTATAATTTTAAATCCTAAAAATTCACATACGTAATGTTTACGTTACGGCTCCAGTGTTACCATCATGTTTGTGAATGTGGTCTAGCTGAGGGTTCCCTCGAACATATTTTCTTCTCCTGTCCCAGTTTAGTGGTCCCCCTATACGATCTCCTTCCTAAAGGGATCTTCTGTCCGATTAATTTGGCCTATTTATCAACCTTGGTCAACTCACCGCTAATAAAGGTTCTCTACAAATTTATTTTCCCGAATAAAATTAAATTATAACCCTTTCCATTTTACTTTCCCTATTCCAAAGCTATACCATAACTAATCCCATTTTAGAGTTACGTAGCTAACTAATACTAACACTGTCGCATTATGTCCTATTTCAAAACATAAAATCGACAAATTGTCTATGATTCCGAACAATTGTGTCATACATATCCAAACCACAAACTAGTAAATCTTTTGTCCACCTTGACGTTGACAGAATCGTTGGTAAACGACGGGGCCATTCATACTAGAAAAGAAGAAGAATATCAATTGGCTGTCATTATGGAAATTACACAACTCATAAATTTAGAAACACATGTTTATATTTCATAGACTAGTTGGAGTATGCATTGAGAGAGGGGAAAGTTTTGGTATGGAGTCTCCTCTCCTGATAAAAGTGTAGGTATTGCTTTATGGTGATCCACACTCTGACAGAGTGCCCTGAGTGGATGGAGCAGCGACGTAGTCTCGTAGTGGCAGTAGGACCGGGACATCTTACGCTGCAGACCCTGGTCCAGGCTATGGTCAGCAGTGAACAGGTATGGAACTCCGCCGCCTTGTTTTGTGAGGAGGTGATGTCCGCAAAAGAGGCGGCGGAGAAGGAACGGGAGAGGATCAGTTCTCTCCCGTGCCGCAGAAGACGCACTGGGCGCCGGAGATCACACAATGATCTTCGTCCTCCATAGGCGTGAGTCTGGGGGCGACACTCTGGGCAGGTTGTCGCCCTAGCAGATATAGGCTCAAGATGGTGGCGCGTTGAGAATTACCACGCGTCTCCTCCACGTAGAAAGTGGCGTGGTCCCCACAAATATTAGAGGCGAGGAGCCGTCGAAGTTTGGCGGCCAGGGCTGGTCAGGGTAACTGGGATCTCCTTTCGAGGGCACACCAGCTTCCCTGACAATAAACAGCAGAGGAGGACAAAAAAAAAGGTATTGCTTTATGGTATCATAATAAAAATAATCTTGAAAAGGTCATAATGGAAATGAACAATCGAAGCCATTAAGCATAATTTGGGCATTATTGATAATACCATCAGGCTTTTTCGATTTTAGCATTGAATAGAACAGTATCCCGCCTAACATTAAATTCCAAAGTAACATTAAAGTTAGAGGGAGGCCGAGAAGCTGCTCTTACCTAGCACTTAATAATAACTTTTTATTGCGATGAAGATGGCACTCAAACTGCTAAACTTGAAATGTTAGAGGATTATCACTGATCCAAAATGGGTAAACCGTATTAGGTACGTTTTAGGGAAATCCTTTTAAAATCCTTAGAAATTTAATTTTTGAAATCCATTTTTCCCGTCTGTTATGAGTTTATTGCTGGCTTAAATGTTTCCCAACTGGCAAAGCTCCGGGAACTGGCAAAGCTCCGGGCCTCGACCTCATAACTGCGGAAATGCTCAAAGCCGATGTAACCACGGCGGTCGCGGTACTGACGCCTTTAATTCACAAAATCTGGATGAATGAAGAGCTTCCAGACGATTGGAACAAAGGGCTACTGATAACTGTGCCTAAGAAAGGTGACCTAAGCCAGTGTAGCAATTGGAGAGGTATCACTTTGCTCTCGGTGCCCTCTAAAGTTTTCTGCAAGATTATCTTGGATCGGTTGTCGGGGGCCGTTGAACCTCTATTACGCAAGGAGCAGGCTGGCTTCCGCCCGAATCGTTCGTGTACAGACCAGATAAACACCCTACGCATCATCCTCGAACAGGCATCAGAATGGCAAAGGGAGATTTACCTTACCTTTGTCGATTTCGAAAAAGCCTTTGATACTCTGGGATGGACAAAAATATGGTCAGCACTGTCCAACATTGGTGTTCCCCCGAAGATGACCAATCTGCTAAAGGCCTGTAGCATTTATTTTCTATAGATGCAGTATTTAGGATGTGAAAGCAGCCTTATCGAGTTATCTTTTTTTAATCGGTTGTCAGTGGTGACATTTCTGCTGTCAGAATGACAGGATGTCATAAGTTCGGTGACGAAGCGTTTCGCATTTAAAGGAACGGGTTTTGGTTAAGATTTTTCGTGAAAGACGGGACTTTTGACCGAGACCTGCTTTGGGGTAGTTGGAGGTCCTTTGGCTTATGCTCTGAGACTGTGCCGCGAATCAGTTTTTCGCACAAGCGCAATTATTTGTTACCTCGCGTGGCCTAACGGGCTGTGATTGGGTTGCTGCATTGCATCTTGCTACATTTTACCCAGAAAACTGGTGAGTCACTTCTTCTTTTGCAAAGCGGGTCGATTGTCATCTGTCGCGCAGCCAAGATCTTAATTTGTCGTTTCTTTCATGACAGGGTTTTTTACTACGGGGCTAGTTGCCGGATGAGATATTTGGTGCCGCACCTATAAGTTAGTGGGCTGCACGTGGTACGACAACGTGGAAGTGCGGACTACACGAGCTTCTCATGTGAGAGGTATCTGCCGTCATCACCTGGCAGTAACAACAGGCAGTCACTCTCACTCAGCTCACTCTGCAGGCCAGTAAATCCACTACTTATGTGTAGCTTAGTAGCATAAGTACCTAAGCACTGACTATACTTCTGTGTACCTGTGATATTTGTGTCTATCAGTGAATAAGCTCTCTGTGTGTCTCTGTGTATCTCTGTGTTATATAAATATATGTGTGTACACCCTACCTGACTGTTTTCGTCAGAGCCCTGGCCTACCCTTGCACGCACACTGGAATCTCTGTAGTAAGGCGCCCTGGGAAAGAGTTCTCTGCATAGCTACCTCGCGCTAGTTGGTGAGTAACACTGATCATCTTAGTGTTATAAATTGGCTCCCAACGTAGTGGCAAATCTCTGGGTCTACTCTGCGGTAGCCTCAGTCTAGTGTGTGTGCATAGGTGGTTATCTCTGGCGAAACCATTCTGGAATCGTCCGAGACGCTCCAGGACGTTAATTGGTGGTGCTAGCAGCTAAGCACAAAACCTTCCCTTTCGTCTTCTTCCAGCTCCCTACATCCTTGGCTGGAAAAGACACAAAATTCTAAATTCTAAAATTTAAAAATAGCTGTGATTTTGGAAAAACTTTTTGATTTTATTTGGAATACCCACTTCTTTTCTTATTGTGTTTTTTTTCTTCTTTATGTTCTTTTTTTATGGTGCACACATATATTTATTGTAATATTATATTAGCATAGATTAATATATTACATATATTATTCTATAGCTTCACCTCTGTGTTAACTTAGTGAATTTCACTCTGTGTAATTATAAATTTTTTTTGAAGGTATGTTGATACCTTGTAATTTTAATTATTAACCTGAACTGTGTTATCAGAAAATTTAGAAACTTTTCTCTCTTAGTATACCCTTAATCTTTGTTAAATTCTAAAAGTCAATTTGAAACATAATTACCTAACTTAGTACACTTTGTTGTAACTCAATTTACATTTTTACTTTGTAATTGATCCTTATCTGTGCCATTTTATCTTTATAATTGTTGTAAGTAAATTTTTACATAATGGCACAGATGAAAAAATATATTAATTATTTAAGAAAGGATGAACTTGCTAACGAGCTGTCCCACATGGGTATTTCAGTGGAACCGGAAACGACAGTGTCTGGCCTTCGGAGTGAGCTAAGAGCGGCACACCGACTCGTCCGTCGAGGTAGCATCAAAGCGAGTGCTCCGGTACCCGCTGATGCATCGGCTGAGCTCTCGATCTGCCTCCCGAAGGTGTCCGAGCTGGAGGAGGCTATTCAGTCAGGTGACATCTTCATTAATAAGGGTAGTCGTCTTGGGGTGTCCCTCAGGGCCAACTACTTATTGAGTAGGTTAGCTCGTTGTGGTCTGGATTGCCCCGACCTGGTGGATATTCGTGGTAGGCTAGTGAAGATCATCGCTAGGGCTGAACCCAGTAGTGATTCTGAATCCGAAGGTTCGGATGATGATGGTGATGATCCTTCGGGTCGTGACCAGGTGGAATATACTTCACCAGTAGTGAGAGAGGACCGCTCGGTGCGAGCTAGTTCAAGTAGGAATAGTTCTACATGTAACATAGTGTATAAAGAACGTCCCCTTAACTTATGTTCATTTAACTTAAAATATGATGGTTCTACTTGTGTACGTGTGTTTTTAGAGAGATTAGAGGAACTTAGATGTGCTCGGGAGGTTACTAAGCCTAGACTCCTTTTGGCTTTCTCCGACCTGTTGGATGGACCGGCTTTGTCTTGGTTCCGTACAAACAAAGCTAACTTCATCTCATATGAGGATCTTATTAGTGAGCTTAGAGATACCTTCGATATTCCTGATTATGATTACCGCCTCAGGAACGAGATAAGACAGCGTACACAAGCCCGCTCTGAGTCCTTGGTTAACTATATATGTACAATGCAAGCCATGTTCTCAAGGTTGTCATGTAAGATGCCCAGTGAGGAACAGCTGGACATTCTCATGCACAACATTAGACCTGACTACATGAAGGAACTGGCCTTGCATGATGTCAACTCTGTAGATGACTTGAGACGTTTGGGTAAGCGCTTGGAGCTTGCGCGTACTAGGGCAGACGCTTTCCATGAGCCTGCTCTTGACAAGTTTGAGATTACATCTGACTTACACCAGCTTAAGAACAAAGGTGTACAAAAGCCCGCTAAGCAGGTGTCTGCAGTGGAGACGCCGGTTACCCCCCACGATCGCAAATGCTTTCGTTGCGGCGGGGGCGGTCACACTGCATACAGCTGCACACAGTCAAGGGAGCTGGTGTGTTTCCGGTGTGGTCTCAAAGGAGTCAAGACCCCAGACTGCTCACACTGTACTAGCAAGTCAAAAAACGCGTAGGCCAGGGCCTTATTAGGAACTCTGTGCATCACTCTGTATCTGAGTCTATTTCTGATAAGGTCCTGTTTCCTAAACGGGATAGTGACATTAGACCGTATCTAGTTGTTAAGGTTTTAAATTTAAATGTCTTAGGCCTTCTAGATTCCGGTGCCTCCTGCTCTATACTAGGTAAGGGAGCGCACCGCATCTTCTTGGAACTGGGTTTTGATCTTGTGAGTATCAATCCTACTTTTCGTATTACAACTGCAGACAGCACTCACTTGCAATGTCTGGGTTGTATCTCTTTGCCAATTGAGTACAATTCGGTTATCCGAGTTGTCAAGTTCTATGTTGTCCCAGGTATAACCACCTCCATGATATTTGGAGTGGATTTCTGGCAACAATTTAAGTTAAGTGATAAGTTAATTTTACAAAATATTAGTCTTGATAGCTTTAGTGATATTAATCCTATAGAGTCTGTGTCCCTTAACGGTGGCCTCGAGGATTACGACAACCTGACAACTAAACAAAGGTGTGTAATCAACGAGGTCATTGAAAAGTTCGACTCGTTGAACACTGATAAGGTGGGTTTAGGTCGGACCTCACTTGTGCACCATGTCATTGACACTGGTGACAGCAAGCCGATCAAGCAGCGTTATTATCCGCTCTCTCCCCTTAAGCAGAAGGCCCTGGAAGCCGAGCTGGACCGAATGCTGGAGATGGGAGTAGTGTCCCCGTCTCAGTCCGCCTGGAACTCTCCAGTGGTCATGGTGGAGAAGGCGAACGGCGACCTCAGATTGTGCTTGGACTCTCGCAAGCTGAACTCTGTGTCTAAGAGTGACGCCTACCCCTTACCCTATATCAATCAAATCTTAGACCATCTTAATAATGCTAAGTATTTAACCTCTGTAGATCTGAGTGCGGCCTACTGGCAGATTCCATTCGACTCACTCCAGTCTGCTGAGAAGACTGCTTTTACGGTTCCCCGGAGAGGATTGTTCCATTACAATTCCATGTGCTTCGGTCTTGTCGGTGCCAGTGCCACGATGCAACGCCTCATGGACCGTCTGTTTGGTCCCGAGTTCGACAACAAGGTATTTGCGTTTCAGGATGACATAGTCTGTGTGTCCAGCACCTTTGAGGAGCATGTAGAGCTCTTACATAGAGTCTATCAGCAACTCAAGGATGCTGGCCTAACTATTAACATGAAAAAATCCCATTTTTGTCGGAGTGAACTCAAATACCTGGGGTATTATGTGGACAAACATGGCTTACGGACAGACCCGGGTAAAGTTGAGGTTATCCTCAACTATCCTACCCCTTCTAACCCTAAGGAGGTTAAGAGATTTCTGGGAATGGCCGGCTGGTATCGTCGCTTTGTTAACAACTTCTCGAAGATTAGTAAACCTCTGTGCAAACTCACTTCTACGAACCTTAAGTTCGAATGGACCCCTGAGGCTGAACAGTCCTTTAACCTGCTAAAGTCAGCCTTGGTTTCTGCCCCTATATTAAAAATGCCTAACTTTGAGATGCCCTTACGCATTCTTAGTGACGCGTCAGCTTACTCAGTTGCTGCTGTACTGACACAAACTCACGATGGTGTTGAGCACCCTATCGCATACTGTAGCCGTTCTCTCAACAAGAACGAGGTGAACTACAGCACAACTGAGCGAGAACTTCTGGCCGTGATTTTCGCTTTGGAACAATTTCGACAGTACGTCGAAGGCCAAAAATGTACGGTCGTCACGGATCATTCATCTCTTCTGTGGTTCCATAAGCTAAAAAATCCCACGGGTCGTCTAGCACGTTGGAGCATGAGGCTCAGTCAATTCGATTTTGACATAGAGCATCGAAAAGGTAAAGACCACGTTGTACCTGATGCTCTGTCTCGTATCAAAATTGATTCCCTCGATGCAGTACCCACTAAAGACCCGTGGTATGACCACACCATGAATAGTGTTCGGAAGAACCCTAGGAAGTCACCAAATTATGACATTCGTGACAACCTTCTATATAGGTTAACTAAAAATAAGTATTCTTTGACTTCAGACTTTGACTGGAAGCTGGTGGTACCTCAGGAGGATCGCTTGCCCCTGCTCTCTAAGTACCACGATGACACACTTAGTGCCCATGGTGGCGTTTGGAAGACGCATAAAAGGTTAGCCCTAAATTATTACTGGCCCAAGATGTACGAGGACGTCAAAGAATATGTTGGGAATTGCGAAACATGCAAGCAGTACAAACCCGTAAATACGTCTCGTCCCGGCCTAATGGGTAGCCCGAAGCGGGTTTCGAAGCCATTCGAAGCTATCTCTGTCGATCTGCTTGGTCCCTTTCCCACTTCGAGCAATAGAAACGTACACCTGATCGTGGTCTCCGACTACTTTAGCAAATACGTCATGTTGTGCCCTGTTCGGGTTGCCACAGGCGCTGTAGTCGCGAGGTTCATAGAGAAGAGTGTGTTTCTCGTGCACGGAGTCTGCAAGACTATTTACATGGATAATGGCCCTCAGTTTGTGAGTAAGCCATTTAAGGATCTGTTGGCTAAATACAATGTACCTAATATATATTATAACCCTAGGTATCATGCCCAAACTAATCAGGCGGAACGAGCTATTCGTAATGTTGTTCAAGCGATCTCATGCTATGTGAAGTCGCAACACAAGTCTTGGGATCAGTTCTTGGTTGAGATACAGTGTGCTTTAAACACTGCAGTTAACGAAGCAACTCGTTTCACCCCTTACTTCTTGGTACATGGTAGGGAATTTATTGGGGATGGAGTGTTATACAGGCAGACAGATATCGCGTGCCATCCTACTTCAGTCTCTGTAGACGATCCATCGGCCTTCGGTGTCAAGCTGAGAGAAATACAACGCATTTACGACCAGGTGAGGAAACATTTGAACGTTGCCCACCAGCGTAATGAAAAGTATTACAACCTCAGAAAAAGGCATGTAGAGCTGAAAGTGGGACAGATAGTTTACAAACGCACGTTCTACCTGTCCAACAAGGCCAAGAATTTTACTTCTAAGCTAGCTCCTAAGTTCCTTAAATGTGTGGTGACTGCTAAACGATCCCCTTTAGTATATAGGCTGTCAGATCTGGACGGTAAGGATCTTGGGGAGTACCATATCAAGGACATCCTGAAGTATCAGGAGGAGCAGTCTCCAATACCTAACGTAACTACATAGCACTGTTTCTCTAGTTTATTAAACCAGTGCTATGTGATCATTATGTAAGACTATTTTAATCTTTTGTTTGTATTTCTATATGTGTACGTGACTTTAAATTGTCACGTTGTAGTTTCTTCTATGCACCGCACCGAGCGTTTTTCTCTCATTCGCTTCTTAGTACTCTACATTATCCTGAGAGCTTGGGTAGTGTTAGGGTATCGGCAGTGAGTAAAGGGAGCATTCGTTTTCTATGAAGGGCATTAGACTCTAGTTACTTAGCCTAACCGGTACACGAGTCAGTGTCTAGTTAGGTACATAGGAGGATCTTTCTTTGGTATTGTAATGGTCGTAGTCAGCTGGTGTTTGAAGGACCTAGCTGGTTGTCTTTGTTTATTAGTCAGTACTTTTCTGTTTTCTTTATTGTGTATTTCCAGCGTGTCATATCCGCAGGAAATACTATTAAAGGGGGGGTGGTTGTAGCATTTATTTTCTATAGATGCAGTATTTAGGATGTGAAAGCAGCCTTATCGAGTTATCTTTTTTTAATCGGTTGTCAGTGGTGACATTTCTGCTGTCAGAATGACAGGATGTCATAAGTTCGGTGACGAAGCGTTTCGCATTTAAAGGAACGGGTTTTGGTTAAGATTTTTCGTGAAAGACGGGACTTTTGACCGAGACCTGCTTTGGGGTAGTTGGAGGTCCTTTGGCTTATGCTCTGAGACTGTGCCGCGAATCAGTTTTTCGCACAAGCGCAATTATTTGTTACCTCGCGTGGCCTAACGGGCTGTGATTGGGTTGCTGCATTGCATCTTGCTACATTTTACCCAGAAAACTGGTGAGTCACTTCTTCTTTTGCAAAGCGGGTCGATTGTCATCTGTCGCGCAGCCAAGATCTTAATTTGTCGTTTCTTTCATGACAGGGTTTTTTACTACGGGGCTAGTTGCCGGATGAGATATTTGGTGCCGCACCTATAAGTTAGTGGGCTGCACGTGGTACGACAACGTGGAAGTGCGGACTACACGAGCTTCTCATGTGAGAGGTATCTGCCGTCATCACCTGGCAGTAACAACAGGCAGTCACTCTCACTCAGCTCACTCTGCAGGCCAGTAAATCCACTACTTATGTGTAGCTTAGTAGCATAAGTACCTAAGCACTGACTATACTTCTGTGTACCTGTGATATTTGTGTCTATCAGTGAATAAGCTCTCTGTGTGTCTCTGTGTATCTCTGTGTTATATAAATATATGTGTGTACACCCTACCTGACTGTTTTCGTCAGAGCCCTGGCCTACCCTTGCACGCACACTGGAATCTCTGTAGTAAGGCGCCCTGGGAAAGAGTTCTCTGCATAGCTACCTCGCGCTAGTTGGTGAGTAACACTGATCATCTTAGTGTTATAGGCCATTTACAGAAAATACTCATGTAAAGTCACTCACGACGGCCTGATCTCTGAAAATATTGAAGTGCATGCGGGTGTTCGTCAGGGCTGCTTGCTCTCGCCTCTCCTGTTCCTTGTTGTTCTCGACTGGATCATGTATCGCACACACCATAACAAGCGACGCGGCATAGAGTGGGGGATCTCCAATGTCTTGGAAGACTTGGACTATGCTGATGATATATGCCTACTCAGTCACACGCATCGAGACATGCAGTCCAAGCTGGACGACCTCAGCAGGGAGGCGAGCATTACGGGACTCAGGATAAACACACGGAAGACCCAAGAGATGCGATCTGGAGTGAGAAATAGCACGCCATTACGGATTGGTGCAGAGGATGTGGAGCGCGTCCACAAATTTACTTACCTTGGAAGTGTCGTGTCAGAATCCGGAGGTACTGAAGAGGACATCATTTCACGCATTGCCAGAGCTCGATCAACCTTTGCGCAGCTTCGACCTGTATGGCGGTCACGGAAACTAACGCGCCGAGTCAAACTCAAGATATTCCGGTCCAACGTTAAATCCGTACTGCTGTATGGGTGTGAGACGTGGAAGGTAACCAAAGTCATCTCGCGCCAGCTCCAGGTCTTTATCAACACCTGCCTACGACAAATTCTCGGTATTCACTGGCCCGAGAAAATCTCCAACGAAGAACTCTTGGAGCGCTGCAATGAATATCCAATCCCCGAACAGGTAAAGCGCCGTAAGTGGAAGTGGATTGGTCACACTCTCCGAAGAGATTCCAATCACATACCAAAACAGGCGATGGATTGGAATCCTCAAGGAAAGCGCAAGCGTGGCCGTCCCAAACAAACCTGGAAGCGCACTGTGGCGGAAGAGGCGAAGAACGTCGGAAAGACCTGGAGTGAGATGAAACGTGAAGCCCAAGACCGAACGAGATGGAGAATCACTGTGGACGCCCTCTGCCCTATTCAGGGGACATAGGACCTTAAGTCAAATGTTTCCCAGTAACATCTACAAAATTATACATCGGTGGTAGCAGAATTTATATAATGCTATACTTCCTGTCTTATTACAATCAGTTTATTATGAAAATACCCTGCCCCTTCTGTAAATTGCAATAACTTTAGATAGGTAGCAGCAGGACATGAAAAAACATAATTATCAAATTACAATAGTGCAAAAAACTATAAAATGTGATATTTAAGGCCTTACCCAGGGCTAACGACCTTGGGCATATGGGCGATATGGCTCGCCAACATAGAGTAGCGCAACTACAGAGACCTCAGAGTAAAAGAATCACGGAAGAAGAAGAAAATAGTAGCGGAAATGCGTTCCTCGCTTCACCAAATAAACAAGAAAGTCTCACCAGACTGCCCCTCTCTAAAACATATATTGTGAAAGTTCAATCCGATGGACATTGTCATTTTTGCGTGTTTCACTTGCGACTACCCTCTTTTTATTTCTTTTCCCCGCCTTCGGCGTGGACTAAATTATTTTACAATATCCTTAATCACTAAGCTCTTTTATGATTCAGCCAACACGCCTGTTTAGATTTACCGTCACATTCAAAGGAACCCTTGAATTATAGGTTTTCAGAAAGTTGAGATATCTCTAATTCCTGAACTACAAAACCCTCAGCACTGAAACTTGTGTGAATTTATTATTTCAAATTATTATTTTTTTATTTAAATAATTCAAGATGATTTTATGCAAGAATTTTCTCAGCTGAAACTAAGAATGACATAAAAATATTCGAATCAAATTCGAAATTTGTGGGTAAAAATTAATTTTATTTATTTTATAGTCAATCCTACCCACTTCCTGCTCATAAGAAAAAGTTTGACCATTTTTTTTAACGTGAGGGAAAATCCTCGTAGGATGCTATAATAATATAATAATAAATAATAAATCCTTTATTTCAGAAATTAACACAGTCCATAATATGTTTACATGATTACAAAATATAATAATCATGACCAACAATATCAATCTAAACTAATGCTATCGACTAAAAAACCTCACGTTACGCCCAACAGCCTGTGGTTGGGAGCCCCGGGGAAGCCCTTGGAAGGATGTCCAAGAAATCTCAACAGACCTACGGCCGCCGCTGCGGCCTCGCCCAGGGGGTGGTTCGGGTGCTATCCCGCGTCTTTTAGGGGTTTCGGGTGTGTTCCCGCTTCTAAGGGGTGGCGTGCGTGAGTTGCTTACGTCACGCTGCCGTCATAAAAGCAAAAGAAAAAAAGTAGATGACCTGGTGACGTAGTTTAATGCAACAGAGTCACAAACTACAGACAAAGTCTCGCCATAAGCCCCCCTGCACTCTACCTTTATAGAAAGAGGCTAAAAGTAAATTAAAAAACAAACGTTTCTATTTCCATTTTGCTTACAAAATACACTACTAATAATGATAACGATCTACTAGTAATGATCTCCCTGCCTCGGTTTTCCCAAACGCCTACAGTATGGGGTTCTTCAAGAGGGATCTTAGAAGGTTTTTACAGGGTCGGCAACGCGATTGTGGCGCCTCTCGTGTTGCAAACGTTCATAGGCTGCGGTAACCACCGGTCCTTCTGGTGGGCCGTATGCTTGTCTGCCACCTTAGTGGTATAAAACATAAAATAAAAAAAAACTACAAAAAATGTGATAAATTATTACGTACCTAAATGAAATGTGACGGATTCACAAAATTGACGAATGTACATAATATACATTGTTTTGTACTTAAATTATTAAAAATCCAGACAACAGGGGTCTTCCACCCGCATGAAATTTTTATTCGTTTTGAGAAACAAAATTTTATTTAATTTTATTATTACAAACAAACAAAAATATGTACGTACGTAAGCGTCATAAACGCCGTTGCGAAGGTCAGCTAGATATGTATAAATAAGAAGCGCTCGTGGCATTGCGGACTCGGTGTTCTGTAACCGATCACTGTAGTAAGTAACTTTCACTATGGCCAGTCCTTGGAAGGGTGACCATCCATGTGACCACTTTGTAACCGTTATTTGAGCGTTTCCGTGCTTCGGAAGGCACGTTAAGCCGTTGGTCCTGGTTGCCAGTAAAATGGCAGTCGTTAAGCTGAGTTGAAGGCCTTTTTGGCGGCTTGAACAATTTCAACAGCAAGCAGTCACAACCTGCGCCTGTATATCTCAATACGGCTCACCACCTATTACGTGGGACAAATGCTAAAAAGGTGAAATGTGGGGACATAATAATATACCTCTGCCTACCTCTTCGGGGATATATAAGGTTGCAGACAAGCATATATACCAGAAGTCTCTCGTCCTGCTCTGCTTCTGCCGAACAAATTCTAAAACTTGGCATTGACGAATACGGCACAGACTTTGAATTCTCAGCTGTCACTCCTAGAGATGTTTTAAAAACCTTTAAAGAAATTAATATGAAAACCACTAAAGATTTATGGGGTCTATCTGTCAAAACTGTTTCTCATATTATAACTGTAATAGCCCCGCATCTGGCAACTGTGTTCAATTGCTGTGTTGAGACTGGAGTGTTTCCTGACTTGATGAAACATAGTAAAGTCATACCTTTATTTAAGGCGGGTAACAGTGAGGATCCCTCAAACTTTCGGCCTGTTTCCATATTACCTACGCTTAGTAAAATTTTTGAAAAGCTTACGCTTAAACAGTTGCTCAGTCACTTTAATAAACATAATTTACTACACAGGAAACAGTTCGGATTTACAAGGGGTTGCTCAACAGTGGATGCAGGGGTCGCATTACTTAAGAGTATATACACGGCTTGGGAGAATTCGCAGGATGCATTGGGTGTGTTTTGCGATTTGTCTAAGGCCTTCGATTGTGTTCACCACGAAACTCTGGTCAAAAAGTTGCGCCACTATGGTGTCAGGAATACAGCTCTCGACCTCATGACTTCCTATTTGAGCAATAGAATTCAGAGGATTGAAGTAAACGGTATACGATCTCCAGGAACCCCAGTTGTAATGGGTGTCCCACAGGGTTCAATCCTTGGCCCATTTCTCTTTTTAATATACATTAATGACTTACCTTATTATGTTAGGGATGAACATGAGATTGTTCTGTTCGCGGATGATACTTCTTTGACATTTAAAATTAATAGACAGTTAATAGATTATGACGATGTTAACAGCGCACTCTCAAAAGATGTTTATTGGTTTAGCGTTAATAATCTTCTTTTAAATGATAAAAAAACTAAAGTAATACAGTTTTCAACACCTAATGTGAGACAGGTGGCTACCAATGTACAACTGAAGGGATCTGGGCTGGAGTCTGTGGAGACTACCGTGTTTTTAGGCATTACAATTGACTCGAAGTTGCACTGGGGCCCGCATATAGAAAAACTGTCAGGTAAATTAAGTTCTGCTGCATATGCAGTAAAAACAATTAGACTGCTCACTGATGTTTTAATGGCCAGAATAGTCTATTTCAGTTATTTCCATAGTGTTATGTCATACGGAATTCTTCTCTGGGGAGATTCAGCGGACATCAATAACATATTTATATTACAAAAGAGAGCTGTGAGAGCAATATACCAGCTAGGTCCTAGAGTTTCTCTAAGAGAAAAGTTCAAAGAAATTAATATTCTAACTATTATTTCACAATATATTTATGAAAATTTAATTTATGTGCAGAAAAACAAGGACAAATTTCTAAAAAAATGTGATATACACAATGTTAATACCAGGCATAAAGATAAACTTTTCTTACATGCTACTCGTCTGCGCAGTGTAAGCAGTTCTTTTGTCGGGCAATGTATAAAGTTTTATAATAAACTTCCAAAAGAAACCAGATTATTGTCAATAAACAAATTCCAAATTATGCAGTAAGGCATATTATACAATTTCAGACTATACAAATGATTAAAATGCATGGGCTTAAGGCACTCCATTCAACACACAGAAAGAAAAAATATGTAACTAATAGACGAATTTTGTTTAAAAAAGGATATTTTTTAATGAAAACTAGCGTGTATAAAACTCATCACACAAATCATTCAACAGCTACACAACTGGTAGTTGTTGAATGATTTGTAACAACCTACTGGAAATTAAAAAAGTGGCCGGAGTTTTATTGCCAGGTTCTTTTTTCTCCAACTTTACCTATTGCGTTGCGAATCTGGCAGTAAATGTAAATGTAGAAGCAACTATTTCGACGTTCATAAGCGTAACATTGTGACTTACATGAATAAAGATTTTTCATTTTCATTTTTTCATTTTCAAAGGTGTGACCATATGTAACTAGCTGACCCTCACAACTTCGTTTCCGACGCTTAGGGTGTATGAAATGGGAGGTATTTCTTCGCCAGTCTCATCAACCGGCAGGTGAAACTGCCCTGTTTGCTTAATCTTAAAAGAGCTTAAAGATTCAGTCTATTCTAATTCAATTCATCATAAATTATTACAATATCCTTAATCATTAAGCTCTTTTATGATTCAGCCAACACGCTCGTTTAGATTTACCGTCACATTCAAAGGTACCTTTGAATTATAGGTATTGAGAAAGTTGAGATATCTGTAATTCCTGAACTACAAGACCTTCAGCACTGAAACTTGTGTCAAACAATCCTTAAAGTACTACCGTTATAACACTGAAAAAAAATTGGAATCGGACTACGCATTGTAAAATTACCTAAAAAATGATATTGTCTTTCATCCCCTTTCCCAAAGGAAGCTCGCAGAATATCGTGTTCAAAAGTATTCAAGAACCTTTCTCGGATTATAAGCTTTAATATTTCCAAGTTTCATTCAAATCGATTCAGAAGTTTCGGCGTGATACTTATTCGGGATATAGATAGACAGACCGACATGAAAATTTTTAATTTCATTTTCGGCTTCAGTATGATTAGAGAACATCCTTCAATTGAAATTTTCAAAATATCTTCCATGTACGGACTCTCGACCTTCAACAGTTTTATTATAAGTATAGACAATTCAGGCCGCACCGAGGGCGTGGACTGAATTGTTTTAGAATCTATTCCAAAATGTTACACTGGCCTTAATCATTAAGCTCTTATATGATAAAGCCAACACGCAGGTTTAGATTTACCCTCACATTCAAAGGAACTCTTGAATTCTAGGTTTTGAGAAGTTGAGATGTCTCTAACTCTTGAACTTCCTCGGATCAATTTTCATTCAATTCAGTAGTTTCGGCGTGATACGTATTCGTTATACAGACGGACATGAAAATTTTAAATTTCGTTTTGGCTTAAGTAGGTTATCGATTAGAAAACGCGTTCTTTTTTTTTAAATAGCTTCCATGTTCAGACTCTTGACCATTAACAGTTTAATTATTATGTATAGAAATAGACTAGCAAGAAACTCAACGGGCACTCACTTTATTCACTTTATTACCTGGTGCCTACGTGCCTATGGTGCCTACGTCGCCCTAAGACGTAATAAGTTGAAAGAGTCAATTCTTTCAGCATAGGTTGAGAGCAGTGTCTCAAAAAAGCAGTGTGTAAAAATAATAACTGTAATATAAGTATTTTCATCAGTTGTCTATATCCCTTAGCAAAAAGTTATAATAGTTTAAGTTGTGTGCGAATGTCCACAAATATTTCTTCATTTATTTATATTGAAATGATTAAGTACCGCTTACAACATAAGCATTACTACCTTTCGAAGTAATTTAATAAAACAATACGAAAAATAAGTTGAAATGCATTATATTCTCATGTAATACAGTATGTATTGTGTAACTCAGGCTCTGGCTCTGTTACACGCATTACTCTGTACATGAATGAAAATATAATATTTTACGAGAATATTTTGCAGACCAGAGCGACACACGTCCATCTAGCAACACGACTCCCCCCGCACTAGATTTACGGGCGAGCGCGGGGAAGCAAGCAATGTGATGTATTCTTTGAATACATTATCAGTTATAATTAGTTAAAACTTATACTAATTCAAAATTGAAGAAAACCATGTAAGAGGTCTATGTTTTCTTTAGTCTTTGATATAAATTTTATTATCATTTATTAATGAATAGACGTCATAAAACGGCTTCTTCTAAAACATTGTGGGCTAATTCAATGATGTTTTTCTAGTTATTTATAATAAATACACAATTTCTGATGAAACCATTTTCTGGAGCACATCTTGTAGATTTTAAATCTACTTTTGGCTGGCATTTTTCGTATACTAATACCGAGAAGGACGTCTTTATTTGCACCTCTTTTTCGCAAACTTTGTTAACCCTCGCCTATGAACTTAAATTACAAGAAAACGCTCAGAACTCACTCAGAACACGTCAAATTTATTTAGAGAGTTTATGGAGATACGACATACAAAACAAAAGCGTACAAACATTCGTAAATTAGATAGATACGTAAGAAAAATGAGGCCGTCCCGATTCTCAAGCTGTAGGAAACATGGGCATGATAAGAGTTGCTAAGTACTTTCAAGATTCCCTTATCCTGATACAATTTTTGTTTGTTCATATTTGATTATAATAAAACCTTTTGTCATCCTAATTGGCTGCTCTTACAAGAACGTTACGTAATATTATTCAAAATAACCTAAGTATTGATCTTTTTTTAATGTATCTACGTGATAGAATGCGTTTAGGTTATTTGTGATGAACACTAGGTTTATGAAATAGAGTACAAGTCGCAGAAAGTGTGCACAAGAGTTCCGAGGCACTACCAAGGGTATTGTTGTAGGAGTGTCAAGGACGGAAATTTTTACATAATACTTATACCGACGTCAGTATTAATGTACTGAAGTTTAGTAAATTTTAAGCTTTGACAATTCTTCTATTCATCTATTTATGTCTTGTCTACTATAATACTCCGTGCCTAAAGTGCAGCAAAATATCGAACAGACCGCATCATATTTTGGGCTAGCATGCTCTCTTAAAAAGTCTTCAGGCACAAGAAAACTAAACTCAAAACTTTACAGATACGTAGAAAAAATTTAGTCAGACAGTTTTTACCATCATTTTCATGGTGAGTGCCCCATTGAGCGATTACGTAAATCAATTTATATCACCCTCTTCGTGCCTGTCTAAAACACCATATGTGTCATCCTTGTGATAGTTTGAGGCACTCCGATATAAGGTGAAAATTATTTTTTACCAAAGACATTATTTTGTTGTGCAAATAGATACTTGAAATTGTTGTTCACATGCACATTGACACAACTTTTTCAATGATTAGTAGAGTGAGATTTTTATCTTTACCAGAGATTCCTTGCTTTTTCTTACAAAGAGATAAAATAATATTGTAACGAATTAGACTAGTACCATAATCTAGCGGATGTATGAAAACTCTTTTGCAAAATATTTCTTCATGTTGTGTTTTCAATAACTATTAGAGTATCTTTTCTTCAAAACTTCGTCTGCCTCTGAGCACTTTCTTTGTAATAAATTATGAAAATAATATCTAAATATCTTTTCGTAGTATCATCAAATAAAGAATAAAGACTGCGACTTTATCTGATGAATATTCAATGAGCAGTAAAAAGAAAAAACGTTTTACGTCAATGCTACATTAAAATATATGGCAAAATAAAGTAATATCTAACTGTAATTACAGCGGAACTGGTAAAAGTTGGCGTCAGTTTCACATTCTGCGGACTTAAGGCCGGTTGCTACCACGACAGAGTAATGAGCAGGAGATGACTTGAAAGGTCTCATTTTTAATCAACAAAAATTTGTTTTACATCAAAAAATAATTTAAAATGAAGCAATTTTTCATTTCTTATTTTCACTTTTGATGAAATAAGCTAAATGAGAAATGAACGGACTGTTCATCCCAACCAATATTTAGTGGGATAACAAGTACGCAGTTTACTGTTGCGAGCTTTGCAGATTCATTCATGAGCCCGCTCATCTTGCGGTGGAACCGGAACTTTAGAGCCTCCTTCACGGAAAACTTGTGGCAATTAAAGTAGGGAGTGTATCAGAGGGACTCTGAATCGGCCATTAATAGAAAGAGATGTGTTGACGTGGTTAATAGCCGTGATCCCCTAAGATCAACCAATTAATCGACTTTATCTAAGCAAGTGGCTCTTATGATACAGAAAGTTCCGGATTTGATTGGGAAATATTTATAGGATTATTTGCGAACTTCATATGATTAAGTATAAAAGAATTTTATAGTTTTTTCCGTATTGTAACATTCTAGATGGCACTCGCGACTCCATCCATTTGGAAATTTGTTGCCTTTCCATATTCCTATAGAAATTTGTTCCTATTAATTAACATTGCTTTCAGCAAAATTGTAACAAAATGTTTTTGTATCATAATAATATACGGATTAAATAAGTCTCAGCGACAAAGCTACGCCATTAATAAATCCTCAAAAGGATATATTATATGAGAATCGTTCATTGCTTCTGTATCTCTCAAGTGCGATGGTGAACCCGTATGTGCGTACTCAAGGGTGGCTACCCATGCACGACGCTAAACGCTCCTCATTTTTCTATAGTTGGAGGAAAATTGCTGTCGTATTTCCTCCTCACATGACCTTTTAAGCCGGAGACAACGAGATTATCCGCGGGGAAATAAAATGAAGACATGAGAATCATTAATCTTTCCCTTCGCAACCTTGTTGATGGTACTTGTCTTACTAACTAAAGCCACCTAAAGCGTTCATAAAAGTTCAGCAAATAAATATTCGCTTTAATTTTGTAGGTTCAAACTTAATATAATTAAGGAAAAGTGCAAATTATACAGAATTCAATGGATCAGGATTAAAAATTATTGTAAGAAAGAAAATTTTTTTACGGCATTGATCGGATCTGCAGACGAATTTAATACCGCAATTTCAATAAGCAATTCTAGACCTTATGAACATGCATAACATTTATTTAATTTTTACACATTCGTGATCAGTGGAGTCTATAAACGTCTAAAAGCACGATTTGAGAGAAAAGTCATTAAGGGCGAGATTTGCTTGCACCTATTTTTTGAATGGCAATCACATCTAGATTACAAAATATGGCTGCAGGTATTTTTTGATCTTATCAAATTGCTTATAGTCTATTGTTTTATTGATCTGCATATATTTTTTTGATCGTCATTTGTTATGTCAATCTTCATTTGTTTCGTGCTCCTTTCCGAGGTCTATAGGAGAGTCTGCGGTGGTAGCTAATATCTGTCGAGAATTTGGGATAGCCCCACGAGGCGTCGGGGCGACCGGCACTAGACGGTCCCTACACAACGTGTGGTTTCAGCCGGTTCGAGTCAAATGACATTCGAGGGAATTTTCCCACGTAATGAAAAACTCTTCACGAAACCGTGCCTTAGTATATCTTAATACTGTAACATGCAATCACGCCTATGTAATAAGTAGAGGTAAACTGCACACAACACTTAGCCAGTACTCTTATTGATCGCTACAGGAGAAACTATTAGCCAGCTTGTCGGTATGTATTCACAAAATTTGGGCTAAGGAGACGATACGAATTGAGAAGTCTGTTGAAAAATGTGAATAAAAGTAGCTTTAAGTGTGCGTGCTTTCTTTGCACGTATGTGCGCATTGACGTATGTCTATGTAAACTTGAGATTTGTCAAGTCGCATTGATCGTTTCAGGAGCCAAATACAATCACTGCAGTCCGAACAATATTTTATTGATAAACTTGATATTATGTCCAAAATTTCCAAGTTGGTGCCAGTTTAGCAATTACCATTGTTTTCGTTACATCAATAAATCTATACCGCAAGCCATTGATACCAATTTTCGGTACGCTTAAACACAGTAATTGGCCAATATCGGTTGTACGTACTTATTTCTGTATGCTCTTGTTTAATTAAGTAACAGCTGCTATCGAGCATTATACTCTTATTTGAGCCTATTCATCGCTTTTGGTCTTTGATGTTTTATATTGCTTAATTTTGCCTTAATTACGTTGACTATAATACGGTAATACATTTATGCATATTTCGGAATTGCGATGAGATTACTATGACAAAATGTTACCATATACCTGGGACAATATTATTGTGGGACATTTACGCACAACACCATTTGGCCCACATTTAGCTAATATAAGCTAGTGCTACGGGCTCTCGATAACTGATAAGCGTAGGTACTTATATATTTAGAATACATACACATTAGAAATAGAAATAGCCTAACTCTGTAATTAACATTTTCTGATCACAAAAATATTTGGTCCGACCTGGGAATCAAATCCAGGACCTCAGCGCGTCAGCCCTCCTTTCTTGAGTCCGACTCGCACGTGGCCGGGTTTTATCTAATCCTAAGCAGAAATATAAACTACGAGTGACTTATGTCTTAGTGCTGTGTTAAATTGGTAACGACTGACAATTATTATACCGTGACTATATCAGTTTATAATCTGGACTAAGAACCCAGACCCGCTAGAATTTATTATGTTATTTTCAAAATAATGAACCTTATATGCAAGCATTTTTGTTAAGTTGAAGTAGAACAGGTGCCTGATGAAGAGGCTGTTTTTTATATCGATATTTCCAGGGGTCCTTCCAAATATATTTATTGAAAGCCAGACAAATAGTGCCGGGCAAACAAGCCTCCCATACATGAAATGTCTTCAACCGTATGTCTGGGAAAACTTTATTGAAATCTGCACACGAGAATCAGTGAAGAACTAGATAAGCTGGCGGCGTTTCTAAGCAACTGGTCCGTGAATAATGAATATTAAAAAAGATGAAACATTCTATGAACGGGGTTGTTTATCGTGTCAAAATTTGAGGTAAATCAAAATTTAAAAGGCCAGTGGCGAGGTTAATCCTGCTTATCCTTTGTTACACGCCATGAGACTCATTAATTCACTACATACCTGGTGGAATAGAAATTTGCAGTCAGAGCTTACCGAGGTTTGTAATGAGCATTCAGTATTACGAGTATATATTATGAAGAACATTTATTTTAACGTGAGTGAAAGTTTATCATGGATCCTATGCTGGACTCCTACCGACTAAAAAAACCTAACTTAACGCCCAACAGCCTATGGTGGGAAGCTCCGGATAAGCCCTCGGAAGGAGGTCCCAAGACTCCCAACAGACCTACGGCCACCACTGCGTCCTCGCCCGGAGGCGGTTAGGGTGCTATTCCGCGTCTTTGGGGCGTTTCGGGTGTAGTCCCGCTTCTAAGGGGGGGGGGGGGGTGTGCGTGAATCCCTCACGTCACGCTGCCGTCATGGGCCTGCTTCTGTAAGGACGGTGAGCAGTCCTCTCTCCGTTCTCAGGCCCCCGGTCATGGAGGCCGATAGTCTTCGGCGAAGACACATCAGCGGCGCTCAAGTCGCCGAATGCGGAATTTGGGTGGGAGAGTTCTCTCCCATTCCCGCACGCCGCCTCTTTCACGAGCATGGCCTGCTCGCAGAAAGAGGCGGCGCAGAACCCACCTACTCCCGCTGGAGATCATGGCCCGCACCATGGTATGCTCGAGCGATAGAGTGTTCACGTCCAGACCCACTATGAGGAACTGGTGCTGTTGCGCCCACGCCTTGCACTGCACCAGCGTGAGGAGCGCTGTGTCATTGCTGCAGACAAAAATATTATGGAGAACTTAGAAGTTAAAAACATAGGTATAACTATTTACGTCGTAGGTACTCACTGGGAAAATTAGCTGTACACTATCTATAACTGTTTGTAACGTAATTTAATTGTTTTCCGGCACTACAAAATTATGTTTTAGATGTAAAAATAGTTGTAGAGCTTAAAAAAAAATTAAACCATTTTAAAAGTTCCAAGTTCCTATCCAAGTATAAAAAATAATTTTCGTAACATAACCAAGATTCTTATAAACTTCACAAGTGCCATTTACGACTATTTAACGACTTTTAGATTCATATCCCGTTAAATTAAACCACCTTTGCTTATCTTATAACATCTTCATGACATGGTTTAAAAATCTTTTCTTTTTGATTACATTTTTTATCACTAAGCGTTTATTGCAAAAGTACTTTCAATATTACTTTTCATTACGAAGGGAGACGCAGGGGTGACAAAATGATGACTTGCAATTTTAACTGGCAGTTTGATAATAATTTATTCCTATGGCAACTCGTGAAGATACTTATACTTATGGTTCTGTCAGTGTTAAATTAAGGTATTCCACGAAAATTAACCAATTTAAACTTAATAAACATACTAAATCTCTGAAAAATATACCTACTTATATTTTTTAATTTTATATACCTACCTATAAAAAGAATTGTGCGAGTGTTAGTTAAATCTCACGTCCTTATAGTACCGTAGTCAGGTACTCAAACCATAAGAACAAGAAGAGGTCATCGAAAGTAAGTTATATGAACTAAAGGCCAAATCAATCTATATTGTATTCTGATAGAACTATTTCTGAGCTATAACAAAACCAGATTTTGCTGACGCATTTTCTCTACATTCGTTAGACGAAGTAGGGTCGGCGATAGCAATAAATCTAATCATAGAAAAGCTGATGGGTGCAAATCTCTTGCCAATGACAGGTCACGTGACCTCGATGCCCTTTGTAGGAGATTGTAGGACTCTTCTAGTAGATTCACAAGCAATATCTATAATACCAACGTAATTGAATTAAGTGGTCTCATTTGGAAGCTATGAGGATACTCGTACTTAACGTCTATTCATAGACTGTGTGCGTTAAGTTATTAATGCTATTGTAGTTAATGCTCACGTGAGTCATGTGAAAGGAAAAATAACGTACTGACTATTGACATGATGAGGATTGATACCCCACATTGATCTTTTTAATAAAAGAACCCCGACAATTCTATTCATTAGTTTATACGTCCATCACGGACTAACTCACGGCCAACAAGATTTTCATGTCATCGTCAATATACCTAACCCACGATTTTTTGTATTCGTGTACATTCGATAATATCCAATGTACACGAATACTTTATAATTTTTAATAATACCTAGGTAGGTTTATAATTAACAAGAAAGCCGTGAGATCGTTCTCACCAGACTGCCCCTCTCTAACACGTTTATTGTGAGAGTGAAAGTTCAATCCGATTGACATTGTCATTTTTGTTTTATATCAAACTTTGAACAGATGATCCACGTAACCTAGTGACATAGTTTAATGCAACAGAGGCACTGTAATAATAATAGTAAACAGAGTCACAGACTACATACAAAGTCTCGCCATAAGCCCCTCTGCACTCTTTTTTATAGAGAGGGGCTAAAATTGTATTTTAATAACATTTTCAAACAAATCCGTATAAATATTTATTCCGAAATAAACAATTCGTCTTTATAACAACAAATAAGAATAATGCTATTTAATTAATGTTATTGAAAAATAGTCGTTAGTGGGATGGTCGTAAAGAGCAATGAAAGTTGGGCCGTTAAATTCAGCTGGAACTCCCCGTATGAAGTTAATTGGATTTTTCCGTTTGCCACGACTCGTACGTGTGCTGTGTGAATAATAAGTGCCTTAATAGTATTTTGAAAACTTCGCTGAAGATGCTCTCTAGTGTGTCCTTAGCGTATTTTTTTTATTATTTAGTATACATTCTAAATGTAAAACAATCTAGGTCACAAAAGTGTGAACGACTTTTTTATTCAAAAGATCTCATTGTTGTTTCGACCCGGACTTTGAACCCCAGACTTTGAACCCCAGAGCTTAGCAAGAACAGTCACCTGCGGTAGTGCATTACTATGTAGTGCCTACTATCTTTGGTACTACTGCACATTAAAGTAAATAGCAGCATGTGAAGGGTACACGGGTATAAAATTAATTATTCCCGTTTCACAGGTGAACTAACAAGGGATACGAATGTCAGCCCTAATCAACACTGACGACATGACACTACAGCTTAAGGCTTGTATATTCGAAAGAGATTCATCTTGGGGTGAACTTTATACTAGGAAATATTCTTTGATTTGATCTGATTAAACTATATTATTGTAATTTATTACATACTCTTGCTTTTTTAACGGTTGAAAACACGATTAGGAATACTTTGTTGGATCGAAATCGCTCTCGAAAAATGAGAAATATTGCAAAAATCTTAACAAGTAATATAATTTTTTATTTAAATAAATTAGTTTAATCCTCATAAAAACCTGTCGTAAAATAGATATAGGTCTTTAGAACAATATTTTACGGCTAGATTTTTTCTTAAAACCCCTCATATTTTATAACAGTAATCTAATGTATTAGAATCGAAAGAAATCCGGCAAAAGCGTACGCTGCAATCCTTTGAATTGCCTTAGGATTTGTCAAGGTCGAATACGGATGCCTTAAGTTCAAAACTGATACCTGTATCGTGGCTCATTTTGCTTATTTACTGATGCCAACTGAATAGTAATGTCTCATGAAATGTTCGGAATTAAAGATTACACATACGCATAATGAACATACTGAGCTGTGAACTTACTGGAACAATTTAAATTAAATATTTGATTTTCTTGTCTACCTACGTAGTTAAGGTTCTTTTAAAGGACTTTGTACTATTTTCGGACAAATAAAGTATTTAAAGTGCTTATTAAACATTGAAAAAAAAAGTAAATAAAATGTCAAAGAAATCACATAAGGAGAAACAGAGTATTCTAGAGTGTATTATTGATTTTAAAAGGTATTGAGAACATTTGCGTCGGTTTCAAATTCCAGTTTGAACAAAATAATTGTACGATCCGAAAATATTTGCTTTGAAACTTGGATTTTTTCTATAAATCAAATGTCTATGAATTTCAGCAGTGACGTGCCTTAAAAGTTTTTTTATGTAAAAAAGAAAATAAAATGATTAACATTTTATTTTCTTTGATTTTTATTACGTTCACTGACCTTTAGGACTTCTAAGTTACTGTCATTTTAGTTCATGTTATAGTACAGTTTGCCTTTTGGCACTACAGTGTACCCTGGCCATAGTAGAAACCCATCATGTACATTTTCTTCAGACGTTGCTTATCTAAAACGTGAACAACAATGAGCAAAGTTATAAAACTTCAAATCCAAGTCAGTTGTTCATGTTGAGAAATTTCGTGGTAAACGTACTATATATTTTCCGCTCAGGACAAAGTTAGAGAATAATTTTCCGCGTTTCTGTTTATTATAAGCTGGGAAAGTTAGTTCAGAATCGGTGCCTGTAATGAGCTTAAGGCCTCCAACTGTATATCAGCGGCGAGCGGGGCGACTGCGACTGCGGCGAGAGCGCGGCGCCAGAGTACATACAAGCACAGATTAGAGATAGCACAGATGGAAACCTACATACTAAACTCGCTGAGGATACGCACACATAGACACCACTCACAGAGTTCGCAGACACGAAGTGAAACATTTTCATAGAAGTTTTCTGTACTGATTTGTGCGCGAGTGTGCGTAGCAGAGGGTAGGTGTGAAAAAAAGTACATACTGCTCGTTCGCTCTAACTTTGCGGCTCGGCTCCATACTAAAGTCGAATTTTTGATTAGACGGAGTAAATTGACAGTAGCTAAGGTCACTTCGTCATAGAAAATACGCAACACTATAAGAAGAAGTGACATTAGTTGCTGTCAATTTACTCCGTCTAATCAAAAATTCGACTTTAGTATGGAGCCGAGCCGCAAAGTTAGAGCGAACGAGCAGTATGTACTTTTTTTCACACCTACCCTCTGCTACGCACACTCGCGCACAAATCAGTACAGAAAACTTCTATGAAAATGTTTCACTTCGTGTCTGCGAACTCTGTGAGTGGTGTCTATGTGTGCGTATCCTCAGCGAGTTTAGTATGTAGGTTTCCATCTGTGCTATCTCTAATCTGTGCTTGTCACAATACAACAATTCGGGTATACGCCTCTACGCCAGCGGCAAAGTTAGAGCGAACGGGTAGTACATGAGATTTCCATCTATACTATCTCTAATTTTTGGTACAAGAGAGAAAGGCGGCACTGCGCTCGCACACAATCAAACCGCGCTCGGTGCATTTCTTATCGTTTGTTCGAATTTGCCTACTCTCTTGTACTCTGGCGCCGCGCTCTTGCCGCAATCGCCCTCTCTTCGCTCGTCGCTGACATCCAGTTTGAGACCTTACGAATGTGAACTGCGCTTTGTAGATTGCGACTATGAATAATGCTAGTACAATTATGTGGTTCGTTTGTTGAGAAGCTTTTACTACCAACTCTTCTACGATTTGTACATTTAAATGGACCTAATTTACTCAGTTTAAATAGAACACGAAGCAAAAGCTTTTATTTAATAAGAAATTCTTAAAGTAAACAAGTTGGTACTTATGTATCTCATACAGATTTATCTTCTGTAGTTCAGTCGTCCAGAATAACGTAACTCAATAGTTTGAGTGCAATGACTTAAATCTACTGGTAGGCTTTAATTCGAAAACCTAAAAACGACCATATTATGTGCTTCTTCTCACATGCATATTTTTATGCTGCGGCACTTTCACCATCACCTCGCCGCGAGCTATCGAACTGTTCCTTAAACTCCAAAAGCATGATCGCCAGACAGTCATGCCTTTAGAGTTGTAGTAATGTAGACGTGGTGACGTTGTAATTGTTATCAGCAACATGATGTAGTCGGCCCTGGGGTAACCTCTGCTAGGACAAGGTTAGTCCAAACCTTCGCGACTACACATCTGAGCTCATGAAATCCAGAAATACGTCTCGGTTCTCCATCTTCTTGCATGCCTTGTTGTCAGCTCCAGGCAACGAATTTAACTCTTTTAAGTTTATCAACTGGAACTACACGTAACTATATTATTTGATGCAATATTCTAAGAAGTATCAAGTAGAAAGAAATGAAAAAGGTGCCTATACCGATACGAAGAATTAAGCGCTTTGAAACACAAATCAAACGAGACTAAAGCAAATCAAATCATACAGGTGCCTAGCTCTGACATGGCGGTATACTTTGAAATACTGTACGAGGCAATTTGGCTTAACGCCTTTGGGAGTCAAATAAAGGTGTAAATAGATCACGTCATACGAGTTTCGTCCTCTCTATTTCAAACTTTGGTATAGGTATTACGTTTCCATTCTGTTAATTTTGATATTAACAAAGTTTATCACCTTTATCCGAAATAAGGGTTCAGAAAAATTGTAAACAGCTCCATGAACTAAGCACTGTTTTGTTAACCCTAGAAGCCCAATCTAGGTAATTTTGACCTACACACAAACGCAAATTTGTTATCCCTTTTGCACCCTTTCTTCGATCGTCGCGATTGATCAAACTAACTTACTACGTGCCAAGGACTAAACGGAAACGTCTGTGTCGCCTAGGTAAGTATCACCATTTTGTACTTATCGTAATGCTGTAGGTCAATTTGACCTATGTTTGGTCTTTGTGTAAGTTTTATCCACGTGGTACATTTTAAGTTAAGCAATTTTAATTGGATCGAACGTTGTATTTTCTTTTGTTTCTAATAACAAATATTATTTCTAGGTAATAAGTATAACAAAATGGCGTCCTTTCGACAGTTGAAGGTCCATTAAGAGGGAAATTCCAGAAGCTCATCTATATTTTGTTTCGATGGTCCACTAACTCTTGTGTCTTATAAACCAAAGCCTTCTAAGATGGTTTATCTACTATGCTCTTGTGATGAAGTCGCTTAAGTTATGAATCGAATGGAAAGCCAGACATGATTTATTTTAAAACCAGACGAAAGGAGGCGTTGATTATAGTGATCAAATGTGTTCCGCCATTTCTACTTATAGGAAGACAAATATGTGGCCCATGGCAATATTTTACGGGATGCTCAACATGGCTTTTGTAAATTGCTACATTATTTACTGCCATAAAAAGCTAAAAAATAAGGAAAAGCCATTAAATCGTAGAGATTTTATAAAAAATATTGAGCACTGATTTGACCTCGCCATGGATGGAAAAGCGGCTGGAAGCTCTAACTTTGAACTGAACTAACTTTACCTAGATTTCTAAGCTCTAACGTGACAATATCACGAAAATACTTAAAACTGAGTCATTATCATCGTCGGCTGATCTCACAGATGAACCAGAGCCTAAAAAGCGACACTTCGTAGAATATTTTATACATAAAAAACAGCGAAACACAAATTCAGTGTGCATCAAGTGCAAAAAGGCAATATGCCGTGAACACAATATTTACGTATGTGAAAACTGTGTATAAAATTAGATTATTGTTATAAAATTGTTAGTTTATTATGAAAAACTATTAGTTTGGTTTAAGAAAGACAATTTTTGTTATATTTTTTGTTTCTTTTTTTGTTTATAAGAATCAAAACGAGAAGATCTCATTTTGTACCAAATATTTCGATTCTCACTTATCACTTGTTATCACTAAGGTGTAATAGATTAATATGAATATTATTTTCCTTTATTTTAGTTCGCAATTAGTTAAAAAAGTACACATTTATAAACATTTGCAAATATAACAAAATAAACAGATTTACAGGTACATTCACTTGTGTAGGTCAATTTGGCCTATAATTGGGCTTTATAGCTAGTAAAATATGATTGGGCTTCTAGGGTTAAATCTCTTTCCACTTGCTTTTATTAATTAACGTGTGTAAATTCCCTCGGATGTCTTACTGAAAACGATCTCTCTACCGCGGGTGCCCTAGGTAACTGCTCAGAAGGATGTCAACATCTTTCTGTAATGGGAAGCCAAAGGCAAAAGTTTTGTAACTATGTCATTTCAAATCCAGACAAGCGCCAAATAATTTACCCATGGCTAGACTAAACACACACACAACACGCTATAAAATAAACTGGGCCAATTGTCGCCAGACAGAAACGACATACCTATTATGCTTACGTACTATTCGCTCTGTATAAATAGCTCTCTATTATTGACAAAGGTACAAACGCTAAAATGAATAAAATATGTAAAAAAACATTGTTGGACATTCTCACAGCCTCTTTAGATATTAGAAAAATTCCTGAATCATAGCTTATAATATATGTATGTTAAGACTTCTACGTTTACTTAAAATTAAAATGTTTAAGATATTGTTTAATTTATTATAATACTTATAAAATTCCTAATAAATATTCAGACTAAGGTTACGCGAACACGCACCATGTAAGGTTTCTTAGTTATAAGTTTATGAGGACATGATAGGTGCCCAACAACTTTTCACTTCAGAAAATATCATTTTCTCAGTTGGTGGCTAGACTTGTAAATGGAAATTTGTCCTAGTGGGAATCGAACCCACAACCTCGTGATTTTATTCTCACTTTAGGACCTCTAGAACAACAAGGCAGTCAATTTTAATAATTAAATGTAGCGGATAATAAACACATAATAAAAGAAAATATAACCATTTAAAAACTGAGATTTTTTACCTTAGCTTGATCAATGCAAGCTCGACAAAGCCTGTGTGATACCTACACGTATGTTAATTATACAGTCATATCAAGTCATTCGTATTCACTCCATGGTTTGATGAATACAGATTTTTCGGAGACCCCAAACACACATGAAACTTCATTAGACAAAGCACGTTCATATAGGTATTTAAATAGAGTAAGGGCTCGAACTAATTATGTTAATATTTGTGTTCCACTGACGATATAAATGTGGTTACGTAACCTGTTTAGGGAATCGCTTCAAAGACTCTTGGAAGCACCCTAACCAAACTTACAGCCTCTGACTAGAATACATACATACATACATACATATGGTCGCGACTTTATCCCCGAAGGGGTAGGCAGAGGCATATTATATGCCCACATTTCACCTTTTGTATAATTTGTCCCACGTAACAGGTGGTGAGCCGTATTGCCGTGTTTAAATGGACAGGCGCAGGTTGTGACTGCCTGCTGTTGAAATAAGGCCTTCAACTTAGCTTAACGACTGCCATTTTACTGGTAACCGGGACCAACGGCTTAACGTACCTTCCGAAGCACGGAAACGCTTAAATAAATGTCACAAAGTGATCACATGGTTGGTCACCCATCCATGGACCGGCCATAGTGAAAGTTGCTTACTGCAGTGATCGTTTACAGAACACTGAGTCCGCAGGGCCACGAGCGCCACTAGAATACTAATCATCTATATTCCCTTCTTATACATTCAATAAGGCTTTCTTTCTTGTAACTTAATTTTAGTAAATATATTAACGAGAATTTTATACCTTTTCAGATCGTAGCTATAGTAGGGATATACATAGGTCCGTATTAATGAATTTTTTCCTATCAAAATATTATAGATATTTCATTACGTAACGGGAATACTTGTAATGGGCATTTTTGGGATGATTCATTCATGAATGGACAGTTTACGAATGCCAAAATCTTATACCGAGGTCACGAACGTATACTTTAGATATGTTTGTAAAAAATAAAGCGGTATTACTGTAGTTACCTAAATATAGTCATGGGGTGTTACTGAGAGGGAGCTTCTCTTGCAATAAGTACAGCTACCTACTGAGTGACGGACGAGGCTTTTTCGTATTTGAAAAGATAAGGAAATTTCGAAAATCTCAAAAAAGGCCCCCAAAAGTAACCAAATATATGAATTTACTCAATACGTACATATGAAAGCCTGATTGCTATGTTGTATATGGTTATAATACGCAACAATATGATAAGAACTATATTAAAATATAACCTATGTATCACTAATAAAGATTTTAATTCTGATTCAAAAATTCTGAGAAATTCTAACAATATTTCATACTCTTTTTGGGAAAATTGTCAATTAGCCAATTTTGGGTAACTTCGTCCCTGTTCACTTCACGCATGAATTGAAATTCGAAACTGCTGAAACGCTAATTACGTAACTTTTTGCTACAAGCGCCTAATTTGGGTGAAAATAATTATCAGAGAGCTATGTGATATTTGCACATTACAAAGTGACGTTGCAAAATTTTGTAATTGTATTATGATCACCAAAAGGACAAAAGAATATCGTGATAATTATAATTGGTTACCTAAGTACTTAAACTGTTTACCCTGCTGCACTTAATTTTTTGGTATATTCTGAAGTCAAAACATCACAGTTTGTTTCTCCTCGCTCGCATACCGAGGACTCCTTACAAAACGGCGCTCCACACGCTGGTGGAGTGCACGGCGTGGGCGCAACAGCGCCAGGTCCTCGTAGTACCCACTACTGGACGTGGACACTCTCTCGCTCGAGACCATGGTGCGAGCCATGCTCTCCAGCGGGAGTAAGTGGGACTGCGCTGTCTCCTTCTGCGAGCAGGTCATGCTCGTGAAGGAGGCGGCGGGACGGGTACGGAAGGGAACTCTCCCACCCGAGTTCCGCAGTCGGCGGCCTGGGCGCCGCCGACGTGTCTTCGCCGAGGACTATCGGCCACCATGACCGGGGGCCTGAGGACGGTGAGAGGGCGGCTCACCGTCCCTACAGAAGCAGGCCCATGACGGCAGCGTGACGTGAGCAATTCACGCACGCCCCCTCTTAGAAGCGGGATCACACCCGAAACCCCCCAAAGACGCGGGATAGCACCCGAACCACCCCCTGGGCGAGGCCGCAGTGGCGGTCGTGGGTCTGTTGGGCGTTCTGGGACATCCTTCCGAGGGCTTCCCGGGGCTCCCAACCACAGGCTGTTGGGCGTGACGTGAGGTTTTTTAGTCGGTAGGAGTCCGGCATAACATCCATTAGGAATTTCCCTCACGTTAAACAAAAAAAAAAGGGCTCCTTACAAAATTTTCACATACGTTCTTTAAAGGCATTTTTATGAATTCATAATAAATCTAGGTAGCTATATATCGTTTTTAGATGTTCTCCTATACGTGTAGTAAATATGTGTGTATGTCGATACCTAATGTATATGTATATCTTACTTCCTAGTATCTATATATATAAAAATCAATGCCACTTTTCGTTGTAATTTTATAACTCAAGAACTGGATCACCTATCCAAACCAAACTGTTTAGGCTTTGTTCGGACTATTTAATAGATGGTTTATGTGAAGTTTGAACAAAATCGGTCGGGTGGTTCTTCATTTATCACGCAAACGAAGTTGCGTGGGTCAGCTAGTAATATTATAAATGTGAAAGTTTGTGAAGATGTTTGGATGTTTGTTAATCAAACACGCTCTATCGGCTGAACGGATTGGGCTGAAATTTCGTAAAGAGATAGCATACAGTCTGGAATAACACATAGGCTTCTTTTCTATCGCGGAAAAATGTTCCCACGGGAAGCGGGAACGGGTACCGAATTTCACAAGGCCGAAGCCGCGAGCATCATCTAGTAAGTAATAAACAGAAACAGGGATATCGATTCTAAACTACGTTCTCTAACTTATTTTGTTCGAATACACATGGAAATTCAATCCCTTATCAAACCTACCGTTGTTGTCTACCTCATTGGAATGCACACAAACATCTATTTTGGTGCTTTACACCTACGGAGTATATTTTCTTTGTTTTGACAGGCGTATGTTATCAAATAAGAAATATGATGATAATGATATTGTAAAAAGCGGCTCGATATCGCGTAGCAAGAACAAGGATATCTTTATAAAATTATGTTTTGCTCCCGTGTTGAGTAGCTGACATTGACAAATGACACGAGGGCTGGTTTTCACTGTCAGATCGAAGTGACATATTTTCCCGGCACTGTGAAGTGGAGAATCTAAAAAGTGAAAATAAAAGATCGCAAAAACATATTTTTTTAGCACTAACGAGTCTTTGGTAATTATAGAGGTTGAATAATAAAAGCGATGTAGTAAAATCTACTCAGCGTCCTTAATAGTACGGCATTGTAGCTAATTTCAAATCTACTTGTCAAAAATGCTTAGAGGGTAGAATGCATTACAGTATTAGTATCTGATAAAATATGTAGTGCGCTGTGATAGTCATCCTTCCGACTACAGCGACCGCTGCCAGACCGGTAAACCTCTTCGTTCATTTTCCCGAATATTTATTTATTTATTTATTTAGACTTTATGCACAGAAATAGTACATTGGCGGACTTAATGCCAAAGGCATTCTCTACCAGTCAACCATAAGGTGGTGCAGAGCTATATTTGAATACCTACTACCTATGTACTTACAACCTTCCCTACATATGGACGTGCAGTGTAGAGCATTTTTATCTGAATTTTGAATATTTATTTATAGAATTCCACACAATTCCAGTACTTATATAACATTTGATTAAAAAATCAATATTTTCACGGGTAACGTCCTCTCTCTATCAAACACACGCGATCAGCCCGTACAGTTATAAGACTAATCATCTATAAAATTTGGTTCATCAGATTGGAAGTTTTACATAATCGCGTAATAAATCCTGAGGCACAAGTACAAAAATTAAATAATCAGGGATTGAGGGGGAAAAAATTATGTGATGGTAAAAGATTTCAACCCTTTACTCAACGGAATATAAAAATGTTAAGTAGGTACATAACCTCTTGATTAGGTTCTAATTTTACATAGGTACTTTACGAGTGTGAGCTTTACTGATAGATATTTACGACTAAGGTGTTTTATATTACATAAATTACATGTAGCCTCGCCTTTATTCCCAATGGAGTAAGTAAAGGCATACTATTAGCCCACACTTCATCATTAGTCTTGTCCCAAGTACTGAGCTTTTTGATGTGTTGAAAGGGACTGGCGCACGTTGTTACTGCCTACTTTTCTTTAAATTTTACCGACAACCGGGACCAGATGGCTTAACGTACCTACCTATTGAAACTCAGTAGGTTTTAACAACCTCGTACAGATCGTGCTGCAGACACCGGACAAACATTATGGCAACATTTGGGGGAGTTAGTTATACAAGAAGCTACCACATCTATCAGTCTAAAGTGAAAAAAGTGCGTCAACTTGTATAAAATTTCTGATTCAGTTGACTTTACAACTGACTCAGAAATTTTATACAAGTTGACGCACTTTTTTTGCCAGCTTCATTTAATATTCAGGACTCGGAGAACATAATTCGTAGCGGTCCCTTAGAAAAAAATAGCGGTGTCTCGTTACCGCCATTTCTATTCGACACACAAATTGAAACAAGTTTTATATTAAATTGACATTAAAGGGAACTTCGTGAAATTTCAGATACAATTTATGCAAATTTGTAAGAAGCAGCTTTATGTTTTTGCATTTCAATAGAGTCCTACGGTAACTTGGATATATCTTAGAGTCAGTTGAGAGAGGGCTCTATTTTTTTATTTGTAATAAGTGACACATCTCTATCTGGATACATTTAAAAGGTAGCATTTAGGAACATAAGTAGTTATTAATTTTATGTTAGTTATAAGAATTTCATGTCACGACTTCAGATAAATATTCTCTGAAGGGATAGCATGAAGGAGCGTCAAGCAACGTGTGCGTGGGGTGTTGCGCCTTCACGGAAAATTGAACTTCACATGTCCCTATCACATAAAGATCAAAACCTAGGTTTTCCACTTCAAAGAGCGATTTTTGTATTTGGCGATTAGACGATGATAATGCATAAAAGTGTAGTATAGTGTCTGCCTACTCGTATTTGGCACAGAAATCAGAGCACTGTGAAATTGAAATTTCACTGAAATGAAATACAGAACGTATTTTCGTTTCATAGACGCCATAAATTTTGCGACGTAGAGTAAGTTACGCCTTATTTGGCAGACGAATGTACTCGACTCGATGTGGAGTGATACCACCCCTCTCCAACCCTTCAAGAGAATACTCGTATTCAGTAAATCGAAAGTCGTTACACAAAAACCGAGATACGTTTTTTTGCTATCGCTTAAAGGGAAACGTCTTCCCTTTTCAGTGAGACACTTTGATGATTATTCGGCTTTTTACACCGACTTTTGACTTAGAATCGTGTGAATACATTAAGTCACAAGGAAATTCAGAAAAGTCTTTTCTTTTTTTTAAATCTCTTAGGTGGCAGAGCCGATTCCATAATTGATTGGAAGAAGTTGCAGAGGCGCTGCACTTGCCTTGTCGATTCTGCAAAAATCTTGTATTCAGATTGATATCAATAATGAAATTGCGTTTACCTAGTCAAGGAAAAAGATAACAACACAATTGCAGACAACTATCTCTATAGATCAAGAAAACATTAATACGATTTTATATCGATCACATCGGTAAAGTTGAAAGCACTATGAGTATAAGAAAAAGCGTAATAAAAAAATCATTATACAAAAAGTGATATTTACAGCTTTTGACTGCTACATTATGTTTTATTTGAAAGTCTGCGTTTCAAGTTTCGTCTTCCATTTATCTTGTAAATTGAGTAAAATTGAAAACGAAAACATACCTAAGTGTCGATGATGTCACGAACTATCTATCAATATTTTGTCTGACTTGAATAAAATAATGTATTAGTAAGTAGATTTATTACGCGGGAAGCCCCAAGTTCGATAAGTATGAATAATGTAAGCTTTTAGAAGTATTATGTACAACTGTTTGTTGCTCACATATTACGGTATTTACTGTCATAAAATTAAAAATTGGAACTGTTCATTGCTGTGATATATGTAGTTACGGTTTCATATTTTCCTTCTTCCAATATTTATTTTTCGTGATTGACAAAAAAAATAATTATCGGGAGTTCCGGTGATTGCAATCATAAGGCGCACCCGGGACTCCCGTCCATAGGCAGCTGGAGTGGCACCCTTTGGTTTTAGCTGGTAGCAGTCCAGTAGGACATCTTTGAAGATTTTCACATGTCAAAAAACATGAAGAAGAACAAACAATACACTTTTTTTAACGCGAGGGAAAATCTTTCATTGGTGCTATGTGACTCCAACCGACTAAAAAACCTCACGTAATGCCTAACACCCTACGATTGGGAGCCCCGGGTAAGCCGTCGGAAGGATGTCTCTAAAAACAATTCACTACGGTACTTTCTAAAGTCTTACATCCTTAGTCTTACATCCTTAGTCTTACATCCTTAGTCTTACATCCTTATCTTAAACCCTTACATCCTTATTACGTAATATTGAGGATCTAAGGGTTTGGAGTACAGGTCTACAGTATAAATGTTACAGTAATGATATTGATTATGTTTGAACAAAAGGAATATTCATGGACATGTCAACCTAAATCTAAAATATGATGATCTTGTCATATAGGTACTTACCTACTCTTTTGCCCACATATGCGCGACAAAAAAACGTATTACCCACGCACGTCTCAAGGTTTCACGCTTTTAGACTCGACATGACATCAATCTTTTAATGATATATGATCATTTGTGGGCTTGACAAAGATTAATGATCTGAATTTTCATTATTATTTTCTTAAGAATTTACACATGGAAATTAATCTAGTTTTCATGGGTTATCTCACTTGAATGTAAAGCTATAGTTGGCGGCCGATGCTTATTAGAACTTACATTACAGTCAGATTTTTTCCGCGGAGGGATAGGCAGAAGCATATAATTAACGGTCACATTTATATTTTGTACTTTGCAAATCCTACTAGAACAAAAAAAATGTTGTAGGAGAAGCTACAAACTGTCTTACTCCTAAAGTAAAAAAATAATTTGTAAATTCTGAATGAATAAATTGAAAACAAAATGATGTGGTTACTTATGTTGCTAGTCGAAGATGGCATAGAACAAAACTATATTAGCAAGGTTTACCTAACAGACTGTGAAATGCAAATTAGGGAATAGTTGTAGTAAGTTTGTACTAGAGTGAACATTGCAAAGTGCGGCCAAGTGGAGCGCCCGCCTGATGCCACAGTCGCCAGCGCGCTTTGCGACTAATCTCCTAAAATAATAGTGTGACAGAAACTGCATTTTGGTGTAACCACACATTGCTAGATTGACTTGATCTGAAAACCTGTGTTTATATCATATAAGTACTCGTACTGCATTATCAAAATAATATTATGTTTCAATATTCACAATTATAATATACCACTAACACTATGTTATTTATTAAAGCGTAATGCTATGCTGTTAAATTAATGACAAGGCATGCAAATATTCATAGCTTCACGTCTAGTCATTAATAAAACGATGTGTCCACATTAAACTACAAATAAATGCGGTTAATTAAGGTTTGCTGCCACAATACATGCGTAAACAACCTGTGTCTATAATTGGTAATGAATTTTTGAACGAAATAGCATGTGGCATTATTATTATAGTTACAGACTTAACTACTTAAAAAAATATTATGAAAAATTGGTTCTAGACACTCTTCCTTCCATGCAAGTAAAAAAAGCTATGGCAATGTCTTCTCCACTGCTAAGCTGACGTGCCATCGCGGGAGAGAAATAACACTCTTTTGTAGAAGACGCACTGGGCACTGGAAATCCGGGTTATTCGGATTCAGATTTTCAAGTTCCTGTATAGATACCTAATCCGATACCTACTTATTTGTGATTATAATGGTACTCCTTATAAAAGTTCGGCAGATAAATATCTCTACATAAAATTAATCCAACAGGGATTGATAACAGTTTAGCAGCACAATATTTTTACCATCAAGGACGGTTGTATAATCAAGTGAACGAGGCAAAGTCGTAAGATAACTATCTGGAGCATTGTTCTAAGAACAAGCTGCTCTCTACAAGTTTCTTATCTCAAAGGAAGAGAAATCCTTGGTAAGCCAACTGTCTAATCTAATATATCGTAATCTGAATAGGTTTAACAAGCTAGACGGGTACTCGTAATTACAACTCGCTAAACTAGTAGACTCGTTCGCTCTTTGGAATTGTATAAGTTGAAATTCTTGGTACTTCAGAAACACAGTAGTAGGTATATCAATAGTTATGTAATCAAAGAGATTCACGTGCTTATAGTATTAAAAGATAAGCGTAGATATTCATTATGAGTAGAACTTACTTGCCTTTTCAATAGCTGAAAACTGTTGTTTTTTTCGCCTATACCGCAAAGCCTGAAGACAAAAGTCTACAGCCAGTGCGTTCTGCCATTTATGACATATACGGTGCCGAAACGAGGGTACTTACAGTGGGGTTAGTTAATGCTGTAAAAGTTGCGCAGCGGGCTATGGAAAAGGCTATGCTTAGGGTATCTCTGAGGGATAGACTCTTAAGTGAGACTATCCGGCAGAGAACTACAGTGGTCGACATAGCTCGCAGAATAAGCACATTAAAGTAGCAGTGGGCCGGTCACATCTTCATAAGAACCGACGGCCGATGGAGCAAACGGATTCTGGAGTGGACACTGCGACTCGGCAAACGTGGGATACGACGTGCACTCGCGAGATCAAGCGACGACTAGGTAAAGGTTGCCGTGTGTGAATTGGAAGAGGCCTACGTCCAGCAGTGTATCCACAGGCTGATTTGATTGGTTGATTGATATAGACTAAATTAGGTCGTTGTATAACAAACTAGCTGTTCTCCATGAATTCACCTGTGAAGAGCGCTTCAGCGTTTGTAGTGTGTAGTACATGCAAGCAAATCTTTCATCTCTATCCTCCTAACTTCTGAAGGTATAAAATCTTTCCGATTTTTATGAAACTTAGTGTAGATGTTAGGTATGGTATGAAAACCATAGGAAAATTATTGAAAAAAATCGTAAGCTTGGAAAAGTGGGTTTTCTTGATGTACTATACATAGTACATTCGGTGTCTGTTGAGCTTAAATATTTAATTTGATGTTCTATGTGTAGTACTTTAGTTGTGAAATAGTGTAAAAAAAGAAAGAAAATTTTAGTCTTTATTTCAAAAAATGCTTGTATATTGCTATAAAATAAGTTAAAAAGTTAAAAACATACAAAAAAGAATGAAACTAAAAACAAAAATTTACGGAAATAATTTCGTAGTAATCAGAATCTTCAAAGTAATGTTAGCACAATGACACTGAAAAGCTGTAGCTTTCAGGAAGAGAGAGAGAAATGAAAAGATAGAATTTAGAACATAAAAAAATTAATAATTTATTCGAATTAAATTTAAGCACTTGGGGGTCGTGGGTGTGGTACTTTCAGGCAGCAAGGGCTTTAGCGATTCCCGAAGGATTTCGCAGGGTTCCGACTTATCTGGGGTTGGCCTTCTTGTGGTGATCCAGTCAGCAACGTCTCCGTGCCGTCCACTCGTCGAACTGCACGGTATTGCTGAACTCGGAGGGTAAATCAGTCTTCCAAACTTCCGTAACCCGTAGGGTGAACGCTTCTTTGTAGAACCCGGAGGGTGGACGTTCCTTCTTGGAACCCGAAGGGTGGATCTTGACAACCCGTAGGGTGGACCCTGGAATGTTCCAGATGACGGGTTAGCTGGAACCCTTTTTCCCGCCTATTGCTAAGACAGCCGACTCGTGTTAACCATTTCAGGAATCGGGGATCTTACAATGGTTGGTTATATTCTAATTTTACAGAGACATTTTTCACACCCCTGTAATCTACCCTCCTATAACAGGGTTGACCAACAGCCGTTAATTTTCACTGTTTTAAAATCTAGATTACATTATAATTAATTTAACTCACCCAATGATTTTGCAGCTAAATCACTGATCACTTTGGGAGTACTTCGCTCCCTGTAATATCTCTTTACTTTGATTGGATTTATATTCTGATACACATACGCCTTCGCGACGAGTATATTTGGATTTTTTGAATAATGGTCTTTGAAATTCGCGCGCGGTCGTATTTATATGTTTGTACAGCGCCTCTAGCGGCACCACTCGAAACTACTCAATCGTCAAGACCGCATCTTTAAATACGAATCAAGGCTTCCGTCGTTGCGACACTTACTCGGTAGATGGCGCTTTCATATGTTGACCTAAATTTTAATTCTAATCACCTAATGTTAATCAATATCTGCACCCGTTGTTTCACAACGTTACATACTCCCCCTCCCCGGTGAGCGTTTGACGTACGATAACACGTCAAATGCTGCGTTCGTCCTCGAGCGCCCCTAACTTAAGACCTACTACTCGTCTATGTGTGTGTGTATGTTAGTGTGCTGTGTGAATGAGGTGATGCTGGGTGTAGCGAAGAGTCGGCCTTAACCTTAATGAAACCAACTCGCAGGATGTATTTAGGTGATTCTGAAAGATCTTGTGGGACAGAAAGAGAAAAGACGTATTTGAGGCTTTGGGTTGAAGGTTCAGGTAATACGCACCGCCTGAAAGTGGGGTGTGTATAATAAGGCTTTTTGCTGAAGGCTGGGATTTATACAACCGTCCCAGAGAAGAACATCCTACTAGGGCTAGTGTAGCACTTCCGAATCATAGGATGGACTATCCCCCAGGGCAAGCCTCTAGCTTCCGAGTGGTAGGAGTAGCCATATGACGAAAATAAACATAAAGGTGACCTACACCTAAGACTGTTAGGGCAAGACCAATGCTGTCAAATAACAGTACACCATATATCTGTTCGGGTAAGACTCATACTTCCTCGTAACAGTAACAACCTACAACTAATTCTGTTAGGGCACGACTATGCTGCCAACTAACAGTTAACGACGAACTCTGTTAGGGATAGACTCATGCTTCCAACTAACAGAAACTCCCAACTAAACCAAGAAACAGAAAAGTGATAGAAATAATTTACTCGCAGAATCCTCCGTGATGCTAATTAACCCCTATGTCCCCATGACGAACACGGCATGTGTTTGTCACGGTGTCATGTGTAGTTATTTGAAAGTCGTGTGTAATGTGTAGTGTCCCTAACTAATTACTAGGCTATTTAGCCCTTTAACCAAATAAAATAAAAATCAAGTGCTTATTCGCAATCTTAGTAGCAATAACAAAAGCTAAGTGCTTATTCGCAACTTTAGTAGAAGAATGTTGACTATGACTATTATGTCAACCCTAATAAATAACGAAGATAAATGATCTTTGGCCATTATGCCAAATATCTAAAAAAATATAGTACCCTTGTGTGCTACCATGGCAGTGTAAAATGTATGTGCGTGCCCAAATAAATAATATGTATGTATGTACGTATGAAATCTCCCTTGTGTAAGCTTTGTTTTGTTTGTGCGTAAGATGTTGACGTAATCATGTTGATGTAAACGTGTTATTTATCGTTGCATCTAAGGCCAGTGTCACACTTTATTCCATGCTATATTAACCCGTCAGCTTTGGTCGGGAACAAAACTTAGGACATTTGAGTCACTTTCTATAATCACGAATGTGACTCGCCTGTAGCTAGTTTGCCTCCTACTTCCGCCTTTGGGAGTCACACACCATGAAATGCAAGTGTCACTATGTAAACAAACAAAAAAAAAACTGCTTATTAAGTGTTTGGAATTGTGTGTGAAGATAAGTGTGATGAATATGTGATGACTATATACTACTTAATTATTATGTAAGTGTAATTGTGAACTTCCGTATGATAATATGTATGCGTGTAACATGACACGAAATGTGGTACCTAATGTGTCACTTAAGTATTAAAATTCTATTACGGTGTGCTAACACCCTTATATTTTCCCAAAAAATAATTATCAAAAACACTATTGTGTAACTGTACTGATGTACTAGATACGCTATTCGCAAACGCTTCTTAATGCAGTGTGTTACGGCCTTTACCGTTATCTGCGTTCGTACACGCATTGTTGAGGAATGTTTATGTTTTTCGTCTCACAGATGCAATGGATGATACCGAGTGTTGTTTTATGTCTTTAACGTGCCAACTTCCTAGGTTTGTTCCTGTCATATCTTCCAGGATATAGACCAAATTTGATAGCTTTTCCTTGACCCTACATTTGATAAATTTGGGGGCCAGTTTTTTAGAAAAGTATGCGTCTTTATCACTTTGGAAATAGCATTTTTTCCACACTATGTCGCCTACTTCGAATTGTGCGTGTCTGTGTCTCGTGTTGTAATGGTGTGCGTACTTTAGATGGCTACGCCAGAGGTTCTCTTGTACTGTGTTGAACACCTCTGCGAGATATCCTAGGTTCTCCGCGTATATGTTTCTAGGCAATAGGTTAAGTTCACTTGGGTCATCATTTTGTAAGTAATGTGACCCGCATGTTACCAATTCCCTACCATGAACCAAATATGCTGGTGTGTAACCGGTGGACGCGTTGATCGAGTTGTTGATCGCAAATTGGATTTTTGGGATATGTATGTCCCATGATCGATGGTCATTATTGGTAAATATTGATATGGCTGTCATTATAGTTTTATTGTACCGTTCTACGGTATTTACTTGGGGTGTGTATTTAGGTGTGAAGTTGATGTTGGGAATTTTATATTTCGTAAATAATGTGTTCAAGTCTTTACTTATGAATTGGACACCTTTATCCATTAATACCGTTTGTGGTATGCCATGTACCATGAAAACATTGTCCTCTAGTATTTTGGCTATTGGTTCTGCGGTAGCTCTGCGCAGTGGGAAGATTAAACAGTATTTAGAGAAACAACACGTGACGACGAGAATGTAGACGTGTTGCTTTTTAGAGACCGGTAAGGGTCCTACTAGATCAGTCGAGATTGTCTGAAACGGGCGAGAGCATTGTTTGGGACGGCCCATCTTACCTATGGATGCTTGAGTGTCATGTTTGTGTGCTTTGCACTTTTCACAAGATGACACATAGCTTACCGTGTCCTTATATAGCCCCGGCCAGTAATACCGTAACTTTATTTTATGGTATGTTTTAAAAATACCGAAGTGTCCGGCTGTGGGTGAGTCATGGTTTTCTCGAAATACTGCGTTTCTCGCTTCGGGTGGTACTACCGTTTTCCACTCGAACTCATTGTTTACAAAGTCTTTTATGTCAGTTCGTCTGTATAGTACGTCGTTCTCTATTTTGAAGTTGGGGTATGCCTGCGGTAAGCTAGTCACGCCGTTGCATATTTTAATGAACCATTCGTCCTTGCTGTCGGTGACTTTGCATTGTTTCGTGGATATGGTAGATACTGGTACAGCTCGTGACAATGCGTCTGGTATTATGTTGTCTTTGCCCTTCCTGTGCTTTAACTCGAAGTTGAAGCAGCTAAGCCGTATGCCCCAACGAGCTAACCGGCCGGTTGGATTGTTTAATGAAATGAACCATTTTAGTGCCGAATGGTCAGTATACACCGTGAATTTGTGACCATTGTCTAGGTAGCATCTCCAATGTTCTAATGCGGCTATCACCGCCGAGCATTCTCGTTCTGTTACACTATAATTCTTTTCCGGCCCGCTCAGTGACCGACTCATATATGCTATTGGGTGTTCTACTCCCTCGTGTAGTTGTGTTAACATGGCACCAATGCCAAAGTTGCTTGCGTCAGTATGTACCTGAAATGGTTCATCGTATTTAGGACATTTTAGTACCGGGCTTTTTATTAAATGTGCTTTTAATTCCATAAACGCCCTTTCCGCCTCTGTGTTCCAATGAAAAGCCGGGGCTCCTTTCTTTGTTGTAGTCAGTTTGTTAAGAGGTGCAGCAATCGTACTGAAGTTGGGTATAAACCGTCTGTACCATGACGCAGTGCCTAAGAACCTCTTAACGTCCTTCTTTGTTGTGGGTACCGGGAATTTCAGGATTGAGTTGACTTTCTCCGGATCTGTTCTGAGACCCAGACCATCCACGATGTACCCTAGGAACTTTAGCCTGTCTTTGAAGAAGTTAGATTTTTCTAGATTGATGGTTAGATTTGCCCTTTTTAATATTTGTTGAACTCTTGAAATGAGTGACACATGTTCTTCGAATGTAGATGACGCTATCACTATGTCATCTATGTAACAGAACACCTTGTTTTGAAACTGTGGCCCAAATAGATTGTCCATTAGTCTTTGTTGTGAGCTGCTTGAGTTGCTTAGTCCAAATGGTAAAACCTTGTAATGGTATGCTCCTCGTCCTGGGATGAAGAAGGCTGTTTTTTCCCGGTCTTTTGGTGCTAAAGGAATTTGCCAGAAGGCTTTGGAGAGATCCAGTGTTGTTAGATACTTCACTTCTCTCAAGTTGTCTAATATCTCTGATATGTATGGCAGGCTTGAAAAGCTGATGGCTTTCAGGAAGAGAGAGAGAAATGAAAAGATTGAATTTAAAATGTAAATAATTAGTAGTTTATTAGAATTGAGCACTTGGGGGTCGTGGGTGTGGCAACTTCGGGCAGCAAGTACGGTTTCCGAAGGCCTTCGCAGGGTTCGACTTATCTTGTGGCTCCAGGATGTCGATGCAGTCCGCCAGGTAGCCGTGTCTTCCACAATTTCGGCCGGCACGGTATTCCCAACCCGCAGGGCGGATGTTCGCTCGTAGAACTCGAAGGGTGGATTTTACCAACCCGTAGGGTAGACGGTTTCTTGGACCCGTAGGGTGAATGTTCCTTCGTGGAACCTGAAGGGTGGACTTCTTGAACCCGTAGGGTGGACCCTGGAATGTTCCATATGACGGGTTAGCTGGAACCCTTTTTCCCGCTCATTGCTAAGACAGCCGACCACTGTTAAACCATTTGGGAGTCGGTTGCCTTACAATGGTTGGTTCTATCCTAAGTTTACAGAGACCTTTTTTTTACACCCCTGTAATCTACCCTCCCATAACAGGGTCGACCAACAGCCGTTAATTTTCACTATTTTAAAATCTAGAATCATAATAATTAATTTAACTCACCCAATGATGGGGTCTTCTATTTATAGCTATTTGCTCCTTATCCTTGACAAATATTTACGAGGATATTTGCGATGATATAAACGATTATTTTTAAACTGATGTGATTCTCACAATTTCCAATTACACTGATACGTTCGTGATCTATTTTAAATATTAATCTGGCGGTCCTCCTGCATTGACGCAATGCCTTATATATCAATGAAATAGCGCCTCTAGTGGCACCGCTCGAAACTACTCAATCGTCAAGACCGTATCACTGCCTATAGCTTCCGTCGTTGCGACACTAACTCGGTAGATGGCGCTTTCATTTATTAATCTAAGTTTTCATTTTAAAACCCCTAACGTTGAACCCCTATTTGCACCCGTTGTTTCACAACGTTACATACTCCCCCTCCCCGGTGAGCGTTTGACGTACCCTAACACGTCAAATGCTGCGTTCGTCCTCGAACGCCCCTAATATAATACCTACTACTCGTCTATGTGTGTGTGTATGTTAGTGTGTTGTGTGAATGAGGTGATGCTGGGTGTAGCGAAGAGTCGGCCTTAACTTTAATGAAACCAACTCGCAGGATGTATTTAGGTGATTCTGAAGGATCTTATGGGACAGAAAGAGAAAAGACGTATTTGAGGCTTTGGGTTGAAGGTTCAGGTAATACGCACCGCCTGAAAGTGGGGTGTGTATAATAAGGCTTTTTACTGAAGGCTGGGATTTATACAACCGTCCCAGAGAAGAACATCCTACTAGGGCTAGTGTAACACTTCCGACTCATAGGATGGACTATCCCCCAGGGCAAGCCTCTAGCTTCCGAGTGGTAGGAGTAGCCATATGACGAAAATGAACATAACATAAAGGTGACTTACACCTAATACTGTTAGGGCAAGACAAATGCTGCCAAATAACAGTACCATATATCTGTTCGGGTAAGACTCATGCTTCCTCGTAACAGTACTAAACCTACACCATAAATCTGTTCGGGTAAGCTTCATGCTTCCTCGTAACAGTAACCTACAACATAATTCTGTTAGGGCAAGACCATGCTGCCAACTAACAGTAAACGACGAACTCTGTTAGGGATAGACTCATGCTTCCAACTAACAGAAAACTCCCAACTAAACCAAGAAACAGAAAAGTGATAGAAATAATTTACTCGCAGAATCCTCCGTGATGCTAATTAACCCCTCTGTCCCCATGACGAACACGGCATGTGTTTGTCACGTTGTTATGTGTACTTATTTGAAAGTCGTGTGTAGTGTGTAGTGTGTAGTGTCCCTAACTAATTACTAGGCTATTTTAGCCCTTTAACAAAATAAAATAAAAAACAAGTGCTTATTCGCAACTTTAGTAGAAGAATGTTGACTATGACAATTATGTCAACCCTAATAAATAACGAAGATAAACGCTCTCTGGCCATTATGCCAAATCTCCAAAAAAATATGGTATCCTTGTATGCCACCATGACAGTGTAAAATGTATGTGCGTGCTTAAATAAATAATATGTATGTATGTACGTATGAAATCTCCCCTGTGCAAGTTTTGTTTTGTTTGCGCGCAAGCTGCTGACCTAATCGTGTTGATGTAAACGTGTTATTTATCGTTGCATCTAAGGCCAGTGTCACACTACCTTCCATGCTATATAATAACCCGTCAGCTTTGGTCGGGAACCAAAACTTAAGACCTTTGAGTCACTTTCTATAATCTACGAAAGTGATTCGCCTGTAACCAGTTTGACTCCTACTTCCGCCTTTGGGAGTCACAACATGAAGTTCAAGTGTCACTATGTAAACAAACAAACAAAAAAAAAAACTGCTTATGAAGTGTTTGGAATTGTGTGTGAAGATAATCGAGATGAATATGTGATGATCATCTATTACCTAATTATTCTGTAAGTGTAATTGTGAAACTTCCGTATGATAACATGTATGCGTGTAACATGACACGAATTGTGGTACCTATATGTGCCACCTAAGTACTAAAATTATATGACGGTGTGCTAACACCCTTATATTTTCCCAAAAAAATAATTATCAAAAACACTATTGTGTAACTGTACTGATGTACTCCATAAACTATTCGCATACGCATCTTAGCGCAGTGTGTTACGGCCTTTACCGTTATCTGCATTCGTACACGCATAGTTGAGGAATGTTTATGTTATTCGTCTCACCGATGCAATGGACGATACCGAATGTTGTTTTATGTCTTTGACGTGCCAACTTCCCAGATTTGTTCCTGTCATATCTTCCAGGATATAGACCAAATTTGATAACTTTTCCTTTACCCTACATTTGATAAATTTGGGGGCCAGTTTTTTAGAAAAGTATGCGTCTTTATCACTTTGGAAATAGCATTTTTTCCACACTATGTCGCCTACTTCGAATTGTGCGTGTCGGTGTCTCGTGTTGTAATGGTGTGCGTACTTTAGATGGCTGCGCCAGAGGTTCTCTTGTACTGTGTTGAACACCTCTGCGAGATATCCTAGGTTCTCCGCGTATATGTTTCTAGGTAATAGGTTAAGTTCACTTGGGTCATCATTTTGTAAGTAATGTGACCCGCATGTTACCAATTCCCTACCATGAACCAAATATGCTGGTGTGTAACCGGTGGACGCGTTGATCGAGTTGTTGATCGCAAATTGGATTTTTGGGATATGTATGTCCCATGATCGATGGTCATTATTGGTAAATATTGATATGGCTGTCATTATAGTTTTATTGTACCGTTCTACGGTATTTACTTGGGGTGTGTATTTAGGTGTGAAATTGATGTTGGGAATTTTATATTTCGTAAATAATGTGTTCAACTCTTTGCTTATGAATTGGACACCGTTATCCATTAATACCGTTTGTGGTATGCCGTGCACCATGAAAACATTGTCCTCTAGTATTTTGGCTATTGGTTCTGCGGTAGCTCTGCGTAGTGGGAAGATTAAACAATATTTAGAGAAACAACACGTGACGACGAGAATGTATACGTGTTGTTTTTTAGAGACCGGTAAGGGTCCTACTAGATCAGTCGAAATTGTCTGAAACGGGCGAGAGCACTGTTTGGGACGGCCCATTTTACCGATGGATGCTTGAGTGTCATGTTTGTGTGCTTTGCACTTTTCACAAGATGACACATAGCTTACCGTGTCCTTATATAGCCCCGGCCAGTAATACCGTAACTTTATTTTATGGTATGTTTTAAAAATACCGAAGTGTCCGGCTGTAGGTGAGTCATGGTTTTCTCGAAATATTGCGTTTCTCGCTTCGGGTGGTACTACCGTTTTCCACTCGAACTCATTGTTTACAAAGTCCTTTATGTCAGTTCGTCTGTATAGTACGTCGTTCTCTATTTTGAAGTTGGGGTATGCCTGCGGTAAGCTAGTCACGCCGTTGCATATTTTCATGAACCATTCGTCCTTGCTGTCGGTGACTTTGCATTGTTTCGTGGAAATGGTAGATACTGGTACAGCTCGTGACAATGCGTCTGGTATTATGTTGTCTTTGCCCTTCCTGTGCTTTAACTCGAAGTTGAAGCAGCTAAGCCGTATGCCCCAACGAGCTAACCGGCCGGTTGGATTGTTCAATGATATAAACCATTTTAGTGCCGAATGGTCAGTATACACCGTGAATTTGTGACCATTGTCTAGGTAGCATCTCCAATGTTCCAATGCGGCTATCACCGCCAAGCATTCTCGTTCTGTTACACTATAATTTTTTTCCGGCCCGCTCAGTGACCGACTCATATATGCTATAGGGTGTTCTACTCCCTCGTGTAGTTGTGTTAACATGGCACCAATGCCAAAGTTGCTTGCGTCTGTGTGTACCTGAAATGGTTCATCGTATTTTGGACATTTTAGTACCGGGCTTTTTATTAAATGTGCTTTTAATTCCATGAACGCCCTTTCCGCCTCTGTGTTCCAATGAAAAGCCGGGGCTCCTTTCTTTGTTGTAGTGAGTTTGTTAAGAGGTGCAGCAATCGTACTGAAGTTGGGTATAAACCGTCTGTACCATGACGCCGTGCCTAAGAACCTCTTAACGTCCTTCTTTGTTGTTGGTACCGGGAATTTCAAGATTGAGTTGACTTTCTCCGGATCTGTTCTGAGACCCAGACCATCCACAATGTACCCCAGGAACTTTAGCCTGTCCTTGAAGAAGTTAGATTTCTCCAGATTGATGGTTAGATTTGCCCTTTTTAATATTTGTTGAACTCTTGAAATGAGTGACACATGTTCTTCGAATGTAGATGACGCTATCACTATGTCATCTATGTAACAGAACACCTTGTTTTGAAACTGTGGCCCAAATAGATTGTCCATTAGTCTTTGTTGTGAGCTGCTTGAGTTGCTTAGTCCAAATGGTAAGACCTTGTAATGGTATGCTCCTCGTCCTGGGATGAAGAAGGCTGTTTTTTCCCGGTCTTTTGTTGCTAAAGGAATTTGCCAGAAAGCTTTGGAGAGATCCAGTGTTGTTAGATACTTCACTTCTCTCAAGTTGTCTAATATCTCTGATATGTGTGGCAGGCTGTATGCGTCCTTTTTTGTGACTGCATTGAGCTTGCGACTGTCTAGGCAGAAACGGGGCTTGCCGTCTTTTTTATTGACGATTAGTACGGGGCTTGACCAAGGGCTCTGACTAGGCTCGATGACGTCAGCCTTTAGCATCTCGTCTACTTGTTCTGATACTATTCGCGTTTTTTCAGGGGACATTCTATAGGTTCGTTGTTTGATTGGCTTGCTGTTTCCCGTATCGATGGTGTGTTCTATTAGATGTGTTCTGCCTAGCCCTACTTTCTCATATGATATTTCGGCACATCTGGATATCATTTTTTCTGCTATTAAGCGTTGTTGTTTTGTGAGACTACGCCAGTCATACAGTTTGTTTTGCTCTTCGGATATTAATGACAATTTAGGGTCATCGTCCACTAATATGGGTATATGTCCGAAGTATTTGGGACATAGGTTAAATCTGAGCCAGAAATCTATACCTAAAATTAGGTTTGTGGTTATGTTAGGCACTATATACGCCGTAATTATGTGAGTTCTGTCTTCGAATTTGATGGGTAATTTTATCTTCCCTTGTACAACGGTTGTGTGTCCGCCGGCCGTTGTAACCGTTGTACTTATGTTTTCCTCTATCTTATATCCTAAATTTTGTAACACTCTGTGCGAGTTGTTACCTAAAATTGTGATTGCGGCTCCTGTGTCCAACAATCCATATGCTTCTAACTGTGGGTTTGACATGATTGTTATTTTGGCGTAAGGCCTGGGGTCATTTGTAGGTAATGGGGAGAGTATAGAAGATTCCTTCTGAACTGTAAGTTCGTTTTCTTGATTTTGAAGGGCTTTCTCAGCGACCCCGTCTTGCTGATTCAGACTCCCATATCTCCCTCTTAGTTTTCCGAATTATTGCGGCGACCTTGAGTGGCTGACTTATTGAAGTTATGAGTGAAGTTTTTGTTGTGGTATGTGTATCTGTGTGCTTGATCTGGTTGTACATTACACGATGTGCATTCTGTAACCCTTACTCCTTTTCTTCCACATTTGTAACAATATGGCTCCTTACTATTTCGACATGCCATAGTCGAGTGGTATCTGGACCCGCACTTTGAACATGGCCGTGTGTCGTCCGATGTTGTCGCCGCCACAGTGTTTTGCGATCTGAAGTTACGACTGTCGCGGCTGTAACCTGTGCTGTAAGCGTTACTGGTCCCGTAGGTATTGTTCGCCATTCTGCTGTTTGGGAAGTTACGGCCGTTTCTGTTAAAGTTGTTGTAACTTTGCCCTGTAGATGTAGAGGTCTTGTTCGCAGTCTTCCTGCTTGTGAATGCGAATTCCGCTGCTACCATCCCTTCAGATGCTGTTGGAGGCTCTGTAAAGAACGCTCTGCGTGCCACCATGTCTTCATGTTTTCTGCATATGTTCTTTAAATGTTCCAATGAGACTATATTTCCATTGGTTGCTAGGATGGTGTCGTAGACGGGTCTGATATTGTTTAAGACAATGTGTAACTTTTCCGTTTCAGACACCTTGTTGCTTAGTCGAGCAAACATTCCATCCATAATGGCCAGGTACACTACTATGCCTTCCCCGTTTCCTTGAGTGCGTTGTCGAATCTCCTGCCATAGCCGGTTTTCGTAGTTACTGACTCCGAAATCCTGTATTAGCGCATTCGTTAGATCTTGCCAACACGCAAATTTATCGCGATTACTGCGGTACCAATGCCTAGCGTTGCCGGTGAATAATTCAGAGGCTGCTGTTAACAATCTCTTGTCGTCGATTTCTCTGGCTTGTTTAAAGTCTTCCACCCGTTCAATGAATGAGTGTACCTGCGAATTACCGTCGTATCTAAATTTGGAAAGTTCCGTAAGAGAGCATCGCTCATATTTTACGGGAAAGCCTGAAAAGTGACTCTCTTTCCGGTTGTTACTATTTGCTTTCTCTTTAATGTCCGCGAGGGTGTCTGCCTCCTGCGCCTCATTGGTAGGGGCAGCAATGCTCTCGTCCGCATCATCAAATTCGCTGGTGTTTGATGCATGCGAATAACTTTCGGATATGGCTTTCAATCTCTTGTATGTAGTTTTGAAAGTGAGATGAAAGTCGTCGTATCTTTCTTTTAGATCAGACTCCTCTGGGGGAATGATTCTAGCAAACCTAGACTCCATGTGAGCACATAAGGCTTTGGAGCTCGCCAATAATGACAGTTTGTACTTGTCCTGAAGGGACGCCACGTTCCTCTCCAACACGGCCAGCGAGGAGTACAACCCTACTAAGTCTTCCTCCAAATCCAAAGGGGAGACCTGTAAGTCCTCTTCGTCCGTGGTTAACTTAAATTTTTTAATTTGTTGCCTGAGGGCTGCCACCGTTGAACCAGGTTCCTCTCCCCGGATCTTCACTTCATATGCAAGTTCCGCCTTTGGAAGTGATGTGAAATTTGATTTGAATGCCATTGTACTGACTATTTCAATTACTATTGCCGGGAATCTTTAGTGATGATGATTATTTACCAATATCTAGTGTATTTATCTGCTACTTATTTTATATGAAGTGTTAATTTTATGTAAACAACGAATGTTCGCTATATTCGCTAACGAATTCTGTTGTAGTGAACGACGGCCCTTATCGTTGTCTGTTTACGTATTGTTGAATGTTAAGGAATGTGAATATTTTTCGATTCACCCGCCGAATAACGAAAAATAAATTCTACTTTTTAGGGTTCGTTGAACCGAATTATATATTGAACCTTTATAAAACTTAGTATTTGCTTTAGGAAATACTTAAGTTTGGAAGTGTTTCCTTTTAGGGTTCCTTCACTCAATTAATAGATTGGACCCTTCTAGAAATTAATTGTCTGTCTGTCTGTCTGTGTGTTTAATGTAATCTAATCCGACGCAGTGAGTAATGAAAGTGAAGTGTGTGATGATGGGTTGACGAAATTTACTAAATGTTTTTCAGTTTTGCACGAATAATGCAATTTTCTACGCTGCTATTATTTTTATTGAAATGTAACTATTTTCACGAACGTGGTAAGAGTTAATTGTATATTGACTCGTACCAACTATTTTTTTTTTAATAGTTATTTACTACTACGGAACCCTTAAATATTTCGAACTGTGTTAAAACGATTCGCACTTGGATGGTTCTGGAAATAATCTGTATCGTAGTAACTAACTTTTTTATGTAGATTGTTCCTTACCACTACGGAACCCTTGAATATTTCGAATTGGTTGAAAACCGATTCGTACTTGGACGATTCTGGAAATATTCTGTATCAGACTGTTGGTGTCCGGAGTGTATTTTATTCACTTCCACCCACAGTTTATATGGAAAAAAAAATTTCTTCTAATATCGAGCTAGTAAATCAACTTACTCGTAAACGTTATGAAAGCAACATCTGCCGTTGTTTATTTAGAACCCGAATCAAAGTTAATAGTTTACAATTGTTTTTTGGCAAGAATGTATTCACTGCGTGATCTACGTTTGGAATGTTTTTTTTTTTACAGTTGTATTTCAGTGTAACAGAATTCGACGTAATTCGACAAGTGAAACAATTATGAATCTTTTATAATTTACGTGAAGTGAAATTCGTATAATCTTTGTTCTAACGTTTTACTAGCGTGAAATTTCAATAGGGATTGTTACCCAGAAGTGTGATTATCGGCTGTTGGTCTCGCTGTAAATTCACATATGGGAAATACAACAAAATAATACACAAATTGAGGCGGTTTGACGCCATACAAAAATAAAAATTGTGGTGGTGATATCCTGTGACTCTTTTTACGATGAATATAGGCAATACAAATCACTTACTAATACACTCGAGAGCAATGAATCCGGGTCACTTAAAGAATGTTAAAAATCTCGGAAACTAAAAATGATAGGTTAATGCAATAAATTGTATTTAATAGACAATGTAATACTCCTTAAATGAAAGTAAAAAAAATATGAGTCACCATACATTTTATTAACACAAAATTACATAAAGAAAAAACTGCCGATCTCTCCTTAAAACAAAAATAGGAACATGAAATTTTTGACCTTTATTACGATTTTCTTGAATTTTAATACTTCGTATTGCCTCCTCGTGCTTCCATTACTGCGTTTACGCGGTTTGGCATGCTGTACACCAAGTTCCTTATACGATTTTGGGGAATATTCTCCCATTCCTCTGTGAGAGCAATTTTGAGCTCACGAAGCGTGATTGGGGGAGGGTTTCGTTGTTTTACGCATCTGCCTAGCTCGTCCCAAGCATGCTCGATCGGGTTGATATCCGGGCTGCGCGCTGGCCACTCCATACGAGTAATGTTCATCTCTTGAAGGTAGTCATTCACAATCCTACCTGTATGAGGTCGGGCATTGTCATGCATAAATATAGCATCCTCACCTAAATTGACCATAAATGGACCAACGTGATCATTGAGGATTTCTTCCACATATCTTACGCTAGTTAAAGAGCCGTTTTCTATGATCACCAGCTCTGTGCGACTTTCAGAAGAAATTCCGGCCCACACAAGTACAGACCCACCACCGTAGGCTACTTTTTCTTCGATGCATGCTTGCTTGAATCTTTCCCCTGGTCTTCGATACACTCTGTGTCTTCCATCGTGCTTGTAGAGCATAAATTTTGATTCGTCGGAGAACATAACTTTTGACCAATCTTCAATACTCCAATTTACGTGGCTCTGGGCATACCTTAGTCTCGAAATACGATGCCCACGCTCCAGTTTAGGGCCGTTTGCAGGTCTAAGGGGTTTTAAGTTAGATTCAGCAAGCCGACGTCTTACTGTCCATGCACTTGGGTTACTTCCTCCGAGGCGTCGAAACTGATTGGTGAGTTCAGTTCCTGTGAGAAAGCGATTTCGAAGCATGGTGTTCACCAAGTATCGGTCTTCTCGTGCTGTGGTACACCTGGTTCTGCCCGTTCCTGGTCTGCGTAGGTTAGAACCAGTTTCTTCGTAACGTCGGAGAACTCTTTGTACTGTTGACAGCGACACACCGACAGTCCTGGCTGTATCGCGCTGACTCCGGCCGGTTTCCAGCATTGTAAGTATTCTGGTGCATTCTTCAGGCGTAAGCGACATAATTTCAGCTTGATTAATGAATATAGAGCACTATCAACATGGTTTATGTACCCACATAAATGACAGATTACAAACAAAAGCAACACCAAATGCTGTAATTTCGTAGTTCCATCTTCGAAAGTGGCACTTTTTCAAATTTGATTTTTTTATGATATAACTTTACAATAACTAAGAAGTTTTAATACCTTCATTTAAGGAGTATTACATTGTCTATTAAATACAATTTATTGCATTAACCTAGCATTTTTAGTTTCCGAGATTTTTAGGATTCTTTAAGTGACCCGGATTCATTGCTCTCGAGTGTATTAATGTAAGCGTTTCAAATGTGAAGTTTTACTTCAGACTTTAATAAAGTAATATTTAAAATTGGAACAAAACAAAAAACTTTTACTTGAAATTTACTTAAAATTTTTCCACCATAAAATTAATATCTGAGGGTGTGAAAAATAAATTGGGGACCGTTAAAATTTGGAAAAATTACAATTTATGTTGAGAAAAAATTCAAATTTTGCCTTGTTCTTGTTTATGCCGAAATCTGTCTAAAATCACTAAAAAAACACACAAAATAAGCCGGAAAGAACAAGTTGGCAGCAGAGGTCAGGAGAGCCAAATTCCTGGGTAGTTATGTTAATTTTGAGGGAAACTACCCCGCTAACGGGCACTCTTAAGACTATTTTACACAAGTTGAATATCTTATAATTATGACCTCCCGACTCCCGTCGGAAATCGCTTTCTCGCTACCCGAAACCACGTTGGGCGCCACTGAAAAGCTGATGGCTTTCAGGAAGAGAGAGAGAAATGAAAAGATTGAATTTAAAATGTAAATAATTAGTAGTTTATTAGAATTGAGCACTTGGGGGTCGTGGGTGTGGCAACTTCGGGCAGCAAGTACGGTTTCCGAAGGCCTTCGCAGGGTTCGACTTATCTTGTGGCTCCAGGATGTCGATGCAGTCCGCCAGGTAGCCGTGTCTTCCACAATTTCGGCCGGCACGGTATTCCCAACCCGCAGGGCGGATGTTCGCTCGTAGAACTCGAAGGGTGGATTTTACCAACCCGTAGGGTAGACGGTTTCTTGGACCCGTAGGGTGAATGTTCCTTCGTGGAACCTGAAGGGTGGACTTCTTGAACCCGTAGGGTGGACCCTGGAATGTTCCATATGACGGGTTAGCTGGAACCCTTTTTCCCGCCCATTGCTAAGACAGCCGACCACTGTTAAACCATTTGGGAGTCGGTTGCCTTACAATGGTTGGTTCTATCCTAAGTTTACAGAGACCTTTTTTTTCACACCCCTGTAATCTACCCTCCCATAACAGGGTCGACCAACAGCCGTTAATTTTCACTATTTTAAAATCTAGAATCATAATAATTAATTTAACTCACCCAATGATGGGGTCTTCTATTTATAGCTATTTGCTCCTTATCCTTGACAAATATTTACGAGGATATTTGCGATGATATAAACGATTATTTTTAAACTGATGTGATTCTCACAATTTCCAATTACACTGATACGTTCGTGATCTATTTTAAATATTAATCTGGCGGTCCTCCTGCATTGACGCAATGCCTTATATATCAATGAAATAGCGCCTCTAGTGGCACCGCTCGAAACTACTCAATCGTCAAGACCGTATCACTGCCTATAGCTTCCGTCGTTGCGACACTAACTCGGTAGATGGCGCTTTCATTTATTAATCTAAGTTTTCATTTTAAAACCCCTAACGTTGAACCCCTATTTGCACCCGTTGTTTCACAACGTTACAGGCTGTATGCGTCCTTTTTTGTGACTGCATTGAGCTTGCGACTGTCCAGGCAGAAACGGGGCTTGCCGTCTTTTTTATTCACGATTAGTATGGGGCTTGACCATGGGCTCTGACTAGGCTCGATGACGTCAGCCTTTAGCATCTCGTCTATTTGCTCTGATACTATTCGTGTTTTTTCAGGGGACATTCTATAGGTTCGTTGTTTGATTGGCTTGCTGTCTCCCGTATCTATTGTGTGTTCTATTAGATGTGTTCTGCCTAGCCCTACTTTCTCATATGATATTTCGGCACATTTGGATATCATCTTTTCTGCTATTAAGCGTTGTTGTTGCGTGAGACTACGCCAGTCATACAGTTTGTTTTGCTCTTCGGATATTAATGACGGTTTAGGGTCATCGTCCACTAATATGGGTATATGTCCGAAGTACTTGGGACATAGGTTAAATCTGAGCCAGAAATCTATACCTAAAATTAGGTTAGTGGTTATGTTAGGCACTATATACGCCGTAATTATGTGAGTTTTATCTTCGAATTTGATGGGTAAATGTACCTTTCCTTGTACTACGGTTGTGTGTCCGCCGGCCGTTGTAACCGTTGTAGTTATGTCTTCCTCTATCTTATATCCTATATTTTGTAACACTCTGTGTGAGTTGTTACCTAAAATTGTGATTGCGGCTCCTGTGTCCAACAATCCATATGCTTCTAACTGTGGGTTTGACATAATTGTTATTTTGGCGTAAGGCCTGGGGTCATTTGTAGGTAATGGGGAGAGTATAGAAGATTCCTTCTGACTTGTAATTTCGTTTTTGCATTTTGTAGACCTAACTTCTTTTGTCCCACCTTTGTAACCATACGACTCATTCGTATTTCGGCATGCCATAGTCAAATGATGCCTGGAACCACACTTCGAACATGGCCGTGTGTCGTCCGATGTTGTCGCCGCCACAGTGTTTTGCGATCTGAAGTTACGACTGTCGCGGTTGTAACCTGCGCTGTAAGCGTTCCTGTTCCCGTAGGTATTGGTCGCAATTCTGCTGCTTGGGAAGTTACTGCCGTTTCTGTTGAAGTTGTTGTAACTTTGCCTTGTAGATGTTGAGGTCCTGCTCGCAGTCTTTCTATTTGTAAATGCGAATTCCGCTGCTACCATCCCTTCAGATGCTGTTGGAGGCTCGGTAAAGAACGCTCTGCGTGCCACCATGTTCTCATGTTTTTTGCATATGTTTTTTACTTGTTCCAACGAGACTATGTCTCCATTGGTTGCTAGGATGTTGTCGTAGACGGGTCTGATGTTGTTTAAGATAATGTGTAGTTTTTCCGTTTCCGACACCTTGTTGCTTAGACGAGCAAACATTCCATCCATAATGGCCAGGTACACCACTATTCCTTCTCCCTTTCCCTGAGTGCGTTGTCGAATTTCCTGCCATAGGCGGTATTCGTAGTTGCTGACTCTGAAATCCTGTATTAGTGCATCCGTTAGGTCTTGCCAGCACGCAAATCTATCGCGATTATTGCGGTACCAATGCCTAGCGTTGCCTGTGAATAGTTCAGAGGCTGCTGTTAACAATCTCTTGTCGTCGATTCCTCGAGCTTGTTTAAAATCTTCCACCCTCTCAATGAAAGAGTGTACCTCCGAATTCCCGTCGTATTTAAATTTGGAAAGCTCCGTAAGAGAGCATCGCTGATATATTACGGGAAGATTTAGAAAGTGACTCTCTCTCAGGTTGTTGCTATTTGCTTTCTCTTTCATCTCCGCGAGGGTTTCTGCCTCCTGCGCTTCATTGGTAGGGGCAGCAATGCTCTCGTCCGCATCATCAAATTCGCTGGTGTTTGATGCATGCGAATAACTTTCGGATATGGCTTTCAATCTCTTGTATGTAGTTTTGAAAGTGAGATGAAAGTCGTCGTATCTTTCTTTTAGATCTGATTCCTCTGGGGGAATGATTCTAGCAAACCTAGACTCCATGTGAGCACATAAGGCTTTGGAGCTAGTCAATAATGCTAGTATGTATTTGTCCTGAAGGGACGCCACGTTCTTCTCCAACACGGCCAGCGAGGAATACAACCCTACTAAGTCTTCCTCCAATTCTAAAGGGGAGACCTGTAAGTCCTCTTCGTCCGTGGTTATCTTTAATTTTTTAATTTGTTGCCAGAGGGCTGCCACCGTTGAACCAGGTTCCTCTCCCCGGATCTTAGCCTCATATGCAAGCTCCGCCTTTGGAAGTGATGTGAAATTTGATTTGAATGCCATTGTAATGACTAACTCAATTACTATTACCGGGAATCTTTAGTGATGATGATTATTTTCCAATGTATAGTGTATTTATCTGCTACTTTAGTTGTATCAAATGAATTGTGAAAACTTTCGTATCAATATGTGTATAACTGTAATGTGTGCTGAACTGTGGTGCCTACTGTGCCACCTGCGTAGTGAAATCCACTACTGGTGTAAGACACCTTTAATTTGTTAATCCGTTTGTTTATTTTATGTGAAAAGTTAATTTCATGTAAACAACGAATGTTCGCTATATTCGCTAACGAATTCTGTTGTAGTGAACGACGGCCCTTATCGTTGTCTGTTTACGTTCTTGAATGTTGGCAGAATGTGTCTATTTTTCGACCCACCCGCGGAATAACGAAAAATAAATTCCACTTTTTGGGGTTCAGTGAACCGAATTACAATTTGAACCTTTATAAAACTTAGTATTTGCTTTAGGAAATACTTAAGTTTGGAAATATTACCTTTTAGTGTTCCTTCACTCAAATAAAAATTTGGACCCTTCTAGATATTACTTGTCTGTCTGTCTGTCTGTGTTTAAATGTAATCTAATCCGAAGCAGTAAGTAGTGAAAGTGAGGTGTATGATGATGGGTTGATGAAGTTAGCTAAATGTTTGACCGTTTTAATCGATTAATGCAATTTTTGACGTTAATATTATTTTTATTAAAATGTAACTATTCCCACGAGCGTACTAAGAGTTAATTGTATATTAACTCGTACCAACTAATTTTTTTTTTAAATCGTTCCTTACTACTACGGAACCCTTAATTATTACGAACTGTGTCAAAGACGATTCGCACTTGGACGGTTCTTGAAATAAGCTATAAAGTAGTAACTAAACTTTTATGTAAATTGTTCCTTACCACTACGGAACCCTTGAATATTTCGAATTGTTTGAAAAACCAATTCGTACTTGGACGATTCTGGAAATATTTTGTATCAGACTGTTGGTGTCCGTAGTGTATTTTATTCACTTCCACCCACAGTTTATATGGGAAAAAAAATTTCTTCTACTATCGAGCTAGTAATTCAACTTACTCGTAAACGTTATGAAAGCAACATCTGCCGTTGTTTATTCAGAACACGAATCAAAGTTATTAGTTTACAATTGTTTTTGGCAAGAATGTTTTCACTGCGTGATCTACGTTTGGAATGTTTTTTCTTACAGTTTTATTTCAGTGTGTCAGAATTCAACGTAATTCGAAAAGTGAAACAATTATAAATCTTTTATTATTTACGTGAAGTGAAATTCGTAAAATCTTTGTTCTACCGTTTTACTAACGTGACATTTCAATAGGGATTGTTACCCAGAAGTGTGATTATCGGCTGTTGGTCTCGCTGTAAATTCACATATAGGAAATACACAAAATAATACACAAATTGAGGCGGTTTGACGCCGTAAAAAAATAAAAATTGTGGTGGTGATATCCTTTGGCTACTTTTTACGATGAATATATGCTATACAACTCACTTACGAAAATTAATGTAAGCGTCTCAAATTAGAAGTTTTACTTCAGACTTTAACAAAGTGCTATTTAAAATTGAAAAAAAAACTTTTACTTTAAATTTCATTAAAAATTTTCCACCATAAAATAAATTCTTGAGGGTGTGAAAAATAAATTGGGGACCGTTAAAATTTGGAAAAATTACAATTTACGTTGAGAAAAAAATTCAAATTTTGCCTTGTTCTTGTTTATGCCGAAATCTGTCTAAAATAACTAAAAAAACACACAAAATAAGCCGGAAAGAACAAGTTGGCAGCAGAGGTCAGGAGAGCCAAATTCCTGGGTAGTTATGATAATTTGGAGGGAAACTACCCCGCTAACGGGCACTCTTAAGCCTATTTTACACAGATTAAAATATATTATAATTATGACCTCCAGACTCCCGTCGGAAATCGCTTTCTCGCTACCTGAAACCACGATATGGGCTCCACTGAAAAGCTGTAGCTTTCAGGAAGAGAGAGAGAAATGAAAAGATAGAATTTAGAACATAAAAAAATTAATAATTTATTCGAATTAAATTTAAGCACTTGGGGGTCGTGGGTGTGGTACTTTCAGGCAGCAAGGGCTTTAGCGATTCCCGAAGGATTTCGCAGGGTTCCGACTTATCTGGGGTTGGCCTTCTTGTAGTGATCCAGTCAGCAACGTCTCCGTGCCGTCCACTCGTCGAACTGCACGGTATTGCTGAACTCGGAGGGTAAATCAGTCTTCCAAACTTCCGTAACCCGTAGGGTGAACGCTTCTTTGTAGAACCCGGAGGGTGGACGTTCCTTCTTGGAACCCGAAGGGTGGATCTTGACAACCCGTAGGGTGGACCCTGGAATGTTCCAGATGATGGGTTAGCTGGAACCCTTTTTTCCGCCTATTGCTAAGACAGCCGACTCGTGTTAACCATTTCAGGAATCGGGGATCTTACAATGGTTGGTTATATTCTAATTTTACAGAGACATTTTTCACACCCCTGTAATCTACCCTCCTATAACAGGGTTGACCAACAGCCGTTAATTTTCACTGTTTTAAAATCTAGATTACATTATAATTAATTTAACTCACCCAATGATTTTGCAGCTAAATCACTGATCACTTTGGGAGTACTTCGCTCCCTGTAATATCTTTTTACTTTGATTGGATTTATATTCTGATACACATACGCCTTCGCGACGAGTATATTTGGATTTTTTGAATAATGGTCTTTGAAATTCGCGCGCGGTCGTATTTATATGTTTGTACAGCGCCTCTAGCGGCACCACTCGAAACTACTCAATCGTCAAGACCGCATCTTTAAATACGAATCAAGGCTTCCGTCGTTGCGACACTTACTCGGTAGATGGCGCTTTCATATGTTGACCTAAATTTTAATTCTAATCACCTAATGTTAATCAAAATCTGCACCCGTTGTTTCACAACGTTACATACTCCTTTCACACCCCTGTAATCTACCCTCCTATAGCAGGGTTGACCAACAGCCGTTAATTTTCACTGTTTTAAAATCTAGATTACATTATAATTAATTTAACTCACCCAATGATTTTGCAGCTAAATCACTGATCACTTTGGGAGTACTTCGCTCCCTGTAATATCTCTTTACTTTGATTGGATTTATATTCTGATACACATACGCCTTCGCGACGAGTATATTTGGATTTTTTGAATAATGGTCTTTGAAATTCGCGCGCGGTCGTATTTATATGTTTGTACAGCGCCTCTAGCGGCACCACTCGAAACTACTCAATCGTCAAGACCGCATCTTTAAATACGAATCAAGGCTTCCGTCGTTGCGACACTTACTCGGTAGATGGCGCTTTCATATGTTGACCTAAATTTTAATTCTAATCACCTAATGTTAATCAATATCTGCACCCGTTGTTTCGCAACGTTACAACACTATTTGACTTTCCATGATAATTTGTGGCGAGCGTGAATTCCTCACGTCACGCAATTTAATTTAATATGTTATTCATCAAGCAGTTTTCTAGTGGAGAAATATCTACCATAACATAAAAATGGCTAGGTTTACGTTTCTGTAAAAGAGCTTAGGAGCCATGAAGGCGAAAGGACTGGTACTGTGACGGAGGAGCTGATTCAATATTTTCTTCGACATCTGATTATGATAATGAACTAGAAATATTATACTCTTGATATGTAGAGGGTCATAGTCAGAATCTTCTGAAAAATCACGCTCGGATTCGTCTAATATTGTCAAAATTAAGCTAAAAAATATGAACATCAATAACACCATTGGCACCTGATGTACTATGCATAGTACATCAAAACAGTTTAAAAACAGTAACTTGACCCCTGTTGTACTATATGTAGGACATCAAAATATTTGACCTTGTAGTGAAAAAACTATTGAAACCAAAACCAAAATACATCGTAAATATTATCATATACTTCATAATCAAATAGAAAACACATTGCAATCTAAAAATATTATCCTGAAGAATGAATCAATATGAATTATTTACTATGTTTCGAACTAAGAAGCGTACACCTGCGTTGAAATTGTTTCTTAGAAAGAAATTTGTCAATCTGGTGAAGGTGGTAGTATTTTTTTTTAAAAGAGACGTTCACATACCATGCTATAGCAGAAAAAGAAATGCAATTTTTTAATTAGCTATCTAGTCAGATTTACTTCCTTTAGATGTACTATGTATAGTACGCCAGGGGTTAGGAGGCTATAGGAATTTTATTAGTTTATGGACATCGTCGGTTACAGTAACAATTTTTTTTAAACAATTTTCCTATCCTGTTGTATCTTATGAAAACCTACATTCACGTTGGTTATCATAAACAGTTATTTATCATCATGACATCCGTATTCCAGACTCGTTTAATCAACTGCGAATGGTTCTGGCGTCTAAACCATTACTCAACACGATCGTTTAGACAATCTTGTCCGACGTTCCTGTTATCTTTGTAATCTGAAACGCATGCACTTCCTATTTATATTTCACCAGCGTACGTCACGTGGTTTCACCCGCGTAGTTTCTGATGATACGGGAATAAAATATAGCCTATGTCTACCGGCTTCCCAATTGTGAAAAAAATTTTCAAATCGGTTAAGTAGTTTTAGAGCCTGTTCAATGTAAACAAACAATCGTATCAAACAATAAAATATTTTCTCTTTATAATATTAGTATGGATAGATAAAACAAGGATTAGCGTTCTACCGAGCACTTTAGGGTTCAATCTTCCTACAAGTTCACCTGCAGTCTTACGGATGAGGTCATAACGAAGAGAAGGAAATCTCACAACATAGTCCTGTACCAACCCGTCTGTTCTTGTAGTGCTGGAAGACTTTCGTCCAGTAGTGAAGTACAATACGTGGATTAGAATGATTGATAGAATGAAGTAAAAATGCGAATCCTTATCGTTCTAACAAGTAAATTTCACAGTATTATCACAATGCCATCAAACAGCATTGATTGCATTGTGTATGTTATTAATTTGGTTATCCTGTTGATACTAGAGACATAAAAAGCTTATTTTACTCTTAAAAGTAATGGTTTGCTATGATATAACGGGTGTTTTTTTTAGAGGTATAGAACTTTAAGTTGGCATAACTGTTTTAACTGGCGGTATTTTTGTCAGCTGAAAAGTGATTTATGTTAAGTTTGGTTTGGCATTTCAACATGAATAGATTGACGCCTGAACAATGCTTCCAAATTGTGCAAATTTATTTTGAAAATCATGGTTCTGTCCGAAATACGTATCGCGATTTTCATAAGCGAATTTTGTTTAGCGGTGCAGCTCACTTTTGGTTGAATGGATACGTCAATAAACAAAACTGCCATATTTGGGGTGATGATAATCCTCAAGTGTATGTTGAGACACCGTTACATCCAGAAAAACGGAATGTGTGGTGTGTTTTATGGGCTGGTGGAATAATTCGTCCGTACTTCTTTAGAAACGATGCTGACCAGAACGTTACAGTCAATCGTGACTGCTATAGAGCTATGATTACTGACTTTTTCGTTCATCAATTGAACAACCATGATGTGCAGGAGTAGTGGTTGCAACAAGACGGCGCAACATGTCACATAGCTCGTGCCACAATTGATTTATTGAAGGAAACGTTTGGTTACCGCATAGTTTCACGTTTTGGACCCGTAGGTTGGCCTCCAGGGTCGTGCGATTTTACGCCACTTGACTATTTTCTGTGGAGATATGTGAAGTCGCTCGTCTACGCCGATAAGCCCGAAACGATTGACTACTTGGAGGACAACATTCGGCGCGTTATTGCCGATATACGGCCACAAATGTTGGGAAAGTCATCGAAAATTGGACCTCTAGATTAGACTACGTCCGAGCCAGCCGTGGCGGTTATATGCCAGAAATCATATTTAAACTATAATGCCAGAAGATTTTCTTTCGAATAAAGTCATTTTCATATCAATAAAAACAATCACCTTCGTTTTATTCCATTTCAAAGTTCTATACCTCTAAAAAAAACACCCTTTACTTCTTTAACAGAACTCGAAAAAGTGTCCATACAAGTTGACTGTCACAGGTGTTGGTTTCAGGAACCGACAGATTTACCGGTCTCTTAGGACGCATTTCTTGCCGGGGGTCACTTTATTTTGTGTATATTTTTATATAATTTATAAAGACTTGTCAGCAGTAAAATTATTGTCTTTACCGATTGTTTTAGAGGCTTCAAATTGATGAAATCTTTTTAATTAGTTTTATAACCTTAAAATTCTTTCGTATTTTCACTGCCATTGCCTTATTTTCTTATAATTATTAAGTACCTATATTAAAATTTATGTACAATGAAGATAATTACCTTATTGATAGTTTTGAAAAGCAAATGGTATGCTAACTAAATCACAAATTGAATATGAAGAAATCATCGGTCTTCAGCGGGACCGCCGGCGACGTTCAATATATAAGGCGTCTGGCCCGGAGTATCGGAAGATCTACTTATTTACCTACCTTAAAATAAACTGTTTATACATTTCGAAATCTAATAGTTAACAATATACAAACCGCAAATCAGAAACGGATAGAAATCACTTACATAATGACAAGTTAATTACAGTAACTTTCCTTTCTATTGGTAACTACCTATCTAACATAACCTATCTCTAATAAATTACAATACTGAAATAAGTATTTCAGATTTCGTAGAAGCCTTTTTTAAACAACTTCAACAAATTCTACGATATTAACGACGGCTCAAAATAATAGAACAGAAATAAGTAAACTTTAAACATTGCTTTGTGAGATATTTTAGCCGGAGACGGGAGATAGTCCAGATGTTGAAGTTAAACTTTGCCTATAGCTGTGCTACTTATCTCTTTATATCTCGCAAGCTCAAGTTTTTAGTGAACGGTGTAGTCTTGGATCTAAAAGAAGTATCGACGTAAACTCTACTTATCATTGGTGAAGCATGAAAGTCATGGTGCATCTAGCGATTGGGGGCAACTCTTATAATTCATAATACATGACTTCTGACAGTGGTCCTCAAGTTGTCGGCCCTGTGATGTGCCTCTTCACGCTTGAAGAACCTGGAGTGAAAGACGTGTGTGGGCAGGTCTACACATTGATAACATTTTATACAGGTCTACAATTAATGGCTTTATCGCACAATGCAATTTCTACCAGGCAAACTTTGAATAGAAACAAATCTCTCGACGTTGTTTTCGATTTGTGTCATAGCTTGAGATAAATCACAAAGTGACGTGCGATGCAAACGAACACGAAATAATATAATTTAGGTACACCTTAAGATTTTGTGACTGAGCTGAGACTATTATCACCAAATAAGACTACCTATAATTATTGGATCGCGCGAATAGATTTAATACTAAGTGAGTACTAATATCGATACAAAAATAGTCAAATACTCTACGAAAATAATGTTATTCCGATGAAATGGCTTCACGTTCCCCATCAAATAACTCTCGGTGCGCACAATTTTACTTTCCACGAATAGTTACATAGCATATATTTCCACGATAAATTTCAAAGCCTTTAATATAGGCGGAGATCCCGCATAAATCACTACATTATCGGAGTATTTGACTTACAATGTAGGTAGCGATAAAATTATTGCTTTATTTTCTTTTCCCCCTTATTTATGTAAATACAAAATTAGAGAGTTCAAGAAAACAGGTCAAGTGCGAGTCGAACCCGCGCACGTAAGATTCGAAAAAAAAAAAAAAACACTGTAAAAAACTTCTCTGTAATTTTTAACATAAAATGTTTTATAATAAATAATGAATACATGATCTATAAAACTTTCGACTGTCTATCTATGTTCATGACAAACAAACGAACAGCAAAGTCTCAGGGTACCATTTTTACCCTTTGTGTACGGTTCCCTAAAAATACTCATAGGTAGAATATAACATTGCGAATCATCTCATAGAAAAAATCTCGAGGAAATCTAGCGCCAAGTATACCTACATTACCAATAAACCAGCCTTTTTATTTCCGTAACACGTTGTGGAGGATTGAATCGTCTTAGATAACAATTCCTCATAGCTTCACCACTAAACACAGGAAACTATGTACAGAAAGTTGTCAGAATATTGGGTATGAGAATATTGTAACCTTGTAGGGTAAATAAATACACATTGCTGGCAGTGATGAGTCGCACACGGCCCGTTACCCGTTGTATTTCATCCCTAGAGATAAAACAAATGATCATGACCATCATAGTCCATGATTGTTCTAGACTACGTAATGGTTTTATCCTTTATGTGATTAGGTCACATACTGCGACATTTTAATGATTTATATCTGTAGCAAATCTATATCTATACTAATATTATAAAGAGGAAAGAATTTATTGTTTGTTTGTTTGCATTGAATTGGCTCTGAAACTGCTGGACCGATTTGAAAAATTCTTTCACTGTTGGGAAACTACACTATGGTTATATTTTATTCCTGTATTTCTACGGGATCGAGAACTACGCGGATGAAGCCGCGTGACGTCGCGTCGGCTAGTTAATGTGTAAAAATCTATAATCTTATTGTACTATAATTGTTTAAACTGCAAATCTACCCTACTTATGTATGAAATTCTGGGACATACATTTTTAAAACTGTTAATTTACCTTAGAAGCTTAGAAGTTGCCCAAGCTTAGAAGTTTTTTTACAGCTTCAGAGGACCATGGACCTAAATAAGTATATGGTGTAACTTTCTGTACGCGTTCAAGAGATACAGGGTCTTGACTGACAGCCAGACGTACGGATAATAAAGTGATCATAAATGATTCTGTTTTCTTTTTGAGGTATGGAATCCTAAAAATGACAGAGGACTATATAAACAGTACATAACGCTAAGAGAGAGAAAATGGTCGGAAGTAAACTTTGTTACTATATTATTAACTAAAATGATAAAAAAGGTACAGTGAGGTCGAGATAAATGTACTAATCAGAGCTCTATTAACATCGTTTTGCGGATAAGCTCCGACAGAAATTGCCATGTCAGACTACGGGCACAAAATTTATAGCACTTACTGTGGACGTTTTAGTTGAGTCAAATAATGATACGTGATAATACTGTGTAGTTGTGTATATAATCACACAAATATACTTAATGTTAACATCTTACGACTATTATGAATGTCTCAGCAATATAATATGGGTACAATTGGTCAGCGAAATATCTATCAAGATCTTCGGGATCTTATTTAAAAGTTTTCCAGCTGAACGAACATGGCGTAGAGGAGATAAACTCTGAATAAAACAATGTACCAACTCTATCTGGCCTGGTACAATCAATCAAATCAGCCTATAGCAGTCCACTCCTGGACGTAGGCCATTTGCATCCAGTCCCAGCCTGGGATCTTTTCCAGGTCGTCACTCCATCTGGTGGGTGGACGTCCTACCCCATGTTTGCCTTATCGCGGTGTCGCTCCAGAACCCGTGTGCTCCGTCGACCGTCGGTTCTTCTGCAGACGTGGCCAGCCCACTGCCTCTTTAATGTACTTATTCTTTGAGCTATATCGACCACTCTGAAAAAGAAAAACTCAAATTAGCCCTGGTCCAATACCATTTTATATTTCTCCTGACTTTGCCCGCAACTTCGTTCGCGGGGTGATTTTAACTGAAAATAGCCGACTTTGACATGTCCAATGCTTCTGGTAAAACATAGGTCAAGCTGTATTATCATTTCATTTCATTAAGACCAAGCTTCTGAATTTTCCTTCAACCCGAAACAAATAAACAAAGATACAGACACGAAGAAAAAGAAATTTAGATTTAGACTACAGAAGCCCTAAATTAGTCGATTACACTTTTTTTTTTAATTAATCTTTTTTTGTTTTTTTTTATAATAAATAAATTCTTTATTTTCTCAAAAATACATAAGTACAACAATCTTAATTCATGATTTGTCTTAAATTAGGTATTTATACATTGCATTCACAGTAAACATTATAATATTGAGATTGGTGCCTAAACTAGATACAATTTATCTGTATTTATAGGTCACCGCGTCATCTGATCCCAAAGTAAGCTAGGATAACCTGCTTGTGTTATGAGTACCAGACAACGAATACATATAGGTAAATAGGAAATAGAAATACATTATGCACTTTTTGCTTAATCACTTGTACTTTTTTTTCCACAATTTTTATTATTTTTTACAGATAACCTGACATATTTTTCACTTTATAGCATTGGCAAAGATAATTTAAAATGAAATAGAAATAAATTTATTTCAACAAATTTACAAAGTTTGAAAAAAATTTCTTTGTCAGTTACATAGGAGAACTTAAATTATTAAATCTCTAATTAATTACACATAAGACGACACTAAGTCAATTTCCATAATGGTATTCACATATTGAACCTCTAAATGATAAAGTTGGCGCCTAAACTAGGTATTCCTGAGTTTCAGGCTTTTATCTTATATGTATAGTATCTTCAATGTACCGTCACAGCTATTTTTACAATTTTAAAATAGTAGAAATTCTGAAAGAACGAAATTGCAATTGTTTCTACCAGGGAAATGTTTCAGCACAATAAAGTACTTGTGAGGAGCGCCGTTAAGCGGATTATGAGAGGATCCGAAGTAGGCTGCTTAGAAACTCGCAAGAAAAGCAATATCCATTATCTTGGCGGGCTTTGTATGTCGACCGCTTTGCATTGCTAGGTGCTTGCAGTGCGCGTTATGCTATAATACCTTTACATTTTATTCAATTCTTTAACCCGTCTCACGGTTTTATACCCATCTACTTTGCAGTCATGGTATTATATCATAGCCCATCTTGTTTTGACGAACTATCGAAATCGCTCTCGTCAGCAACGGGGCGTGTAAATTGTTGATTTCTGTTGTCTGTAAATGAAGAACCGATGGCTAGTAGAGTACACAGGTAGTGGAGTGGAAACCGCTTGTTCTTACGCGTAAGACACCCCTCACCATAAGAACCAATTACCTTAGGGTTTTAAGGAGGGAGTAGATGTTGCAAGTGCCGGTTATGGTATACGTTCAGCAGTCGACTATGATAGGCTACTTTGATTAATTTGCTTTAATAATGATTGTAATATTATATACTTGAAGCTGAGGCCTGTTACGGCGTCTCGCTTGTGAAATAGCGGCGTTTTCCCTGAAAGAAAACGCATATTAAAATACTTACCTATTTCGAAGCTTATATAATGAGATAGGCATATCCGTTACCCGTAGGCTTATCTTACTCATGTTTGATGACGTATCTCAGCAGGCAGGTGGCGCCATCTGTGAACTTATAAAAGTAGAACTGCGCCATTTTGTTCTTATTGGCTTTTATTCACCAGGCAGATTTAAAAAGTAAGCTTCGAATTAGGTAAGTATTTTAATATGCGTTTTCTTTCAGGGAAAACGCCGTTATTAAAAGTACTTGACCGATAGTAATTCGAAGCTTTAATGAGAAATGTTTGTTTTCGACTGGTGAGTGACGGAAACGCCAATGTGATTCTAATTTAGTTTTAGGAAAATAATATTATAGAATGTTGTATGTACCATACATACATCTAGATTTATAATCTTTACCATCTTGAACAACTTCATATGTAATCTTAAACAGACTAAATAAGGAATCTTATTTAAGGAGTAGTAAGTATTCCTTCTATTGACAGGATTAAATAATTGCGAATTATGATTAATATTTGATTGGTGGTAGTAGCTGACATTATTACTCGAGGATAAATTTTTTTGAAACCCGTCGTCAATTACCTCGTGTTAAGGATTATTTTGATCTTACCACCACCACCAATTCTTAGAAGCTGCTGTTGACCGGGTAGTGCCGGGGCTAGAATAGTTGGAGAACCTCTAACAGTCATAAATAAACTATTTGACTGTGTAGTCTCACATCGGTTACTCTGATATCCTAATTTCTATCTAGAATAAAGGATTCAATTGATTAGTCGTAGGTGTTATCTTTGTTTACAATAGTTTTCCAACCAGATTGTCTGAAATGAAAATGATCAGTTTCGGACTCTTGATTCGGGCCTAAAAGTAGTACCTATGACGTGAGTTAATACAAGCGAGCAAATTTAGATCGTGGTTGCGGCGACCTAAGCATAAAATCACTATGACGAGAAACCTGAAAAATGTTCTCTGTGTATCATTACTTGGTAATATTGAACTAAGTCATCAATCCCAATATCAATGAATATGTGACTTAACTTTCTTTATATTTTTTAAAGAGATCGACCAAGATATGTTTAACCAAAACATGGGAACTATGTAAAGTTGACTAACGGTTTCTATATTATCAAGAACAGCAACAACAGATTTATGTAACAGAATCGTATTATATAATAACCATGAATAAAATGTTATGCAAGTCGGTTAAAACTGTAAAATTTATAAGTATCTTAAAAGGTAGGTCTCAAGGAGCTTAATAGTAGAAGTTTATGATTTTATATCTGTTATTTACCTCTTCGCCCCCCCCCCCACATTTCCACAGATTCTCTATGTAAGGTGGTGGGAGACCTGTCGAGGTGTTTATTAGAAGGAAAGAAATAATGTTTATTAGGTTCTTTTGCAGGTTCTGCAGAACGAATGGAGCTTACAGAGCTCTCGCTTTGAGATCTGCCCTCTATTATTACCTTGTGCCATCGCGGAACCACAAACACTCCTGTTGACTGATTAAGGTGTGACAGCATCTAGGGTATTAAAAATGATGGTGGAAGTAATATTCACACATTACAAACAGGCCTATCATGTAGTGTTCTCCATTTCATAATAGGAATATTGTTTGTAGGCAATTTTGCCTTAGTGGTGTTTGAAGCAGGTTGCTCACAAAAAATACCCGGAGGAGCTGATACATATGGTATCGGCTCGGAATGCAGTGTATGGTGAAGTCAATTTGATGTCGGACCATTACACGCAAACTGACGAGAGACCAAATCACGAGACCAAATCAATTGCCTTGACGAACTTAACGTTCGTCAAGGCAATTGATTTGGTCTCGTCCCTCTGGGGGGATGGACTATAACTGCTTTGAATGAGTACAGACTGTGACACAGTACCAGTATATGATTTCGAATCATGTGTAAGATTATCAACATCTCTCTTTGATGCAGTGCAATCTTTGTTATTCTGGGCCGTCGAGCCTGTTAGACAAATGTTTTCAAGCTGGGCTCCCAAGCGAAATCTGACGCGTCCGTGGTAAGAAAGCATCTCGGATGGAAAACTTGTAAAATTGTCGAGAACCGGTAATTGCGGACCCACTATTGGAGTTCCACTTGTACCACTCCGTGCACTACTATTTTCTTCAGTGGGTTGTCGGTTAGGGGATTGACCGAATGTGACGCTGAGGTAAAGCTACCTCTAGGCACTGCGAAAGTGGTAAAAATTCAAAAGACCCACCAAGTTTGAATTTTCTTTAAAAGAACTAAGTTTCTTTGATTTGGAATTAAATAAATCTTCCTTTTATGTCTAATATCTTTTCTTTTGGTAATGGACTTTCAGGTAGTTCTATGTCTATCGCATAACGATATGAGACGTTTCTTTGGGAACCTATTATTGTTTTCTCCCAATTGTCTAACCATCCCTGGGTTTGAAGAGTTTTCAAGGCTATTTGTACGTGTTTGTGAACAGTAACACAGGATTTTTATGCGCAAAATGAGATTTTGTGTAGGTAGACGAGTATTTGAATACTCTTATTCTATAGAAATCGAGGCACCCAGATGTTGAGAAACGAAAATGTTTTGGGTGCGGCTTACCCTAGCGGAAGACAAGAATTTGCTCTGAGAAAGAATAATGTACACTACATCAGCTTTACCATGAAAATAAGCTTGACTGAGATGTATTTTGCACATCCAATCTCGCGGTTGGAGGAAATCTGTTAAACGTAACATGCTGAAAGATAGAATTATTCTGGCTTCACAAAGGCGTACAATGTCCTAAAACTGAATTCTGGGCGGATGACCCATCGCTATTTGAAGTTAGGAAAAGTGGAGAAACCAAACTTGGTGACAAAGGAACTAGTTTTAGAGTGCCTTGAGCATTCATCTTTTGAACCATTGCACAATGTGGTCATTTCAGTTAAAAAGGAAAACTTTTTAAAAAGAGTTCGTGTTATGGATTCTTAAGTATTTAAAACAATTAGTATTCCACCTTAGTCAAGTTTTCCACAGCATTTTAACATAAAGTGAAATAACATAAAGTAAATTCAAATGTGGAAAGGTTATCAGTTTTGAGCAGGATTCGAACCTGCGTCCTCTCGAATACCGTGCAGGACGGATTGGAGTTTCTGGATAAAGGAAATGCGGTACCCTTTTATAAATTTAAAACTTTTTGGTACTCTTGTTCCTTACCAACGTATTTTGTACAAAGTTAACTGACCGACATAGAATGACAGGGTCATATCATTTAGTGTTTCTTTTGCTGGTGTGGGCAGAGGATGTTAGACCTCTCCTCGTCTTTTTGAGAGCCTCGAGCTCGAAAATTTCGTAATTGAAGGGATATCCTTGCATGGTTACTTAGTATGTTATCGTACGCCTGGTTACTATCGTATACCCAATTATTATAGATACACAATATTGTACATACCCCTCGAGGGTGGTAACTGGTTAGTGTTTCCTTTGCTGGTATGGGCAGAGGATGTTAAACTTCTTAGTCTCTTTGAGAGCCTAAAGCTCAGAAATTTCTTAATTGAAGGGACATTTACTGTCGTATGCCCAATTATTATAGATATTGTACACACCCCTCGAGAGTGGCAACTGAAATACAGGCCAAAAAAGGCTCTTGGTACAATGGAATCTGGACTCCATTCGATGGAGATCTGATCTTGACGCCTGATCCTCTCGAAGGCCGGCGTAATGATTTGGATGAACTTTTTTCGGGGTCATCCTTTTTGGAGATCGAAGACCAAAATGCATGCCTTCCCGAGTGCCGTTGAAAAGGCTTCAGTCTCGAAAATGTATGTGTTTGAAGGCGATATTTTATCAAGGTTCATTTTTAAGAATTGGGTCTTTGACAATCCTGAGAATAATATACGAAATCAGATCTATGGCCGCAGGCCATTTGTAATAAATTGATAAAAGATTTATGGAATTCCTATTATTAAAGTAGGTCTTCAATTTTGTCATAAATATTTTCGAAGAAACTTAAGTTTTTCAAAAGATTCTATTTGTTTAAAAATACAAAAGGTTTTGGCAGCAAAAGCCTATTGGCAGAAAGAGCCTTGTCAGCTTTTTCAAAATGTAGCAGGGATTCGAATTGTCGGATCTCCCCGTTTTTGTTTAGGTTGACGAACCCAGGAATATGATTTTACAATAGTGGGTATCAGCATATTATCTTATCTAGGCAATTTGTCGCCAAAACGTGTCTATCAACCTCTTAGGTTATACTGTGTCTTAGGATCTTGGGTAACCGAAATCTCTTTTAATGCTGTCCCTATATAAAATACGAAGCAAGGATGATTGGCTGTTTCTATCATCCTCGTAAATTAACCTCTGATCTGTGAAGAAATTTACACTTGGTCAGGACCAGTGTTAGGTAAATGAGAAATAACTCACCTTTTTCCATCATCCTTATCTGGTTTAGTGGAAGTCGGCTTCTTTTACTCCACTTACGACAATGCAGGTGGCGTCGCGATCGCCCTTATTTGAAGTTCGAGCTAAATGAGCTGGAACTATAGCTATTTGACGTACCTAATACAGTAACTGGAGCTCAGAGCGCGCTTCTGAAATACTCCATTTGGAATTAGCTCACTTTCTAAGGATGGAGGATTCATTTCTATCAAGAAACCAAACTAAAAGAAATAGTATTATGTTAGGTACCTAAAATTTAAGTACTACTTTCATGGTGAACATTTAGTTATTACTTTGACACACTCGTACGTATTCAGAAACTTGGGATGATTACGATTTTACCCATAATAGGCCATATTTTTACATGTATAGAAACATCTACTTAGTAATTATTGTGCCTTTATGTGGGTAGATATACAAATATTTTCAAAATATTTCCTATATTCGGCGGTACTTACGCTGTACATACACGAAGCAAATAATATCTAAAAAAAAGTATTAGTACCTATGAATACAATCTATAAAATCAGTTTGATATTAGCTGTAACTAAAGATATTAAAGAAACTGCAACCTCGAAAGGTTTACGTGCTATTTTAAAATAATAGGTTATTTCACGTTATGACTCATATGTGATCGTAAAAATATGAAGTAAAAACATACCTGAGACTTAAATGAACGGTCAAACCGTTAAATATGTCTGTAGGTTCACTTACTTCAATCACAAGTTACTTGTTTTAGATTCACTGTATATTCAAACGAACGGCAAAGCCGTTAAATAATTATTTCTGTAAATTCACTTACTTCATCCCAAGTCACTTTTTATAACTTTACTAGGTATATAAGTAGTAACTAGAAAAAACAAATGCACTAGCAGGTGTTCCTTTTGCTACGGGAATCAAAACGCCAATGAGAACAAAATGGCGCAGTTCTACCTTTATAAGTTCACAGATGGGCCACCTGCCTGCTGAGTCGACGGAAATACGTCATCAAACATGAGTAAGATAAGCCTACGGGTAACGGATATGCCTATCTCATTATATAAGCTTCGAATTACGGTCAAGTACTTTTAATAGCTAGTTACCTTAAGACCCTTCACAATCACACAGTCTTCGTAGATCTATACTAATATTATAAAGAGGAAAGATTTGTTTTTAGGGTTCCGTACCCAAAGGGTAAAGAACGGGACCCTATTCATGAGACTTCACTGTCCGTCTGTCTGTCTGTCTGTCTGTCCGTCTGTCTGTCTGTCTGTCTGTCCCTCAGGAGGCTGTATCTCATTTTACACACAGGCTGTTTCACAGATAATGTGCATTTGTTGCCACGGGAGCGGGAACTATGCGAGTGAAACCGCGTGACGTCCGCTAGTATCACATAAAATACAAATTGTGTATCTGCTATTCAGTTTCGACAGAGCTAGCGGCAGATGCATCAACGACGTTACCACTGTATACTGTAGTTTGACTCGGCCGGATTTTAGAAATAAATGCCTACAGCCGCGCGGTTCGTAAGCATGCGATAGGGCTACCCACCTACAGCTTTTTAATAATTTGTGCCTACTTTGATTTTCTATTTAGTATTGCTATTGTAAATATGTACATACATACATACATTCATATAGTCACGCCTTTATCCCTGAAAGTGTAGGCAGAGGCATAGTATACGCCCACATTTTACCTTATAGTTTTACGTACGCGTATAGATAGTGAGCGTAATGCAGTTGAAATTTTTCAATCTGCCCACAAGGCCTTCAATTTGTATTAAGGGTTGTCGTTTTACTGACAACCGGCTTTCATTTCGAGTAAATATGTACCTTTTTTATTTAAACAAAAAAATACTTTGTGCATACTATTATAATATCCCCGCAACGGCTGGCGGCGCAGCGCCCGTTATCTACTAACGATTGAGTGAGACGGGTATAGAAATTTGAAAACGAGTAAGCGGCGTAGACAATAATAATCGGCTCATCACATGTATCGTCAGTGATAGAATCACGGAATTCTAGTCTTTATAATCATTGCGTAAAATTTTTGATTTACAAAATTAAAACTTTTTTTCGATTTAAAAGTACTAGTCAGTCTCTTGTACATTAGTACTTTTCGTACATTGTCAAGTTGTGTTAAATTTTGGAAGTTCATATTTGTCTCTATGCGTGTAATAAAAATCAAAGGTAACAAAAATGCTGTAAATCAAAGTCATACGGTTGGTTTCTTTGTGGATGACCGATGTTACAGTACACTTAGCGTGTACTGTAACATCGGTCATCCACAAAGAAATGAATACTCTTGAAACATACCTAAATCATTGCTCTCAATTAAATAACTACGAACTGACAACGGAACTAAATGTACTACCTACACGTACTAGAGTTCTGAACTAGTTTTTTTTGGATATTGTACTAAATTGGATCGCACCGTTTACTGACTGAGCAAGCACAACTAGACTTGTGCTTGTAGGTACCTTCGACACAGAGCAGCTTCCACTGGTGCGGGTCGTTCTTGGACGCGCGCGCGGCGCGGCAGTCGGCCACGGGCAGGCGCGCGTAAACACAAACATACCTACTTCATGTAACTACCTAGTTCACTCGTGTCAATCACTTTGTTTAACTTTAGTCAACTAGTAGTATAGTACCAATTAGTTCTGAAGTAAAATCAATTTATAGTCTTGTCTTACCTTTCGGAGTTTCCAGGTAATCTAACAGACTTTATCTCTGGGTGCGTTATTGACGAATTCATGCAACCAAAACAAGCAGAATAGACTAGTTGTCATATTAAATATTTTTAGTAAATAAACCTCGCGCGGTTACCATCTAAAAAACGACACACCGTCTATTCGTCTACTCGGCACAATCGCGACTGCGGACGCTGCTTGCGTGCTGAAAGGCCTGCCGGAAACGAGACTCGTAGGTATAGTTTGCGCATCGTCCGTTTGTAGGGAGCTACAATACTGGTTAGTACTCTTTATACTGTGACGTTACGATTTATGTTTTTAATTAAACTCAATATTGGAAGCGATAACAATTAAGGGCGAATATTATTTCATAATATTTCTTCACTTCGCGTAGTCATTACGAATATTCAAAATGCGCAGACATATACAGTTTTAATTAAAGTCTTGGTATTTATATAAGCAGGATGTAACCGTTCCCATTTTGTTTAAAACGCGAACAATGTGAAATTATAATATTACTGTGGATTCGAAATAGACGCTTTCGGAATAATTAGGTATTTTCCCATAATTGGTATTCTCTTCTATTGTAAAAAATATCAGATCGTATTTATATCCCGGAAACTAGTAATTGTAGGAAACTGATACGGAAAACTTTCGGATATCAGCTAGATATGAATAAAATAAGTAGGTAGCTTATGATTAAAATATTAACCTGCTGCCCTGACATATCAACAAATGATGTACCTATCTAAAAGTCACCATCACCAAAATCTATTCGGACAGACTTGTAAAATTTCATAAAAATCAGCCCAGTCGTTCTAGAGTTCTGATTTACCTACACGTTGAGCGATTCAGCTTTATTTATATTACGTCTAGTAAAACAAGGTCAGAGCGACATCAATCACTACAGTGGGTAAAGATGTTCCCACACTGGCTGTTGAAATGGGCTGTATCTTTTTTCCGCGGTGTTAGGGTTAATGTTCCAGAAACCCTAATATGCTTTATCCCTTAAAATTTGTTTGGCAATAAACGCGGTAATCAAATGCTCCAGTAACAAAGTACCTACGTGTAGATTAGTCTGTTATGAACGTCACATAAATATAATACATGACATATTTGCTGAGTTGAGAGCAAATTTGGCGTTTTCCGCTGAGCTCATATTTTTGAAACGACTGTATCAAGACAGGCTACCGTTTTACTAAATGTATGAAACTGACGTCGAACAGAAAACAATATTTTACAGTGCACGTCTAATTCTCATTATTTTTCAACATTTTGAATTATGGAAGATGAGTACTAACGCGTCTTAAGGTACCCATAACCTACTCAAATGGGTCGCAAGTTATTTTTCCCTCTGTACCACGCTATGAACGCGGGCCCGCACGATGAATCCATGAAAAGCTGAGGAAACGCTCTATGGCAGCCGATGTTTACGCTGAAAGTCGAAATGAGTGGATTTTTCATGTAAAGCAGAAGTCTTACCCCCAGTTTCCGAAAGGCTGATCAACGCTAAAATTAACTAATCGGCTGTTAATGGCGGATCCTCACAGAAGATCCAAAATGGATCGCCAATGCCTGCGATCACCGAAAACTTTTCTTGCGATCCCGCCGCGTTCCACCGACACGCTCCAACCGATCCACATTGATCCGCCTAAGTATTGTACAGTTGAACTTTCGGTCGCTATGGAGTCACATGTGCAGCAACGACGTCGAATCTCTTTTGTAGCAACAACCTACATTCTTCTTTACCTTGGGATCGTGCGAAGCATGGCCCTGTACGGGGCTCCCGTATGGGCGGAGACCCTGACGGCCAGCAATGTGGCTAGACTGATGAGCCCGCAGAGAGTGATGGCCGTCAGGGTGATAAGAGGATACCGCACGATCTCCGGTGAGGCGGCATGTCTCCGAGCCGGGACCCCTCCATGGGACCTGGAAGCGAGAGCCCTTGCGTCACTGTTCAGATGGCGCAAGGAGGCGCTGGAGCGGGGCCAAAGGCCTGCGTCTCGAGAAATCGAGGCCCAGCGGACCCTGCTACACCAGGAAACCCTGGAGACATGGAAGATGCGACTTGAGCAACCAAAGGGGGGATTCGCCACAATCGCGGCCGTCAGACCGGTCATGGACGAGTGGCTGGAGAGAAGACACGGGGCTCTCTCCTACCGGTTGACACAGATGCTTGCCGGGCACGGTAGCTTCGGTAGGTATCTGTGGCGAAAACACCGGGAAACCACGGCCGAATGTCAGCACTGCGAGGACCGCAGCGATGACACAGCGCTCCACACGGTGGTGGAGTGCACGGCGTGGGCACAACAGCGACAGGTCCTCGTAGTGGGTCTGGGCGTGGACACTCTCTCGCTTGAGGCCATGGTGCGAGCCATGTTCTCCAGCGGGAGTAAGTGGGACTGCGCCGCCTCTTTCTGCGAGCAGGTCATGCTCGCGAAGGAGGCGGCGGGCCAGGTGCGGGAGAGAACTCTTCCACCCGAGTTCCGCAGTCGGCGCCCTGGGCGCCGCCGACGTGTCTTCGCCGAGGACTATCGGCCTCCATGACCGGGGGTCTGAGGACGGTGAGAGGGCCGCTCACCGTCCTTACAGAAGCAGGCCCATGACGGCAGCGTGACGTGAGCACTCACGCACGCCCCCCCCTTAGAAGCGGGGTCACACCCGAAATCCCCCATAGACGCGGGATTGCACCCGAACCACCCCCTGGGCGAGGCCGCATTGGCGGCCGTAGGTCTGTTGGGAGTCACGGGACATCCTTCCTGAGGGCTTACCCGGGGCTCTCAACCATAGGCTGTTGGGCGGTACGTGAGGTTTTTTAGTCGGTAAGAGTATAGCATCCTACGAGGATTTTCCCTCACGTTAAAAAAAAAATAACCTACATTCTTCTTAAATATTTACGAAGCATTTATGTTCCTTGTAAATGGATTTTCATTTTGGATCTTCTGTGAGGATCCGCCTTTAACAGCCGATTAGTTAATTTTAACGTTGATCAGCCTTTCGGAAACTGGGGGTTAGTCTTTGTGTTTCTAACGTGCACTCAGCTTTAGATTGTTTCATAACAATTACCTACATGGAAATTTAGTCCTACGTTTACACACTTAGCCTGGCAATTGGGCCATTGTAAAGGGCTAATTACTCATACCAAATTACCACTATTTAGTATTTCAGTGCACCTCAATTGTAGTTTTTGAATAGTTTAAAAGTATCACTTTTTAATTTATGATCCGGTGTTTCCGTAAAATTGATTTCGAGGATAAAGGCGTGACCATATTATGTAAGAATGTTTAAGCATAAAATATTTTGTGTTTCTGTTTATATTATCTCGGAAATTGGCTTGATTGTAAACTATTAAAATCCTTTCTTAAAACCCATGAGATACCTACACCGCGAAACGGTACTCTTATTACATTACCAACATACCATGTGTCAGTAAATCTTTCAAAAAGAAAGGTCCTCTTTCTCGAGAAGGCCATTTAATATCTGATCAGGGCAAATGTAATAACTCTGTAAATATGGAGGAACAATGAAAGGTGAATTAGTTTTAGAGGATGTGAAATTGAATCGTCGGAATGGACTGCGCTTCATCTACGAACAACGTTTTATATTTTGAAAGAATATTACAATTTTGTACCTATAGACTTCAGGCTCATGCCAGGATGATATCAAATCTAAACCAGATCATGACATTGCTCGTTTTCCAGTAATGGCATATTTACTGAGTTTCAATAGCCAGTACATCAATCTCACCTACAACCTAAAGTAGTCTGGTTGGACTTTTAAATATTTCCACATGTTTTTTAAAATAAGAAACAACGTATTGCAAAAACCCATTCTTCGTTTCTATAAATCTGGCCCTCACCGGACCTAACGGTGCGATGGTCATAAAGAAAAGGATAAATGAAATAGCTTATTTAAAACAAACAGCAGGAGTAGTATTTATCTATATACTAAAGCCAACGTTACGAGATAGGAGTCTGCCACGATAAGGCCAGTAATAAAGTATAGTCTAACATGTATTGCCTTCGCAGTCTCATAATTGCAGCAATACCAGGTATAATAAATATAGATACGTAACTTTTATAGGACCAGTCGGCATCGTGTGTGCAATTTCATTTCGTTTTATTTGAACTTTTACCGGCTATGAGAGTCGGTAGACTGTAACGGAGCAGATTCTATGTTTTAACTGTTCTACGTTTTTTCCATATGAAAAAAGCGGAGCGTTGGCATAGAAAAATAAACGTAGAGTTGGGTGATTTCAGTTCCCAAATAAGAACAGTGACAGGGTGTTATCGAATAAATCATCATCGGAACTTCCAACAGCTACTTGACTTGTCCGATTTTGTAAAAAGTGTGTCGTTAAATGCAGTCTACCAATGTGTGGAGGTTGTATGTCCTCCCTGGGATCCAAGTTGACTTACCAAAAAATGCACTAGAACGATTTTAAGCTAAAGGAGCTAAGAGGACGAACCGGGAAGTAGTCAAATTAGGAAGTGACAACTTTGGAAATGATAAAATTAGGATGATGACAATTTAGGAAGTGGACAAGTTTGGAAGTGGTCAAGTTAGGAAATGGACAAAGTCGACCGGAAGGAAAAAAAATAAGGGTAGGTATTAGTAGTATGGGATTATTCTAAATATGTAATTATTAATAACTACGTAATTTATATCATAAAATTGTTTTTAAGACGAGTAGAAATTCGTTTCCCAGTCACATGTAATTACGATCAGTCTCGAGTACAAAGTTGTCGACTACGTTTAATTATGCCTCTACAAACCGCACACGCATGCATTATCATGAAAACTTTGACTGTTATTAACATTTCTGGTACTTATATCTAATACTAGCGGACGTCACGCGGTTTTACTCGCGTAGCTCCCGTTTCCGTGGGAATACGGCAATAAAACATAGACTACGTTCAACCGGGCTTCCCGGCAGTGAAAGAATTTTTTGAATCGGTTTTGTGGTTTCCGAGACTATTCGATGCAAACAAACAAACAATCAAATATTTCCTCTTTATAATATTAGTATAGATGTATAGATACTGAACGTATAAACAGATTTTGAGTAGGTACTTTAGTTAGTACAATGCCTTTATCTCTCTGCATATTAAACTAAAACAGATATGGTATCAGGCAATATTTCATGAGAGTGTAATATAAAATATGTCTAGGCGGGTTTCAATAATAGATACCTATTGTTTGGACATAGGTTTTCTTTTATGTATATCCCGGAAAAATTAAAAGGTAAGTTATATTCTTTGAAACTCGCAAATCTTATTTGTGATACATTATTAACCGAATCTTACAGGTTGTTTTACTGAAAATGATTGAGCACAGTTGTAATCTATATGCTGCAAATACATACAATATTTGTAAAATAAAAAAGAGCTTAGGTATGTGGCGATCGTTAATCTCTATACGTTTGAAAAGACATGAGCTTTATGAACAAAGATTTTCAGGCGAGTGAAGTCGTGGACTAAAGCTATTAACTAAATAACTGTATGAAAATAGCAACAAGAGTTTACTTTTCTGCAGCAGTTAAATGTTTACTTACTTTTTAGATTTATGGTCGAGAAAATTTAATGGATTAATTTTCATGAGTAACAACCTCCCTTGAGTCACATTACGGGGGTAATTGATATATAGATAATTAGATACATCCGAATAAACAGATTTTGTAGTCATGCAAAAAATACATTTTATTTCAGTGTACCTTTTTTTGTTGGGTAATATATATTATAATAACGATTAAGCAAGTACTTATCTATTAGAACTTTATTTACCACAAAACGTTTAAGGAAATAAATTTAGATAATTTGATTGATTGTATAATAATCCAGTGCAGAGTGCGTAATATGAGTACATCTTCGCCAATATTATTAAACTTGTAAATTGTTAAATGCATAGAAAATAACAGTACTGATTTACAACATTATGGCTGAAATCAGTTGCGATAAGTATAAGCACTTCAATCAAACAATCAAATCATCCTATAGCAGTCCACTATACTCGTAGTATGGGACTGACTGGATGCGAAAGGCGCAGGACCGTGTATTGTTGCGTAATTTGGGAGAGGCCTACGTCCAGCAGTGGAGTGCTATAGGCTGATTTGCTTGAAGTATAAGCACTTAGATTTTATAATTATTTTTTAAGAACAAGTAGTTTTACCGACTAAAACTAAACCACACGGTACCCTACCACTGCCTACGGTCGAGAGCCCGAGCTTAATCCTGTGTGATGTTCCAGGTTTCCGAACAGACTTAGGCTACCACCGCGGCATCACTTGTGGGTTCGCTTACAATCCCGCGTGGGATTGTAAGCGGACGTGGCAGTGGTTCGGGTAGTATTCCGCTTCTTAGGGCATGACATGTCACTATTCAAATAGGAGTTAGTGAAAATGATAAAACAAAGCCTGGAAATGTTCCTTTCTTTTTTAACGTGAGGGAATATCCATCACGGATGCTGTGCTGGATTTCTACCAACTAAAAAACCTCACGTAACGCCCAACAGCCTATAGTTGGGAGCCCCGGGTAAGTCCTCGGAAGGATGTCCCAGGACTCCCAAAAGACCTACGGCTACCACTGCGGCCTCGCCTAGGGGGTGGTTCGGGTGCTATCCCGCGTCTTTGGGGGTTTTTGGGTGTGATCCCGCTTTTAGGGGGGGGGGGGGGGCGCGCGCGTGAATCTCTGTCGTCATGGTCCTGCTTCTGTAAAGACGGTGAGCCCTCTCACCGTCCTCAGGCCCTCGGTCATGGCGCCCCGCCGCCTCTTTCACGAGCATGACCTGCTCGCAGAAAGAGGCGGTGCAGTCCCACTTACTCCCACTGGAGATCATGGCTTCAACTGATTAAACTACTAAGCAACATGTAATCTGCAACTACCTACAACTTATAAGATCACCATATCGTCACTGGAAAGCCAATAATACTAAAGCGCCAAAAGGCCATTTTACAGGAGAGCGAATTAAAGTTTTTTTTTTCAGAAAACTAGGCATAACTTTTTCTAATTTAGTAATTGACGTACAGTAAAGGCAAATTTATTATTGTTACACTATTCCCTATGTTCTGGAATCAATATATTTTGCCCAATTTGCTCGATTCAAGAGCTGTCGCTTAAGTACAAATGCTCTGTACACTTGGTAATGAAAAAGTACTTATCTCATTAATTATTTTAAGGTAATGTGATCGAAAATTACTGACAACTCCCACTCTTTCAAAAGTATGCATGGAAAAAGTACTAACACGCATTACATGTGGATATAGTCTCAGGATAATAATACTTAAACACTACAATATGTCAAAGGACTGCACGGTAAAGCGATGTATAGAATTATTTGTTAGGATCATTGCTATGCCAAAAATACTTAATAATAAGATTGATCGTTCTAATTTGAATTTATTTTCCTTAACAGACATTATCAATAGTAAGTAAATCATAATAATTGCACTAGTTGCAAACAAAATAATTGAGAATACTTACTAATTCATATTTTGATTTTGAAACAGCATCTTTTTTATTTAATTATTACTATTTTTTTATATATTAAGCTCGCCAAATTGACGTCGCCACTGATGAAAAGCCGTGGCGCAACCTAGAGATGAGAGAAGAGGGCCTTCACAGTCCGTGAGACTTCTGACAGTGGTCCTCAAGTTGGCGGGAACCCGGGATCGTAAGATGAGAGAAACACGTGTGGCGGGCAGATCGTTTCAGGTTTTTATAGTTAGACAGAGGAACGATCTTTTAAAACGCTCAGTTTTGGCGAAGATTCTCTCCACTGTGTATGAGTGGCACCTTTGCCTGGCACACGTTGTTCGGGGGGATCGGAAAGGAGAGGATACATTCGCCGTGATACATTCGGTAGAAGGCAGCCAAAGACGCTATGGTTCTCCACTGCGCTAACGGCTCAAGGCAACTCAGGTCAACCACGCCTCTGCATGGCGTCAAGTGCGTCTAGTAAATACCTCGCGGAGTCATCCCAAAGGTTGTCATCCACCACATTATTCGAAGAAGGGGTGAATCTGCGTCTTACATTCAAACATCTCTGGTGTGGCGTGAATTACCGCCTCGCCTTATTGAGGCCAGCCCAATATTATACAACTCTCTACGTCGTTTTTGTGATTGTGCTCACGCCGGACGTATATACCGAGGACGTCTAGGTTATTTTTTAGTAGAACCGTAATGTTCTGAAAAGCGGGTAGGGGTAGGAATGGGGACATAGCTGTAAACGCACACGCTAGTGTTTTTCTGGCACTGAACTCGACCAGGATGTCTGAATCCCATTGGGAAATGCGACCCAGGTTCCGGTCGAGATCCACTACGAGTTGTCATCTCTTTTCCTCCACGTCGCGTTGCCGGAAATAGCTCCCATGCAGAGTACACGTCCGCATAACGAGGAATGCACCCAAGGGACAGCATGTCGTTGATATGCAGGAGAAAGAGAGTATGGGATAATACCGATCCCTGTGGTACTCTGGTATTTACCTGCAAAAAGCAGGAAGCGTGGCCAACACAGAGAACCCGTATACGTCGCCCGTGCAGGAAGCTGGCCAGCGTTATAACTGAGATGATAGACCATTAGCCGGCAGCTTGGAAAGAAGCGGCGCAAGCCATACTCTATCATAGAATTTAGCGATGTCTGGGCTAATAGCCAGAGATTCGCCGTGTCTCTCCATAGCCTCGCCACAAGTGTGTGTTATGTGTGCCAGGAGATCACCCATTGATCGTTTCGGCCTAAAGCCACTAGTACTACTAGTAGGCTTGTATCCTAGCAGGGAAACACAAGTACGACTGATCACTGATCTGGCTGCCATGATATTTGGGAAATGAAGGGAGACGTGAAGACGGTGCGACATTTGCTAAAGCAGTTAGTGACAAGGCGTATGGATTAGCTTCATCTATGGCTGTGTGGTGTGGTGAGACGGAAGCCGACCCGCGTTTCTATGGATCTCCCTGGCCGGCGGCGGCGGGTCGACCGCCGTTCGACCACCGTCCGCTACACTAGAATCCACTTAGCGCCTACTGGTCCCCCTCTGCTACATCATACTGTGCAACTGCTGCACGGTGGTTCCTAAATAACTACGTGGATCCTCGTTAGTTGCAATCAGGTGCACCTCATGCAGGTGAGGTTGCTTGAGCACAATCTGAGCTTATGATCCGAGGACGGTTCTAGGATACTTCTTTTGATCTCGATATTTTGCGCGGTTCCTGTGGGAGAGAGGATGAAAGAGAAAATGATTTTTCAGTTGTAATTTCTCAATGCGTGATCCGATTTCAAATATTTTTTCGTGTTAGAAAAGGAGTACTTTAAGAATAGCTCCACACAAGTTTCAATAGTGAGGGTTTTGTAGTTCAGAAATTAGAGACATCTCAACTTTCGCTAACCCTAGAATTCAAGGGTTCCTTTTATTGTAAACTGGCGTGTTCTTTTAGCCATAAATAAGCTTAATTACTAGCTTAAAGTAAACAGGGCAGTTTCACAAGTTCCTAGGAGTCTGATGAAGAAATACCTCTCTTTTCATAGACCTTATGTGACGTAATCGAAGTTGCGAGGGTCAGCTAGTAAATAAATAAAAATCATTTTCTGATTTCACACTTCCTAACTCAGTTGGGGTCGGCTTTCTAGTCTAAGTATGATGCTGCTGAACTTCGACATTTTCCGTGATGCGACTGCCATCTGAACTCCACAACCAAATTGGCGAAATCATAGTTCTGTAGTTAGACTAAGGTCCGACCTTTGAGGGCTCTAACTACCCGTAACGACTGCCATAGGTGTTGTATGGCAAACCACTTGGATGGTATGCGGACCATAGGGTATGAGAACCGACAGCTTAACGTGCTCTTCGAAGCACTACCAGACCAATTCAAATACTCGTATTCATGCACATAATTATTTGCACTAAGCGGGTATCGAATCCGCGCCTCCTGCGAATCGGCTGCGTTCACTACCGCTACGCCACAGAGGCTGTTAAATAAAAATATTTTAGGGAATTAAATAAAGAAATGCTTGTCAGAATAAAATTCAAAATATTATAAATTATCGAAATTTAGTGTGATCGCGTTTTATATTGTAGCGTACTGGTATAGTGTTCTAAAATGCATAAATAATAGATACCGATTATTTATGTATTTTAGAACAAAATGCCATTACGATATTATCATGCATTTCTGCCAAAAAAAGTAGTAAGAAAATAATTAGTAAGTATTCTGGTAATTGCCCATAACAGTATTTATAATTACCACAACAATGATAATAATTATCTGGCTATTAAGATATTGTCTTTTACATCCGTATCTTGCAGGGTGTCTAGGACATTTATGGCACAAGGAAATTTTTTGTAGGTACCTATTCATAATGATAAATTTCAGGAACTATGTTAGATTTAGGTACAAGGTTTCGACGAATCATGGTATTTCTTCTTTGAAATGGGCAATCAAGTTTTATATATTGGTTTAAGTTGTAGATTTTTTGTTGTTTCTATTTCTTCAACTAGACCATATTTTGCCATTGTAAATTTTATTGCTATTTTCTGTGGGTCAGATTTCTTAAAAGTCGCAGTAGGTACCGGCAAAGTAAAATAAGGTAATATTTATAAAAGTCGCAGTACGTACCGGCAAAGTAAAATAAGGTAATATTTATAAATAAGTTACAAGAAATTGTGGCTCTAATTTCATGCTCAAAAAAAAACAACTATTTAAAATTAATTTACTTACCTAGTCGTAAACTCTCGAATAATCTGAACAATTCACTCTGCGGCGGATAATCATAAGTACTTATCGAATCGTAATCAAAACGAAATATAATTTGAAAAGACTTAACGGAATATTTTTTGAAGTTTTTGACCTAGTAAATGCTAAACGAACCATTAATATTTGGTCTACTAGAATTGTCGATAGTTAATAAAATAATTACTCAATTTTATTGAATGTAAAAAATTCTAAATAGATACTCAAATACTTATAAATGTAAGGCAAAATCACTAAAACCGTTCCTCATCAAAACAGCACGTAGACAAAATATACTAAAGCGCCATGCTAATCAGCTTCTACGTAAAGCAAATTTACTTTGCTACGTTATCAACTAGTAGTTACGGCCGGCAAAAAATACTAAAGCGACATCAATGATTCAACATCAGTATTTGAAGTTGCTAAACAAGGTTTAATTTGCTGGTGTCAGAGCATAAAAAAAACTGAAGTGACAACTACTAAAAATTAATCATAACTTGTACTACGTAAGTATTTGTCACAAATTCAAAATGATGAAAAATCTCCTTATTTTGAAGTGCTAAAGCGCCAAAAAAGTGCTCAGATCAATACAAAACCTAGACCAATCGACGCAGAAAAAAAAACCTTTCCAACGATATATATAACTCATTTTGGCCAAAATGGCGCTTTAGTATTATTGGCTTTCCAGTGACGATATATATAGTGCTTTCAAATTGAGTTTTTCTCGACTTTTGGCACGTTTCGTTGCCATGTCGGAACTGCGTGCGATGACTCAATATCTTTGAGATAACTATCCGCCAGTTGACTACGACCTCTTTTATTACCTTCATTTTCATTCGAGTCTTGCAACGTTTTTAAAGTAGCAGAGCTCTTTCTATGTTGGTCGTATTTCGTAAGGTACATAAATCAAGCGATGGGTGTACAGCCGTGATACTTATCAGGGAAATAGTGGCAAAAGCACATCACGCTTCGATAAGTTTGCAGTATTTATTTAGCAACGTAAATAAGAGTCAGTACTTACTTGTGTATCGCAGAATAGAACTGGACCTGTTCCAATAATTGAAATTTGAAATAAGATCAAAAATATTGAATAAGTATGTCAATTTTTCATCTCTTCCTTTTTCAAATAGGGTCAGTTTGACTCGATATGAAATCAGTATTTTCTGAGTCCTGTGAACACTAAAAGTGGCAATAGAATTTGAATACTTACTTGTGTAATCTAAAACTTACACAGAAATTATGAAGTTCTGAAGTTTTTATATAATAGGTAGGTCTTCGGCGAGATCTAGACAGCTGACGCGTTCTCAATGACTAAGTTCTTATCCAAATTATAATAAAGGACAAAGTTTTGAACTTAAATCTACTTTATTCTTGTCACTCTGTTTATTTAACTCAATTTTTTTTTTAAAGCATTTATTATTGAGTCCGAGTCTTCCGCCCGATTTTTTAAAAATATTTTCTGAGAAAAGCGTACTTATAACGAGATACGTTTTTCTTTAAAATAGTAAATAACATTTATTTAAAGCATTTTAATAAAATAAAGCTTAGTTCCAGTATAACTTGTATTGAAGGCCACGTTTGCAATATAATACTACATGGTGACGTTGCCCCTACATACAAATTTGAAAAATAAAAAATACGCATTTTGTGGTTATTTTAAGTATAAATAGTAAGGTAATACAGACAAAATGTTGTAAAGTAGAAACGACGTCCCTTAACTTGAAACAATCAAAACCATCAAATCAAACGCCATTATTATTGATTGCTCCATCAGTTCTGTTCGATTGCGACTTGATTGTGACATTGAACGGAATAATTTCCCTCCTAACATTAATTTCGCAGGTAACATTAAAGATGAGGGAGTCCAATAGACCGTAAGTACCTACCTGGCATTTTGCGATAAAACCGACTCTCAAAGTGCTGAAACTTGAAATGTAATGGGACGATCCGATACGATGAAAATCTTTCTGTAGTACCTACGTATTTAAACGTTACAAGATTCTCAGTACATACTTGTGAATTTTATTCTTTAGATTGCGTATTGTACTGTCGTCATCGTGAAGAGGCTCCGGAAACTTAAAGTATAGAATAGATAAATAAATAGAGACACGCACCATGCGAACTAAAACAGGTGGAGAGCAGACGGAATATTCAAGATGAGAAGAGGGATTGCGGTCTGCCCAAAGATGTTTTTTTTTAATTTATACGTGAGCAAATCCTTCATCGACTCCTACTAGCTAAGCCGCATGGTGCCTATAGCTTGGAACACCAGGTAAGCCCTCGGTAAAATGTCGTAGGATATAAGGGATCGTCGTAGTCCCGGCAAATTTTGGCTACTGCCACGAAGTGCTTCTACGTTGAAAAGGATTGTTGTCTTTCCTTGAAAATTGTTCTTTGAATTATAATAGCTTTAGTAATGTCACTGTAAAAATTAATCCAATGATTATCAGATAGGTAATTTTACTTCTATTTCTGGGATTTGGGTAGTAAGCACGGGTTAAAAGCCAACATTGCAAAATAATACTTCATTTATTGACATAGATATATACCTACTTACTTACATTTTTACCCGTCAATTTTAATATGACTTAGAAAAAGCGTTAAAAATCATTCTTTTATTTTCAAATACAAAAATCCAAAGCATGAACTCTGCAAAACACTCACACTTTTTGTGAGACCTCGGGGGAAATCCAGTGCCAAGTGTCATTACATTACGAATAAAACAGTCGTTTATTCGCGTAACATATTCGTTTGAAGGCAATCACCACTGTGTTACAACTCTTCATCTATCTGTATACAAAGAGGCGAAGAAATCTTTATTGACATTTACCCGAAAATGGGGTCAGGTAATAAGATATCAGTAACAAAACACACATAAGTACTTAAGTCATGCCTTATTCTCCGAAATGATAGGCAGAGGCTTACTAAACGCCCACATTTCAGTGGTTATATTTTGTCCCATTTAATAAGTAGCGAAACATATTGCTTCTTGAAATGGACAAAGGGGCTTTTTGTAACCGCTTGCTAGTTAAAACTTTAAGCTGCCCATTAGACCTTTTTTCTATTGGGCTTTATAATAACCATCTAAATGGTAGCCGGGACCAACGGATCAACGTACCTTCCGAAGTACTTAAATACTCGTAACTGGAAATATTGCAAATGATCATCCATTTCAGTAACGACCGAAGCGTAAACTGCTGAACGCAGTGATCACTTACAGAACACTGAGCAAGCGGGGATACGAGCACTTTCACGTACACTGGTAACAAAACACGTAACGAGCATTGGTGATTATTATTATACATTGTTCCATTTGACTATATCACTGGGCGGAAACTACTTAACAATATTATTCGTTTTCAATTCTGTCACCTACACTGAAACACGATTTGTTTGTACAGAGCTTGAATGTGTGTGTGACCACTAAGGCTAGGCAAGCGTTCGGTCAAAATACTCTCCTCCAACTATAATGAAGCCGTGGCGGGGTGGGGTAGCTTGCTCAGTAAGGGGCAGGAAGTTGCGTATCTGTATGTAATACTATCATATTATCTTTGCTCACTCATATCATAAAGAGGAAAGATTTGTATTTGTGTGTGTAAAGAATAAATTAATGCACCGATTGCAAAAAAAAGATCATTATATAGCTACATTAATAGCGAGTAACTTTAGCAAAATTTTATAACTATATTCTCACGGAAACGGGAACAACGCGAGTGGACAGCATGACGTCCGCTAGTACATCATATGGGCCATGACAGAAAACAATTTTTAGCCTACTTGCATATAATGTTTTTTTTTCAAGCACTGCGATTTAAGTGTGACCACCCTATATAAATTATTCTATTTTACACAATATGAATTTATTGCTTGCTTCCCCAATAAGCAGCCCTGGATAAATAGTACAAGCAAGGAAAAATAAGGAGCTATGTAGTCATCTTACTTTATAGTTATTAGGGCTTGCGATTATCAGAAAGGTAATTCTACAGTAATTATACAAGGTTGATCAATACAATGTTCTCAAGCGTCATAAAATCTACTTTATGTAGATGATATTCTTGTAATCTCTAAATAATTACTATAAGAGGAAATTGCAGTGGTAATCAGCCAGGAACCATTACCCTCTATAAAGCGATTCACTAGAAATAATAAAAAGATACAGTGTACCCGAGATAAAAGGTACGAATCAGAGGCCTATTAACATCGTTCTGTGGAACTCCGACAGTAATTATCATGTCGGTGTGCGGTCGCAAAATTTATTGGGCTCAAGGCTGAAATTGAGTTGACTTACTACTTATTTGTGGTTAAACTTGCCACACAACTCTTGATGAATGTACTCGAAGGATTTTATGGATTACTAGGGACATCACGCGGTTTCACCCGCGTAGTTCCCATTTCCATGGGAATACGGAAATAAAATAAAGCCAGTGTTTACCGGGAATAGCGAACTTTGCCAATAGTAAAGAATTTTCAAAACAATTCAGTAGTTTCGGAGCCTATTCAATGCAAACAAACAAACAAATCCAGCCATCAAATCTTTCCTCCTTAGTATAGATTCATCAGCAAAAATTGGAGTGATAAGTACATTCGAGTTCGTATGTTTGTATACAATGATTGCTACGTCTAGGCATTACGGCAACTGGCTGGGTCTGGGTCGGATTGTCCGTTCTCATCCTAAAATGTTTAAGGAAAACATGTGCACATTAGCAATAATAAATAGGTCATTGAAGGGGTAGAAGCTACGTCTACATTTACCTTCTGCTTTTAAAAAAGTACAGTAATTCGATGACCTCGAATGCCTACGGGGTGCTCGTAAGATCATGAAAAGCAATCAAGTAGGCAATTGACTAATAAATAATAATTAAGTACAAACTAACTTACGCACTTACTTACTTACAGGAGCAGGCCCATGACGGCAGTGTGACGTGAGCAACTCACGCACGTCCCCCCCCTTAGAAGCGGGATCACACCCGAAACCCCCCAAAGATGCGGGATAGCACTCGAACCACGCCCTGGGCGAGGCAGCAGTGGCGGCCGTGGGTCTGTTGGGAGTCCCGGGACATCCTTCCGAGGGCTTACCCGGGGCTCCCAACCACAGGCTGTTGGGCGTTATGTGAGGTTTTTTTGGGGATCATCCTTTGAGGATTTTCCCTCACGTAAAAAAAAACTCACTTACGCAAAACAGTTTTTCTTTTTTTAACATGAAGGAAATCCTACGCAAGACAGTTAATTTTTACAACGATCATTATTTTTGTCACATGAAAGTTATCAACGTCTTAAAAATGTTATCAGGATAGATCCGTTTTATCACTTTTTTCTAATACCAACCTTTGCTCTCAAAATTACAAAAAGGATAAAATATGCAAGCCTAAACTCCTTAGAAAGGTTCTTTATGAAAATTAACGATGTTAAATACATAAGGTACGTTTTTAAATGGTGCTCATTTACATAAAACAACACGTACATCTGACTTTCAGTCTTGGAAGAAAAGCGGTGCATTTGACATACGATTTAAGAATTTAATAAAACTCCGCAGTAGAATAAACAATGCTTGCAAATCACAAATATCAGGCATCATTACGTTTCTTCATTTCACAAAGTAAATACACAAATCCTTAAAAAGCAAATATATTATCTCGTTTTAATTAAATTCATTATTGTTATGTAAGTAGACTGCTAAGTGTTTATATAAATTCGATTTCGGTCTTTGTATTACGTAAAACGAGGAATATTTGTGGGAATAGATTATAATCTGTTAACACAGAAAAATAATACGATGTAAAAAGTTTGAAGTGCTCGGGGCCCCGCGGACTTGGTGTTCTGTAAACGATCACTGTATGCATATACTGCAACATTTACTGTGGCTGGTTATGCATGGGTAACATCCACATGACCACTTTGTGACATTTATTTGCGAGCGTTTCCGTGCTTCAGGAGGCACATTAAGCCGTTGGTCCCGGTTGCCAATAATATAGCAGTCGTTAAGCCAAGTTGAAGATCTTTGTTACTTGTAAAATTTCAACAAAAGACAGTCACAAATTTCGCCTGTCCATATTCAATACGGCAATATGGTTCACCACCTATTACGTGGGACAAAATCAAAAGGTGAAATGTTGTCATATAAAATGCCTCTGCCTACCACTTCGGGGAGGAAGGTGTGATCATATATTATGTTAAAAAGTTCCAATAACCAAACTTAGCCTTTATTACGTGTGGAAATTGTCATGAACGCTATGTTTGACTTCTACCACAGTACATAATTATGTATACTGTGCTTCTATCGACTATAACTACACAGTGCCATTCCATCTGTCTACGGTTGAGGTTCCGTACGTTCTCAGAAGGATCCCAGTGCTCTCGACACACCCAAACTAGCCTTAACTGCTATGTCTCAAGAGTTCTCCAGGCGATTGACATGTCCCTCAGCAGTCACTTTCAGTAACCTAGATAGAAATGTGGAGGAAGAGATTGAGAGTCGCGATGTTTATTAATAACGAATCAATATTATGAAACGTTATTATTTATAATGTATTTAAAAAGAGTAAGGGAAAATCACATTTAAGAAAATCGCTACTGTTTCACATAATCATTACAATGTGGCACCGTAAAGTGCTTGCAATGGGAATTTATTACAGGGATAAAAATATAAGCCTATGTGTTATTCCAGACTACAAAATATCTCTGTACCGAATTTCAAATACATCCGTTCCGTTCAGCCTTTAGAGAACCACTGAAAGAGTAACAAACCTCCCGACATCCAGACATCTACACTTCCTGGGGCATCCTTCCGAGGGCTTACCCGGGGCACAGATTACTAAATAGTTACTGCCCGGGGCTCCCAACCGTAGGCAGGTAGGCGTAGGTAGGTAGGAAACGTGTGGTTTATAGTTGGTAGATTTTCTTCACGTTAAAAAAAGACATCTACACTCACAAATTTTCGCATTTAATAGTAAGATGAATGAATTATTTCAGGAAACATTAACCTTCTTTCAATTATTTCCGATGAACTATTTTCTGCGAGATTTTGAAGCATTTGCAATTTGTGAGGTAAGTCCCTATTTGCAAAAGGATGTTACAAAGGCAGAGGCATTCGTTAAAATAGTTGATAAGAAATTCCGTTAAAAAAGGATTTGAGTGCACAGTCTCATTATTTTATTTAGAAAGGGACGCTGGAGCGACGACAATAGAACATTAGAGAGTAACCGTGTGCCGTTTATTTACTGTGGCGGCGGTGGGGTTAATGTTCTAGAAAAGCCTGATGTGCGTTATCCTTTTAATCCTATTCGGCAATAAACACGGAACAGTGCCCTGCCAACGTAAAGTGTGCAGATTAGTGGCTTATAAACGTTACAAAAACCTCAACAAGTTTTGGTTCGTTGAGTAAGTACTGTAAGCATTTGTACGTCCGATTTTATTCGACTAATCAAAGTATATAAAAAAGGTATGAATAAAAAATTTTATAGAAGTACAATGTTAATTACTTACCATTATATAGGTACAATGAAATAGTACTAGTTAATCTATATAATAGTTTTCGTATTTCGGAAGGTACGTATGGTCGTTAGTTCCGGCTGCTAAGTAAAATAGTAGACATTAACCCAAGCGAAGACTTAATGGGTGGCTTGATTACTTCAGCTGGAGGTAACAACAGGTTGTCTCTGTCCCTTTTAAAGCGATACTATTGGTATCCTGGTAAACTTTGACTAGGGGGTCCAAGTCTGCTATTTCAATTGTGCCAGTATACCCCCTGTCTCTCTGTCTGTCCAGGAACCGTGATAACTAATAAGCTGAAGCTTGCGAAAATGATTATTTTATTTTTGTTCTTAACTCTTGTTGTACTTAACCGATTGCTATAAAACAAACGTAATATTTTAATTCTGACAAAGATCTTTCAAATAAACGAAACCTAAGACCGAGAAAACCGCGTCAAAATCTATTCAGTAGTTTCTGCGTCCATCGCGAACAAGCAGACAATCGACAACCATTCAAAAAAAAATGTGTTCAGGCGAAGACTCATGCTACTCATGAGACTTCACCGTTCCGTTTTTACACATTGGGTACGAAGTCCTAAAATGATCTAGATTTCGTGCCAATAAATGATTACTTTTCCAGCAAACAATTTGATCTTTTTCTACCATTTAATATTTTTTCATTCCCCATTTTGAAGGCATCAAAACTCTCACGTTTGGTCATACGCACGTTCAATTATTTTGCTCTATTTGCTAATTAGTATTTCCCAGTATTCCCTTTTGATGTTGCTACGCGGCACGTTGTACGTTGGCGGGCTAACATATGCTAAGAGAAGCAAACTATGTTATAAGCAATAGGTAATTATTGTAGAAGAACCAATTTTGCTACATATATTTTATTGTTTCAACATAAGTTTTAACTGAATTTCATAACATACAATATTAATTACTAGCCGTTTAAGTAAGTTTAGAACCCATAAATAAACATTGTAACGTAACGGGAGTCGAGGGTGTCGGTATGAACCTCCCGGGTGGACTCTGTCGCGCTACAATAGTTATTTTGTATAAATGACGGTTACCTGGATAACCGGAAGCCGGAGATACATCGGACCTTTTAGGTTAAGGGCCGTACCGTTTGGCTTGTAAAACCTTGTTGCAATGAGTTCGTGAAAGAAAAGTCAGTATGTAGGATTGTTACCACATTTAATAATTCACAAAAAGTAAACCACGGGCTTCGTGGAAGTGTGTATGCACTACTTAATCTAAATATGTTGCATTCCTATGCAGGATGCATCAGCCTTATGACAAGGGTAAGGACACTTATGTCTACAAACACTTGACTTACTTGCTAAATGTATCATATCTCATGATCTGATCGGCTCTCGCGCAGATGTGAAGAAGTACAATAAACCAAACGTCACCTCGTGACGTGGCTATCTAAAAATACACATTAATCTAGTTACCTAGAAATGGATCCGTTCAGGTTTGCACTAGTAGCACAGTTTAACAGCAACAGTAAACTAGTTACACGCTAATTGTTGTATAGGCAGACCGTTATGCAGGCTTACTGGAGATGAAACACGTTGTGCAAACTTGCGGTGGATGATCGTGAAGATACGGTCCCAGAGGTGCAGTAATCGACCTCACGTGGGGTTGTACAATGGAAATCTAGGTGTTACTCGTTGGTACAGTGGTGATGATAAATGTGGCGTCGTGGAAAAAAATATGAAATGTCGCTGCAAGCACCGTTTACCGAGTGATGCGGTTTATGCGGTCCAGTGGGCAATCGCCGGTTTGTTAGCTTGGCCGCCTTTCGGTTGCCTACGCTCGGTGCGAAATCATTTCTTGAAAATTGGTTCCAAGAAGATCTGTTCTAAGAAGACTTGTTCTACGAAAACTTGTTCTAGGAAGACTTGTTCTAGGAAGATCTGTTCTAGGTAGACCCGCTGCGCAAAAAGGAAAATCACGCGTTATTCAGCACGTATATCGCATCTTGCAGGTGCGAACAACCAATTATACAATTCATAAATACCTTTTTGCGAGTCTTGTTGTAGAATGGCATGTCTTTTGAAGAGACACCTTACGTGTCCTTTTACACGACAGAAAAGAAATGCCACGCAACCTCCACTTTCGTTTCCCTTTCTATGGCTCGGCTTGCCACCATAGTCTTTTGCGCACTACAGAATAATGCGTTGTCTATTGAGATCCTACAACCACCCACTACTAAGCTGTGGTAAAACTATTATTTGCTTTAGCTTTAATTTGGTTACTAATTTATTATTTATTTATTCTAACGTGGATCCATTATAAACCAAATAAAAGCTATTTCCCCTTTTCTTGAAAATTTTTCGCCGACAAGTATCAGTCACCGTCATCTGTCAAAATGACAATGTCAGATCAAAGACAGAGATTCATGGCAAGAATCTCGCAATAGAGGGCCTATTGCGAGATTCTTGCCATGAATCTAACATGTAAATGGATGCAAATATTTATTTCTTTATTTATTTATTTCAAATATGAAACAATAACAACAGCAAGACACGGTTATCATATCCCAGTGTTACCAAAATATAAGAATGATGTGAGAAATTATATCTAGCAGAGTGTTGCAATAATTTTTCTCGCGATCATTGAGGGAAAGCATTGCATAGTGGTAAATGTAGTCTTTGCTAAAAGGTGAGAGTATCGTAGCTCATAGCTACAACATTAACGAGACCCACAGACCTAATAAGAATAACGACGCATTTACCATTTTCATTTCAAATCACTGAAGTTGTCTTGTACTCCTTTCCAACAAGAAGTTCCCATAGTAAAAAGTAACCTATGTGTTAGTCCAGGCTGTATATAAACTTTATAACTATTAACGGGATATTTACCATGTACTGTTTCATTGAGTTAGTGTGAACGTGAGCGAATTGAGGTAAAGTGAGAGTACGTGTCCGGAGGAGGGTAGATTGCTACGGTCTGCCTACCAACATGCTCGCTGCACTCCAGTTCATCCGTGATCATGGCGCTTGCAACAGTGCCGAAATATCGGAAAGTCAATGAAACAGTACATTGTAAATATCCCGTTAATAGTTATAAAGTTTATAGTAATGACCATGTTAGTTTAAAATCATATACAGGCTGTATATACCATGGGAGTCCTGGGGTATCCTTCCAAGGGCTTACCCGGGGCTCCCAAGCGTAGGTTGTTAGGCTGATACGTGTGGTTTTTAGTTGGTAAGAGTCCAGCATAGCATCCGTGTAGGATTTTCCTCACGTTAAAAAGAAGGCTGTATATACCAAATTTCATATCAGTCAAATACAACGACGGTTCCCGGGTCAATATTTGTGGATATTCTCGTTTATATGTGTTATACCCTAATGTTTTTTTTCGAAGTCTAACTTCTTATGTTGTTCTAACAAGGACCAATCTTTTGGAACATAATTTTGAACAAACCTAATAAATACACCATATATAACCTCCAAAAGTGCGAGGCCGCATTTGCGTTTTTCCGCGGCGGTTTCTAACCTCAAAATGTCATCAAACTGTCAAAATCAATGAAATCAAGTCAATGTTTTGACATTTTGAGGTTAGAAACCGCCGCGATAACCGCAAGTGCGGCCTCGCCCAAACAGAAACATTTTTAGATGAATATTTATTTTTCATTCGTCAAATCTTTAGATGAACCACGGGAGCTCTCTGAAAAAAGGTCGTGGATTTTATATTCTGTATTTCATTTGTCAATATAATTGTTTCTGACAATATAACAAGAAGCATGTAATTTTTTTTGGAAAGTCAGTTTTTTTAGTTACTTGCTGACTTTCGCAACTTTGTTTACGTCACATAAGGTCTAAGAAAGGAAAGGTATTTCTTCATCAGATTCCTAGGAGCGTCTGAAACTGCCCTGTTTGCCTAATCATAAAATTGCTTAAAGATTAAGTCTATTCTAAAACCGATGAGTATGTCCGATATAAACGCTAAAACTTCGCAAAGAATTCATTTGAAAAAATGAAAGAACAAGAGATGAAATCTGCACATGCATCAGTATACATTTAATGTATTGTATCATGATATTTTTTTATAATGCTATTTTGCCTAGACAAAGTAGGGTAGCATGGCTTTTTGCTTCTTTGCCTTTACGGCAAGGTAGGTAGAGAGAATTTTCCCGCGAACGCAATCAGGGATACCAACTAGTACAAAAAAATGGTAGGTATTTAATAAAGTTCACTACTTCTAAGAATCTCACTGTCTGGCTCATCGATTCGCGTCTCATTAACTCCGCTAGTACTCGAGGGCGATAATTCTAAAATACACGTGACCTCTGCTGGTGTGTTCCTGACAAAACGAAGGGAAAGTACAAGGTAAAAATAATAATAAATGTCATCATCAGCAACTGTAAAGCATCAAATTAAAGGATAACTGCTATGTTCTACCATTGCACCGATTGCCACAAACTGGGTCACCCTCACTCTTTGCGTCTGAAGTGTACGGTAAGGCCTTAGTGGTATAAAAAAGTTCCCTAGCAAGCATGGTACATAGAAGTCAATAGATTTGCGTCCAGTGATACTGTACAAATATATAATTTGTCTAAAAATATAGAGCCGTTTGTACATCCAAGTTCTCAATTGTGTCTACGCTACTCACGGAAATGTACTCTGAGAGGTTGCCATTACCATCGACATAATCACTCTCAGTAGTAAATAACAGGGGAGGTCTTCAAATACAATTTGTTACTTTGAAGTGTAACTTTAACTTTGTTTTGTTAGACAGTAGGTATTATAAAACGACCACAAGTTTCACGACTTTGCCAATGTAATCTAGATTTGAAACAAGTTCGATTAAATTGGTTCAACTTGAGCCGTTTGAATGCTAAACTTACTTGGAGTTGAACGTTATTCCGTAGGAAAGCTTTTATATGTGTTTAGTTTCAAAGATCGTTGAGGAACAGCCGAATACCTAAGTTCGTAATTAACCAGTGCAATGTTTCTATAGAGAAGCACTATAAGCCTAGATCGGTAATAAAGGTTGACAGGGGAGGAATAAATCCATCAACACTCTCTACTCGACAATTCTAGCGATGACAACAATCCGAAATTAAATATGTTATAGTACCAAGTGAAGACATTTTGAGGATTACCGCATTTAGTAGAAATGGAAAGGAATAACTACCAATGAATGATGAAGTCGGCTTTCGGTGTGGTTACTTTTGTTAACTTTAAAACTATGGTGTGGTGTAAATAAATATAAGAAACAGAACATATTTACCTTAATTGAGCTGAGGTCCTGGGTACGATTCCAGGGTCGTTCCAAATATTATTTTGTGTGATCCACAAATGTAGTTAGAAATACACTCATTTGCAAAAAAAAACGGGCGTTTTTGATTTTGATTCATCTTTAAAAAGATACAATCCCAAAAAGGTTTCAATCGTTTGTACACGTTACTGGCCGGTTTTAAAAATGCCGTGATATTTAAAAAAGTACGTTCTAAATTCAAATTTTCATTTAATGCTCATTTTTACAGAAAACCCCTTTTTATCCTACATTTTTGGCGCGAAGTTCCAGAAGTTAACATCGACTTTCACAACCTTTATTCAATTTTTATCGATTAATTTCATATCCTTGACTGTCAAAGCTTTATTTATTGCTGTTTGGCTGTATCAAAAATGGTAGATAAAGTGGTAAAAGCTACCAAAATTATCGCGCTGCTTGAAGAGGGTTGCAGCCTGTAGGATCCAACTATCTGTAGGGTAATTCACAGACTCGTCACGCACTTAACGGACAGACTTGCCGAACACGTGCACTCTCGCGTAATGGCGCGACTCGAATGCCTGTGTACGCTAGAGGCTGTGCTATGTCTGTAGGTACGGTAGAGGGGATTCATGACTGCATACACTACATCCCTTCCTTATTACAATTTTTAATGGTGATAACTGTTAAACAATGTACCGAACAAAATCACCAAATACTATTATTTTAACTTCACATTTTTGTGTACTTGCTCAACACAACCAATTTAGGAAATAAAAGATAAAACGGAACAGCTAATATAATTGAGCTTTCTCCCACCTCCTCGTTTTCTTATCCTGGTATTACAGCTTCCCATTCTCTTTTCACCTTATGAAATTAACGATAATTTCTCTCATGAGATTGTCCCGATTAAATATTCTTGACAGCACAATATCTCCCAATATCAAACGCGTCCGTGGATACGGTCCGCGTTGTGGGCGTGTGTATCCACAAATTGATAATTTCGGGGGTAGGTACATAAAACTAGCGGACTCTCCAACCTACCTGCATCCGTCACCTCGGGACCACGATAGGTGTGACCCTATCGAAACGTTCACACGCGTATTAGTTCAAAACAAACAATATTTTGCATTGATACTTTCCACAGTATACTGGGTTGGATTAAAATTCAGCATCAATTTAGTGTTTTACATTAACTTTTTCATTCCCATTTATCCCGCACACAACCGCTTTCCATTTTCTATTTCACTTGTCTTCATGTCTGATTTTTTAAATATTTTTATTTCTATACAAAGATATTTAATAATACTACTAAAATGAATATCTTAATAAGTATTCCAGTCAGTATTGAAGGCGTTCATGACACAAAACGCAATTCTGAGTTTTCAGTTCCAGATGTATGGAGGCTCCTCAAAGGGCTTTGAACAGTGGTGTTATTTTTTTTTTTTAGTGTCAAAATTAGAGCAGTTGATTTTAGTTGTCACGCTACAACATCAACTGATTTTACTGAGAACTATTACTGGGAAAGTACTGGAGAACTAGATATCCCGTTCTTAAAAGTGAACTTGTTTTAGACAATGCTTAAATCGATTTTCATTCTGTACTCTCTGCGGATGCAGCCATACTCTGTTCGAGAAGTATAGTCAACAATTATTTGAGGAGACGATATAGACAAGCATTAATGTTTCCAGATCTCAGCAGTGCCTTTGACTTTCTCCATCTAAATTTACATTTGCACTATACACAACCTTTAACACCTTTCAGCTTTGAAGAAAACAGAATGTGCGCGCGATGAGTACCGCCGACCTAATGATGCCTTTTGTATTACAATCTCTTACCTATTGTGAAGGCCTTCAACTTCCTCGTTATAACAAGATCACGTGTAGCATCATTCTGAAGTTGTACGGTATTCTCTGTACGCTGTGTGGGTGCATGGATAATTTCCTTTCCAAACTTTGCATTCAGCACATCACGAGCAAAATATGAAGAGGTATTATTATATACATTTCACATCATTAGTTTAATCTCATAAAATTATTTATTTGTATTGCATTTAAAACTAATTTTATCGAATGAGATTCTATTATTTGAGATTTTAACTGTCACACACCCGTCAATAACATAGTGTACCTCCATCCAAGTTGTAGTCGACAGCAGTTGCATCGCCCTCCGCATCGAGTTATATAATTCAGGCATGAAATTCGAAATCACCTATTTTCTCTTTTCAATTTGATGGGTTATCACAACAATGATCACTTAATGGGATGACTTTATGTAGCTAAAAACTTTTCACCACCTCTTATTTCATGAAAAATGTATTAACAAACCTACCCACTTAATGGCGGCAACCTTACAATTTAATAGCAACAACCTACGAATTTAATGGTAGCAACCCTTCAATTTAAACAATTTTATTCGAAGCAACCTACCAATTTAACGGCAGTCTCCTACCAAAATAATGGTAGCAACCTTCCAATATAATGGAACCACCTACCAATTTAATGGTAGCAACATTCCAATTTAATGGAACCACCCACCAATTTAATGGTAGCAACCTTCCAATTTAACGGAACCACCTACCAATTTAATGGCAGCGACCTTCCAATTTTATGGAATCACCTACCAATTTAATGGCAGCAACCTTCCAATTTAACGGAACCACCTACCAATTTAATGGCAGCAACCTTCCAATTTAATGGAACCACCTACCAATTTAATGGCAGCAACCTTCCAATTTAATGGAACCACCTACCAATTTAATGGCAGCAACCTTCCAATTTAATGGAACTACCTACCAATTTAATGGCAGCAACCTTCCAATTTAATGGAACCACCTACCAATTTACTGGCAGCAACCTTCCAATTTAATGGAACCACCTACCAATTTAATGGCAGCAACCTTCCAATTTAATGGAACCACCTACCAATTTAATGGCAGCAACCTTCCAATTTAATGGAACCACCTACCAATTTAATGGTAGCAACCTTCCAATTTAATGGAACCACCTACCAATTTAATGGTAGCAACCTTCCAATTCAATGGAACCACCTACCAATTTAATGGCAGCAACCTTCCAATTTAATGGAACCACCTACCAATTCAATGGCAGCAACCTTCCAATTTAATGAAACCACCTACCAATTTAATGGTAGCAACCTTCCTATTTAATGGAACCTAGTTAATAGCGAAATCTACTTAATAGCAGAACCCACTTAATAGCTCAACCTACTTAATAGCGGAACCTACTTAATATCTGAACAAATTGATATTTAAGTAAAGATAAACTACCTTCATACAAAACAGCGTTCAGTTATTGTTAAGTTATAATTGCACGTACTTACCTATCGGTACCTAATACATTTAATCTATGAATGCAATAGAGAATACCAAACAAATAATACAGAAAAAGATAGCTATCAGTGTCGTTTTGCACACGGCAGCAAACCACAGCACGACTTGTTTTGCTCGCAGTTATTAGCCGACTTAATGGAATTACAACAATTGTATGAATTTGTCTGCAACAGTTCGCGCGCGCTAATGCGATATCTACCTCTTTTTTACTATAACATCATTGACCGAACCTGCCAAAATCGCCAGATACCTTCGCAGGACACCGATCAGGTACTTGCTAATCGGTATATTTCACACTATTATGTTATTTATTACCTAATTAGGTACATTTGTACCTATAGCCCCATGAAAAATAAAGACTAAGTAGATTCTCACAACTTACTTAGCCTGTTACCAAACGAACCGTATGAACGCTGAGTACAGAGCATTAATTAACAACTAACAGTAAAGATCAGTGTAAGTAGTTTTACTTTTATAGGTATACATACATCATATTAATTTACTTACCAAATTTTATAAAACCGATGAATATTGATAGTCATTAGTCTCGCCAACATCGAAATGGCGACGCCGATTTGACTGAATGTTTTCTTTTTGATTATAATGTGTACTTCATTAAACTAATTACACATATTTAGAAAACATTATTTCATATATTTAGAAAACCTAAAGCGAAAAAAGACAACTTTGCCCCGACGGGACCTGAACCCGTAACCCTTACCTAAACCAAGGCTATGCTCTATTCCTTATAGTAAAAATATTATGAAGAAGTTAGCATACTACCTAACTTCTTTAAGTATGTTACCGAATTATGTTGAATTTATTGCAAACTTATTTAGTGTGACATTTATTTATTATTGTAACAAATAATTATTATTCAAGTTAATTATCATGATAATACCTACCTGTTCAACATATTTACATGTCTTCGGGTGGAATATGACTTGTGTGTGTGAAACAATCTATTATTACTTTATTGTAACACCTTTTGTACACATATTTGCAAAATTAAGAAATTGAATGGAATTGAATAAATCATAAATCTAATTCAAATTATTATTTTATGTTGTATTCTTACTGTGTTTCTTGGATTTCGACGTTATGCATTATATAAGGACACGCACTTGGATTAGGAAGAAATGATTAAATATTTTTTATACCGTTTGTACCTATAGTATTCGTTTAGCCTATTGTGCAGGGAAATTCATCACGTCCAAACAGAACGTAAATAGATTCTTTGCTACACCATTTCACCGCTGTTGACTTCCCAATTGAATCCCTATGATAATAATGAAATATCCACATTGAAAGGCTAACTTCCGAGTCAAATCAAACCTATATTACGGGAGTTATAATCATTCCGGACACAAGCTTGACGTCCACGCATGGACAGGACACAATGATGTTAGAAAAGCAAAACGCGCACTCAGCACCCAATCTTTACAGCTATGGTCACTGTTAGTTTAACCATTGTCCTAGTTTTCCTTTTATGTTATGTGTTATGGAGGATCAACCCTTGGTCTATACGGTATTATAAAACTATCATAACACTGCACGCAGAATGTCAAATACTGAAACGATTGAATAATTTTAGATTCGACACGCCTGCGCAGCGCAGGTCCTTAGAAGGTGTAAAAGGTGACAAACTATACACAACACAACTTACAACTTTCCATACAGAACGTCTTGCCAGTACGGTAAACTCGGGATATCCTATTCCTTCTTTTTTATATAAATCAAGACAGCGTCGCTTTCATATATTTTTGTTTGACATGTGTACCCAACACACTATAGGTCTTATTACATGAGGTAGGATTTCTTTGTTTGTTTTGTTGGAATACAAAACTGTAAGAAATAAACTGAGTAAAAATCTTAACACCATAAAAAAGTTGGGATGGACACAACCCCTTAAAATGACTCAAGAATCGGCAGGTCAATCCCTTCGATACCTGACACTTGGTCCCCGTATTCACTATCTACAACGATACGAAATTCACCGGGACTAACAGTATGTATTATAGAATATGACAATGGTAAACAATTCTTCAACAGTTACCACAACATGGTAGTTACTACCCAGTGACCTCGCATTATTTCTATACCATGAGAAAACAGCAATGTAATTAAGTTATGTGGGTAGCATAGCAATCAATTATGTTTGTTGTTTAATATTTGTTAATATAATTAGTTTCATTTTCTATTACTTTTTCAGAGATACAATATTTATGAGGTGAGAAAATAGACCTGTAACAACATGTGTGACTAATTCTACACATTAATAAAAATGTTTGATGTTTTGTTTGATCTATTTGTTTGCAAAAATGTAATAACATGGTTTATTTAACCACAGTGGCATTCTCAACAGTAAACAATAACCTTCCGTATTTTGTAGTTTAGTTCTTAACACCTGTGATATAAAAAATCTATTGCAACAAAACAATGTAAATATTAACCGTCTTTTATTCTGATGTAAGCAAAACGTCAGGAACTTATATAACGACTATGAACGTAATATTTGATTTGTGAGGCTTTCTGTATCACTTCTTTCAAGCGCAACACGCGATCTCCAGACAAAAATGCAGCCCCCCAAAGTCCCTTTTTTAAAACTCACACTCATTGGAAACCGAAGAAAACCCAACCACATGAAGGCTTTCCTCTGAGACTGATACTTCTCCTCTTCATCTAACAAATTTTGAAGTAATAAAAAACACCAACCTAGTACCTATGTAGAATCAGTATACAATTATTTATAAAAAGAAAGGCATATTTTGCATCTTACAGATCAAAACGCATCGTTAGTCATCGTTTCTATCCACCAAACGTCAGCAAAATGATATCCTTTGCAATTCCCTCTCGTCAATTTTTGAAACAAAGGCCTAAATTAAATACCAACAATGATGATAATTTTAACAAAAGCGGTTGACATTTATGTTAGTTTATTACGTTACCTAGAAGGCCAATATTGTGATAAATCTATTCTGTAGCATATGCGAGTAGAATAATACTAATTATCATGCATTTCATAACTCCACTGTACATCCTAACCTATAAGATTCAAAACATTGTTTACTTACTCCTTATATATCTCCTTTTTTTTCATAAAAGAACTAACCTTGTTTCCTCGTCGCCAGTTGTAGGATCCAACTATCTGTAGGGTAATTCACAGACTCGTCACGCACTTAACGGACAGACTTGCCGAACACGTGCACTCTCGCGTAATGGCGCGACTCGAATGCCTGTGTACGCTAGAGGCTGTGCTATGTCTGTAGGTACGGTAGAGGGGATTCATGACTGCATACACTACACAGCCAATGTTTCGTGGCTAGGAGGCTAAATGTTAGTCGCTCGACGGTCCAAAGGACCTGGCAGCGAAATCAGGAGACTGGTTCCGTCGAGAGAAGGCCTGGTTCTGGAAGAAAACCATGTACCCAACCACGGGATGATCGTTTTCTTGTGAGTCGCGCATTGAGAAAGCGCAAATCTTCGTATGTAGATCTTAAGAACAACCTCCAAGAAGTAAGAAATGTGCATATTAGTCTATGGACGGTCAGGAGGAGGCTTCTCGCTGCCAATATACGCAGTCACCACCCGGCCCGCGGCCCCAAATTACTCCGTGAGCACAGAGTTCACAGGCTTAGGTTCGCTAGAAATTGTGAATCATGGACTCAAGAAGATTGGAATAGGGTTTTGTTCTCTGAAGAAGCCAGGATATCTCTGTTCGGTGAAGATCGACGTCGGCGAATGCTAAGAAGACAAGGAGAGCGCTTTGCAGATGCATGTTTCGAAGAAATCACACCTTATGGTGGGGGCTCTGTTATGTTTTAGGCAGGAATAAATTCAATGGCACGTACAGAGTTAGTTTTCATTGAAAACGGCTCACTGACTGGGCATCGATACATAACGGAAGTTCTAATTCCTCATGCACAACCCGCATTGGCCGCTCTAGGTCAAGATTCGATTTTTATGGACGACAATGCTCGCGCCCGCCGATCCCGCGATGTTAATGCGTATATGCAAGAGGTCGGCATTCGTCGTTTGGATTGGCCAGCTCGAAGTCCCGACCTCAATCCCATAGAACATATCTGGGACGTTCTAAAACGGCGTGTGAGATCAGTACACCCGGCTCCGCAGACCATCAGAGAGCTGAAGAATGTGATTACTGCAGAGTGGGAACGTATTCCGCAAGCAAGTATCCGGGATATACTCGCTAGCATGCCCAGACGAATTCAAGCTGTGATTTTAGCTAGAGGGGGTCACACTCGATACTAAACATTTATCTGCTTTTACTTTATTAAAGAAAAACAAACAAAAGAACTTTTTTATTTTTAATGTTATTTTTAAACTATCGCGGTTTTTTACACTCATACTTATAGAATTCGGGACTTCACGCGAAATACTATTTACTTACATTCTACCGACGTTTCGAGCACGTTGCAGCGCCCGTGGTCGCGGTTGGATATAGAAGACATGGTATTCCAGGATGTCCAAGGTCAGATCAGGTTGTGGAAAAGGTATGTAGATGATATATTCTGCATATTTAAAGGCAACAGGGAGCAGGTGGTTTGTTTTAACGAGTATCTCAACTCATTCTATGTGAAAACACGGTTTACGTATGAAATTGAGAACAACAGGTCATTGCCTTTCCTTGACGTCAAATTGATGGTGAGAACAGACGGTTCCTTGGCCCACACTGTGTATCGCAAACCCACTCACACAAACAGATACCTGCACGCCTCCTCGCATCATCACCCACTTCATTTGAAATCAGTCAGCTCCACGCTCATCGCATTTACAGCAGGACCCTGAGCATTTACAGCAGGAGTTAGACTATGTTCAGGAGATACTGAAGATGAATGGGTATGCAGCGAGTAGTAGAAAGGCACGACGTGCACCGAGGAGAGTGAGACCGGAGGTGGAACGCCAACCAGCTTATCTGCCATATATAAAGGGAATAACGGACAAGATCGGGTCGTGTTTACGGCGGTTCTCCATTCGGGCGATCTTTAAACCATTAACCAAAGTGGCTAGGTACGTGCGAACACCAAAGGACATCATTCCTCTGCAAACACCAGGTGTCTACAAAGTAGATTGCAGCTGCGGTAGTTCCTACATAAGCCAAACCAAGCGGACCATCGCGGAAAGGGTCAAAGAACATATTGCAGCTGTAAAAAATCGTCAGTTGAACAAATCGGCAATAGCAGAACACCTTGATTCGGGCATTAATCACTGGATCGAACTTCACCAACCGAAAGTCCTCTCCACTGATCGCCATTACTATCCACGTATGGTGCGTGAAGCCATTGAAATCAGAAAACACAAAAATTTCAATAGGGATGATGGATACAAGCTCTCCGGGATGTGGAATTCAGTGATTAATAAACTTGAACGTAAAACTGTGCCAATTAAAACTGACGTAGTGAGTGTAGTGTGTCGCCGGCCTTTTTTTTTTTTTTTAACGTGAGGGAAAATCCTCGTAGGATGCTATGCCGGACTCTTACCGACTAAAAAACCTCACGTAACGCCCAACAGCCTATGGTTGAGAGCCCCGGGTAAGCCCTCAGGAAGGATGTCCCGTGACTCCCAACTAGAGATGGGCAGAAGGTTTAAACCCAATGGGTGGAAATGGGTTAAAACCCAGGTAAAAACCCAAATATAGGGTTAAATCAGCGATACTTTCATTTTGAATTGAATTATTTAGTGTTCAATTCTACATGAAAGTACCACTCGCCATTCGCCAGTTTCATTGTCTAAACAAGTTGAATACTTATTTTTTATTATAACAGGATGGAATTTAGACGCTAGTTGGACGTAAAGTACCCTTAATATTGATAATAGCAAGTTTTGCTGAAAGGAAACATTCCTTTATTTTCAAAAGTAACGAAACTGAATTCAAAGATTTTTGAAAAATCACCTGCTTGAGCCGGGAATCGAACCAGGGAGATGTAAAAAAACACATGTGTTTATATTTATACCGGTCAGGTTTATAAATAAATATTGTGGAACAGAACAGTCAAGTAAAATGAAATGTACTTGTCTAATCTTACAAAATGATGTATCCCTGCGAGTGCCATAATGAACTTACCAAAGATTGTGACAAACATATCGGTATATAGTCCACCGAACTTGACAATATCATGTATGCGTATAAAGAGCAATAAAAAAAAAGATATAAATTAATTTTGTTGTGAAAATTACGTTTTGACGTGACAACGTCATAAAATTCGATGGAGCCGGCTGCACGAACGAAAAATGATGACGCAATTCGTCGTTACCTACCTCGCGTTACCTCGCTCTGAGGCTTTCCATTTATTTTAATAATGTTTTCAACAGATGGCGCTATAATCAATTGATGTGTTATTCCATAGTAAATGTACTACGTTCTAACTCACGATATAAAAAAAAAGAATCCTTATGACGTTGTCACGTTCAACTATCGTCATTAAACCGACTTCACAGACAACCGATTTTTTTTTAGTCTAGCAACATTTGCTTACATTGCGTAACTACTAAACAGCGAGTAATCTTTGCCGCCGCACAGTGGATCGATTCATACAAATCGGAGGACATAGGAATTTTGAAGAACTTTTTACTGATTTTACAAAAACTAATCATGCCAATGTGTTTATTATAATTTTAGTCGAAAACATAGAGACACAATTTTGATCAGACTTAAATTTTTACAAATATTCGACAAAAACTGATTTCAATGCATGGAAAATAAAATAAATAAATATTCACGAACATTTCACACAACGCTATCTGATCCCAAAGTAAGCTAGGAATAACCTGCTTGTGTTATGGGTATCAGACCACGGATATTAATACTTATATACTTTTAAATACATACATATTATACATAGAAACACCCAGACTCTTGAGACAAACATTTATGGGTCACACAAATATTTGTCTCCGGTGGGAATCGAACCCACGACCTCCAGCGCCGCAGGCGGTATCACTACCGACTGCGCCACAGAGGCAAAAGTACATTAAAAAAGGAATAGCTTGCGATTTTCTGGTGTTTTCTTATTTTAACGCTTATAGTGACTTTAAATGGGTTGTTAGCAAAATATCTGCCAAACATTTTAGGTACCTCTAGGCACCGCTCTGGGAGCAATATGACAAAATATCATTTTTCTTATTTTCTTTAAGAAAATATGCCTAATTCGTTTTTTTACAGTTATAATTGTTAATAAACTACATTTTAGCTTAGTACTGTCCTACCCACATCAAAAATAATATGACTAGCATACGGGATCGGGAGTTTTTGAGAGAGATACTTATAAGCAGACGACTATAATTTTTTCCTACTTTTTTAGCAACATTTTTGTATTGTTTAATGATTTTTCATTAAGATTTGAAGAAAATAATGTATTAATCAAATAAAACAATAACGCGTTTTATAAAACATAATATATCAAAAATACATTAACTTACTTATAAAAACAAAAGTGGTAAAACTAATAGCTTACAATAAATGAAAATATAGAACTGAAACGATTCAATTAACATGTATGTACAGTACATTCAATAATCAAGCAAAATTAGAAATATGTAGACAAAACAATACGCGTTAAAAAAAAACAAGAGGAAATCAATAGCTATCCCTTTTTTAATGTAGGTACTTTTCCATACATTGAAATCAGTTTTGTCGAATATTTTTAAAATTGAAGTCTAATCAAAATTGTGTCTCTGTAAAATTGTGTCACCAATGATTCCTATGTCCGCCAATTTGTATGAATCACATGAATTGTATGAATCAAATCAATACCACAGAACACAGGGCCTCGCGAAATCTGTCTTGCCCACATCGAATTTAGGTCTTGCCCCGCCACTGTGCATATCAATGACATGCTGTCCCTTGGGTGCATTCATTGTTATGTGGATGATAGTACTCTGCATGGGAGCTATTCTGGCCGTCCAGCGGGGACGGCAACTCGTGGCGGGTCTCGACCGGGACCTGGGTCACATTACCCAATGGGGCTCAGACAACCTGGTCGAGTTCGTTGCCAGAAAAACACAGGCGTGTGTGTTTACTGCTAAGAAGTCGGCATTCCTACCCCTACCCACTCTTCAGAGCATTACGGTTCCACTAAAGAACAACCTGGAGATCCTCGGTATAGACATCCGGCGTGAGCTTAACCATAAAAACTACATAGAGAGTTGTATTGAACTGGCCTCGCGGAAACTTGGAGTCCTAAATAAGGTGAGACGGTACTTCACGCCACATCAGAGATGTTTACTGTACAAGACGCAGATTCGTCCCTGCGTCGAGTACTGTTTTCACCTTTGGGATGACTCCGCGAGGTACTTACTAGACTCGCTTGAGGCTATGCAGAGACGTGCTATCCGAATAATTGGTTGTCCCGAGGTGACGGGAGACCTCGAACCGTTGGCGCAGCGAAGATCCAAAGCGTCCTTGGCTGCCTTCTGAATGTATCATCGCGAATGTTTTGAAGAGCTCTTCAATCTGATCCCACCATCTCCTTTCCGATCCTGAACAACGCGTGCTGGGCAGAGATGCCACTCATACACAGTGGAGAGAATTTTCGCCAGAACCGAGCGTTTCAAAAGATCGTTCCTCTGTCGAACTATAAAAACTTGGAACGACCTGCCTGCACACTTATTTCCCTCATCTTACAATCCCGGGTTCTTTAAGAGGAGCGTGAAGAGGCACATCACAGGGCCACCAACTTGAGGACCACTGTCAGAAGTGGCCCCCAATCGCTGGATGCGCCACAGCTTTCCATCAGGCTGGTGACGACGACGTCAATTTGGCGAGCTGAACTTTATTAAAAAAAAAAAAATTACGCAATTAATGGTCATGTTTTTTTGTTGTTGTTATAATTTGATGTTGTAGGTTGGTACTTTGCGAAAAGACAAAAACACCTAAATTAAAATAAAAAATAACCTTAAAGAAAAAGAAATGACATTAGACACTGTGCAGTTTAAAATTTCAAATGTTTAAGAGTATCTTTTACAAAATTATAAACACCCAAATAAAATCCCTATCGGTAGGAATCTTATGGGTTTAAACCGGGTTTAAACTCAATTTGGATTTAAACCGGGAGGATTGCCCATCACTACTCCCAACAGACCTACGGCAGCCAATGCGGCCTCGCCCAGGGGGTGGTTCGGGTGCAATCCCGCGTCTATGGGGAGTTTCGGGTGTGACCCCGCTTCTAAGGGGGGGCGTGCGTGAGTGCTCACGTCACGCTGCCGTCATGGGCCTGCTTCTGTAAGGACGGTGAGCGGCCCTCTCACCGTCCTCAGACCCCCGGTCATGGAGGCCGATAGTCCTCGGCGAAGACACGTCGGCGGCGCCCAGGGCGCCGACTGCGGAAATCGGGTGGAAGAGTTCTCTCTCGCACCCGGCCCGCCGCCTCCTTCGCGAGCATGACCTGCTCGCAGAAAGAGGCGGCGCAGTCCCACTTACTCCCGCTGGAGAGCATGGCTCGCACCATGGCCTCAAGCGAGAGAGTGTCCACGCCCAGACCCACTACGAGGACCTGTCGCTGTTGTGCCCACGCCGTGCACTCCACCAGCGTGTGGAGCGCCGTGTCATCGCTGCGGTTCTCGCAGTGCTGACACTCGGCCGTGGTTTCCCGGTGTTTTCGCCACAGATACCTACCGAAGCTACCGTGCCCGGCAAGCATCTGTGTCAACCGGTAGGAGAGAGCACCATGTCTTCTCTCCAGCCACTCGTCCATGACCGGTCTGACGGCCGCGATTGTGGCGAATCCCCCCTTTGGTTGCTCAAGTCGCACCTTCCATGTCTCCACGGTTTCCTGGTGGAGCAGGGTCCGCTGGGCCTCGATTTCTCGAGACGCAGGCCTTTGGCCCCGCTCCAGCGCCTCCTTGCGCCATCTGAACAGTGACGCAAGGGCTCTCGCTTCCAGGTCCCATGGAGGGGTCCCGGCTAGGAGACATGCCGCCTCACCGGAGATCGTGCGGTATCCTCTTATCATCCTGACGGCCATCACTCTCTGTGTGTCGCCGGCCTTATCCTTCGTTGTAATAACAACGCGCAGCGGAGGGTAGTTCGACAAGAAATAACTTCGTGATTTTTGTCGATCCTCGCCTCAGTCCATCCGCGACCACGGGCGCTGCAACGTGCTCGAAACGTCGGTAGAATGTAAGTAAATAGTATTTCGCGTGAAGTCCCGAATTCTATAAGTATTTTTTATTTTTACTTCATGAGCATATGCACTACTAGCGAACATACACTACAAGCGAGGTTTAGCATTATTTCCCATAAATTGTAACAAAATTTTATGAAATACTGATGAAAACGATTATTTTCTTATTAATTTACCAAATTGTGAGGATAAAACTACCTATAATTATCAAACAAAGCAATATTGTAATTAAATTGTAAAGAGTGTATATAAGTATGTCTACCAGATTCAAAAAATTATTAATCTGGGCTAGATGAATGATCATGAAAAGAATTTCCAACTTTTTTTGATTATTTATTTACTAGACCAACAAGGCCTTCTAGAGACCATGCCTCACCGTCGCTAGTAATAAGTACCTGTCTTACTAAGATTGAAATATTTTATAAATCAATCTTCTGCCTACTAAATGAGAAACACAAACAAATCTATAAAATGTGTTTTTCTATCGACACGCTCCGCAAGCGTAACGAAATGGCGATCGTCGAGAGTCATAACATAAAAATAAAATAAAAATAACAACCTGATATTTCGCACTCACTAGCCCTTTCACTGTGTGTAACTAGCTCGACTTAACTCCTGCTCTATTTCATTTGCAGCGAAATTCAGTTTGTGTTCGAATATTTTTTTAATTGTTTTTTTGTATTTTTATGTTATTTTATCAGTGTCGGAAAGAAACGTCGTGTTTTATCATAGCTGAAAGACGCATAAAATTGATAAAAGTTTTGTTTTATTCTAATTTTTTCTTCTCTTCGAAATGTGTCGTTCTGAAAAACTGTCTTCGGTTCTCTATATGACATCTACGAGATAAATTGGAGTGGCGACATTTATATATGTCATTCAAATTTAAACTAACAAAACAGGTGACTTGATTAGACATTTTAAAACCAACGAAACTATAGATAGACACAGTTTTAGTGGTACTGCCCGCGGTAGCCGCAAATGCGACCTCACACTTACTTCGATTGCAGTTTTGAATAAAACGACTTCAGAATAACATTAAATTTGAAGATAGTATAGCAATAATAGACTAGGGAGCTTTTCCACCAGTGATTTGCTATGCTACGTTGCTATGGATGTACTAATATCCTCCAATCATATTGGTCGGTCGATCAAAAATATGATTGGTAGATTTCAAACGCATCCATAGTAACCTAACAGAGCACATCCCTGCTGGAAAAGCACTCAGGCTGGTTTCGTCATCATGCGATTTCCAACTCATGTGGTTCTAGACAGTTTTATTCATTTATCTCTCCCGACACAGACTTTATCCACCATCGCGGACGCCTCGTATGGGTTTGGGTTCTATCCCACTTCTTAGGGCGGTTCGGGTTATATCCCGCTTCTTTGGGAGGGGAAGTAGATTGTACTATGCCACTTCTAAGAGGGGTGAAGAGACACACCACACTTTCTGGGCCTGCTTCTGTAAAAAAGGCAAGCAGCCAACTCGCCGTTTTCAAGCCTCCAGTCTTCTAGACAGCGAATGAACACTAGCACGCTCCACAGACTCCTACGACATACACACCGCACTCAAGTGAGACAATGAAACCGCTACCTGGCATTCGATAACATCATTTTACTGCCATAAAGATAGCTCTCAAACAGCTGTAACTGAAAATGTAATGGGAATATAGCTGATCTAAAAGGACGAAAGTCTCTCGTATTGTATGTAATAAAATTTATGATATGCGTTAAGAAAATGCTCCTGGAGTGTCTAACTGGAGTGTTACATTTATCGCTAACTTTTATGTGGCACCTTTATTTTTTTACTCTTATTAACATGTTATTGTTATTTTTGGCGTTATAAGAAAAAGTTCAGAGTAATTTACACTTCTAGGTAAATACCTAATTTTTTTTACTGTTAAGCAGCACCGTTTGAATGGGTTAGGACAGAGTTTGTTCGATTATTAGAATTTTCACAGAAATTGATATATTCCAGTTTAAAAAATATCTTTCCTTGACGCAGCATGTTTATATAGAAGCAGTAAATCTTTGTACTTCAATTCAGTACAGCTAAAAAAATTTTCAATAAAAAATAAAACCGACTTCCAACAAACCCTGAAAAATAAAATTTACTTAGCACAAAGTAAAATGTATTTTGATTTATCAGATTTTATTCAATATCATATTGAAGTCGGCGCCAAGTAAACCCATAGGTTTATGTAGGTATTATTCATGGCACCAACTTCAATACTATATTGAATAAAATCTGATAAATCAAAATACATTTTACTTTGTGCTAAGTAAATTTTATTTTTCAGGGTTTGTTGGAAGTCGGTTTTATTTTTTATTGAAAAATTTTTTTTCATTATTTTAAGTGACGGGTGAACCGAAAAATATATCTATCTAGGTGAAAGTTCTCATTAATACAAATCAATCAAGCCCAAACACAAGGTAGCTGCTGTAAATCGTTAAGGATTTCCCTCGACTGTCTTTCGGTTCCATAATCATATCGACTCCAGATATTCATTAAATTGTAGTACATTAAAGCACTGAATTAAAAAGTTAACAAATGCACTGGTTGTCCCTACAATTTTCGGTGGTTGCCCTCGATTTCTCCTGGATCCCATCATCAGATCCTGATCTGATTAAAATAGGACCAGCTCAGAAGTAAACCCTATTCAAGAAAGAAAACAATTTAAATCCGTTTATAATTGACGGAAATATCGGTGAACATACATAAAACATTGAGAACTTCCTTTTTTTTTTAAAGGCGGCTCTATCAATCTAGGTGCAAAGTTCTCATCAATACAAATCAATCAAGCCCAAACACAAGGTAACTGCTGTAAATTGTTAAGGAATGCCCTCGACTGTCTTTCGACTCTATCATCAGGTCGACTCCAGACCTTCATTAAAGTGTAGAACATTAAGGCACTTAATTAAAAAGTTAACAAGTGCACTAGTTGTCCCTACAATTTTCGGTGGTTGCCCTCGTTTTCTCCTGGATCCCATCATCAGATCCTGACCTGGTGAAAATGGGACCACCTCAGAAGTAAACCCTATTCAACAAAAAAATAAATTTTAAAATCCGTCTATAATTGACGGAAATATCGCTTGACATACATAAAAAAAAATACATACAGACGAATTGAGAACCTCCTCCTTTTTTTGAAGTCGGTTAAAAATAGCATGTTTCAGCTAGTACAGCTCACTACAAGCTGTGTAAGAAAATCAATCACACGGTAATCCCAAACTAAAAAGGCCATATCATTATTTCCTATCGTTGTAAGCTAAGTCAGGATTTACATTTAGGTGAGTAGGCTTAAACATTCAACTATTTCCTAATAACGCAGTTGTAGTCACAACAAGGCAAACAGCTTGGTATAGGCTCCCTGAAATCCATTGTTAGCGACGCTTATTGCTTTCAGCGCCAGACATTACATAATACTGTGGCTATAGCTTTATACTCCTTGGGTCATCATGAGATAACAAGGGATTTTACTCATGCGTGTTTAAAAGAGAAGTACCTACCTTTATTTTAAAGTGAGGAATATCCTACAGAGATGTTATACCGGACTCCTACCGACTAAAAACCAGACGTATTCTACTTAATAGCCTACGGTTAGGAGCCTTGGAATACCCATATAGGATACCCCAGGACTCGAAGTACCTACCTATAGTGTAGTATAATTGTTATGATTCAGTGATCTCCCAATATTCTCCTTTTTTATAACCGAACTAAATGGCGTTGATTTTATAATCGTCGGTGATTTAATTGAGCCGGTGAAGACGGCGCCGGCGTCTTTGAGTTTTTTAGGCCCCAGTGCGAAAGTGTGAGCGCTTGCATATTGTATTTACCCATTGTAAAATTGTACGAGTTTATGTATAAATAGTTAATACTGAACAGGTTTAATTGAAATGAGTATACAACAATACTCGTTTTAATTACGAATCCTGATTATTCAATTCAAACTTATCACCCATTTTAGTACGTGCCCGTGCATGCGTTGTGACAGATTGACCTGGTTTGATGAGCACGTCAATCACCACAAAGCACACTCCTACTGTGATAAAATTGTTTGTAGGCTGATATTGTTTTCTACATATTGCTTTTAAAACATTCAGTGCTCTGCAAGCGATAACTGCGTTAAGCATCATCCACAATGGCTGGTTTTAGGATGGGTAACCAGTTTGTAACATTTCTGTTTGCCAGCGTTTCAGTCCTTCAGAACAGTATATTTGTTTCTGTATAATAACTTTAGGTACATATCGATATATTGATTTATTTCGTCAATTAATCTAGCATGGTAGTTGTTTTGACAATACTTACATTAAAATACATATTTTTGGTACGAAACAGTTTTAAAACAAACCAGTAGAAAACTTTATTCCGTGTACGAAAAAACAAATACCCCAGAGTATATAAAATGCTAGAACTACCTAACATAATTTACACATTTAATACTCTCGGAGGAAAGAGGTTTTAAGGCACCATAATTTACTCTTCTTTAATACTCTCTCCTGTTTTTCTTCACACTATTATATTTAAAATTTGTAGCGCTCTCGCTTACCGCAAGCGGTAAAAACGTTAAAACCCTTGGTTTAATGAAATGAAATGAAATAGTTTAATATCCAGATTTTCATCCAATTACTTTTTTACAACCAATTTACAATTATTAAAATTAACAAATAAAATAAAAATAATACATTCTCAATAATAATAATAATAATAAATTCAATTAGGTATATGGTAAATTATCAATCATACATAAAATCATAATAAAAATCAATAAATTATTAACAATATTAAAATGTATAAATTGTCATAGGTCCGAGGTACACTTTAGGTAACAGGCGTATGGTAATCCTGCCAGACTTTGTGTAGGGGACTAGCGTGCCATTGTCGTACCGCAGCCACCAGGCTGTTCTCGGAATGATTGAGGGCGGTGCGCAGAGCGGCCGACCGGCTCCGAAGCAGTGCCTGCCAACAGGGCGCGCGCCCCTCGCAGAACATGGTGCTTGCACTACACCACCGTGGAAGCCGAAATATAGTACGCCACGCATCGTTGTATTGAACCCTCATTTCGCTCATAGCAGCCTGCGTGTATTTCGTCCATAATTCTACAGTATATTGTTTTATATAATGCATAATGTATGTGTATTAATATAATGAAGATTTATTATAACCATATTATCTGTAGTAGAAAATTTTTCTCTCGTAAAAGCAGTCTTGGATTTTTACACCTTTAATATAAACACGCTCCAAACAGCCATATAATAATTACATACTCGTGCGTTCAATATACTTTGATCTCATTTTCTCTTTAGATATAACATAACAGAAAATTTTGATATCAAGAACTTTTAGCTTAATATCAAGAATATTTGATAAAAAACAGGCCAAGTGCGAGTTGGACTCGCCCTTAAAGGGTTTCGTAGCAGCAAGTAACATAATATTAAAGTTCTTGTAGTTCGTTGTAACTTTGATTGATGTTTTAACACGTTCGCAGTGGTAGTGATCATTCTAACTGAAAATTGCGGTTTATGACGTATTAAAAAAAACTACCAGCTCTATCTAGTTCAAACTAATTTTCGTTGGTAGTTTTATGGCAATGTACATCATATTTATTTTTTAGATTTATCATTCTCTTAGTTTAGAAGTTAGAGGGGGGGGGGGGGGACACACATTTTTCCACTTTGGAAGTGTCTCTTGCGCAAACTATACACTTTAGAAAAAAATATTTTAGGAACCTCAATAGCGTTTTTAAAGACCTATCTATAGATACCCCACACGTATGGGTTAGATGAAAAAATAAATTTTGAGTTTTAGTTCTGTGTATGGGGACCCCCAAAATTAACTGCTTTTTTTCTAGTTTTATATAAAAATCTTGATGCGGTTTACAGAATACATCTATTTACCAAGTTTCAACAGTATAGGCCTTATAGTTTCGGAGAAAAGTGGCTGTGACACACGGACGGACAGACATACAGACAGACAGACAGACAGACAGACATGACGAATCTATAAGGGTTCCGTTTTGCCATTTGGCTACGAAACCCTAAAAATTGTGGGTAAGACAAACATTACAAAATATAATTTGCTTAGTTTATCAATTATTTATTGTATTATTCAGAAAAATTGGTATTCTCCTCTTAATATTTCATTTACCGTTGGTTATAATTATTATTGCCAACTGTGAATGAAAGGATTTTTTTTTGCCATGGTACATACATTTGTAGAGCGCATTTTTATGAGATGTTGTTGGTAGTTATTTTTGGCCACCCCACTGGCTATTACAAAACACATCAAGGGTGTAATTTGGCAGCATGCTGCCACGGTATCGCGTCGCATTTCCCTACGGTTACGGTATAATTTAATACCATTGTTTGGCTTGTATGTAACATTTTGGCACGGTCCGTATCTTTGTTTTAGTGCTTAATTAAGTCGTTTATAAAACATAAAATGCACATTACGTTTTCGTACATACAAAAATATAGTCATGACTTTTACCAGAAGGGGTAAGCGGAGGCATACTATATGCGTACATTTCATACATTGTAGTGTTTTCAATTTCTTCTTTATTTATTATTGCCGTGTTCAAAATTTTCAAGCTGCCCTTAATATCTTCAACTCAGCAGAATGGCTACCGTGTTACCTGTAGAAGCATAACGTGGCTTTTAAAGTACAGAAACACGTGTAATTTTTTATGCCGCAAAACTGAGAACGTAATTAGATCTTTTATATATCGGTTAGCGAGACTACGTTCGTGTCACGTTTGGCGTAGTAAGTAGAGGTTGGCATAGTATTTAACTATATCTCACCGGGATCAATGCATATTTTGTTTTTACGATTACGATTACCTTTTTAGGGTTTCGTAGCCAAATGGTAAAAACGGAACCCTTATAGATTCGTCATGTCTGTCTGTCTGTCTGTCCGTCCGTGTGTCACAGCCACTTTTCTCCGAAACTATAAGGCCTATACTGTTGAAACTTGGTAAATAGATGTATTCTGTAAACCGCATCAAGATTTTTATATAAAACTAGAAAAAAAGCAGTTAATTTTGGGGGTCCCCATACACAGAACTAAAACTCAAAATTTATTTTTTCATCTAACCCATACGTGTGGGGTATCTATAGATAGGTCTTTAAAAACGCTATTGAGGTTCCTAAAATATTTTTTTTCTAAAGTGTATAGTTTGCGCAAGAGACACTTCCAAAGTGGAAAAATGTGTGTCCCCCCCCCTCTAACTTCTAAACTAAGAGAATGATAAATCTAAAAAATAAATATGATGTACATTGCCATAAAAACTACCAACGAAAATTAGTTTGAACTAGATAGAGCTGGTAGTTTTTTTTTAATACGTCATAAACCGCAATTTTCAGTTAGAATGATCACTACCACTGCGAACGTGTTAAAACATCAATCAAAGTTACAACGAACTACAAGAACTTTAATATTATGTTACTTGCTGCTACGAAACCCTTTATGGGCGAGTCCAACTCGCACTTGGCCTGTTTTTTTTACAAGGAGTGATCCGCTTACAGACTAACCAAGCTGGCGAGGCATGGAACAGTGTGAGTGTCGCCCAGCACCTGATCGTGTTAGCACTGGGAACACTTACTAAAACTCCTTGGCACCGTATTGCCTCAATAGAAGTGGTTTTGCAACCTGTAAACTCAGGGATTACGATTACCTTATTTTTTGCTTACTATAATATTATCTATGCTTTATTATATTCCACCGCTTCCACTTCCTACATTATATCCTGGACAACAATCTCCAAACTTCGAAAGAAAAAGTCTAGTGAGTTATTTCTTAAATATTTAAATACATTGAAATAAAATCGTTCACCGGGCACCTGGTACTCATTTCAAATTCTGAAGTGTTACTGAGGCCGACAAGAGCAAACTTGGGAAAATCGTCGGAGTTTGGTGTCAATTCTAGGAGTGGCAGCTGCCATTTGACATTTTCGACGACTTTGAAAGTTACTACGATCACCACTACATTTTTTTTTACGCATTTAATGACATCATTCACTAGAGGCAGGCAAGGAACACATGCAAGGCAGAGGTGTAACTCTAAGGGAGATTTTTTCAATACGCTACTTTGTAATGGATGCGTTTAATATTCACCAATCACATTCATCGTTCCACAAGCAACGTTGACCGCTTACAATGTCAAATTGTGCGTCCGACGAATGTGGTTGGTGGATTTCAAACACATTTATTTATTATTCATTCTATCAAACATCTCTCCTTACAGGTTTCCCTAATTTGATAACATCTATAATTAGATATTAGTATGGCACTCTCTGGAGGAAAAGCATAATAATACAATGGAGAAAATCTTGCCGGAACTAAATATCGCTTCTTTGTCTCACCATAGAAACTTCAATCTCCGGGATTTTGAAGTGGAGAGCAATGAAGTACTAAATGGGCCATCAACTATGTAGACACTGTAAAAAAAGACATATAGTTGAGACATTCATTGTAGCTTTATTTACTTAATGTAATGTAATTTAGAAATCGTAATAAAGAATAGACTCAGACTAAACATTTGTGTAGAACACGTGCTTCACGAGTTCACGGCTTTTTTGACATTTTAAAGTTAAGAGCTGTAATTTTAATGGTTAATTAGAAGTTTGGTTTATTACAACTTTAAACGACTGTCAATGATATATATGATGTATTACCATGAATATAATTTGTCATTGTAGGATGTATTGTAACTGTTACAGAGGTATACGAATACAATTTTTTAGGTACTTACTAAGCGTCTATGTGAATACATAATTATATACATAGATGGAATGTAATGGTTATATTTTTCTCTATCTTAATTTTTCAAAACTAAAAATTTGTTTTAAGTTATCGTTTAAAGTGTACTCTTCAGACAAACATTGAACAAGAAGTCGTGAGATTGGTCTCACCAGAATGCCCCTCTCTGACACGTTTATTGTGAAATCCAATTGACTTTGTCATATTTATTTTATTTCAAACTTTGGACAGATGATCTACGTGACCTAGTGACGTAGTTTAATGAAAACAGACACACAAACTACAGACAAAATCTGGACATGAGCCACTCTGCACTCTATTTTATAGAGGGGCTAAAAGTTCAATAATGTGTTTACCCTAAGCAGAAAGTTTTAAATATGACCAAACTTACGCAATCTACTTTTTTCTTTTACTATCCCGTATATAATCGATAATTCAGTAAATAATTTAATCACTTATTTCATTCACGTCCAAAATACAATAGAGATCAGGACTCTTAGAATTAGTGAAATTCCATCAAACAACAGTACGGTAACAAAAGAAAACCTATCTGATTTATTAGACCAATTACAAGAGATAAGGGCCGCCGTAGTCATTGTCTGATCACAACAAAATTCACCGAATCATAAACAACAGGAACAATAGCCAATAAAATTAGATAGCGATGGGTTAGAAATTGGCAAAGAAAATAAATAAGAGCTTAGGAAAAAGATAATTGTTAGCTTCCACTTCATTGGTAAAAGCTGATTATATCCATTAAATAATATTAGAGTTATGTAGTACAGAGTTCGAGGTAAATTAATTCGGTTAATTTCTTTTAGGAGTAAGGAATTCAACTTCCCAAGACGAGGGCGGAGTGACGTAAGAGTTTCACGCCTCACATTCCAAGTAGCGAAATAGCACCTGAACCAACCACCAAAGTCGTGGGATAGTACGCGAGCCCCTAGGTGAGGCCGGGTGGTAGCCAGATCAGAGCCAGATCCTTCTGATGGCTTACCCGGGACTCCTTGCCATAGGCCGTGGTTTTATTCAGTTAAAGTATCAGTACTTAAAGGATTTCCACACCTAAAATAAAGGTTTCAATTTAGCGTCTGGGAGACGGTATTCCCATATCGATCTACGTCTTGCTTAAGCGTGTGCTCGGGCCGATACTCTGGGCTAGCTGTCGCCCTATCAGAGTGAAGCTCAAGATGGTGGCGTGTCGTTTACTAGCGCGCATCACTACGTATCGCCGGAACCTGGTGACTAGGGCTGTTCAGGATCCCTGTGATTTCCTTTTGAGGGTGCACTAGGTTTCCTGGATAAAGCTGGGGAGAAGCACAAAATTGGATTTTAACTCAAGTAAGTATATTTAATACATAGCTGCTCTGCATAAAAACTAATCAACATAGGTGGGCTATGTAGATTAGATTTTATGTAGCATAATTATTATTGTTGAATACCTACAAAAAATCTACAGCTCACGGGTTAAGCTTTCAGGTATTGCTTGTCATTTTATTTCCTTAATGGCATTTCCATGATGAATTTTTTAATGGATTGTATCTAATTGACCCTGCGGACTCAGTGTTCTGTAAACGATCAATGCAGTAAGCAACTTTCACTATGGCCGGTCCATGGATGGGTGACCATCCATGTGATCACTTTGTGACATTTATTAAATAAATAAATAAATAATAAATATTGTTGGACATTCTCACACAACATCATCTAGCCCAAAATTTAAATTTATTTGAGCGTTTCCGTGCTTCGGAAGGCACGTTTAGCCGTTGGTCCCGGTTGCCAGTAAAATGGCAGTCGTTAAGCTAAGTTGAAGGCTTTATTTCAACAGCAGGCAGTCACAACCTGCGCCTGTCCATTTAAACACGGCTATACGGCTCACCACCTATTACGTGGGACAAATTATACAAAGGTGAAATGTGGGCATATACTATGCCTCTGCCGACCCCTTCGAGGATAAAGGCGTGACCATATGTATGTATGAATCTAATTGATTATTTTTATCTAATCTGAAAGATTTTTATTATGATAATTTAAAAATGCCACTAAGATATTATTGAACTCCGTTAAAATAATTAGGTATGTTATGATTTGTTAGAAGTCTACAATTTTATGTAGGTCTATTTTTTGAATTGAAATTGTAGTTGTCCAAAGATATTATAAAAGCAGACTTCTAAAAACAGCTGACCGGTGTAGTAATTTTATATTTCAGTAAAAAGTGGTTCTCGCAATACTGAATTAATATTTTAATTTGGGGACATAAAAGGCAGCTTTTTAATTAAGTAGTACTGGCAATGACTTAATACCTAGTTACGTTGCGTGCTTTTCCTTTTTTTATGCCAAGGCAATTTTTGTATCATGGCCACTGTAAAACACTACAAGTGGTTGGAAATGAGTTGCCGCCATTGGGGAATCTCCTAAGCTCAACTTTATGAAACTATAGGACAATTTTTCGCATAAAAAGTGTTGGTGCAAATATTCCATAATGGGGTTCATGGGGTCTAATATACGATACTTGATCCTTACTTACACCTACAAATAGTTTATAATAAAATAATGTTAACTAAAAATGCTTTTCTCGGTAATGTGCGTATTTTTTAAAAATTGTATTGAAAGTCATCTGAATTCTAAGATTAAATACAGAGGCCCAGACTCCACAATAGCATTAAAAACATTTGACATGAATATATTAGATTGACAACGCGTGCACAATCATATATTTATAGCTATAAATGTACATTTATGTATGTGTGACATTGTTTTCTGCATGCTGCCAATAGTGGCGGAGCTATGCCGTCCTATCCAAACTTTCACGAATTCAGACGATAAACAAACACAATCTGGCAAGTGTGTCCTACAAAAATACCGCCTGCAATATGTTCGGATTAGGTACAAAATAATATTGCGTTTGTTTGTTGACGTATTGAGGATTCTGTATCGTTTCGTAACGTGGAAAAAAAAGTGACTGTAGTGTGTCTTTTTTAAACTATATTTTGTGTTTGACTTCCGTACTGTTTTAATTTAGATATACTTAAGCTGGATAAGGTACAAACTTTAGCCTCGTGTTATATTGACGAGTCACCAACTGACATCTTAAATAAACACAATAATAAAATTATGTTAAATTTCTTGGTTATCTGTATTTCTTCATTACCAAACCAGCCCCATGCGTCCCCGAGCAGGGTAGCTTGCCTAAACGAGTGTGGGTGTGAATCTGTAGCAGCTTAGATTCAGGCAAACAAGACCTGGCCAATCGACAATCTTGTTAGCAAATTGGGTTATCGATTGGCATATAGTTGTAAACATTGGTAAAACGCTGTAGCTTATTGTAGTATTACAGTGATTTATTTATTTATTTATAGTGTGCTATTAGGCTAATTTGATTCATATAAATTGTTGCATTGTTGTCCATCTCCATACATTACATTATTCACATCATTATCATCTCATTTAAAAAAAGCATACATAAAAATAAGAAAGTATTTATTTTATATGCACTGAAATGAACTGAGCTAGCCAGTAGTTCTTAACAGATACAAACGCAGCGTCTAGTAGTAATACACTATGCAGCAGTTTTATCACTAACTTAAATCCATTTCCAATTTTCCAACCACTGTCCCAACAAACACTGATTCCTACATAATAAACTCAAAGAAACTGAAATATTTAAATAATTTATCCCAACTAGCTCCCAGCATCTCAATAGGCCCGAGTGCAGAAAATCAGATCGCCATCAATCTAACAAGACATGGGCGTCCGTGGTCTGGAATGGACGTTGCAATGAAGACGTATGGTACAAACATATCACACGGTCATTTTGTTTCATTCGCTATCTGCAGCCTGCTTCTTGCCTTTACAAAAGACGTTTGTTTACTTTAACTTATAAGAAATTTTCCGACTCTCTGAGAGTTTCCTTTTAAAGCTTTCGTTTCTGAGTAATTTGTTTAGAATGTAATTAAACGTAATGGTTTGAATGTTTGGGAATTTATCTCCAGCTTATTTATTTATGACCTTAAAACTAGTTTGTTTTAGAAAGTCTAAACTGTAAAGTAAATTAAAACTTTCGACCTAAATTAGTTTTACTAGTTTAACGGTAAATATTGCTCGGTAAGTTTTATACCTTTAGCAGTAATAATTTTTCTTTAAACTTAAACAAAAGAAAGTATTACATAATACGACATTAGGTTTGCCACCTCTTACACGAGATTAGAAAATGTAGGCGTATAGCTTTGTCTCTGCCTCACTTCAGGGAAAATGGCGCCACTGTGTTAATGTATGCTTAGTTAAGTTATCGTGAAGTTACGCCTCCCCCTCAAAACTTGATTTGACAATACGTACCTAAACACGAATACAAATTTTGTAATACAGCTTACCTAAATTGCAATAACTGTATGTTAAAAAAATCTTATTAGTGCAAGAATCTATTAATGATTAGATTTAGCCAATAGACGCCCATACGACTAGTTCTTGCAGTCTTTGCTCAAACTAATTTTCCAAGTTCACTTTGAGCAAATACGTCTGAGGTTGTATTGTGGTACCGTTACGTCAGCAAACATTAGTCTAGCTCGAATGTTACGTCTATTAGTACATTCATACGTTGCCGCGTTGGCAAGCGCACCGCCGCTGTCGATGTCCGAAATTTATCTTCCGTACTCCTCCCAAGACGGCCAGTCCGCCCCCAGTTCATTTCACACAAACGACCGAGTATAATGTTTCTTTTCATTTTGTTACTGGTACTTAGAGCCGAATGCTGGGTAGATAGGAAAATGTCAAAGACATTAAGATAAAGTCCGCATCGGACGAATCCAATTTGAAATTGATGTTTTCTCGTATTGAGTACTTACACAAGAAGCAGAGAATAATACTATTATTGCATAGTTAAATGTGATAGTGTCTCGATATGTTTGAACATTTCAACGTCGTGGCGATCATTAGTGCGGGCTTGTTACCAGAAATATGCGTAGGGAGGTAATGTGTCTACAGACACTGCAGTAGGTAGTAAGTAGGAGAAAAAAGAGATTCCTCCCTGTACAACTAGTAGTAACGCCTGGTAGTGTTTTTGCGGGAATATCAGAATGTTTTGTTTGGGGCTTTTGCCCAGTTTGCAAGGGGTCAGACTACCCTCTATAACACCAGGATTTTTAGTTTTATCTCAATCAGACAAGACCAATGACCACAAGAGATAGGCCAGAGGTTAATTTATTGCGACCTAGTAAAGGGATCGAGGGCTGGTAGTAAGAAGTTAGTGTTCAGAAGGGAATTGCCGTATACAGTCGAATTTAAAATTAAGGAGCAAAAAAGCTGCGAAAATATTTTATGGTTGTCTGAACATGATACTGTATAACGTCATGAAAAAGTCGTAAATGTTACGTACAAGCTTGTACTAGTAAAATTTTCTACTCGAGCTGCCCGATCTACACGCATTTTACGAGTCCCGACCTTTTACTAGATATTCTGCGGTTTTACGCAGTGGTTTCTATTTTATGACTTTAACTCTGTTAAATTTATTATTATGTCTGTACGATCGCGGAAAGGAAACATTCATCGTTCTTCAAATACATGAAACTTTTTGTAAGCATATTACCTTTTCAAACTATGTATCATCGGACTGTTGTTTAAAGAACTTCTTGACCTTTGATTCAGACCAATATTCTTAACATATAAATAATTGATAATAATAATTAAACTAGTCAAGATTAGGTACACGGCGGAAATCATCAAACAAAGTAGAGGAAGGGAGGGAGCAACAACACACCTGCGATCCTTTAATCCTAGAGCGTATTCAGTCACGGATTACCAACACTGATTGTACCACATGAATTTAAGGTACCTATGTAGGTACTACTCTATAACCCATTTTTTGACGATATCGTCATTCTTCGTTTATAATTACTAAGGTTCATCATTGACTAATGAGCCCTAGAATTGATTAAAGGTGTTTGATTAATTCCATCAACCCCTCCCTTGTTTTATTATCATTTTACGATTGATTTCTGCCACGCAACGCCTGCTTCTATTAAATGATGCGTTATTGCTGCTGTAGGGAATGATAGTATTGATTTTGAGTTGTAATTCATATAGGCATAAGAAAGGTCATGCTGAATGACTCAAGATTATGAAGTATGTATTAGAGTTACACTTATCTTTCAGGTTGTGTTTAAGAATATCAAGAGCTCAATACTACTCATCATTGTGAACATAATAATAAAATATACAAATGTTTGTATTTTCTTATGGCAAAAATTTGGGAGAATCTTGAAAGGAATAAATAGATCGATTTGGGAGTGTAAGCAATAGATCAAGTCAGTCAGGGACGTGGGCTAACCTATATGGTTGGCAATAAATCTTACAACTTATTACTATTGCCTACAATATGTTGTAGGCATTTAGGTACAACGTGAGACGTTACTTATTTTTTCACTTATTCCATTCATCCATTCCATCTAGTCTCGGTGTTACTTTACCAAATTTCAACGGTTCACCTTCTATCTGATGCTTTTATTATTTGATGCATTTTATTTTATTTATTTTTGGTTCACCTGCGAAGCGTGACAACATTCACTGTAATAAACAGATCGATTTAATAATGTAATATTTGGTTTCAATTTGTTTGGTTTGATGCAAGTTGCAATATGCTACCCTTAAATCACATAAACTACAGGTTTATCTCATTTTATCGTCTAATTAATTAATTATATGGCCATTTTTCAATTTGATGTCATGTAATTAAGAGTTTACTCGACAATTTAAATTTGTTTACTTTTGTCACATGTGATCTGTTTTGTATGAATTAAGTACTTTATTGAGTTCGAGCGCGGTGTAAATTTTCTGATCATGGTAATTATATCCTGTTTTATTGGAGCGGAGTCTCATTAATGAGATTGCAAATAGGAATAGTCCCGTGTCTAATCAGCATTGTAAGATTGAACTACTTATTTTTTTGAAAAATGTTTAAAAAGCATAAAATTCAAAATGCATTTCAATAGGCAGTTAGTTTTACTCAAATCACAATCGCATCATACCCATCTTTGCCCACAGTATCTCTGTAACTTTCCTTGACGAAAGCCAACTGAGTCAGCGTTTTTATATTTCCCCTATCGGTGATTTAGCCCAGGCCCCTTTTGGCTGTTAAATAGAAATCTAAGTTACGAATGTTAAAAAATCATTGTTCGCGTCATAAATTGTGCCATGCCAGCAGGGGTTCGTAACAGTGAAAAATTGCACTCGCTGTGTAATCGCTGTGTCGAACTGGGGGTGCTAATGTTGTAGCTTACAAAATATCTTGTTAAACATTTGTTATGAAAGAAATACACAAGGCTCTCTCGACCGTGACTCATATTGATCATATCTTTGGAAACTTTGTTGTGAAATGTATCATATATTTTATAGCAAAGTTTGAGTTTCTGGGATATGAATTCTTTGTTTTAAAAAATCATTGCTTTAACCATCTTTGACTGATTCTGAAATATGTGATAGCTTTTGAGCATTTCTATCTACGTGCGGGTCCTTTATTTGAAATGCACGCTAAGCCGCGCTGGTGCCTGAAAAATTTCAGTCGATCGATAATAAAAGGTCTTAAGGTCCGCTTACAGCATGTCGTCAAATAGGGCTCGTCACCTGTTACATGGAACAAGTCAAATATTGAAACGTACACGTATGTGTGATTATGTATGTATGACAATGATTTATAATAACTAAATTTGAAATATGTATTTGTGGACATTCACACACAACATCAACCAGCCAAAATTAAGCTAATATAAACTTGTGTTATGGGTTCTAGACGACTGATATTCATACCTATATATTTCTAAATACATACATATTATACAAAGGAGACACCCAAACTCCGAAACAAACATTTGTGAGTCACACAAGTATTTGGACCGACACAGGAATCGAACCCAGAACCTCCAGCGCCGCAGGCGGTATCACTACCGACTACGCCACAGAGGCAGTCAACAGTTGCAATTATAAAATTGCAACTGTGCTCAAAAGGCGTTTATTTGATACGAGACAAGTCTGTTTTTGTTTAACAGAGTTCATGTACCTACCAACATATACGGGAGAGAACTCTCCCACGCGAGTTCCGCAGTCGGCGGCCTCGGCGCCGCCGACGTGTCTTCGCCGAGGACTATCGGCTCACCGTCCTTACAGAAGCAGGCCCATGGCGGCAGCGTGAAGTGACAAATTTACGCACGCCCCCCCTTCGAAGCGGGATCACACCCGAAACCGCCCAAAGATGCGGGATAGCACCCGAACTACCTCCTGGGCGAGGCCGCAGTGGCGGCCGTGGGTCTGTTGGGAGTTCTGGGACATCCTTCCGAGGGCTTTCCCAGGGCTCCCAACCACAGGCTGTTGGGCGTGACGTGAGGTTTTTTAGTCGGTAGGAGTCCGGCATAGCATCCATGACGATTTTCCCTCACGTTAAACAAAAAAATAAAATAAAAAACCTACCTACTTATTTGTAATAAACATTTTAAATTCGTTAATGTTGATGACAGTTTTAGTATTATTAGAGTTAGAATCATTTTATTGTTTAACTTTACAGCGCATAAAGGTAAGTAAATATACTGAGACTGTTTTAAACAATCGTTGTTGCATAAGTGTAATTATACCTACTTCAGTTTTTATAATGAAACAAGGAGTAGTTTTTTTTTGTTTTTTTTTGAGGGTGTACGAAATTTTGAAGCTACATGGCAGGACACATTCGATATTAATGAAAACTTAATACTAATAAAAGTTAAACAGAGGTTTGATCATTGTCTCATTATATCAAAATAATTGATATTAAGATCCTTCTCATAATAAATCTGAACCGTCGACCTGAGAAAGGTTACAGGGAATGACTAGATGCGGAAGACGCAGGACCGTGTATTGTGGCGTTATTCGGGAGCAGACCACGTCCAGCAGTGTACTGCCATTATGATTTGATCTCCTATTGTATAACTATCACAATATCACCAAAAGAAAATGATTAAACATTATTTATGGAAAAATACAAAATATTTTTTAAATTTTAACTCAAGTTTGCGGTGGAAATTAACTAAAGAGAGCAGTAATGAGTATTCTTAATGCACTTGTCGGAGTTAATTGGCTGGCGTTGCTGCGACGGAGTAAATTTCATTTTATTTCCACCGCATTACATCACGGTTCTATCGTTGGTTAAATAAAGTGGTATTTTATTCAATCACTGAATTTATCTTTTCTTACTGGTTTTCTATTTGACAAGACTAATAATAATAATAATCTTTATTTACATTAAAACACAAATTACATCATTATTCCTTATTTCTATGGCTAATGTTACATGTATCCTACCTATTACAATTTCTACACAAAATACATTAAGAAAAAGGTATTTTACTTATCAACTCCACACTAGGGCGAGCCTGTCTCGTGCAAATACATTTTTAGACTGTTTGCGTCTCTAGGACAAATTTTGGAACGGCCTGGACCAATTTTAATGCGAGTATTGATTGGTAAACAGCGCAGCAATATCACAAAAAGTTACTTAGACAATATTTATTTGATGAAAAAGATTTGCGGGACTAATAAAACTATCATTTTGTTAAATGGCGCATAGAAAAGCACAGTAGATAGACACAGTAATTTTGGAGCATTGTCACTGTGGAGGAAAGGTTGGGAATGTTCCTCCAACACAAAAAGGGTGGATCCTCCGACCAGGCTAGGTGATCATGCCTGGTGGGCCAAAGCCCAACGTTTGATGTTGGACTGTTGGTTATATCATTCATCGCCGTGAGAACTCTGATATCGCAATTCAGGATTTATCTTAATATCTTCGATGTGAAAACTTTCATACCGCGATGCAGGACTTCAATGATCTTCGCAATGTGGCGGTCGCCACATCACTCCCCTCCGAGACCGTAGGTCGATTGCAAGTATGAGTCTGGTGACTTGTTGTATAGTTGTTGTCAGATGCGCCAGTGCCAGTTCCTGTAGTTCCATTTAGTTGGAACTGTACTCCGCTTAGTTCCAGAGAGTCGGAACTGTTCCGCTGATATCAGTGAGTCGACATCGTATGCCGCTGATTCCAGTGAGTCGGAATCGAATACTGCTAGTCCCAGTGAGGCGGGGCTAAGTATAAAGCTGCGGTGCGCGGTGCTGCGAGACCCTCAGTGAGTCGGGGCGGTTCGATGCGCAAGCTGCTGCGTAGACGGGAGAGATGCGCTCTTCTTACAAGTTCCGTAGTAGGGCAGGGTTCGGTGCCTAGACGCTGATGTGGCCGAAGAGATAACCAGGCTGGAGCGGTCGCTGCTAGCTTGTGGTATCCCTGAAGAGGCCGTAGATGCTGGCTGGCTGAGACTGTTTACCGGGCATACTGGAGTGCAGTAAAGGTGGCGATAATGATGACGCTGTTGATCTGCTTCGTGAAAACTGCTTTCAATCACGTCAGGGACACCAATGTGGAGGAATGTTCCTCGGAGAGGAGGGGAGTGAGGTTGGGAATGTTCCTCCAACAGACAAAGGGAGGATCCTCCGACCAGGCTAGGTGATGGCGCCTGGCGGGCCAAAGCCCGACGGTTGATGTTGGACTGTTGGTTATAATTATCATTCATCGTCGTGAGAACTCTGATATAGCGATTCAGGATTTATCTTATCTTCGTTGTGAGAACTTTCATACCGCGACGAAGGACTTCAATGATCTTCGCTATGAGGCGGTCGCCACAGTTACACATCACCAACTAGCCACCTAGCCCAAATTGAGCTAATATAAGCTGATGCTATAGGATCTAGAGGACTGATAGACTACTATACTTACGTGTTAACTAGATATACTTATGTGTTTTTAAATACATACCTATTATACATAGAAAACACGAAAACTCCGAAACCAACATTCGTGGAACACACAAATATTTTGACCGACCCGGGAATCGTACCCGTTATCAGCGCGGCAGGCGGGTAAACTACTGAATGCGTCACCGAGGCAATAAAGTATAAGCTTGTTTTATGATTCAAATGATAAACATAATTTTATATTTCCAATTAATATATCAAACTCTGAAACTGAATCAAACCCAACGTCGCAAGCAGTCGTAGGCAGCCCGAAAACGTTCACAATGTGTTAGCGTTACGTATATTTATTTTTACTTTTTATTTAGTATGGCTACGGAATATCGTCAGCAGTTTAACTTCCGTCAAACTAATAGTTTCGAATAGAAAAATATCAAAATTCATTTATATTATAAAAAAAACGTTTTTCACGAGAGCTGTACTCATATTTCTAGTTAAAAGCCTCAGGGGAAATCCGATAGGAATTCATCAAATTTCCAGCTTCATAACCGTTTGTTTTTAAATCAAAGTTCTTTGTATTTTTCAACAATGCAATTCACCGTTATTTCTATTACAAATTGAGAGTTCCATTTAAAATGGAAACAAAATATATGTGTTTCATAAATGGGTAACAAAACAGCTTCTTTGCTTCGTAGCATTTCGTAGACTTAACTTGCTACGTCAAGGTGCTACGAAAACGTCTGGTGTCTACGGACAATAGAGCTGCTACGTTGCCAAGCATAGACGAGGTGAGCTTAGATCTTTTGAGCTCCCGTCAGTTGAAATAGACACGAGTTTCTCATGCAAAGCGTGCGCGTTGTGTTGAGTGTTTACAAGTGTTTATCTGAGGCTTGTAGCCTGACGATCTAACTTTATGTAACCTCTATTAAAATAAGGGGTTTTGTTTTAGAACATAATGAGAATAATAAAAAAGGTTCTAGCATTTAAAGTTCTGTATCAACCAAAATAGAGTTGTACTCTAATATTATAAATGGGAAAGTTTGTGAGTGTGGATGTTTGTTACTCTTTCACGCTCTAACGGCTGAACGGATCTGGCTAAAATTCGGTACAAGAGTAGATATGGGTCTGGAATAGACTACTTTTTATCCCGGGAATAATTTTCGATGGGAAGCGTAAACTGAAGCAAAATTTGACGCGGGCGGAGCTGCGGACGTCAGTTAGATATTTAATACATCAATCCCCTCAAATTTAAACGTTCGCAAACTACCAATAAACGCTTTATGATAATATCTTCTTTGAACTGTACAATCATAATCCTAATACATCACAGCGAGAGAAAATTTAAAAAAATCCTTTTACCTTCATTTTGATAAAATATTAAATTTTTCTGGGGCGTTTTATAGAGTTTGGAATACTTGGTAATCTACCTTTGCGAGGATTAACGTTAAATCGACGGCAGCTAAAAATATTCTACCCTGTATCGACGAGGCGCGGCGCGGTGGTTAATTACTCTTGAATATTTATTGGTCGTTAGAATAAATCGCTTGCGGCGAACAAGACTTCAAGTTGCCTATTCTTTTCGTATTTTAACGAACCTAATTTTTGGCTCTCTTTAGAAAACAGCTCAAAGCTACTTCACTTGCAGTGAATGACGTAATTTTACAATTACAATACACCTCGAGTGTGCTAACGAAATTACTAACAAGGATACAACACTATTGAAGACGTCACATGGAATGCATTGCACTGCACTCAGTCTTATATTATTCAATGTTTGAATCTATATGCACTGACCATATATTAATTACAACTTAGCTTTCTATAGAATAATGTAAGTCAAATGAATTTATTAAAACCAAGAGGCGTTTCCCCATTACAGTTTGTTCGTGATTGAATAAACACGTTGTTGACGTTATGCCATTAATTTAACTGATTGTTAAATGGAACCGAGCTGCATCTATACAAAGAATTCGATATGTACGAACACATTCCAAATTGAAACAGATACCTATTTTATTTCTGTTGGAAGTCCTGGGGTATCCTTGGGGCTTACCCGGGGCTCCCAACCGAACGCTGTTAGGTAAAATACGTGTGGTTTAGTCTGTAGGAGTCCGGCATAGCATCTCTGTAGGATTTTCCTCATGTAAAGTAAAACCTATTTATAGTATATTTGGGAGGTGTTTTTTTTTTTTTTTTTTATATTCAGCTCGCCAAATTGACGTCGCCACCAGCCCGATGGTAAGAAAGCAGTGGCGCATCTAGCGATTGGGGGCCACTTCTTACAGTGTGTACCTTAGTCACCTTAATCCCATAGCATAAGCTGAATATTTTAGTTCTATATCACTTTCAGTTATCCAAAATTATTACTCCGAAACTTACAAAACTGTAAGATTTTATTTATTTAACTCTAAAAAAGAAACAGGCTCCGTATAGCAGGTTCTTTGACCACCTGTAACCGCGAGAAAGCATCTTGTGATTTTAATCGGCTCGAGCCTGATAAATCTATCCCGTCAATGGTTCCTGTGAGATCCAGCTCGTAGAGGATTCCACATACAAAAAGAGAGTATTTAGATAATTTTAATGATAGTTTTCTATATAAATAACTAACTAAATAATTACTTAATAAGTTCGTGTCGGACAACGGCATGAAGCCGTTTGCACTTCTGCAATTCTGTCCTTAGCCTTCCTTAGACGTGTCCCAACAATAGTATTTCTTCATCACAAGTCCAAGCCATTTAGGAGTTGTAGTGGCTCGACTAAATAGTGCGGACGTGCGCACAATACAAATTTATAGCATTCCGCAGAAATGCAATAATGTGTCTTCTAATAATAACCACAAATATACCTTCATCAAGTTTGCCAACGCTATCTTGACTTACTTCAGTCTGTTCTAACAGCTAAAATATTAATCAATCAATCATACTCACTGCTGAAGGCAGGCCTTTCCCAATTTTCTCCCAACACACAAGTGACACATTTGTGTCATTATTTTGGAAGGGGTTATCGACCTGGCTATCACACTCTCCATAGACGGGTTGATACTTGATTATTTCAAAGGGTGGAGTGGAGTACACACGGTCAGTAGTAATGTCATTATTACTGATACCGTGTGGTCCACTTAAAAGCGAACGCGTTTACTTCCAATGTGCGGTTGATAGCATTCAGATAGAAGCTATTGTCCCATTAAAGTTAATAAAGTGCCCACTCCGGTCGCCTTTTATGTCTCCCAAGGTACTAAACGCCCGTATGAGATCACGTCCAATGGTACGATTAAGTCCATTTCCAATTATAATTATTACACTTGGATAACATTATCTAGTTTGTATTAGACAAGAGGACAGTTTTGGCTACAGATCACAAATTATTAGAAAAGGTTTTATGTCCCGCTTGTGAGATAAAAGGATGGGAATGATCGCGTCCATTTAATTTATAACTCATAGAGTCTTTATTAAAAAAGAACCTGTATTGAAGCGTGAGATATCTCAAATGTATCGCGAAAATAGTATGGAGTTGTTGTTGGGTTTTGAGCTAGGTGAATTTTATTTTCGCGCTTCCCAAACCATCCATTCCCAACCAAGTGTTGTTCTAGACTTAAAATATATCCAAATTTAGCCAGATCCGTTCGAAGATAATAACTTTGACTGCCTCTGTGGCGCAGTCGGTAGTGATACCGCCTGCGGCGATGGAGGTCGTGGGTTCGATTCCCACCGGAGACAAATATTTGTGTGACCCATAAATGTTTGTCTCAAGAGTCTGGGTGTTTCTATGTATAATATGTATGTATTTAAAAGTATGTAAGTATTAATATCCGTGGTCTGATACCCATAACACAAGCAGGTTATTCCTAGATTACTTTGGGATCAGATAGCGTTGTGTGAGATGTCCGTGAATATTTATTTATTTATTTAAGATTGTTTTGGCGACAATATTACCGGCTAATTATCTACCTGAATATGAAACACCCACGGTGTCAAGAGATTAGGTACTTTCACTTTAAATGAAACGCACGCCTAAGACGCTGTATATAATTTATGTTAACTTCATGATCCCGCAAAGCGTGGTTAGCAGGTCTCGATTAAAAGACTGTATATAAAGGGAATAGCTTTGTTGCTTATAATATCGCTTACCGCAAGCTCATTAGTATGATATCGGTGTCTTCCACAAAGGTTTTATTTATGTTGGATTAGTAAAATATCATGTTATTTTCTTGGAAGTTAATACACACTTTTTAATTTAAAGTTTTGTACAGTATAGACATATACGAGTACTTTAAATTTAGATTCAGATAACAAGAAATGCAAATAGTTATTTGTTATACAAGAGTGCAAAGTTGCTTTTTAACCGCGTGCTTAATTTTGATGACCGAACAAGCGAAGGATTCTAAAATTAAATCACGAGCGCAGTGAGTGATTCAAAAATTAGAATCCTGAGCGTAAGCGAGGGAATTAATAGAGCACGAGGTGAAAAATCTTTGCACTCGAGTGCAACTGCACTGGAGTGGAAGTGATTGAATGCAAAATTCATTTACAATCATATACATACATACTATTGTCACGCCATTATCCCCGAAGGGGTAGGGAGAGGCATAGTATACGCCCACATGTCACCTTATAGATTTATGTCCCACGTAATAGGTGGTGAGCCTATTGCCATGTTGAAATGGACAGGCGCAGGTCGCCGCGACCCGCAGTTAATTTTTTTCAAGCCGTGCATATGGCCTTCAACTTGTCTGTCGTCAATTCACTGACAACCGGGATCTTTTTGCGAAAGTGTTACCTTAGTCGCCTTTCATGACACCCACGGGATGTATTTTTTACAATCACAAGATACTTTTATTTCGGTTTAGGTGTTAAACACTACATTGTGATACGTATATAAACAGAATAATCTCACGTTTAAAGCTCATTTGCGCATTACTACTTAACAGTTACGATCAATTCTGTGAACGTCAAATAAATTTCAGCGATGCTAGAATCGCTGATAATTTTTTTGATTTAGTTTTTTCACCTGTGTTCATAAGATTTTCACATTTATGAAGTGAAAAGAACAAAACGCGCGTAAAGCAAATAAAAAAAAGTAGGTACACCAAAGAAGTTCCGAGACTGAGTTTTTAATAAATAAATAAAAAGTTGTATTAGAAATTCAGCACCGTATAGGTTAAAGTAAATAGTTCTAATGATGTTCTGAAGTCACAAACATAATGCAGACGATGTTCCAAATTTAAATTTACTTTACCCTCTAGAGGATAAAAACAGCTTTTGCACTTAGATATCGAAGTGCAAAAATACTCTTTCCGAGATGGGGGAATGAAAAATATATTACTTCATACTGCAAGGTATTCGAATAGATTATGCGAATAGAAGGTAGCAACGATCGCAATTTCTTCTTTACAAATTGTGAGGGAATTTAAGCGGCTTTTAGTCAACATGATGAATGGACGGACCGCACAATATTCATATGCTTATATTTTTATTCTAGACGACCCATATTTTCATCCTACTAATATTATAAATGTGAAAGTTTGTGAAGATGTTTGGATGTTTAGATGTTTGGATGTTTGTTACTCAATCACGCTCTAACGACTGAATGGATCTGGCTTAAATTTGGTACATGGATAGAGTATAGTCCGGAATAACACATAGGCTACTTTTTATCTCGGGAAAATGTTCCCACGGGAAGCGGGAACGGGGACCAAATTTCACGCGGGCGAAGCCGCACGCCTCAGCTAGTTGGAAATAAGAGTAACGGCCTTACCTTATTTGATGACCCAAATGAAATCAAGGGTAGAAGAGTAAAGTGCTTTTTCATCCCCCCATCTCGGAAAGAGAATTTTGCTCTTCGAAATCTGAGTGAAAAAGTCGTTTTTATCCTCTAGAGGGTAAAGTAAATTTAAATTTGGAACCTCTCCTGCACTATGTTTGTGAATTCAAAACATCATTAGATCTAATAACTTGAACTTCTATGGTGCTGAATTTTTAAAAACTTTTTTAATGTATTAAAACCTCAGACTCGGAACTTCTTTGGTGAACCTTCCTATTTTTTATTTGCTTTGCGCGCGCTTTGTTCTTTTCACTTCATAGGTACTGTTAAAATCTTATGAACACAATTGAAAAATCTAAAAAAAGTAATGTGTTATTCTAGCGATTTTAATTTATTTGACGCCTACAAAATTGATCGAAAGCGTTAGTACCTTTAAAGTAGCAGTTAACTTTACTTTAAGTATGTATCTATCATAACGTACATACGTACATACATAACATCACGCCTGTCCCCCAACGGGGTAGGCAGAGACTATGGCTTTCCACTTGTTACGATCCTGGCAAACAACTTTCGCTTCTTCAACTTTCATAAGGGTCTTCATACATGCTCTTCGGTTAAGGGTACTCTTGACCTGGCCTTTTCTCAGAAGATTATCGATTTTATCGACTTGAGTATGCTGAGGTCAACCCCTACCATTTTGCCCATTCACTCTCGCCTCATAAATCTGTTTCGTCAGCCTATTTCCATTCATTCGCACCACATGTCCAAACCATCTGATTGTTTCCACTGCATTAATTTTACTTTCATGCTTCTCCTGCCACACCCAACTTTCACTACCATGCATAAGTGTAGGGACAAGCACTCCTCTATGTACAGCCATCCTTGCCCTTTTAAACACGTTCTGACTGCTCATAAAGGTGTGAATGGCTCCATTCACTTGATTTCCTGCCAAAACTCTTCTTTCAATATCATTGTCACACTTTCCATCTCTTGCAAATTTTGAACCCAAATAAACAAACTCTTTCACCTGTTCCACGCTCTTTCCTTCGATCAATATCGAGCAATCAGTCATACATTTCTCTCTTTCAAAACCTCTTTCATAACGTAGTTTTTAATATCTAAACTACAATAAAAGTAAGTACATATCTTAGGATTGTAAAGGATTTTTGTATTTAGTCATTTCCTCGCTGAGGTGGGAAGAAAAGTTATGTGTTGCACACGAGTGCAAAGATTTTTCACCTCGTGCTCTATTGATGCACTCGCTTACGCTCAAGATTCTAATTATTGAATCACTCGCTGCCCTCGTGATTCAATTTTAAAATCCTTCGCTTGTTCTGTCACCAAAATTGAGCACGCGGTTAAAAAGCAACTTTGCACTCTTGTATAACAAATAACTATTATTTCGCACTGAGGTTTGCTGAACACCATTGGCACAGTTCTAGGCCGCTAGCCTAAAGACCCATGAACAAGGCGACCATAATAAGAAGAGTATAAATTATACCTAATTCTAGAAGGCATCCTTCTAGAATTAGGTATAATTTATACTCTTCTTATTATAATAAACAAGCGAAGGATTTTAAAATTGAATCACGAGGGCAGCGAGTGATTCAATAATTAGAATCTTGAGCGTAAGCGAGTGCATCAATAGAGCACGAGGTGAAAAATCTTTGCACTCGTGTGCAACACATAACTTTTCTTCCCACCTCAGCGAGGAAATGACTAAATACAAAAATCATTTACAATCCTAAGATATGTACTTACTTTTATTGTAGTTTAGATATTAAAAACTACGTTATGAAAGAGGTTTTGAAAGAGAGAAATGTATGACTGATTGCTCGATATTGATCGAAGGAAAGAGCGTGGAACAGGTGAAAGAGTTTGTTTATTTGGGTTCAAAATTTGCAAGAGATGGAAAGTGTGACAATGATATTGAAAGAAGAGTTTTGGCAGGAAATCAAGTGAATGGAGCCATTCACACCTTTATGAGCAGTCAGAACGTGTTTAAAAGGGCAAGGATGGCTGTACATAGAGGAGTGCTTGTCCCTACACTTATGCATGGTAGTGAAAGTTGGGTGTGGCAGGAGAAGCATGAAAGTAAAATTAATGCAGTGGAAACAATCAGATGGTTTGGACATGTGGTGCGAATGAATGGAAATAGGCTGACGAAACAGATTTATGAGGCGAGAGTGAATGGGCAAAATGGTAGGGGTTGACCTCAGCATACTCAAGTCGATAAAATCGATAATCTTCTGAGAAAAGGCCAGGTCAAGAGTACCCTTAACCGAAGAGCATGTATGAAGACCCTTATGAAAGTTGAAGAAGCGAAAGTTGTTTGCCAGGATCGTAACAAGTGGAAAGCCATAGTATCTGCCTACCCCGTTGGGGGACAGGCGTGATGTTATGTATGTACGTATGTACGTTATGATAGATACATACTTAAAGTAAAGTTAACTGCTACTTTAAAGGTACTAACGCTTTCGATCAATTTTGTAGGCGTCAAATAAATTAAAATCACAATAAAAGTAAGTACATATATTAGGATTGTAAATGATTTTTGTATTTAGTCATTTCCTCGCTGAGGTGGGAAGAAAAGTTATGTGTTGCACACGAGTGCAAAGATTTTTCACCTCGTGCTCTATTGATGCACTCGCTTACGCTCAAGATTCTAATTATTGAATCACTCGCTGCCCTCGTGATTCAATTTTAAAATCCTTCGCTTGTTCTGTCACCAAAATTGAGCACGCGGTTAAAAAGCAACTTTGCACTCTTGTATAACAATAACTATTATTTCGCACTGAGGTTTGCTGAACACCATTGGCACAGTTCTAGGCCGCTAGCCTAAAGACCCATGAACAAGGCGACCATAATAAGAAGAGTATAAATTATACCTAATTCTAGAAGGCATCCTTCTAGAATTAGGTATAATTTATACTACTATTAACTACTAACTTACTATTAACTAACTAATTAGACAATAACTCTGTTTTTTTATGTCATTACGTGTTAGCAGTACAAGTTATTTTCGTATACATAAATAGTCTCCGGTATTTTATTGGTACAACTTTATGTATTCAGCTAAATCATACTCATGTAAGGTTAAATCTATTTACTCTCCTTTGTACTGACTGTCGATGCTATTATACAAATGGTAAATGTTAAATGAATGATATACAATATGTTAAAGTAACTAGAGCTACTGTTTTAAAATATGTCAAATAATAGAATTTCGTATTATATTATCATGCAGGTGGCTCAAACCGTGCTTTCTATGAAAGGAGACGTCTGCCAAAAATGATTCTGTCAACAGATTATTCAAGCAAACGAGTTTTGGATTAACGTTCCATGCTCGCTGGACGCGGGCTGAACAAGACCAAACGTCGTTTTGATCTGTGGACGAGACTTATATTCGGCAGAGGATATTAAATTTGCTGATATTATAAACGGCTTACGGTTTACATGGATCTTGCCAAATGACTAAGATTTTGGGACAAAACTCAATCTCACTTCCTAATAGTGCATCTGCTGGCCTTTTAGACCATTTTATAATAGCTAGATGTCTCTGACACAGGCCTAAGGAGCTGCAAAGCCAGGTAGCAGTCGCCCCTACATTAGCAACATTAAACATTCAAATCAATGCAGTTCCTATTTACCAATAATATGAGGTCCTTAGACTAAGACTTTAGAAAAACTTCGAGTAGAAGAATCGATTAACAATAGCAGTGGTAGTGAACCACTGGCAAATAAAATGCATTTGTTTACTTTCATTACGTATACACTTGGTCGTGGGAACGGACGCACACAAAATGTTAAAGAATTCGCTCCCCTTCGCCCTTTGTTTGTCTGTCAACACAAATATTGAAAATCCATTAGTAACGACCGTTGAAGCTTGAAAAGTCTATATTAAAAATAACAAAAGAAATAGTGTCGTTCCAAGTTTACATCAAAGTTATTTTCAAATATTATTTATGTCGGAGGCATACGATTTGAACAAATATCTAATCTGGGGCCTTACTCTTGACTTTAATTCCGATCGATCGACATTGGAATTTTGATGTTTCGTACTCTTGAATTCAATACTAGCGCAATATTATTATAGAATTGCGTGGCCGTATTGGGAACTAAATGGGATTGGAATTGCTCAATCGCCCCCCATTTCGCTACTCTTGAGTACATTTGACATCTGTCTATTGCCGTAGAATTATGTTTATTATTGTTTGTTGATTAGGATTTTCTCAATAACAAAAGTGCTACTTCGTAGATATTGTTTTACGTTTTGAGTGGTATTAATAACAATTATAGTGGTTAATATGGTGCGTTTAGTACTAATGTACAATATTTTACATCCTTACATACATATAATCATGCCCCTATCCCCGATGGGGTAGGCAGAGGCATAGTATACGGAATGGATCTTTTTACAAACGTGTTTCCTTAGTTGCCTCTTATGACACCCTTGGGATGTATTGGAGTGGCGACCAGTTAAAACTAAGACGAAACGAGGGAAGAATGAAAAAAAAGAATTTAATGCATATTATAGAGTTGCAGAAGTTTATAAAAACATAAAGCCCTTTATGCCAACTCATACGAGAAGAAGTGATATAATATCATCATGATATAAGGTACCTACTACCCGTTCGCTCTAAGTTTGCCGGTCGCCTCCCATACAACGCCTCTACACCAGCCTCTACACCAGCGGCAAACGAACGAACGGAGGGATATACCTATGTTGTTACAAGTTATTCAATCAATTATTTATTGTGGTAAATGTGGTAACGATAACTTAATATTATCACCAAATTTGTAGATTCTAGTGGCTTTGTCATTTTACGCCACTGGAAGTTACCAAAGACCTTGGACCTTGGTAATAGACATAGGGTAAACTATAATGTACAAAGAGCACGTAATGAGAAAATAAGAAACAAATAATTATTATAACATCATAAAATCTTTATTAAGAAGAAGAAAAAAACTTGACAAATAGGAACGTAAGGACTTAATGCATCTTTCTGGCTATCTCCCATAAAGCCTCACTAACAGCCAGGACTGCTTCAGCTAGCTTGTTCAGTGCATGCGCTGAACTCAACTCTGCTTCGACCCGTCGCGCTTCTATATTGGCGAACCGTTCTATATTTGAGCCCATCGGAACGGAAAGGCGATGCCGCGCCGCCGCCGGCGAGGTCTCGGCAAGTCGCTTGCATGCGGTGTGGATGATGCAGGTACTGCAATGTAATAAGACATACATTTCATTAAAAATTGGTTTTATTATTTGTTTTTTTTTATGGATTCTTCCTATTATAACTAAACCTTGAACATAAAATAACAGTGGTGCGGATTTCAAAGGGCTAGACAGTGACGGTGCCCGCAGGTACTGGAAGTTATCGCGAAAAAAGGCCTGACTCACGATGGTGTGCACCGACGGCAGGGTACACCAAAAGGGACAGCTAGATACGCACGCTTATTAGAAAGAGGGAGCGTTTTCATCCCGACGTGGGCGCCTATGAGGCGTAGTTGTTCTTTCTAGGTTTAATGCTATGTAAAACACATTAAGTATTACCTGCTAAAATTACAAGTCTGATTGAGTAAATATTTACTTACCATTAAGATTCTTAGGTGACACTCAATAAAGTTTGACACTTCATATTAGACATATTGAATAACACTTCTTAATAGGCAACGATAATGCTACATACAGCCAATAGCGTAGTTAATTTTATGATTTAGACCTTTTGTTTCCATTAAATTGAATTAAAAAGATTAGAAGTAATCTACAGATCAACTATTTTTGTTATATTTATTTATTATCCTTGTATTTTAATTGATTGATCATTTTACAGTTTTTTACCAGTTTCGCGATTACATTCTTTACAATGGATGGCGATATGTTGTGACAATAGGTACCATTTTTTTTTTGTTTAACGTGAGGGAAAATCCTCATGGATGTTATGCCGGACTCATACCGACTAAAAAAACCTCACGTCACGCCCAACAGCCTGTGGTTGGGAGCACCGGGGAATCCCTCGAAAGGATGTCCCAGAACGCCCAACAGACCCACGGCCGCCACTGCGGCCTCGCCCAGGGGGTGGTTCGGGTGCTATCCCGCGTCTTTGGGGGGTTACGGGTGTGATCCCGCTTCTAAGGGGGGGCGTGCGTGAATTGCTCACGTCACGCTGCCGTCATATGCCTGCTTCTGTAAGGACGGTGAGCCCTATATCGGGCTTTATGGGGTTTATCTTCCCTCTGAAGTATCAGTGAGAGATTAACTTATCGCCTTTCATCATACAAAAATGAATTGTTTTAATTGATAGTAAATAAAAAGAAAAGAAACCATTGATTTAAAAAAAGGTTCTTTGTTTAGGTATCAATGACAGGAAATTTCTAATTTTGGATTTTATCCTAGGTGCACACTGGGCGACATGTCGCAGCGACAAGCATGCAATATTACATACCTACATTTTGTTCCCAGCCCCGCACACTGGGCTACATGTACAGGCGACAAGTCCCCGCGACATGTTACCACGACCTGTCGCCCAGTGTGCGCCTAGGGTTCATGTTGCAGGTTACAAACTGTACCTAAATACGAGTAGAATGAGCAACATCAGAGGCGCTAGATATGCGCTTTTGACCCTGGCGTAGCTTGTGAGAACACTGTACAAAGTTTCCAAGCTGCCCATAAGGCCTTTAACTTGGCTTAACGACTGTCATGTTACTGACATCTCGAACCAACAGCTCAGCTCTCAATAATTAATTTCTACTTCTCTGTTACAAACATCAGTATCCGATTTATCAGCGTCCTTACATTACATTAGTAAAACGTTATGTCGGAAGTAAACGCTCTCGACACCATGATGCTGTTAATATCTGCAGTCATTGTTATATTAATTTTCGTACGTTAGCACCACCGTTTTTATACAAAAGTGTTTCGAGAAAGTCAAAAGTTATAGAGAAAAACCTGTCAAATATATAGATTTGGTTCGATCTTTAATCTCGCCTGTTCTAACAATGGCAGTAATCAAAAGAGAGCACCATTCTTTTGTGTCGAATGATTATTTCAGCTACAGAGCGATAGAAGGATTTTTCCTCAAAACACATTTTTATAATAACATTTTTTTTTATTTCAATTTTGGTACGTCTCTGCGTAAAAAATTTACGCCACTGTGGTTTTGTGGTGGTGTATTTCTGGTATTTAAGGTATCACAGTATGATTTATATTATAATAAAATTAAAGAGTAACATCGGTTTGGCATTTTTAATCCAGATACCAGCGGAACGTACTCGATGACTGGCGGGACCGCAGGACTTTCTGCAGTCAGGTCAAATTGACCGCAAAACGAAGTCAGTGTGACTAATCTTAACCTGTCTTTACCTTACCTTACCGTACTAGTCTTCTTACCTGTCTAAATACCTTCTTTCCACCTTTCCAAAACGAAATTAGTGTTAACTCGTGAGGTTCCAAGGCTCTTAAAGGGGCCCTACCTACTCGTAGGCATTATAATATTTTTCGTAATTATCTAACGTTAAAAAACTGTAATAGTTCTATAATAGCAATAAATCCTCGTAATTATTTCTACTATTATTGTATTTAAACAATAAATTAGTATTATTTCTTCAGGAGTCGCAAAATTGTATTTTTGTTCAATATTTGCCTTGTCATTAATTTTAAATTATGGTTCCCATTTAATGTCATTCATACAGATTAATTTTTACCCACGTTACGTTGTTTACCCACCGATTATCCTGAACGTCCCTTCTGTGCTGTCACTTTTATTATTCATATTTCAGTTTAACAAACCCTTACCGACCCTAGTGAACATTATATCAATAATGAATAAAACGTAGCCATTTTAAAGGTCTTTTAATAAATTATTACCGTCACCGAATAAATAGATTGTTATAATCATGAGCTTACAAAGCACCAGCGCAAAATTTTACAGACTTTCCTTTCATAAAAGAGCTTTTCCTGCGATCCCACGTAGTCATCAAAATCTGATTTAATTAGCTATTGTGAGCGATAATGATTTAATCACTCTTTATTCAATTGGGTATCAAAGCATTGAGTATTTTATATTTCTATTAAGAAACTCACGTATTTTGTTGAGCAATATTGATTATTGGTATAAAGCCTTATTGGAGTGTGGCTTATGGATACTTGTAAAAATATCTATGATTTTATCATAAAGTGGAAATATCTTTTAGGTCCTTGAAAGAGAGGGACGGCTGCTAGCTCTCCTTACAGAAGCAGGCTCAAGACGGCGCTGCGGCGTGACGTGCGAGTTTCACGCACGCTTTACGCCCCAAGATGCGCCAGAATACCCGAACCAATTCTAAAAGATACGACAGAGTACCTTACTGAGGGGAGGGAACCTTGGAACATGCTTCGAGTGCTTACTAGAGCTTCTGGCCGTACCCAGTACTCAGTAGTAGAGTCGGTAAGAGTCTGACATGGCAAATCTTCATGGATGAAGATTTGCATACGTAAAAAATAGAATGTGACCGATAATCAACAGTCATTCTTTGGATATATTGCAACTACGGTTGACTATTCTATAGCATTGTTAAGAATTCACAAGGAGTTGACATTTATGGAACATGCTTAATTATACAAGTAAAGATAATAAATGCACATATATATTAGGAACTTTTAATTTATTAGGACATTTTCCATTCAAAATTTTGACCTAAAAGTAAACATCTCGCACCAATTACGAAAAAATAATGCCTAATGCGTTTGCACGATGGGGGTACAGGAAATGTTTAATATTCAATCGGTGCGGGTCGCATAGTGGCTCTTCCCGCCACTCTACGTTGAGTGGGGTAGCAAAGTATTAAATAAACAAGTAGCTTGACACGGCCAATGGCTCTATAATGCACTGCGGTACACTGTCAGAATGGCACGTTTATTGTTTAACCAAATTTAACACACGAATTACCTATAGGTTATTAGCGTGTTAAATTTGGTTTAACAATATTTCTATAAGGATAAGAAGGCATTGCCGAGAAGCCTGAGGCCTCCTCCTGAATGTTTACTCGGGACTCCACAAAATAATATCAAAAGTAATTTCGTCGCTGCGCCTGACAAGTTCCATTATGTGATTTTTACAAGGTTTTGGGAAACTAAAAAAAACATGTTTTTTCAAACATTGTGTAATTAATCAAAAATCTGTAAATGCAGTATTATGAACATTCATTTTTTACTTAATTAAGATATAAATTTGATATGCAATGTTGCATATATTTGCAGATATTTTTTTTTTTTTGTAAATGTGCACTTACCTGTTTTGGCACTGTGCATGCAAATTATTCATGTGCCATTTTCATGCACATAAGGGATAATGTTAACATTGTTTTATTAAAAACTAGTCTATTATGTGACATTTTGGTGTTAAAAATTAAGTGTACTTACTACTTACATTTTCACAATTATTGGTCAGTTTTTTTGTAATGTATTAGTATTAAATAAAACTTCTGTTCTTAATCGTAAAAGTTAATTTAAAAGTGAGTTAAAATACCTAAATGACATAATATAAACACCTCTATACATTCCTTAATCCACTTACGCCCAATGCAGAGTGTAGATCAAAATAGGTGGCGTTAAAGCTTTTGAATAATTACGTACGATCTTATGTCTGTGGAACCGTGCTAAATTTAAGCATATTCTAAATTAGGTAATCAAATTAGCTTATGGCAGTCCAATGCTGGACGTAGGCCTCTCCCAAATTACGCCAGAACATACGGTCCTGCGTCTTCCGCATCCAGTCACTCTCTGTGACCTTTTCAGGCAGTTGGGCTTTCAGGAGCGGGGTCGTCCTATTCTACGTTCACCAAGCTCAGTCTCCTTTTCAGAACTCGTTTGCACATCAGCCATCGTTTCTTCTATAGCTGTGTATCTACCATCAAAATGCATAATCCGAGAGCTATGTCGACTACTCTAATTCTCTGACGGATAACACCGTTTCAAATAAGGTTTCAAGGTAGGTAGATACTTGGACAACCGTAATCATCTATCCTACGACGTGTATTAATCCCTGCATTATTAGTCCTCATTGAGCATGATCTTGATTTTATCCAAGTTACGTCGTTTTTTTACGGCGAGGAGATTTGTGACACAATTCTCGAGAACAACATGCTCAAGCACAAGTCACATGGCGTCTTGTCACCTTTTTTGAAGATCAAAGCTACCGCACTCCCACTCCCCGCTTTAGCTGTCTGTTTCAGCCAGATAACGGAACTAAATACACTTCAAGGACCGGTCCTACAAGTTTAAGGTGTTGTTTATTAATTCTGTTCTCTTCAGGGAATTTTATTATTTTTTAATTGCTCACGTTACGTTGGCGCGTTAATAGAGCCCTGTCGCTATCTTCGCTAGGTCACGTTAGCTAAGTTATCCGTGATAATTATAGATCTCTGTAAAAGCATTCAATTTCCTCGAGAATATTAATGAAATGAACTTTGAAGTTACAATCTTAATATAGTCTGGCCATAACTGCTGTGCACTCTTCATCAATTGTCTAGGTATTTTAATAAAATGATTACATTTTTATGAACTAATGAGATAGCCCAAATAATAATATTTTTATAATTATTCGCATGTGTACTCGTGCTCTTTTTTCCCCGGCTCCCACCTCGCCGCGCATACCTCAGAGAGTGCACAGCAGTTATGGCCAGACTATACCTGTGGCTGTTTGCTGCTGTTGAGCTGTTGGGTACAGATCTTAGTGCCCCTGTTCTGTTCAATTGTAGTCTCGACGATGTTGTTGTTATTACGACTGAGGTCGTCTTTAGAATATTGACGTTAATGTCAAACCGTTCTGAAGAATTCCTAGGCGTAGGTCACGTTTCTCGTCTAATCTTCATAACTTCCAGGGTCTCGGGCCAGAGTTTTGAACACCCCTGTTGCCATTGCTGTACAAAAATCTTCGAAAACTTGTTGTAATGTTTTGACATCTGTTTAGGTTTTATCGTTGTTAGTGGTTTCTAGCAAATTGAAACGATTTCGAAGTTTCAATTGGAACCTTTCGAATCATGTAGAGCGTAGTAGGTCGGGGAGTAGGCGTCATAGCCTGGGCTCTTTCTGGAGATGCTGGGACAAGTCAGTGATCGATCACAACCAATTTCAATTTATTTCAATTTATTTATTAATTGCTTGTCACAGGTACATATAAAGTTGTTACATAGGTACATAGAAATACAGAACTTCCGTGACATGCCTTTTCAGGCGTACAATAATATTAGACCTAATTACGGAAGTTAATTTATTCATCCATGCAATTTATATAATGTCAATGATTTTTCCATTAATAGTAGGTATACAAATTCGAACAGTCTTATAAATTTTATAAATAAATGTCACCATTACTCAAATAAAAATACTAAAAGTTGTCATTAGGTATTTAGATAAATTAAAATAATTAAACAGGAGTCAACATGTCATATAAAAGAGAGTCATAATACATTTTTATCGTCTAGGTATTCTTCAATTGAATAATAAGTTTTCATTATTAATAGCTCACGTAGTCTGTCTTTAAATATAAAAATAGATTCTGAGGATTTTATATGACCAGGCAACTTATTATAAATCTTTGCACTCATTCCAAATATACTTTTTTTAAATTGTTGAGTTCTACATTTTTCAATATGAAGTGTATCTTTATGTCTCTTACTCGAAAGTGTTATATATTTATTTAAATTATTTCTTACATATATTGCGGCTTCATAAATAAATAGCGCGGGAAGAGTAAGTATTTTCAACCTGCGAAAAGAAGGTTTGCATGAGTCTATCTGTTTGAGTCCGCACATACTTCTAATACACTTCTTTTCGGCCTTGAGGACATATTCCTTGTTAACTGAGTTCCCCCAACATAAAACGCCATATTTAAGAATTGAACCTACATTAGCATGATAGGCCGTTAATAATGTTTCCTCATTGGCTACTTTCCTAAGCATATATAGGGCATAGGAGAATGAGCTTAATTTGCTACAAATTTGATCAATTTGCGTCTTCCATTTTAAGTCATAATCAATGTATATGCCCAGGAATTTAGTAACCTCAACTTCATTTATTATCTCTCCTTGATAATTTAATGTTAAATTGGTATTTATAGTATTTTGGTACTTAAATATAATATAATTTGTTTTGTCTAGATTTATTGTCAAATTGTTTTGTGTCATCCATTCGATTATATTTTTAAGGGATGTATTTATGTCCATTTCATAACTTAAACTATTGTTCTCATTAGTAAAAATTGCGGTACTGTCGTCAGCGAACAGAATCATGTTTTTGTTAATAGATTTTGGGAGGTCATTTATGTATACCAGGAATAGCAGCGGTCCAAGAATGTCCCTGTGGTACCCCGTACTTAACTATTTTGGTTTTGAAGTATGCGTTATTTCAGTTTTTGTATCTTTATTAATTTTTTTGATCGTTGTAACCTGTTCTCTTCCAGTGAGGTATGATTTTATTAAACCTAGTGAGTTGCCCCTTACTCCATACTTCTCTAGTTTTGACAATAGTATTTTGTGATGTACATGATCAAATGCTTTGCTCATGTCCATGAAGAGAGATATAACACGCCTTTTTTGGTCTAGTCCTGTCACGATTTGTTGTAGGAAATTCAAAAGTGCAGTGTTAGTGGATTGATTTACCTGTAAATCACTAAGTCATCACTTTTTGCCCATTACGATAAAGACTTTCTCATTAATTGTGACATTGTCGGGGCTTCACCAAATCTACTTTCTATGGCGCCTCATATTAAAGAAAGAATTCACCAAGAAGTGACTCTAAGATTTAAGAGAAAAACGACAAGTATGTGCCCTTATCATTCACCGTATCACGGTTTTGCCGCGATCTTGTAACTCCCACTATGGCGTTAAAATCCCCCTTTAAAGTTGTAGTGAGTCTTGGCAGTGCCTTGTAATTATCTTCGCTATGTCCACGTACACGGCCTCCATTGACCGTTCCGCGCCTCTCGAGGTAGGGAAAAACACCTGCATCACATTCAGGGTCGGTGAGTTTTAGTGTTAGATATGCTACCCGAGCCGATACACTGCTGACTTTCACACCACTGCTTATGAGGTACTTTTTCACCATAAAACCGACACCACTGTCGGAGGTACTTCCATCACTTTGCTAAAAATAGAGCATTTTATATAGCGTGTCCTTACATTTTATTCGAACCTCGCACAAGACTATTTTCTTGTATGCAACTCAATTCTACCTCGAGTTTGCTGAGATGCTCGTTCAGCTATGGAGTGTACCCAAAGTGCGTCGTTGTATGGAGTTGTATGCACAAATCGAAAAAGCAAAAAAATGCACATATGGAACTTGTCAGACGCAACGACGATTTGCTAAGAATGTCATTATACCTTACCGCAGACAATGCAATTATGCAGATTCCAAAAGCAGTGTATTTGACCATACCTATTACCGCCCACCTAAAAGACCAACTCTATTCTACTTGCGCCTAGTTTATATCTTGCGATGTGGGTCTTGACCTACTTCCCGCAATACTAACGAGGTATTTTATGGTGGCTTTCATTATTATCCTCGCGAATTATCCCAAATGTGTCCAAAATACATCCAGTAAAGAACATGCAGGGATTTATTCATAGACATAATAATTTTTTTACAAATGTTATAGGCACGGATGAATATTCAACATACCTTTAAACAGAGGAAATAAGCGATAACATCCGATGACATAGTTTCAAAGTAACGTTTGAAGTGCAAATTTACCAATTCCTCAAAATCAAAACGAACAAAAGTTAAATGTGATTTAAAAAATCATCAATCTATCCCTACAAAATTTTTCAGCTTGAAATCACTTTTTTCCAGACTTTCTTCTTGGCAGATGATTCTTGATTAAAGACCTACTTGTGTACATAGAAACATTTTCACATGCAAATGTATTCGTAATCCTGTAGCCACCGTCAAAAAAGTCTATTTAGAAAACTGACCTTCGTTGGTGGAACCAGGGGTCGACGACAGCAATAAATTTAATCTACGAAATGCTGAAGGGTGCAAGTCTCCCTGCAAACGACAGGTTATGTGACCTCTTTGACCCTTGCAATGGGCTGTTGTAGAAACGCCCAGCCGATTTGATCAATAAATCTATTTGCGTAGCCAATGAAGCATGAGAGAATTGTGCTTCACAAAATGTTTAGCGATTTGATAAAAAGAGGATAAATAGACAGACAATTTACAGACTGTGTTTTCGTTTAGATACGTATGATCCTTTATGCAATTACAGATTATACCTCAAACCTTGAGCTTTTATTAAGCTCTATTTAAGTCGTTCAATTAGTAGATTTATAGATGTACCTTTTTATACCCCTGCTATTGCAGACAATCACAGGGCCGACCCAATTCACTGGTGGTCACCACAGCCTATGGACGCTTACTACACCAGAAGCGCTACACTTGCGCTGCTGACCCTGTAAAAACCTTCTAAGACCACTTTAGAAGAACCCCATACTTTAGGCGTTTGGGAAAACCTAGGCAGGGAGATCAATCCTAAACCTAAGCGTGCGCGTAATAAAGCTCCTATCGGATCTAACCGTGTTTAAACGCTCCGGACGTAGCGTGTGAAATAGTAGTTTTCGATACAAGTGTGGGATTTCTGTTATTACAACGAGTTACGACAGGTGTTGACCCGAGCCGAAGGCGAGGGTAGACAGTCGGAACGAGTTTAAATAACAGTCCCACACGTTGTATTGAACAACTATTTTAAATACAGTTGCGAAAAAATTAAGAAATGTTATAAAATAATAAAACCACAATAAACCTGAATATCCAAAATGGCGCCAACCGTAAAAGAATATATACCTTCCTAAGCAGAGACTATGGCAGTGCACTTCATACAGCCAACTTTTTTATATTTATAAATTTAATGTGGCCGTTACTTATATGTATTAATTTATGCTTAAATTTTAATTAAAATTACTTCTAATCTGATATTGAAACAAGTTAGTATTTTTTTTTAGAAATATTTGCATGAATCTCAGACATTATTTTGACAGTTGTCAAAGAAAACGCACGAGTGCGGGAATGGTAAAGAAAAAGCACGAGTGTGTAATAGCCCACATCCCGAACGCTATACGTCCCTGTAATACGCCACTTTTTGAGTAACTGTATTAAAATATATTTTTCATACCTATCTGACACTGACGAATTCATGTAATTAGAGCACAAGCAATGGTACGAGCGTTAGTGAGTGTGGATGTTTGTTACTCTTTCATGCTCGACATCAAACAAGGCATATGTTAGAGAATTTCCTAATGAAAACGGGTACCCAAAATCTTCAACAGCTACACTGGTGAAACTGTGAGATTTAGAAATTACGTTCAGGCACAACAAGTCATTTGCTTTTCCGCTCACTGGTTGCTTCCTGCTTAACACAAAAAAAGATTTGTTCTGAGTGTCCACAACTTCGTAGTACCTACGAGGTTTATCTTTGCGATGTGGCAGTGAGGTACAGTCCACTATTACCAATCTAGCAAAAATCTTTAAATTATACATAGTGTATGTATAGGCGTATACGTATAATATAAGATCCAGCCCAGTGAAGGCCAATCACTATATTTCTTTTGGACCACGTGGATGTAAGTAAAGGATACGAGTACCGAGTACATACCAAACTAGTAAAAGCGTTTAAAGAATTGGGCCTCATCTTGTAACTGTTATAAAATACATACTTGTAATAAACAGTTGTTGTAAGATAATTATATCTGTTTCAAAAGAAATTTCAATGTGAATAGAATTTGAATAAAGTTTTAGATGTTAATCTTCGAATATTCTTGCCCTAGACATTTTTTGATCTTTGTGAATTTCATTATCAAGGAATAAATCCAGATTCAAAGAAGTCTGAAACTAATTATAGAAATGTTGAAGAAATACGACTTTCAAAAGTTCTGATTTGATATACCTACCTATTTATGTAAAACTCAATAATTTATTGTAAAATGCAAAGTAGTGATTCGCTAAACTTCATAAAGTTATACTTTTATACAATAGTTTGACGAAAATAATTATGTTAAGTAGTTTTGTAACTGAATACAACATTTTGAACTAAACTATTGCATGTGAAGGTTCACATGAGTTTAGAATTAATTATTCACATTTTCACAGGTAAACTATCAAGGGGCACAAATGTCGGCCCTAATCAACACCGACATTACATGCGAGACTCATGCGACACAACTTGCTTATTTAAAGAGGCAGAGTGAATAATAAATACCTGTCGCTAGAAATCTGTAGCATAGAAATTCATTTCGTGACAACTGAATTTATATCTTAATTCAATTTTGCTTCTAAAATATTTTTAGAGGTTCGAACTCAAATTAATGTAAGTAATCGTTTTTTACACAACGAGTAGTTGCCCAATTTTTATTGTAGAAACGATTTCAAAAACAGTGCAAATTTTATTAAAAGATAAATTTATATTTGAAACTAACGATAAAGCCAACATGTAATAATAATATAGTACTTCCGAACTAATAACCGTGCGTCGCGCTATTGGAGTTCTCGTACTGAAGAGTATTAACAACAGCCTACAGCATACGTACACCCATACAAAATGTATAATAAAAATTCACGATATAATTCTCGATTAGTATAAATATAACTAAGCTCAGCTAATTTCGTCTAAGTAATGAACGTTGGTAATGGACGGCCATATATTATCCCAATACTGGTTAGTATAGTTAAGTAATAACAGATAACGATCATTTCATTAACCCTAGTAATTTAGGTTGTGTAGGTTCTCAGACAACCTAAGTCTCAAAGTCTAGTAAAAGTGTAATTACGAGTAAAGACCGCTAGTATACTCAAAAGTTAGGATCATTATACATTTTAGAGTATCTTATAAAATGCCAAAGATAGTGCCTATTTATGATGTGCTAAATGAGAGATATCTTTAAAGCTGATAACATTAGTGTATGACCTTTTCAGATTATTCGCCTGTTGCGTAAATCTGAATGTATACTTGTACATACACACTTATGTTTATAGTTCGCCTTTTCCCTCGAAAGCGATACAGACGTAAACTATAGCATATCATGTACTGTGACCATATATTCAATTTGTAAATAAGGTCTGCAACTAACCGGATTTCGTTGTAATTATTCAATTTATGAACCATGTTAATAGTAGGCACTAACAATGGTTTAATATGCATGAAACACTGCTGTAGCGTAAGATGTTTGTCACAGTAATTGTATAAAGAACACTGAAAAAGAGAGACCCCGAATATTACAAATATAATTATTTACATTGGCCTTTAAAACGTCGGTAAAAATGCTGCGTAGACAGTCAACATTTTTAAGTATCTGTAGAGCTTATAAAGCTTCAAGCTTTTAGAAGAAAGGGAATAACCGATTGGGATTAAAATAAGTATTCAGAACTGTAATCTCTACATAAAAATCAAAAGGAAGTCGTGATTAAATTGTCTTTGAAGTAAAAACTTGAAAACTTCGAAATGCCTTTTTAAATTCACCGTTGCGTTGACTTAGGTCGTCAAGTTTTAATTGGATCTTGATGTTGGAAAATTTAAAGTTGCTTTGGTGGATAAGTTCAAACTAGCTCAGAAATGAATATGACAGAAGTTGTACCACAGACTTTAAGTACCAACCTGCTTATACGTATATTTAAACATGCAGCGCCGTGTCCAGACAAGTTCTATATAGAAACCGGCTAAGTGCGAAGCGAGGGTTCCGTATCAAAAAATGGTAAAAATTACCTATCTTGTATGGCAGCCCCTTTATTTTTAAGAAATAAAACTTATTATATAGCTTGTCTAGAATCTAAAATTTCTATTTTTTTATAGACTTATTAGACAAAGCCCAACCCAGTTCTAGACGACTTAGAATTCTGAAATGTAATAGAAATGGGATATTTTTAAATGCACATCTGTTTAATTTTTCTGCACACTAGGTGACTCCACTAATTTACTGGACGCAAACCAGAAAATCAAATGCTGTGCAAAAAAACCAATTGAGAAACTAAACATGTCCTACTAAAAAAACCAAAATTTTACACAAAACGAGATGACCTTTTTTATCGAATTTAAACCAAAAATTTCGTTCGTACACCGGATATAAGATTTGCTAAACAAAAATACGAATTGCTTATCAAAAATACTAACTTGCACTCAAAATTTTACAATCTTATAACGGAATAGGTTAGGTTAGGTTAGTTTTTTTATTTTTTTGATTAATAAAATTTAATTTTGTAAAGATGACTGATTAAATTGGGTTTTTCATTAGAATAAAAGATGTTCGTAAAAGTAAATTAGGCGATGTTTTTCATAAAAAAAGTTTTAATAAGTTTGTTGAGCTAAGGAATTTTTAGATATACGATTTTGATAATAGTGATCTGTTCAGTAAAATAGTTCTGCAAACACCTTTAAACAGTATATTGAATTTGACTTGTTTAGTGTGCATAATTAGTGTGCAAGTCAGTATTTTTGGTTTAACTTTGTAATATTTTGTTCGAAAAAAGGGAATAAACAGATATCGATTTAAATACATGCCAATAGAAATTAGCAGTAATAGGGCAGGAGGTTAGCAGCCATGAGTAATGCTTATGAATAAATGCTGTCAGGGGCAGAAGGCACCGCATCATAAGCTTTGCCGGGACACACGACCCCAGCTAGCCATTTAAAAGCTCATTATGTACTATTATTGTAATTGACCTGCACGTAGAGGTCATAAATGGAAACAGACTCTTGATTTTTAGAAAAAAGTGTACAAGTATTAATATTCGAAGTCTGCTACACATAACACAAGCAAATTAATTCTAGCTTACTTTCGGATCGGATAGCGTTGTGAAGAAATGTCTGTGAATATTTATTTTATTTTCTGTTATTGCTGTGTAGTAAAATAAAAACTTCTCTGTATTCTCTGTACAACGGCAAACGCTGCCAAATATGTATACCTTCCCCACCTATTGAGCCCAGGCGTTTCAGGGGGAAAGTGATTTGAATAGGAGCTATGAATATTATTACCTATGAATATTCATACCTCCGTCAAAGATTTCGGACAGTTCTCAAAGATGAAGAATAGCAAGTAGGTACTGCATAAACAAAACTTTTTTATTCACTGAAGTTGTACTGTGAATATAAAATATTACCTTTACAAGACTTTTTTAATAAGCTTTAAACGTATATTACTAAGATGTTATAGGTAGGTACCCATAATGCGAGAAACATACATTCTAAAGCAGTTTCTTTAAACTATTGCTCAAGAGGATTACATGAAAATCACATTTATAATGTATGCATGTGGGTAATTCCATAATCTCTGAGTCATAATCCACACCAATGGCATCCTTAGACCCTTACACGTAAATATACATACCTAATTCAGGACACACATGGTAAGCCAGGCATGCGTAAGTAATTCTTGTTTGAAGATGGTTACTTTGAAGTATATAGGACTATTCACTACTTCGCCGGCTGGGCGTTTATGTTAACAGTCTGGTTAAACTTCTTTGAAATAGTTATACTGAGAGGTCTAACTTCATTGAATATAATTCATATAATTTTGTATATTATAGAATACCACAGGGCGGAAACTCCATACAAATAATTCGTTTTCAATCCTGTCCCCTATACTAAAAACACGTTATGTTTGTACAGAGCTTAATTTTATTGTGTGTGTGACCACTAAAATTAAGCAAAACGTTACCTCAAAATACCCTCCAACTATAATGATAGTTGTGGTGGGGGTGGGGAAACTTGCTCAATGAGGGGCAAGGAGTTGCCTATCTGTATGAAATAATATTATATTCTCTTTGAAAATACTATAAACAAGAAAGTGGCATTTCTCTTTCGTCCAAAACGATCAATGGATAAATATGATTTTTAGATAGAAGATTTTGTTTTAACGTGAGGGAAAATCCTTCGTGGATCCTATGCCAGACTCCTATCGACTAAATAACCTCACGTAACGACCAACAGCTAACGGTTGGGAGCCCCGGGTAAGCCCTCGGAAGGACGTCCCAGGAGTCCCAACAGACCTACGACTACACCATTTCGGCCTCGCTGGGGAGGTTCGGGTGATATCCCGCGTCTTTGGGGGGTTTTCGGGTGTGATCCCGATTCTTTGAGGCGTGCGAGAATCCCTCACGTCACGCTGCCGTCTAGGTAGGACTTCTTTTGATTTATTCTTATAAGTTGTAGCCACCTAGCAAGGTTTGCATCCAAAAGAAAATAGAAAAAATATCTTATCTCATATCGGGTCAATTTGATATGGCAAGACAAAGTTCGCCGGGTCAGCATTATAAACATAGTCAACTAATTTCAAAATGTCTGTTGCCACTACTATACTATAAACAATGATAGAAAAGTAATAATTTACATTTAAGTTGTGGCTACATCAAAAGAGCGAGAGAGAGAGAGAGAGAGAATAGCAAATGAGGCTATTTTCACATCATATTATGGTCAGCAAAACGAGACAGTGCATCGCGATAGGAGTACAACGTACTATGCTAATGAGCTGTTGAGTCTGATAAAATCTAATTTATGAACGCTGTGGCGCACTGATAGTAATGAGACTGGTACAAAAGCCCTGAAAATATTTTCAGAAAGTTGAATGTATTACAAATTATTTTATTTAAAGTTTTGATGTACATATTTGGTGGCCATATTATATTGTGAAAACTCGTTGATCAAATAATTATTATATTATAAAATTAAAACAAAATGTACCGATTTGTTTGAAATTTGAAAAAAATATAGGAAATGACTTTTTACTTTAACACCTAAAAGTACAACTAACATCTTAATTTTTTTAATAAATAAAAATATAAATTTACTTTCCTGATAGAAAATTTTGTGTTTACTACCTTTATCATAAATGATGGTAAACACAAAAATATGTTAATCTCAAACACTTCTCAGAATCAAAATATTTTTGTTGTAAGTAACATTTTGTTTACTTGTTTTATTTCCCCCTTGCTTACCTCCGCTACTCTGTTGTAATGTATTTCTGTGTTGCCAAAGTTGATATTATTACGACTTTAGTTTACTAAAACTAGGGCAATGGAAATTAGGGCTGCTGTTGGAATAACAAAGTTATAAACAAGACAAAATACAAAGTCGATTTCTAGCTTAACTCTTTGATACTGTGCTTAATCAGTGACCTAAATTTGAAAAAAAAAGCTGCTTAAGAAGATTTAATGCATTGTTGAACTTCGTAAATACCTATTACAATAAAAAGTATTGAGTTTAGCAAATCATAAAGTTGTGTTCTACAACTTCCTATTTTATAGCAAGAAATAATAAAGTACACTCTGCTTAAATTGACTTGGGGGAGGCCTATGCCCAGCAGTGGGCGTCAAATCGGCTGAGATGATGATGATGATGATGACTCTGGATACATAAGTAAAACAGGCAGGCTCTGGGTATAAGCCAGTTTGATTGGAGCCGTTTTGATTTAAGTATGGTACATTAAATGATGTTATCAGAAATGTTTTAAACAGATAGAGTACTGCCTGGAATAAGATATAGGCCATAATAGGGCAATAGAACGAATTATAATGTCCTATGCAGGTTCCAATTACTCTCAGCAATGGAAAATGTTGGTTGATAATGGAAAGATTTTATAATCATGAAATTTTATACTCCTGATATTCTAGCAATTTAAAAAGTTGTTACCTTTATTAAGATTTACTTAGCTATCAAATAAACAGCAAAGGTTTCCTATACAAAAAAAAATCACCCCTAAAATTGATTTGATCCTTGAGGGGAGGTTCAGATTAAAATCTAAGCACAGTAAACTGGCAGTTTATCATTTTTGGAGTTCTGTACCCGAAGGGTAAAACGGCACTTGCCTTTAGCTGATTTTTTTATATCTAAATTGTGTTCACAAGGTGGACGTTGAAAAGTAATATCATTCACACACTGAGGGCTTTGAGAAAACCTTATTAAAACCATACTTCACAAGTTATTTTGCTTGATGGTATTGATTTACGAACGATTGTCGTGTAACTAGTTTAGGATTAGGGATTGATTACTCTCTACCTTTTGAGAATGAAAGTACAAAGATAACAATGGTAATGTTATCTTTTACATAATTGTTTACAAAACCACGTCAAAGAATAAAGTAGCTATAGGAGCACAAATTTACACACATCTTATACACATACCTTTAACATTATAATGTAAAACCTATTCGTCAAATAATGCTCCCAACTTTACCTCATAGTTTCACAATGGCACAATACACAAGAGTACCTACATTGCTTGTCAATTCCTTGTGGACCGCACTGCAGTATTTGAATTATTTATCAGTTTCTCTTGTGTTATTTCCAAAATCAACTGTGTCGAATGGAGTTTCTTATTTCTGGCGATGTTAGTTTACTGTTTTATTGAACTTTTCAACATAAGAACTGCTAACATTGTTATAAATGTATTGTTAAAATTGTTAATGTCCAATGTCATGACAGTTCAGAGGCCTCCGAATTATCTTCTTAATAGAGCTTTTCGAGCCATGTTTTTATAAGTAGGCTCCGAGTTAACTGAAATATGAGGAGATTTGTTGAATAGTGAACACAAACCTTTTTACTACGTTGATAGACAATTTATTTTTACTGTGCTGTCATCGCTACTTTGTTTCTTCTGCCTATTGTCAATATACATTGTCAATCTTTTCTTATACAAGCCACCAATAAACTTTCATGGTAGCAGAGCGTGGTTGTATCTCCGTGTTTACAAAAGAATTAGTGGTGACTCCGTACAGTATAAAGAAAAGTCCGAACAAAATATTTCGGTGTCGAAAAAATTCTACCGCATAGCGGCGTAACAACCTTGAGGTTAGTCAAATTTGTAGAATTCGTAAAATTGAAAAATGTCTACAAATACGGCATTCAAGATACACAAACTTATTGGTCGTGAAAATTATGCGAATTGGAAGTTTGCCGTAAAGGCGTACTTAGAGCACGAGGATTTATGGCAATGTATAGCAGCGGACAAAGTCGATCCCACCAAAGACGTCAAAGCAAAATCAAAATTAATTTAATTAGTTGATGCTATCAATTAAGTTCATATTCAGGACGCGACAACTTCAAAAGAGGTCTGGTCAAATTTGGAACGTGCTTTTGACGATAATGGGTTATCACGAAAAGTTGCTCTGTTAAAAGATCTTATCACGACAACGTTAGAATCCTCGAAAAATATCGAAGACTACGTAAATAAGATAATGTCATCAGCCCACAAACTGAGAAATATAGGATTTTCCGTCGACGATAAGTGGTTGGGCACACTTATGCTAGCGGGTTTGCCGGACATATACAAACCCATGATCATGGCAATAGAGAGCTCCGGAGTAAAAATTTGTGCAGACTTTATTAAAACTAAACTGCTGCAAGAAGTTCAGAGTTCCGAAACTACTGCATTTTACTCATTTAAAAAGAAAGCTCATGAAAAGCAGAACAATTTGAAATCAAAAGGCCCACGGTGTTTCAACTGTAATAAATATGGTCATTTAAGTAAATATTGCCGTACAGTCAAGAAAACAAACAATAAAAATGATGATAAAGGCTTTGTAGCAGCAGAGGTACGAAATTGCTTCCCGTCCCGGAATTTGTTATTTTCGTGGCCGGTGGGTGCCTGCTTGCACACACATACCCACTACAGCTTTGCGCTGTAAAGTACCTACCAACCATCACCCGGGCGGCGCGGCGCGCGGCGTTATTAGTTAAAGAACATTTTTCATACTTCGGGGACACCAGTCTTGACACAAAAAGATTATATTTAAATTAGAAAATTGAGTACTTGACCGCCGCATCACAAAATAAAAGCTGTCGTCCTTGAGATTTTATGAACGGATGTCGATTCGTGTGGCGTTACTTTGCTGTATTGAACCTTGTTGCGTGCAACATACGTTTATATTTTGAGGGAAGAGATATCATCGAAATATGATGTCTAGCACGGATACTATCTCTCAAAGAAGTAAGCGGCAAATTTCACGTAAAAATGAAGAAGAGAGGAACAAGGAAGGTAATTTAACTGGTGAAGGAAATATAATAGGATTATCAGAGGAAAAAATTCGAGAAATTGTAAGACAAGAAGTTACAATTATTGTTGAAAAGTCATTGGAAACATTAGTTATGGGAGTGTTGAGTAACTTTGAGAGAACTATACATGAACTAAAAGATATAATAATGGAATGCCGTAAGGAAAACCGCTTACTATCTGAGCAGTTGTCACAACATGATAAGAAAGCGGTAAAGAAGCAAAAGGAAAAGGAGGATATTTCGCACCAGCCAAGAATTGAGGTAAATAAAATATCATCGGTGCGTAATACCCAGATGGCTAAAAGTCAGGAGAAGCTATGTCCGCAATTATTGAATAACCACATGGAGGAGGACAGAGAAAGCTCACAAAATACTCAGCAGTCAATAGATTCTAATAAGTATGATTTATCAAGTGAAGCTACCCAAAAGAGTCAGCTGGAATGGCAAACGGTCTCAAACAAAAAACGAGTGAGAAAGATCAACAGGCCATTGGTAGTCAGGGGTGAGAATAGTCAAATAAAAAGTCTTCAGGCTGTAGAGAAAAAGAGGTATCTGCACGTATGGTCATTACACCCCGACACGTCTGAAGACGGTATTGAATCCCACGTAAGGGAGATATTATGTAACGAAAACCGTAACATCTGTGTGGAGAAAATAGTACCGAAAACTCAGCGTGACTATTCATCATTTAAAATTGGCATTCCCGAAAGTGAATACGACAAAATTGCCAATGCGGAGGTATGGCCGGTGAATACTCGTTTCAGTGAGTGGCTTTGGTTTCGGAGTCCCCGCAGATTCACCGAGAGAAAATAAATCTGATTGTTGTGTTTACCTGTACTACCAAAATGTGAGAGGATTACGTACAAAGTTAAAAACATTTTATAAAAACCTTCTAATCTCCGGGTCACATTTATTCGCAATTACTGAAAGTGGGTTGAATACATCTATACATGATGGAGAGCTTATACCAATGGGCTACACCGTGTTACGCTGTGATCGTGATGATGGGCGGAAGCTCGGAGGAGTGTTGCTGGCCGTAGCGCCTAGTAGCGGTCTTGAGCTACGCCGAGTATCCCTACCCGGCGGCGACACGAACTTGGACGCTTATTTGTTTGAGATTGTCTGTGCGACTGTGTTTCGTAAAAATAAATTCTTGTTTCTGTGTGTTGTTGCGTACATTCCGCCGGGTACTGCCGAGCGCGAGTATATGTATATGTTTCATTTGTTAGAACAGTTGTGTGTACAATATGAAAAAGTAATTCTAGTTGCCGACTTCAATATGTACTCAACTAATCAGGATATACAATGCTATTATGAATATTTCGTAGCTTTTTGCGGTTTTCGAGAATGTAATAATGTTCTAAACTGTAATCACCGCATGCTTGATGTTGTGTTATCAACATTGCAGGATGACGATATCGCCGTACGGGAGATTACCGAGCCTTTGTGCGCTATTGACAAGCAGCATCCGCCGCTGCATGTGAGCATCTGCCAGCGCGTGCGCACCGTACTGGCGGCGTCAGACGCAGCCCCCTCTAGCACCGCCCCGCCTTCGTCCGCCTCTCACCGTCCACTGTGGAACTTTGCTAAGGCAGACTTTTATCGTATGTACTCGGAGTTGGCGGGGACGGACTGGAGTGCGTTGTATGAAACAAGCAATGTCGACGAAGCGTATGACACATTTTATTCAATATTTGATAGGATAATTGATGATAGTGCTCCCAGAAAAATACCTAAAGCCTACCTTTCTCGTTACAGTTACCCCGAATGGTACACGGCGGATATAGTGAGGGATATAAAACAGAAAGCATATTGGCATAAATCTTATAAGGCTAGTAGACGTCAGCTAGATTACAATAAATTCTCTTATTATCGGGCATTGGTGAAATTAAAAATACACAACGCGTATGAGGTTTATCAGAATCGTATTGAGTCGCAATTTGCGGAGGAACCGGGATCGTTTTGGGGGTTTATTAGTCAGAAACGTTCGAAAAGAAATAAGACCAACATTACGAAAAACGGTGTTCCACTATCGGAACATGAGTGCGCGCAGGAATTTGCAGACTATTTTCACTCGGTCTATGGGGTGCGGGCGCCTCGCTTGGATGCCGAGTTGGCGATGAAGGTGGTGCCTGAGCGAGGCGCACGCATTCATGTCGGGCAATTGTCATTAAGGGAAGTAAGGGGAGCGCTTGCGCGTCTTAAACCTAAGCGGTCTACGGGACCTGATGGCATACCTCCTTACATAGTGAAAGACTGCAGAGCGGTAATGGCGAGGCCCCTTCAACACTTATTTAATGTTTGTTTGAGGGAGCGGCATTATCCTCGCGGTTGGAAGATAACCAGGGTAACGCCAGTTCCTAAGGGAGGTTGCAGCGCCGAAGTAAGTGGATATAGACCAGTGGCGATATTGTCAACGTTTGCGAAGGTTTTTGAGACCGCTTTATGCTCTATTATAAGTTCGCAAGTGAGTGTGCAGTTCAACGACGCCCAGCACGGATTTCGAGCGGGTCGTAGCACTGATTCCAACCTAATGTGCCTCATGAACAAAGCTACTCGCTGCCTAGATGCTGAGGCGGGTGCTCAGCTGGATGTCGCATATTTTGACTACCGAAAGGCCTTCGATAGTGTTGATAATGACGTTCTTTTGGAGAAGTTTGCGATGGCTGGATTTACTCCGGACCTCTTAAAATTCTTTTCGCATTACCTCTATGATCGTCAGCAGTATGTGGACTATGCAGGACACACTTCAAACCCTTACAAAACGTTGACAGGTGTAAGTCAAGGTTCCAATTTAGGGCCACTGGAATTTATCATCATGATAAATGACTTACCAGAAGTGGTCAAATGTGCGGGCTGCCTACTGTTTGCCGATGACTTAAAACTGTTCTACCAGGTCAAAAACGAACGAGATTGTGAGCTTCTCCAACAGGATATGGACCGGGTAACTGAATGGAGTCTCAAAAATAATTTACACTTCAACGTCTCCAAGTGTAATATAGTATCATACACCCGCGCGAAGGAGCCTATTCATTACACTTATACAATGAAAGGGGAGATCATTCCGCGTGTTACCTCGGTGCGAGATCTTGGGGTTTTATTCTCAGCAGACTTGTCATTTCGTGAGCATATAGTTAAAATTTGCGCAAAAACGTTTAGGAATTTAGGATTTGTAATGAGGGAGACTAGATCTTTCAAAAACACTGTGGCCGTGAGGTCCTTGTATAACACGTTGGTCAGGAGTACACTGGAGACGAGTGCTATCATCTGGAATCCCTATGAAGTCAAATATAGCTCCATGGTAGAGAAGATGCAGAACAAATTTACACGGTATTTATATTTTAAACAATACGGAGTATACCCATGTTACCCACTTATGTACCCAACTCTCTTTGTTATAGGAATGGTTGGATACTATAAGCTGGAGGTGAGACGCAATTTGGCTTTGGCTAGATATGTATTTTTAGTTTTACGTGGGAAGCTTAAAAATTCTCAGATATTAGAAGAGTTGAGATTGCTTGTTCCTAACACCAGGCTGCGGAGGGCGCCGAGGGGACTAACATTCGATGTCCCGGTAGCTCGCACGAACTTGTTACAGTTTGCTCCGCTTGGGCGGGCACTTAGCATTTTGAACAAGGTATCGCAAAGCGTTGACATATTTATATGTACATTGGCGGAATTTGAAAGGGTGACGCTTCAGTATTTGTCAAGAGTCTAGTATAAGCTGTAGCTACTGATCTACTGCATGTATTTGTATTTCGATAGATATTACTAAGAGATTTGATGCTACATTGTTGTATTGGATGTTTTCTGTAAAGACAATGTATGTTAAAATATAAAAATAAATAAATAAATAAATAAATTTTGTACATCTCCGACAAAATTAGAAGATTATAAATGGTATGTGGATTCTGGTGCCTCAATGCACATGACAAACCGTATTGATTGGATGTATGATATGGAAAGTCCTCCCATTTCTACCATCACCGTAGCTAACCTGTGAAAGGTATGGGAAAAATAAATTTTATTTTAAATAATAACAAGATTCAGGTATGAAATGTTTTATACATACCTAAATTAGCCGGAAACTTATTGTCTGTCAGTGCAATGGTCAACAGTGGCTGTAAAATAAATTTTAATAAAAATAACTGTGATATTTTCAATAAAGATGGAAATTTCATTTGTTCAGCAAAACTAGAGAACAATTTATATTCACTGAACATGCAAATGGAAATGAATGCCAATTTAAGTATCACAAATGATGTTGTCCTGTGGCATCGACGCATGGGACATTTAAATTTTACAGATGTGACCAGATTACCAGAGTGTACAGAGGGAGTGAGCCTGTCTTCAGAGAAAGTAAATGGACCTGTAAAGTGTACTACGTGCCTGGAGGGAAAGCAGTCGAGAGCACCCTTCAACCATGTCGGTTCTAGAGCATCAGAACTGCTTGTTTTCCTTATACTCCACAACAAAAGGGTCTTGCTGAGAGAATGAATCGCACCCTTGTGGAGAGAGCTAAGTGTATGTTATTGGACGCAGATTTACCTAAACCATTCTGGGCCGAGGCGACTGCTACTGCGGCGTACATAATAAACCGCTCGCCTACTATGTCTATTAATAAGAGGACTCCATATGAAATGTGGACAGGCAAAGTGCCCGATTTGTCCAATATGAGGATCTTTGGTTCCAAAGTCATGATGCATGTCCCTAAAGAAAAAAGAAAGAAATGGGACCCGAAATCGAGAAAAATGATCTTTATAGGATACTGTGACAACACCAAAGGATACCGTCTTGCTGAACCTGAAACAAATAGGATTATGAAAAGTAGAGATATTGAATTTTTGGAAAGTCTTAAGAAAAATAATAACATTTACTTACCGTGTGAAGTTGACAGCTGCCCCGAAGTACCATCAGCACCAGTTCCGACTCCTGAACCTGAAAATAAAGAACAAAAATCAGAGCCGACAACTCTAAGTGTCAATGAGACCTCCGATGAGTACGAATCAGGATGAGATCTAGATGAAACCTATATGCCTAGCAAGCCAATAAAGGATATTCAGGAAAGAAGCATAACCCTAAGACCTAGGACCAAGCCTGGAACAATAGACTCCAGTATGTCTACTTACTTATGTCCATTTAAAAATCTGAAAGATCCTGAAACAGTGAAAGAAGCTTTATCCTCTGAAAATGCAAATAACTGGAAGACTGCAATGGATGAAGAATTCCAATCACTTTTAAGAAATAATACATGGATTCTTACAAACTTACCGCCTGGAAAGAAAGCTCTTCCTTGTAAGTGGGTTTTTAAAACAAAGACTGATGAAAATGGAACTGTGAACAGATATAAAGCTAGACTTGTGGTCAAGGGCTACGCACACAAACGAGGTATTGATTACGACGAGATAATTATACTCTCCTGTAGTCTTCTTTAAGTTACTTAGTTGTACTTGCTGCAAAATTTGATTTAGAAATTGATCAAATGGACGCCATAGCAACATTTTTACAGGGAGATTTTGAAAATGAAATTTATATGGCACAACCTGAATCCTATGAAGAAGAAACAAAAGTTTGTTTGTTAGAGCTTGGTCTGCGAAAGGACTACCCTTTAACTATTTACTGTGATAACCAGAGTGCAGTACGTTTAGCCTTAACTGATTGTTGTAAGCCTAAAACCAAGCACATTGATATTAGGTACCATTTTTTAAGAGTAATAACGTTGATTGTAAACATATTAGTTTTGTTAACTATAAAGGTTGTGATATGGTTGCAGATATTTTAACAAAAGGGACTACTTTTACCAAACACTTGTATTGTATAATGAAAATGGGTTTGCATTCTAAGGGGGGTGTTGAATAGTGAACACAAACCTTTTTACTACGTTGATAGACAATTTATTTTTACTGTGCTGTCATCGCTACTTTGTTTCTTCTGCCTACTGTCACTGAATAAAGCATTACGTAAAATATTAAGATAATCTTTTCTTATACAAGCCACCAATAATCTTTCACGATTCATGAAAACTAGAACTTTGAAAAAAAAAAGACAGGATTAGGTATAAAGTTTTCTTGTTGATTGACGAGCATCTCACTATTATTTAAATACAATTCGTCAATTGAAGTAGTGACATCGTATCTTCAAACTTTCAACCTGAAATCGGACTTTAGACGTTATAGGACGTACTCTTTATTTTTAACATGAAGGAAAATCCTCATAGATGCTATGCCGGACTCCAACCGACTAAAAAACCTCACGTAACGCCCAACAGCCTATGGTTGGGAGCCCCGGGTAAGTCATCAGAAGGATGTCCCAGGACTCCCAACAGACCCACAGCCTACGCCACTACGGCCACGCCTAGGGGGTGGTTCGGGTGCTATCCCGCGTCTTTGGGGGGTTTCGGGTGTAATCCAGCTTCTAAGGGGGGGCGTGCGTAACGCCGTTTTAGGACATACTCTATCAATGGTATTAATTGTTAGAGTAACATTCTGAAACTTATCCAAATTCATCACATCTACTCATTGTCCACGAGATTGATCGGATGATATACCTACATATGTATTTGAAGCATTTAATATTGTCACTATTTGTAACCCATATTTCACAAAACAATGACTTGACAGACGTATTACGTGCAGGTTCAGAACAGTGGTTTATAAAGGACATAAATCACAATTCCATATGCAGAATTACAATTTTAAACAAGTATGTCATCGAGGTAATTCGAAACTGACAGTTGATTGAAGTTAATAACTTTTACATTAATTTAAAACTCAACATCGTGTTGTGTAAGTTTATATAACATCTGTAGAGCGTATTAGAAATGCCATAACTTAAAGTTAAACCAAAGATTCTATGTTTAAGCTCTCAATGAAATGTCCGAAAAAATCTGCTTTACGTAACATACCAAACAATACAAACCTTCATCGAAATGAGTTAATTTTCTTACTAACTTATACGTTAGCTTATGTACGTAAAAGCTGCTCACCAAGTCAACTTTTATGTAATAAAATGCGTCACGCAATATAATCATGACGTAGGTAAACAAAGAGATTGTCATCACATAAACAGACCTATAAACATATTTCTTTTACTTAGTAAACGAAATAGCTATCGAGATTCCATAGTAAAGTTCGAAAGAGATCGCCGTTATTTATTATTAAGGTGGACGGACAGATTTATTAAGATCTCAGGTTTAAGTCGGCAGAAAATAAATCTCTTGGCTATGAAGTTTGTATTTTAATTAAAGTTAGCTTGGCAAATTTTGATTTTAAGGAAATTTTCGTTATTGAATTTAACTTTAATAATTTAATTACGTTATGCTACGGCCAGGTATAAGTTTTACTAGTAAGTGAAATCTAAATTGCGCATATAGTTTGTAATTGATCGATGCTACACCTAATTTTTCAGATGAATTCGATTGTAAGATAGACAAATGATGATTGTGCCATCGATAAGCAGATTGATATATCTCAAATTCATAAAGTCACTTTTGCAATGATTTTTTATTCTTGTAGTATTATGTATACTTCATTATGGACTACCGCAGGTCGTGACGACCCGCAGTAGAAATGTTTCAGACCGCCAATTTATAAGGCCTTCAACTTGTCTTAACGATAGTCATTTTACTGACAACCGGGGTTCATTTCAAGTTTTCCTTATCTACGCAATGGATCGTATTACGAAAGTGTTACCTTAGTTGCCTATTACGCCACCCTCGGGATTAATTAGGGTGAAGACATTTTGTACTTTCCCGTCGCCACACGGGTGATTTTTCTTACAGTCGCGGAAAAAAATAGAATAATAAGCAGTTGTTAATAAATCAGTTACAATATTAAACCTTACCTAAAATTCAGTGTTTATGCTAAGGTTAGGTTAATTGACGAGAATTAACATTCAATCAGATTTTAAGAAGTAAATTAATATTTGGATAGCAATCAAATCTGCGGTATGTAGGCATTTTCCAATAATTTTGGTAGGACTGTTGCCCTTGCAAAACTTAGCTAACCAGACAGGAAACAAACCCTTAGATTAATCGTATCAGACCAAAAATATAGGAAAAGAAAAAACGTTTTATGAAAACTGTCTGCACAAATATGAAGGGTACTACACAAACTTGACACAAAGTAATTAAAAGAGCAATGAAAGAGCGCATTTTACAGCTAGGAATGCTGCGTTATATTCTCTCTAAAGGTTATTATTTGCTTTTTAAACTTCGCTCTTAGATGCGTTAATTTAAAACGAAAATATAAAACGATGTCGTTAATTTTGTCTGTCACGAATGAAACAATACGACTCAAGCGTAGATTTTTTAATGATATGTATGTTTATCAGTTATTATAGGAAAGTATCTTAGTGGGATCCACCCCTAGGCGAGGTCGCAGTGGTAGCTGTAGGTCTGTTGGGAGTCCTGGGACGTCCTTCCCAGGGCTTACCCGGGGCTCCCAACCATAGGCTGTTGGGCGTTACGTGAGGTTTTTTAGTCGGTAGGAGTCCGGCATAGTATCCATGATGGATTTTCCCTAACGTTAAAAAAACAAAGCATCTTTGTGGCAAAAACATTTGCCGTTGATATAATTTTGATGGCAGTTATCTATACTTCATGTCATTATAATATTATAGAGAGGAAAGATTTGTTTGTGAAAAACAATAAATAAGAAATTGCTTCGTGCGATAAGATCGCCAATTGTAAAACCATTAAAGTGTTGGTAAATAAACATAAATTGTATTTTGGTGTTCCAATAAAGAATTTCTGTCTTTCTAACGATAAACTCTGAAAGTACGGAACCGATTTTATAAAACATAATATATTCAATGTTCTTAAATAAATATCATAAAAATAAAGTAATGAATAAATACCTGTACTTTACAGGTATTTATTTATTACATTATTTTATGGTATGGTATGATATCAAATGATATGGTATGATACTAAAGAGTTTAGTACATACGCCCCGTGTGGCGACGGGGAAGAGAACAAAATGTCACCACCCCAATACATCCCGAGGGTGTCGTAAAAGGCGAATAAGGGAAGACTTTCGCAAAAAAGATCCATTGCGTAGAGAAGGAAAACTCGAAATGAGACCCGGTTGTCAGTAAAATGACAATCGTTAAGCCAAGTTGAAGGCCTTATGGGTGGCTTGAAAATTTTCAACTGCGGGTCGCGGTGACATGCTCGTGTACATTTCAACACGGCAATAGGCTCACCACCTATTACGTGGGACATAAAACTATAAGGTGAAATGTGGGTAGATACTATGCCTCTGCCTACTCCTTCGGGGATAAAAGCGTGACACATACGGAGTTCATAGTACGTCACACGCGAATGAATATTAGAAAAATGTTATAACGTTACATTAAACCGTACAGTAATTTATTATTCGTTGGGGACAAATTTGTCATTATTTTCCTACTGCGCTAATAGTTGGTCTGTTTTAAACGTTTGGAATATTAATGCTGACCTTAAACATTTAACATTTTTGTGGCTGTCATGAGATCAATCTCTTAATAGTATCCGGTTATTTGTTGGGTTTGACATTGATTAATGATCGTACTGCTTGTTTTTGTAAGATTACTTTATTTTCCAAGAATTGGCCTGTACTCTCATAATAAAGAAACGTATTCTGTTTTTTATCCTTCGAAATGTATATTTTAAAGGGGAAATATTTTTTAGTTTGTGACTATTATTTTAACTGAAGTAAGTACCATTTTTTAAAATTATTTTGACTGTTGAAAGCCAAAATTGATGGATAAAGTAAAAATAGTGTGATAAGGGAACATTGCGGCATGGCAGAAGATGTAGTGACTAAGATAGAGAAAGGGATGCTCAGATGGTTTGGACATGTGGAGAGAATGGATGGAAATAGGCTGACGGAACAGATTTATGAAGCGAGAGTGAATGGGCAAACTGGTAGGGGTCGACCTCGGCATACTCAAGTCGATCAAATCGATAATCTTCTGAGAAAAGGCCAGGTCAAGAGTACCCTTAACCGAAGACCATGTATGAAGACACTTATGAAAGTTGAAGAAGCGAAAGTTTTTTGCCAGGATCGTAGAAAGTGGAAAGTCATAGTCTCTGCCTACCCCGTTGGGAGACAGGCGTGATGTTATATATGTATGTTATGAAAGCCAAGATCTTTTGAAGAAACATGGGCTATGAATCATCATCAAGGGAGACTTTACCCAAGGTAACAGAAATGTAAAATAAAGGTCTAAGGCAGCTAGTCTACTTAATCAAGTACTAACGGTTGAACTGTTCTGGCTGAAATATGGTAAATGTATAGATTATAGTCCGGAAGTTATTTTAGACTTGACATCTGGAATATTTTAAATAGTATGCTGGAACTCAAACATAAATCGTCGCGGCGCGGGTGAACCTGTGGGCATCTGCAAGCAAAAATATTATCTTATAAATGTGAAAGTTTGTGAGTGTGGATGTGTGGACGTTTGTTACTCTTTCACGATCGAACGGCTGAACGGATCTGGCTGAAATTTGATACATCATAGTCTGGAATAACACATAGGTACTTAGGCTACTTTTTATTCCGGGAATAAGATCTTACGAGAAGCGGGAACGGGAACAAATTTTACGCGGGCGAAGCTGCGGGCATGAGCTAATAAATGACGAACATTTAAACATCTTCACAAACTTTCATATTCATAATCATTTGTAGGATTTCGTTAAAACACTTTTCCATTATTGGAAGACCTTGATATGAGAATCGTGATACAGTACTTGAAAACATTTTGATCACATGAACTAATGACAAACCAGCAGATAGTAACTACCAATCTAACTGGTTATCTGCCAAGTTTATAATTATGAAAATATCTACATATTACTATAAACCAAATCCTGCAATATAAGCTAACCTAACAGCCTGCAAAATGCAAATGAGTGAACAGTTGAAAAAAAAATACCTTTAGCTATACGAATCAGTTGCGGGGAGTTTGTATGAGAGCAAACGTTTGTAATGTGGATGAGTGAACCACGTCGCTTGCTACTATAGCATTCGGCTTTGTCACTAGTCTTTTAAAATAATAGTGCAAATGGTACCTACTTAAGCACTTACTTGTTGTATTGTATTATGCCTTTTTATGCGTTGCAATGTAACATAGTAAAACATAATTCATAGCATATGGGTGTCTACTGCTGGACGTAGGCCTTTCCCAATTTACGTCATGCACAACAGATGGTCCTACGCTATGTTTCATATTATTGAAGTTCATATACTGCCTTATAATTTTAGCCTCTTTCTCTTTCTTTCTACGTCTTTCGCACATGTTCCAAGCCTGCTTTTAACTTTTCTAGTTCGTTATTCCATCTGGCGGATGATCGTCCTACCCTACGTTTGCTGAGTCGCGGTCTACACTCCAGAACTCGTTTTCCATTGCCCAGCGGTTCTACTAATGTGGCCAGCCAACGATTGTTCTGAGAGGTATGCTGTTATTTGCTGTAAATTTCAAACAGAAATTCTATCTCTCCCGATTTCACAAGGGTAGAATTTAACTGAAAGGTATTGTAAATTCGAAATACTGGATGGCACTTTTAATTTTCGTTTTGAAATCGGTATTCTCTTTAAGGCACCCATCAAGCTTTTCAAGGCCCAAGCCAGCATCACCTGCCACTCGTATACTGGCTGACTGAAATCAACTTGCAGAATAGTTGCTAAGTATAGAATCCCTTGACTGAACTTTTGTTTTTTCGCGGGTCACATGTTTCAGTTTCACATTGAATAAACTAGGTACCTACTGTATTCAAAATCTTGGTATAATTATGTATATAATTTACATCATTACTATGTAAACCAAACCTAAATAAGGCCCCCGTGTCATTGTGCCCAAAACACTAGCAGCATTCCCCCTTTAAATAGCAATACCTATTTGCTGAGCGATAAAACTGCCAGCCCTTGGGCCATCAGGCGACGCTTTCAGGCAAATTCTAAATATTGCTCTCTTAATAAATTAAATGAAGTACAATAGCGTTTGTTTCAAGATCAACATTTGCGTTGGTTGTAATAAACAGTTATTAATCATCACGAACTCGTATTCTCAAGACTCGTTTCATCAACTGCGAATGGTTGAGTCGCCTACACCATTACTTGAGTTACACACATTCATTTAGAAATGGTGTCTTTAGCCTGACGTACTGTGTAATCTGAAAGAAATACAGGCCTTTAAGGGCTTTTAGAATAGAATTATAAACTGTATTACATACCAAAATAAAACATTTACATAGAGGTAAGTTTTATAAATGTACAGAGATAATGTATAAATGTACTCTAATATATGATCTAAGCGCAAAAACATCTAAAGGCTATAAACGCTGTAAATAAAACGTTCATAGATGGTTTTAATATTTGAAATCATGTAAATAATTCGTACCTAGGTATCTACTTTTATACGAAACGTGATCTGTCTCATGTATAGGAACGGTGGAACATGAGGCCGATGATGTTTCACCTTTAAATTTTCGTCCACGCATTCACGTCATGTAATCGGTATTCGACGTCCAGCTCGTTGAAATTAAATGCTTATGAAAAGCTTAGTTTTAAATGGACAGAAGAGTTCCAGTTCCGCTCCTCTAACGTCTTTACATCACCACTTTCTATCAGTGATTGTGTGCTCTCTAGACTAAAACCGGACACACGAGTCTGAATTGCACGTGGTGGGTTCCGTACCCACTAGCGGCAAAAACTTTAAGTTGTAGTTGGTGCCGTAGCCCCCTTGATTTTATTTGTGTTTTAGTATTTGTTGTTAAAATGGCAACAAAAACACATAATCTGTGAAAATTTCAGCACCCTAGCTATCACGGCTCATGAGATCAAGCCTTGTGACAGACAGAAGTACAGCGGAGTCTCAGTAATATAATTCTGTTTTGGCTCTTTGTGTATTGAACCCTAAAAAGTAACAATTTTGTAATACGCCTTTACGTAGTCATCGTAGCGGTATACCCTAGTAATGAAAACGTTTTATTACGAAGGTTTAATTCCAACCATATGAACTCACTCGATTATACGATCAAAGGAAAGCACTTGAGCCTTTCTAGTTACATCATTCTCTCTGTTTATTCAATTCAAAGATGTCATTTACAGACCTTTTGTAATGTCTGGGTGTAATGATTGAGTCTTTAGGGTTTATGTCTCTAGAGGTTTCGTTATGAAAGCAGACAATAGCTATATCTATTCTACATTTTTTTAAATTACAGTTTCACCTCAAGATATAATGATAATGTGGTTTTAAATTCTGCAAGTTTTTTTTGATTTTAACCCTTAGAGCTCCTCGCGGCTCCTTAAATAAAAATCGTAAAGTATAGTACGTACTGGTGGCAGCTATCTATACTAATATTATAAAGAGGAAAGATTTGTTTTTTTGTTTGTTTGTTTGTTTGTAACGAATAAGTTTCGGAACTAATGGACCGATTTGAAAAATTCTTTCACTGTTGGAAAGCTACACTCTTTGCGGTGAACATAGGCTATATTTTATTCCCGTATTCCCACGGGAACGGGATCTACGTGGGTGAAACCGCGTGACGTCGAGTGGTTAGCAAAGGCTCAAAATAAATAATGAATCGCTAAAGAGACACGAAAATCATTATTCAATCATTAAATTTGTGTAGGGATTTCACAAATCTAAAAACATTAAGGTTCTACACGCAATCTATTTTGGAACTAAAATCCAATTATATTACCCTAGTGCGCGATATCAGTGTGCAAACTTCGGGATAAATCTGACCTCAATTAAGGCAAAGTTTTAACTTTTATTAATAGATTCTGTTGTAACTTGGGTTGTTTGAAACTTGTCTTCATGTTATACCAAAGGAACTCTTCGTCCTTAACGTTTGTGTTAAAGAGGTTACACGTAAATTTCATTCCTTTTTAACCTCTTATTAAAAGCCTTGACTTACTTTGTTGTAATGAAAGGCTTAGGTTTACATATAGATACAGAATTGTAAAACAAATATTTATGTAATACAATTAAACTTATAATACTTTTAGCGAATTTTCATGACTATTATCTATCTATACTAATATTATGAAGAGGATAGATTGTTTGTTTGCATGGCTTCGAAACTGTTGAGCCGATTTGAAAAATTATTTCCCTGCTGGGAAACTATGCTATCCCAGAGTGACATAGGCTACGTTTTATCCCAGCATTCCCACGCGAACGGGAAATACTCGGGATCGACCTGTTTTCATCAATCATGCTCGTATTTCAAGTAAACTTTAATCTCAATGATTACTTCAATATATCATAGCTTGATAGTACTGTACCACATAAAATATTTCTTTTATCCTCTACATTTTTACAATGGCCAGTTCAAGTTCGACGACTGTCACAGGTGTTCCATTCAGCTACGGCCGACAGATTTACTCGTCCCTGAGGACGCAATTTTTGCACGCAGACACCTTTGCCACTATAAACTTGTCACGGACAAAATATCGAAGTTAGCTAGGATTGTGATTGCCTCATTTAGAGGGAACCAATCTTTAGGTTGTTCTGAAATCCGTTCAGAGGAATGAAATTATGAAAAATATTGTAATTTATTTTTAATTTAATACGATCTATGCTGTGGAAGTGAAAATCTAAACCAAATTAATGCAATAAGGGGTATCACTAGTAAGTGGGTCGTTTATTTTATTAATTTCGATTGGTGGAGTAATGTAATGTAATGAAATTAGAAATTCGTTATTTCAGTATATTTTACATTTCAACAGTCCAATTCTTTTCTTTTGGATTTCGTACCCAAAAGGTAAAATCGGGACCTATAACTGAGACTCCGCTGTCCGTTTGTCTTTCTGTCTGTCACCAGGCTGTATTTCACAAGCCGTGATAGCTAGACAGTTAAACTTTCACAGATATTATATTTGCAGTAATGATGAGGTACTATCGAGTTCATATCTGCAATAGCACAACAACGCTCAATATGGTGTGGCGTGCATTTGGGCTGGTTTTGCGTTTACGTGTGTGTGTGTGTGTGTGTGTGTGTGTGTGTGTGTGTGTGTGTGTGTGTGTGTGTGTAATGTTTCAATGTCACCATACAGCAAAATATGATTAGTTCGTGCTAGACAAAGATAACGATATAATAATATATTCGTTTTTATAACGGTATTATTCTTTACAAGTGCGGTGAGTCATTAGATACTAATACAGTAATTTAACAACCTATTAAATGAACTGATAGTTAAGTGGCTGTAACAAGATACTATAAATACACAGTGATTAGAGATATTCGTGGTTCGATTCCAGCTTATAACGATTTTTTTTATATTTAAAACAAAAATATGATTTTAAATGTTGATAAAGTAATTTTGCATGAAGTTTCCAATAATAATTCTACTTAAGAAACATATTTTATTAATCAACCTGATATTAATTATTTATAAATGAAACACAAAAAGTGTTTTTGCAAGATCGTAGAATTTGAACCATCAATCTTGGCATTTCCATTTCATACTAGAACCACTCGGCCACGGGTTGCTTAAGTAGTAACAACGAAATTATCGTTAATATTCCTACGAAAGAACAATTTATATGTGTGTGAATTGTCTGAAAAGAAAAAGGTCACAAGTAGCGCTAGAATGTTGATGCCATAGTTACGTAGGATTGCTACTGCAGTTATGAGCTCGATAGTACTTACAATAGATTTTACATCAGGAATAATTTTATTTTATTAAGTACTAATAATAAGTAGATTAGGTGCACCCGTATTTAACTTCTTCTTCAAGTTTAATATTCATGAAAAAATATTAGGACAAATTGTACCCCAAAAAATGGACGAGCGAGTTTTTAGTCAAATCAAAAACAGGAAATAGTCCAGATGTTGCAGTTTAAACTTTGTTTAAGACGCGACCTCCCTATTGTTGCCCTCTAGATTTCTTTAAAGGTGGACGCGTATAGTTTGCAGCGACAAAAATTGCGGCAATAAAGTTTAATATTTTTAGATATTTTTTTTAAGAATCTTTGCATTATTTTTCACGATTTTGTGGTCGTGAAGTTCTTCCACTAATTGTACATAATATTTATTTTATTACGGGTTTACATTAATCTGCGCGTAAACCATGAAAGGCCGATTAATTGAGTATGTCTTTTAGAACATAATTATGTTTATATCCCCAAATACAGAGCCATGATGGATTTACACACGCAAACGTTGAAGTTTTGTTAGTCACAATAAACAGAGGGCAAGTACTATAGATAGAAAACCTATAACGCTGCTGTAATCCAAAACAATATTTGCAATCTGAGTATTAGAATCAAGAAGACATAGAAAATATAATATGTAATGTACTGTAAAAAGTGAATACTTCGATGTCTGAATATTGCGAAGGAGTATATTCGCTACAGAATGGTAAACTGTACGTACAATACATGTTTCCTATTGTCACGCAAAACGAATGATCATTACCCACACCATCTGTGGAAAATGCGCTGTTTCAGAATGGGGCAATTGCAAAAGCATCTTTTTTTTGCAAGTACCTACATGTGTGAGCTTAATTTGCACTGAAAACAAAATGAAAAGTACACTGCTGTAGGTACATGCAAATATATTCAATTTGTCCTAATAAATATAAAAAAATATATACCGACTCGGCCCAATATTTTTTTATAAAACGCACATCCACACACATAATATTTTTTATAGAAGTACCTATTAAATAAGAGAAATAATATTCACGGACGGTTGAATGTAGAACAAATACATTTAACGCTACATCATTCGTATCATTTAAGATTAACATCGAGTAAAGGCCAACAGAAAGGTTCCTGGATAGCTATTATGCGTAACAAAAATGGTCGCTAGCTAGCAACCCAGAACCATAATGATAATCGGAAATTGTGATGTTGAACAGTCAGGAACAGTTATGTCCCAAGTTCACGATTCACTAGATATAATAAAAGGATACAGTGGTGCTGAGATAAATGCACGAATCCGAGGGCTATTAACATCGTTTCGCGGATGAGCGCCGACAGTAATTGCCGTGTCGGCGTGCGGACACAAAATTTATAGCGACACTGTGGATAATTGTGTCGACTCCCTAGTTAATGTGTGGTCTTTGCGACACCTGCCAAATACACTACATCTTAACAATGACAACCACAAGACAATAGAACTTCTGTCTCAAGGGATAATTGCCCTTTATTTAAATGGAAAGAATACTAGCAATTGCAACTACTGTACAGTTGTTAACCGGCCCTTTGATACTATTATAAACAAGTATTAGAAACGCATTTGAGGAGCGCCCCATTTTGGGGATTCCCTTTATAATGTCGCGTCACAGATATTTAACCTGTGGCCTATCCTGCAACTGTGGTCAGGCAAAGCAGGCGCCATACTGTTTATAATGGAGTAGTCCCTCACCAAGTTTAGCTCTTGTTTAAAGGAGTAGAAATCAAGCCCCTTTTCAGGGCTGGGAATCTGAAACAAACTTGAGTTGACTTGCCTAAATGCATTTCATCGCGCCAAAAACTATCTTATATTCGGAATAGCTTCGCGATTTTATAGATAAATAAGTCCACTGTCTTCAAATCGCAAGATTTATGCTTACACTTTCCACGCTTCCTCTTTAATTTTTTGCAAATCATACGGTTCTCGCTCCACTAAACTAATGTTATTATCTGACTAAACCCACACGGCAGCGCCTCAATCGGTCATCGTAATAAATTTCTCATACTGAAATATTGTCTTGGTGTACTATAGACCTTAAAAAGAATTTATAAATAAATAAAGCAATATTCTAGATACTTTTGAGCAAGCGTATAAACGGATTACTAAAGGTTTCGTAGTAGGCTGCTTACAATCTCGCTAGAAAAGCAATATCCATTATCTTGGCGAGACTGTTTCGCATTGTTAGACTATTTGAAGAGACCTAGCTTACTCTGCTGGCTCACTATAACCTCATGCATTTACGTTTTCACATCACGTTTTTTACAACACTAGGTACTATACTAGGTAATATAACACCTTGAACTTATACTTGTTTATACTTACTTACCTATTATTAATGCGAAAAAGGTTTGACTTCCGGGTGGTAAAAAACCTTCCAGCGGTTTGCTTCCAGCAAACCAGGTTACTGGCAGTCGGGACTAGTAGCATTTTAGGGGCAAATTGAAATGATGTTGAAATCGATTGTCTTCTTTAACTTCAATCAAAATAAATATCGGCGAGTGTTTTGGGCACCTCTGACCGGATGCAATCCGGGGCGGGTTAATTAGTTAAAAATATTGGACGTTATATTGTATGATATTATTGACTTTTGTTTATTTTTTATCTATACTTATAATAAAATTGTTGAGGGGTCGAGAGTCGTGTATTCCATCTATACATACATATAATAAAACTGTAGAGGGTGGAAAGTTTGTATATGGAAGATATTTTGAAAATTTTAATTGTAGGGCGTTCTCTAATTGATACTGAAGCGGAAAATATAATTTAAACTTTTCATGTCTGTCTGTCTGTCTGTCTGTATGTCTGTATCCCGAATAAGTATCACGCCAAAACTACTGAACCGATTTGAATGATACTTTGTGCATTCCGAGCTTATAGTCCCAGGATGGTTCTAGGATACTTTTGATTCCAAAGTTTGGCGCGGTTCCTGCAGGTGAGGGGATGAAAGATAAAATAGTTTTTCAGTTGTAATTTCTCAACTCGTGATGCGATTTCAAATATTTTTTTAGTATTGGAAAGGGAGTACTTTAAGGATTTTTTGATTAATGTTTCAAGATTGAGGGGTTTGTAGTTCAGAAATTAGAGGCATCTCAACTTTCGCCAAACCTATAATTCAAGGGTTTCTTTGAATGAAAGGGTAAATCAGAACGGGCGTGTTGGCTTAATCATAAAAGAGCTTAATTATTAAGGCTGTTGTAAAATAATTCAGTCTGAATTGTTTTTAGAATAGCCTTAATCTTTAAGCTATTTTATGATTAAGCCAACACGCCCGTTTCACACGGTGCTTGACGAGTCTGATGAAGAATTACCTCTCCTTTCGTGCACATTATGTGACGTAAACGAAGTTGCGAGGGTCAGCTAGTGTTCTACTATGTTTGTTCAACTTATAGAACATGAGTCTGTACTTTGAAGATATTTTGAAACTAGCTGACCCGCGCAACTTCGTTTACGCCACATAAGGTACATAAAAGGACAGGTATTTTTTAACAGACTCATGGGAGCGTATAAAACTGCCTTGTTTGCTTAATCATAAAAGATCTTAAAGAGTACCTAAGTCCATTCTAAAACATCCATCTCACATTCAGAGAAATCCTTGAATTGTAGGTTTTGCTAAAGTTAAGATGTCTGTAATTCCTGAACAACAAAACCCTCTACATTGAAACTTGTATAAAACGATCCTTAAAGTACTCCCTCCATACCACTAAAAAAGGTAGTAGGTAGGTTTTGTAGTTCAGGAATTAGAGACATCTCAACTTTTGCAGAACCTAGAATACAAGGGTTCCTTTGAATGTGAGTGTAAATCTAAACTGGCGTGTTGGCTTAATCCTAAAAAAACTTATCTTTAAGCTCTTTCATGATTAATCAAACAGGGCAGTTTTATACGCTCCTAGGAGTGTGATGAAGAAATACCTCTCCTTGCTGCATCTTATGTGACGTAAACGAAGTTGCGAGGGTCAGCTAGTCTATCTATACTTATACTTATAATAAAACTGTTGAGGGTCGAGAGTCTGTACATGGAAGATATTTTAAAATTTTTAATCGTAGGCCGTTCTATAATCGACACTGAAACCAAAAATGTAATTTAAAATTTTCGTGTCTGTCTGTCTGTCTGTTTGTCTTTCTGTCTGTCTGTCTGTCTGTATCCCGAATAAGTATCACGGCGAAACTACTAAATCAATTTAAATAATACTTGGCACAATCTGAGCTTATGATCCGAGGAAGGTTCTAGGATACTTTTAATCCCTATATTTTGCGCAGTTCCTTCAGGAGAGGGGATGAAAGGCAAAATAGTTTTTTAGCTATAATTTCTCACTACGTAGTCCGATTTCAAATACTTTTTTAAGGTCTGAAAGGGAGTAATTTAAGCATTAATAATAATAATAATAAAGCCTTTATTGAATTCCATACCATATACATGATTGCTAATTCAACTAAACTAGATTTGTTAGTATGGTTAGTAGTACAATATTTGTGTATTGTATTATAATATTTATATAAACTATGTTAGTAAAGTTAGTAAGTTGTAATTATATTTCTAGGTATGGATCCCGTCTTGGGTATAGGCCTCCTCCAGCAGTTTCCAAATTTCTCTGTCCTGACCCTTGAACATCCATTCTTTCCCAGCAACTTCGCTAATGTCATCAGCCCAGCGTTTTAGAGGTCTGCCAACTCTCCTTTTTCCTAGTGGGCCTAGCCATTCGGTCACTGCAAGTGTCCATCTGGTATCTTTCATGCGAGCGACATGTCCTGCCCAATTCCATTTTAGTTTTAGGGCATGTTTTAAGGCGTCTGTAATTCTGGTCCTTGCTCTGATCATTTCATGTCTGACTTTATATATCCTTCTCAGTTTCAGCATACTGCGCTCCATTGCTCTTTGGCATGACCTTACTTTGCATTTTGTTTTGTTATCAAGTATCCATGTCTGGCAGGCATATGTTAGGCATGGCAGTAGGCAGGTGTCCATTACAATCTTCTTGTATTCTGAACTGAAATTTCCTTTCAAAATCTCTTTTTGCGCCCAGTACTTATTCCAGGTTATGTTTATTCTCCTGTCTATTTCTTTGCTATTGCTGTAGGTGTCAAACGACACCTGCTTTCCTAGGTAGACATAGATCTCCACATATTCAATTGTGTTTTCATTTACCTTGATAGGTTTGTGTAAACTGTTAGACATGATTTTAGTTTTGTTTGGGTTCATAGTCAGGCCTACTTTGTTACTTTCCACATCCAATATTTGAAGCATTTTTTCCAGGGCTGGTGCAGTTTCACTGAAAACAGCTATATCGTCCGCAAACCTTAGATGTGTTAGGTGTTGATTTTTTATATATATTCCTCTACTTTCCCAGTCTATATTTTGAAACACATCTTCCAGAACCGCTATGAATAATTTCGGGGAAAGGGGATCACCTTGTCTTACACCTCGTCTTATGGGAAACTCTGCACCTTTGGTTTCTAGTTTTTTTTAGTTTTCTAGTTTTATTCTGCTTGTGCTTTTTGAATATAGGTCTTTAATGATTTGTATGTATTTGTCTTCCACTTTATTTTTTTCCAATGTCTTCCATATAGATGTGTGTTTTATGCTGTCGCACGCTTTTGAATAATCCACAAAAGCTATATAGAGAGGTCTATTGAATTCCTTGTATTTTTCTATAAGTTGTTCTATAACATGGATGTGGTCGACAGTTGAGAAACCTGCGCGGAATCCTGCTTGTTCCTTTGCTTGATTGTTGTCAATTGTTTTTGTTATTCGGCTAAGTATGACCGATGAGAATAGCTGGTAGATGGTAGGTATCAGACTTATTGGTCTATAGTTACCGATGTCTAGAGGGTTTCCTTTTTTGTACAGTAAGATAATGTCTACTCAAGGGTGGCTACCCATGCACGACACTAAACGCTCCTCATTTTTCTATAGTTGGAGGAAAATCGCTGTCGTATTTCCTCCTCACATGTCCTTAAGCCGGAGACAACGAGATTATCCGCGGGGAAATGAAATGAAGACATGAGAATCATTAATCTTTCCCTTCGCAATCTTGTTGATGGTACTTGTCTTACTAGGTAACTAAAGCCACCTAAAGCGTTCATAAAAATTCAGCAAATAAAATATCCGCTTTCATTTTGTAGATACAGTAATGTATTTAACGAAAAGGCCAATTATACAAAATCAAATCGATCAGGATTAAATTGTTCCAAGAGAGCGATTTTTTTTTACGACGGCAGTGATCGGATCTGCTAACGAATTTGATAGGTACCGCGTATTACGAGAGCGACAACTATAGTTTCTACAAATAACTAATTTTCATAAGACTCTCCGCTCGCATTCCCTTTTAAAAGTAGGGCTCTTATCTCCCCGCCTTGGAAGTTGTTAAGTACAGTCGAATTCACATTTAGATTTTAGTACATATCTACGTAGTGGGAAAGGTAATGTAATGATATCTTCTGATTAAAACAAGAATTTCGATATTAATTCTGCATACGAAACTCGAGAAACAAAGATAGCTGCCTTTCATCTTATCTTAAAAGTGTAACTTAAAAGAGTCTTGCAGAAAGGAACTGCAATCCAGGGAACAATTCAATTTACTTTTATGGCCCGTGTTTATCCCCTCGTGAGCATCAGCTTTCACGGGAGCTAATCACCAACTCTACGCCTTGATTCGCTTATTTCTCCGTCACAAATTGTTTGCTCTTAAATCCCAGGTTTTAAAACTTAAAATAAGCTTTCTAATTCCAATCCAATTCTTATTTCTAATTTCATGCTTCATAATGACTTATATTATGATTATGTAAAATTAATTTAAATTGCCTTGCTTGCGCATAAACTATAGCAGGGCGCTACCAAATTAGAAACTATTTTTAAATTGTATACATATAATTGCCACAAGACGATCCCTATGAACAGAAAAATAAAAATAGTAACCTCTTAGAGTTCGGCACGTGCCGGATTCAGACACTGCACGATTTTCATCGGGACATTAAGTGTCTTCTCTATTTAAAACTGTAACTATTTGTAGATATTATCTGCCTATTGTTACATTTTTAAGTTAGAGTAAGTCTTACCGTATTATTTTCGTTTGAAAATCCCACTACCTACGGGCGGAAGCCCCAGGTAAGCCCTGGAAAGGATGTCCCCGGATCCCGACAGACTTTGGCTGAATCGAGTAAATAGTAACTTTGATGGCTTGACTCATTGCGGCATTGTCTCGTTCCCTTAAATCTATAGTAACGTAAACTGATTGTCAAAACTATAGAAAAGTCCCATTTGAAAAAAAAATAGTAAGTATGTGACACTGACTTGGACATGAACTCTTTTCAGAAACAACAACTTGCTACATATTGTGTTCCCTTTAAATCAGTGATGTGAGCCAACCATGAAGCTAACCTTGTTTGAAAAATTGCTCTCCAAGGAGATCCCGAGACTAACCTTTTTCTTTTACACTTCCCTCCGCCTAAACTACAATTCTCTCAATGTACTTTCCACAAAAGGTCTTTCGGTATTATGTTTGAGGTCGTATGAAGTAGGTACTGGGATTCGCAATATTACATAAACACACTGATATTTTTGACGCCTAGTGCGTATACTTATAGATTTAAAAAGTAAATGTATGTCATTTGGAATTTTTTTTTTTTTATATATATATATACTACTTAGGTGGCAGACAAGCTTACGGCCCACCGGAAGGTTGGTAACCGTAGCCTATAGACGTTTGCAACACCAGAGGCGCTACACACGCGCTGCCGACCCGGGCGCAGGTTGTGACGACCCACAGTTGAAATTTTTCAAGCCGCCCGTAAGGCCTTCAACTTGGCTTAACGACTGTCATTTTACTGACAACCGGGACCAACGGCTTATCGTGCCTTCCGAAGCACGGAAACGCTCGTAAATAAATGTCACAAAGTGGTCCACGTGGTGGTCACCCATCCATATCCGGCCATAGTAAATGTTGCTTACTGCAGTGATCGTTTACAGAACACTGAGTCCGCGGGGCCACGAGCGCTTCGAATATAATCAATTTGCATTAGAGTGAATTCACGCGTGAGCGAGAGGTGCTCACATCGTCAGAGCACACACAATGTCGGCTAATTGCGAGAGACGTGTCTGACTGTTGTGGGTACAGGCTTATTATATAGGTACTCGTAGTACCGCATGCATATTGCGTATACTTAACACAATCAGTCGTGATATAACCGAGTATAGACAATAGATATCCCTTGTGTGACGTCACGTGACTCGCCTACGGTAGGGAGCAAAATCCAGTTACAGCCAGTTATTGGGCCCACAACGCCTAGCAATGTGATTAGACATTGGATCAATATCAAACTAAACGGGGTGTGCTCTGAAACAATGCGGGATTATATGTGCTGATAAATAGTATTGGCTGGCGATTTTACATTGGAATTACATACGTACACTAGTCACTCTCTGATCCCCGAAGGGGTAGACTGAGGTTATACGCTTACAGTTCACTATTTGTATTTTTTCTCTCGGAATAAGTGGTGAGACTGTTGTCTTGTGAAAATGGACTGACACACGTAGTGGCTACTTGCTGTTGAAATTTTCGAGAAAGAACGCCTGCAATTTGACTTAACGACTGCCATATTACTGGCAACCGGAACCAAGGGAGTGACGTGCCTTTCACAAATGGTTACCCGTTTCAGGTCCAGACTGTCAGTAGCTTAAGCTGCTTAACACAACAAATTGGTCGTTTATCGAACATTGAGCAAGCTGTGCTACGAGTGCTTCTCAACTTCATTACACTAAAGGTACAGAAATAAAAACTTTCTCTGATAATTTCTTGATATTTTACACTAAAAATAAACATATTCTTCTTTAAATCATATTTCCAAAGCGACATACTTCTAAGCCATCAGTATTTTTTTATAGAAAACTTCAATTAGAAGAGAATAATATTATGGTCTTGAACTAAAATTTAAATAAGTATTTATATTGTTTTCGAAAACTGTTGTACTATATAGCCAGGATCTCTAGCGAGTAGCAAGTGGGAAGCGGCCGTGTCTTTTTGTGAGCAGTTAATGTTCAAATTTGAAAGAGGGAGGGAGTGGAAGAGTACTGTCCTTTCCTAGGTCCATAGGAGAGACCGCGGTGGTAGTTAATATCTGCCGAGATTTTGGGACAGTCTCACGAGGCGGGTAGGTAGGGACCGTGTGGTTTCAGCCGGTTCGAGTAATGACATTCGTGGGCAATTCCCCACATAGTGAAAGGTGTTCACAAAATCATGCCGTAATATTATCTATAAAGATTTATTATAATGTAACATGCAATCACGCCTATGTACCCTAGACAATAAGTAGAGGTAAACTGCACACCCTATACTCTTGTTGATCCCTATAAACAGACGAAAATCGATAGCCAGCCTGTCATCCGAACCAATATTCGAATAGCCAGAATGAGATTACGCATTCACAAAATATGGGCTCGGAAAGACTGAAAGGCAACATAGCGCGTTTCATTCATAATCTGATACATTTGCAGATTTGTACAAGAAATTCTTTAGACACCATAAAATGGTAACATTATTGAATGATCTGCAATTGAGAATTTCATAACCCAATCCTATACGATGACTCATCGCAATGAAATCAAACACACCACGTCAAGGCCGCTGGAGACGATACGACTGGAAAAGTCTGTTGAAAAATGTGAATGAAAGTACCTTCAAGTGCGCGTGCTTTCTTTGCATGTGTGTGTGTATCGACGTATGTGTACATGAGATTTGTCAAGTCGCATTCATCGTCTCAGGAGCCAAATACAATCGCTGTAGTCCGAACAAGGTTTTATTAATAAACTAGAAATTATGTCCAAAATTTCCAAGTAAGCAACTACCATTGTTTTCGTTTCATCAATAAATCTATACCACAAGCCATTGATACCAATTTTCGGTACGCTTAAACACAGTAATTGGCCAATATCGGTTGTACGTATTAACTACTATAGGCTCTTGCTTAATTAAGTAACAGCTGCTATCGAGCAATATTAAGTACTTGGTACTCCTATTTGAGCCTATTCATCGCTTTTGATCTTTGATGTTTTATATTGCTTAATTTCGCTACTAAATTCTTACTAATATTATAAATGGGAAAGTAACTTTGTCTGTCTGTCTGTTACCCTTTCACGCTTTTGATGAAATTCGGTATAGAGATAGTTTGAGTCCAAAAGAAGAACATAGGCTACTTTACGCAAAAGGAGGGTAATGGTTTTACGCGATAACGACTCCTACGCGGACGAAGCCGCGGAGAACAGCTTGTATAATATTTTGGAATGGCGATGATATGCCCTACTATGACAGATTTTACCGTTAGGTGGGACAGTATTATTGTGGGACATTTACGCACAACGCTATTTAGCCCAAATTTAGCTATTATAAGCTTGTGCTACGGGATCTTGATAACTGATAAACGTACTTATGTATTTAGATTACATACACATTAGAATTAGAAACAGCCTACCTCCGAAACAAACATTTGTGGATCACACGAATATTTGGTCCGACTGCGGAATCGAATCCAGTCGGTTACATTACTAAATGGGCAGACAAATTTTCCTCCTGTTCACTGTAGTATGCGCATATCCTTCATGCAAACGAGTATGTAATTTAAAACGAACTGGTTACAAAAGTGGCCTCCGGAGCAGAACGTCATGAAAGCGAAATGTCATGAAAGCAAAATGTCAAAAACTTCAAAACGTCAAAAAAGCTAAATGTCATAATCGCAGAATGTCATGCTGCACTAAAGTGTTTTAACTAAGTGCATGACCGTTAAAAGCAAATATAAAGCCTTCCATTTAACATATTTTCCAGTGTAACAACATCATTTTAAATGGATATTGTTTTACAATGTTACATTTACATATTTAAATGTTCATTATTTACTTTTAGGTTAGATTTATAGAAAACTAGCTGAACCTCCGATATCTTCCTTGATATCTTAATATTTAACAAGTTAGAGGTGAACACTTAAAAAATTCTTTCAAAGTGTGTACCCACATAATAGGTACTTTTCTCTAAATAGCCCAATGACTGAGCGTTTACATGTGCGAGTTATACGGTAAATTTATCAATATACGGCTTCGTTCTACCATCGGACCGCTCGCCACAGACAGGGTGTTCATACACACACCTTGCGTCTGGAGCGTTCGAGCACGGCAAGGTCCAACGGGGTATCTTCCGCGTACGCTTACATTGAGGAATGATCTCCCTGCAGCGGTTTTACTCAACGCCTTCAGAATGGGATTCCTGTCCTAAGGTAAGCTAATGTAAGGTAGTAAGAAGGTTCTTGCAGGGTCGGCAGCGCGAGTGTCTAGTGTTGTAAACGTGTATAAGCTACGGTGATGATATACTATGAGGTGCAATAGCATTAAAATTGGTTATTATTAACGGTAATTATTATAAACCTAAAAGTTAATTATTGGTGCGCTTTGGGTTAATATTCAGCTTAAAGTTATCTTACGAAAACAATGAAGAAGAGTTGGCAAAGTATATTCTATGCTTTAATTTTGAGAGGTAATTAGATTTCCTTCTAAAGTTCGCCAGCAACTAATTTACATAAGACCGTAAACAATAACAGCGAGTGATGAAGACGTTCTTATTGAGGCCTCTACTCAACACCTTTTGAAACACTTATAAATAAATTTTTGTTTGTACCTTTTTTTTTTTTTTTTTTTTTTTTTTACGTGTGGAAATCCTACATGGATGCTATGCCGGACTCCTACCGACTAAAACCACACGATGCCCTACAACTGTCTACGGCCGGGAGTCCCGGGTAAGCCCTCGGAAGGATGTCCCAGGGCTCTCGGCAGACTTTGGCGAACACTTCAACCTCGCCTATGGGGTTCGGGTGCTATCCCGCGTCTGGGTAGTTGGTTCGGGTGTTAACCCGCTACTAGGGGAAGGGGGGGGGGGGATTGGGTACTGTCCCACCACTATCACCACTATGAGGGGCAAAGAGATATTCGCCATCGTCTTGGCCTGCTTCTGTACGAACGGCGAGCAGCCAGCCCACCGTTCTCAGGCCCCCGGTCATGGAGGTCGGTAGTCTTGGGCGTATAGCAGCCTGCGACGACCTCGCCGCCGACTGCGGAACTCGGGAGGGAGAACCCTCTCACGGTCCCTCCCCGCCACCTCTTTTTGAAGCATAACTTGCTCGCAAAAAGATGCAGCGGCATCCCACTTGCTCCCGCTAGAGACCATAGCTTTCACCATGGTCTCCAGTGTGAGAACGTCGACGCCCAGGCCCACAACGAGGTCTCGGCGCTGTAGCGCCCATGCTGAGCACTCCACCAGAGTATGCAGCGCCGTGTCCTCGCTGCAGTCATCGCAGTGCTGACACTCGGGTGTTACGTCCCTATGTATGCGCCACAGATACTTACCGAAACACCCGTGTCCGGTAAGCATCTGTGACACCCGATAGGTGAGGCTACCATGACGTCTCTCCAGCCACTCCTCCATGACCGGCTTTACCGCCTCAATAGTGGTGAGCCCCCATTTTGGTTGCTCAAGTCGTAACTTCCATGTTTCCATGAGCTCCTGGCGGAGCAGGGATCGCTGAGCCTCTATTTCTCTAGACTCAGGCCTGTGGTCCCGCTCCAGCGCCTCCTTGCGCCACTGATAAAGCAACGCAAGGGCTCTCGCTTCCAGGTCCCATGGAGGGGTCCCGGCTAGGAGACATGCCGCCTCGACAGAGATCGTGCGGTACCCTCTAATCACCCTGACGGCCATTGCCTTCAGCGGGCTATGTAGTCTAGCCACATTGCGGGCCGTCAGGGTTTCTGCCCATATAGGCGCCCCGTATAGGGCCATACTCCGCACGATCCCGAGGTATAGTCTCCTGCAGGGAGCGTTGGGTCCCCTTATGTTGGGCAACAACCGCGAAAGTGCAGCTGTTGCCTCTCTCAGCTTTGGGACCAAACTTCGAAAGTGGTGTTCGAAGTTCCATCGGCTATCGAGTACAAGCCCCAGGTACTTCATTGAGGGCTCGATGCCGATGCTAACGCCCCCTACTTGTATGCTAGATCCTGTCGGCGGCCCCTTCCGAGGCCCGTGGAAGCACAGGGCTTCGGATTTGTGAAGGGCCACCTCCAGACCCAGCCGCCGTATTCGCCCCACGACTTGAGCAACCCCTGCCGTGGCCTTTAGGGCTGCTTCTCGGTGCGTTGCACCACGCGCCGTAACGAGGGTATCGTCGGCGTAGCACGTTACGCCGACACCTCTGAGCAACGACCCGCGAAGTACTCAATCGTAGCCGATGTTCCACAGGAGCGGACCTAAGACCGACCCCTGTGGAACACCGCACGACACGTCTCGCCGCCCCGGCCCTAGCCAACTTGGGTAAGCTATGGCTCTCTCGAACAAATAAGCCCCGACAATACGACGGAGGTAGAGAGGCACTCTGTGATAAATGAGCGCCTCCCTAACGCAGCTCCAGGGCAAGGTGTTGAAGGCGTTGGCGATTTCAAGAGACACCGCCATCACCACCTCGCCCCGCGATGTAGCTTCCACCGCCAGGCTCCTGACACGCATGATCGCGTCCACAGTGGAGCGCCCCCGACGGAAACCGAATTGGTTATCCGCCAGATCTGGCCCCACACGTGTGAGATGCCCGACGAGGCGCTCAGCAATGATACGCTCAAAGAGCTTACATACCTCGTCGAGCAGCACGATCGGCCGGTACCCAGATGGTGAGTTCGCCGGCCGCCCCGCCTTTCGGATCAGGACCAATTTCCCCGTTTTCCACACCTTGGGAAACTGGCCTTTTTCGAGGCATGCGCTAATGAGCCTTATTAGTCGGGGCCCAAGTTCTTCGAGAGCCAGGACCCACGCTCGGCCTGGAATGCCGTCGGGTCCGGGGGCCGTGCTCTTGCGGGATTTAAGCCGCAGCACAGCTGCCCCTAGCTCACCCTCGGTGACTTCGGGCACGTCGTTCTCGCCGCTATCCACGTCAGGCGCCAAAGACGGAGCCATATGCGGAGGAACATGTTCCTCCGCTCTCAATGGGAACAAGGTGCCCAGAACTCTCTCCAGCTGCTCTGGTTGGAGGCTCTGGGTCAGTGGGGGCGCCCTAGGGCGAAGCTTACCTCTAACCATGAGGTACGGACGCCCCCATGGGTTCTGTTCCAGAGGGCTCTCGGGAGTTCTCTCGGGCTGCCGCATTGTCTGGACGGCGACGCCTCCGACGGAATCTGGTGTATCGACGGCGCGCGGACACGCAAGTGGCACGCAACTGTGCGATCTCCGGAGACCACCAGCACACCTGCCTCCTTACCGGTCCGGGCCTTACCCGAGGCATCGCAGCGTCGCAGATTTGCGACATAGCTCTCCTGAACCACTCCGCCTCTGCATCAACATCGACAGGCCTGTTTTTCGCCGGAATCCAAGCCTGCACGACGGCTGCCTCCAGGAGAGCCTCCCGGTTGAGGTGTTTAAGCGCCCAACGCGGTTCGGATTTGCGATAGCCGGCGGTAGATCGGGTGGAGAGGCGAGGTCGAACCGAATATATCTGTGATCGGATAACGACTCCTCCTCCTCCACCACACGCCAGCCCTGGACGCGGCGGGCGAGATCAGGGGTCGCAAACGATACGTCTACGACCGAACTGAGCCCTCCCCGCACCCAGGTTGCGACGTTCCCCCGGTTTAGAATTTCTAGGCCACGTGTAGTGACCCAGTCTTCCAAACTTCGTCCTCTGCCAATGGTTTCCCGGGATCCCCATGCCTGAGACCAAGCGTTGAAGTCTCCCAGGACCAGAACAGGGCGAGGACGGCAAGCGGCAAGAACGACGTCCAGCTCAGGGAGCCAAAGCTCAAACTGATGCTGGTCGAGGTTCGGCGAGATATAAACGGCCACGACAGCTACTCCATTATAATCCGCCGCGACGCAACCTCGACCCCTTGCAATTATTACAAGGCGCGCGGTGTCCACGGCGGTTCCCCCAAAGAAAGTCGCCTTTCCGTCCAGGTCCACTGGGCTTCCTGGGTGTACCCAGTACGGTTCAGCGATAACGGCCACATTTATGGACCACTGCGCGATGCTCTGGTACAGAAGATCCTGAGCAGCGGCGCCACTGCGCCGCTGCTGGTGAATCTGAACCACTGTTCAGATTCACCTGCAGGATGCGGATATGTGGATCCATTAATGGACGTCCATTTCCGCATCCCGCTGCGAACGTGGCCGTTCCTGGATAGCACCCTTGTCACTACCCCGTGCAGGATGACGGGGCCTTGGTTTCGAGGCAGCGCAGTCCTTGCTGCCCGCCCGGTGGTGCGCCGTTTTAGCTTCCGCTACGCACTTGAAGCAGTGCGGCGGGGCAACACACGAACTGGCCTTGTGACCGGGTTGACTACAGCGGAAGCACCGGTCCCCCACGGTAACTTCCGCTGTGCACTGCACCCCCACATGACCTACAACCAGGCACCGGTAGCACCTGGTTTCGCGGGCCTGCAGGAGCTTCACCTGCGCCCTCAAGAAACCTCCAATGAGAAGGTTCCGTCCAAATGCTAGTTTGTTGTGGCCGCTACGACGGGGCAGCTGACGATCGCGGTCCCGCGACCGGTGCGGCCGACGCGGATTTCTCCAGCTCTCACCTGTTCACGGGGGCAGCCGCTCGCCTCCACTACGGCGGTGATTAACTCCTCCGTCGAGGCCGCGTCATCTAGTCCCGAGATGCGCATGCTAGCGCATTTGTTGGGTCTGGTGACGCTGACGTCAGCTGCATCTAGCGTCTCCCTTAGTTTGGCTGCCAGGGCGTCGGCCTTGGGGGCGCTGGAGGAACCGGAAACCTCAAGCAGGCGAGCTCCAGTACGAGTTGTTTTGCACCGGAGTCCACCTGTAATTTCGAGGGCTTTGAGGTCGATAGAGGCTTTCACCTTCTTAAGCACCTCGGCGTACTCCACGCCTCTCCTCACGCCCTCCGTCGTGACCGTTAGCACGACGGCTGTAGATCGCGGGGCGCGGAGTTTCTTCGATGACGCTTTCGCCGCGGCAGCTTTGGCAGCCATTTTAGCCGCTTTTTTGGCGGCTTTTGCCTTTTTCTTGGCTCCCGCTACCTGCCAACCCTCTTCTATGTTGTGATATCCGGTTTTGTTGTACCTACCAATTGTTTTTACCTACCAATTGATTGGATTGTTTGTACCTACCAATGATCACGTCAATTTCTCATATTTTTTTTTTATTAAGGTTCTGTACCCAAAGGTTAATAACGGAACTCTATTAGGTACTGAGACTCTCGTTTGTCCGTGATGGCTAGAAAGTTGAAATTTTCAAAGATTCAAAAAACAGAAAGAAATATTTTCAAGGGGGACTCGTAAATAACAAACTTGATCTCCTGCCGTTTTTTGATATGGATCCCTCCATAGAAGAGTCCGATTCGCACTAGGTCGGTTTGATAAATGTTGACATACTTACTTCACCATCTAAACCGATTAATGCCACTGCTGTGCAAAAAACCTCCCGCAAAGAATACTACGATAGGCGTTCGGTCTTGAATCCAGTGGGCCCTATCTTTTAATATTACTAGCGGACATCAAGCGGGTTCACCCGCATAGCTCTCGTTTCCGTGGGAATACGGGAGTAAAATATAACCCATGTTAACCGCAAAAAGTGTAGCTTTCCAACAGTGAAAGAATTTTTCAAATCGGTCAGTAGTTTCGGAGCCAATTCGATGCAAACACACAATCATATCTTTTCTCTTTATAATATTAGAGATAAAACGAACGAGTTAGAGGGCTAGATCTGTTTGTCTGAACTGTAAATTCAAATACTATCGAAGACATTGTTGACATGATGTAAGACTACGCAAGTGTAGCCAGGGGCGTCCGCAAATCAATCTATATCTATACTTATAATAAAACTGTTGAGGGTCGAGAGTCTGTACATGGAAGATATTTTGAAAATTTTAATTGGAGGGCGTTCTCTAATCGATACTGAAGCCGAAAATGTAATTTAAAATTTTCATGTCTGTCTGTCTGTCTGTCTGTCTGTCTGTCTGTCTGTATCCCGAATAAGTATCACGCCGAAACTACTGAACCGATTTAAATGATACTTGGTACACTTGAAGCTTATAGTCCGAGGAAGGTTCTAGGATACTTTTGATCCCAAAGTTTTGCGCGGTTCCTGCGGGAGAGGGGATGAAAGATAAAATGGTTTTTCAGTTGTAATTTCTCAACGCGTGATGCGATTCCAAAAATTTTTCAGTGTTATAAAAGGAGTACTTTAAGGATTGTTTCACACAAGTTTCAATGTTGAGGGTTTTGTAGTTCAGGAATTAAAGGCATCTCAACTTTCGCAAAACCTAGAATTCAAGGGTTTCTTTGAATGTGAGGGTAATTCTAAACGGGCGTGTTGGCTTAATCATAAAATAGCTTAATGATTAAGACTATTGTAATATAATTCAGTCCGTGCCGAAGGCGGGGACTGAATTATATTTAGAATAGCCTTAATCTTTAAGCTCTTTTATGATTAAGCAAACAGGGCCGTTTCACACGCTGCTTGATGAGTCTGATGAAGAAGGATCTCTCCATTCACAAACCTTATGTGACGTAAACGAAGTTGCGAGGGTCAGCTAGTACATATAATAAAATCGTAACAGGTCGCTGTCTGTACATGGAAGATAAATAAGAAAAAATATTATAGGGGGGCTTTATGAACGCAATAGAACCCAAAACAATGATTTTTAGAATTTTTGTCTGTTTGTCTGTATGTCTGTATATCTGTTTGTCTGTACGGTTGTGCACGCTAATCTCAGTAACCGCTCAACCGATTGTAATGCGGTTTTTTTTATTGTGTTGAGGTTTGCTCCAGTTAACATTTAGCGTTTGTTTTATGTAAATCGGTTTAGAAATAAAAGAGTTATAACACTTTTAAGAATCAGATATTTTGAAAATTTTAATTGTAGGGGTTTCTTTGAATGTGAGTGAACCTAAACTGGCGTGTTGGCTCAATCATAAAAGAGCTTAATGATTAAGACTATTTTTAAACAACTCAGTCCGCGCCGAAGGCGTGGGCTGAATTGTTTTAAAATAGACTTAATCATTAAGCTCTTTTATGATTAAGCAAACAGGGCAGTTTCAGACGCTGCTTGATGACTCTGATGAAGAAATACCTTTCCTTTCATACACCTTATGTGACGTAAACGAAGTTGCGGGCTCAGCTAGTTCTAAATAAACACGTTCTTAATAATCTTACTTTATCAAGTCGCTTATTCAAAATTTACTCTGTTAAGTGATCGTAACATAAACTAAAGCGTTTTCATTACGAGACTATTGTATTAAGAGGCTTATGAGACGTCGGGAACTAATTAAATTGGCATTAATTTTGGTTGCGGCGAGAAGCTATATTGGATGAGAGAATTCTATAGGTATAATAAATGGTTGTGTTGTCCGACCCGTAATTTGGTCGAACCACCTAATTTAATACCTGTCTGCGTATAAATGGGAATAACAACGAGTAGTCGAGACAAAATCACAATAAATATGATAGGGTGAAAATTAGTGTATGTTAATAGACAACAGTTTAAATATAGGTAAACATTTTTAGAAGCTATACGGCACCGTTAATTAGACAGCCAAGACCAATTCGGATCTGAGATGAGCGTGAATATTTCAATCAATCAAATTAGCCTATGGCACTAAACTCCTGGACGCAGGCCTCTCCCAATTTATGTCACAATACACGGTCCTGCGCCTTCATCGGCAGTCTGAATCGTGAATTCTTGTGCTTAAAAATTACGCGGATATCTTATTAAGCCTTAAAGGGAGATCGATCAGCATTCAAAAGGTTAATTAGTTGCTTTTAAATTAATAACTTAGTTTTTAGAGCTTTCAGCTGTATTTCGTGCTTTATTTTAATGATAGTATAAATAAATTAGTTGGTGTTTCTTGTCAAAGCGATTGGAATGAAGTTTCGTTCACGAATCTTGCTGTATTGAGTTATCTGGCACAGTAGACCCCGTGGTTTCAACGATATCTCGTAAAATTGAAAGAAATGTTGTATCTAAATAAATTATGCCAACGTCGTCGCTTGATTGTTATGCATTTCGTAGCACTTTGGTTAATCCCCGTAGCAAGCGCGTAGCAGTTTCGTAGCATATCTTTACTCCACTTTGTACTTAACCGCTGCTGAACTTTGCACTATCCGCGGTGTTCCTCGCACCTAGGTGTGCTTTCAGTGCAAACTAAAAGGTTGTAAGTAAAAGTTTCGTATGAGCGGCGTAAACACACACGTGATCCGTATGCACATCTGTCCTGTCCCCAAGTAGTAAAAAGAAATTGCTTGATTAGTAGGTACTCATGTTGTTTATATAAGCTTGCATGACAGCATTACTATAATGCTGTAATGCGGTCCTTTCGGCCACGTTTGAAACCAGTTGCGTATTATGAATAATAGAGTCCGACGAAAAATTTGAGGCGTCCGAATAAAAGCTTTCATATACACACAAAAAACGTACATTACAAAAAAAAACGAGGAAACCTTGAAGTAACAGCAAAAGCCAGACACAATTATTAAAAATTACAAAGAAACATAATTATTACATATCTATATTTACATTATTACTATCTAAACTAAACCTAAATAAGGCCCCCGTGGCATTGTGCCCAAAAGACTAGCAGCATTCCCCCTTTGAATAGCAATACCTATTCGTTGAGCGAGAAAACTGCCAGCCCTTGGGTCACCAGTTGACTCCACAAGGCGCTTTTTCAAATTCTTGAAAAATTTTTGCGCACTGGGACCCCATGGACCTAGGGTCTCGACACCGACTGGACAAAAACGATACGATGAGTCGAGACCCTTATATTTATTAATTTTAATATTTTCAGCTGCTTCCGCTGCCGCACTGGCTTTTAATTTTGTTTTAGGAAGATGGGACGGGGCTAGAGTGTCAACACATGTTGCATCCCACACCAGGACCCGACCCATCTCCCACGGTATCAAAGTTATACCATCCGGTCTCTTGCCATCGTCCCTGAAAACGCCGTTTGGCTCTAAGAGCGCAGGCACATTGGCGGTGGCAAGAGCACGGCGGATGATGTCGTTCAGCGCAGCGTGGCGTGAGAAGCGGCCTGCGCTCTTTAAACATGAAAGACCATGATGCCCCAAAGTATCAACGTTAAAACCGCAGGATTATCGATGTAGAGCGCAAAGCGTGACGCCAAGTCTCAAACCAACTGAAATTCTTAGGATGTCCGGTTCCAAAAAAGTTCCGGTGTTGGCTGTAGGGAAAGCTTTCAACCAATCACCGGATTCCTTTCTACTGAGCGCTAATAATCTGGCCCGATCCGGGCTAGCATTTAGCAAGGAGTCAAAGGTTAATTTAGATTTAGCGTCGTCCCAGCTCCGTTGTAAATTTGGAGGGTGGGTAAATTTTGTCCCGGACAAGCCATTAGCCAAGCATTCTTGGCATCTGTAAGACCAGTCGTCTCATAGTCTGTAAGACAATTCGTCAGAATTTTACCTACGAGACTCGACGTGGCATGTACAGATGACAAAAAGGCTGGCAAAGCCACACTAGAAATTTTGCGGATCCCTAGCCCACTATATTTAATGGGAAGAGATGCCTGGGTCCAAGATTGTTCGCTCAGTTGTATATTGAGAATTGATTCCAAAGAAGATTTGATTAGCGAATCAATAGAAAATAAATGACTTTGATGTTTCTAAAAAGGACAACAGCGAAGCAAATAAATAGATTTGGGAACAAACATACAAAATTTCAGAATTGTGATTGCGTAATGTGAACTAATAGAATGTAGCCGATCTACATTGGTTGCAAATTTTGAAATTTTTTGTGCTATTAATTCGTGAATAGCATCTTCAAATATAGGGGATCCTAGGAGGTAAAGATTCTCTCTGCTAACAATTTTAATATTCGGACATACGGAATTGAATTTTTCAACGAGTTCCAAATTGTTGTGATTATGATGAATATATAATTCACACTTATTAAAATTTAATTCCAAACCAATTAAATGAAATTTATTTTTAATTTCTATAAGATCTAACAGAACAGAAACTGCATCACCTCCAAGAGTCCCGTCATCTAACCACGTTAAACCAGACGTTAAATTTTGACTTTAAATTTTGAATGATGGGGTTAATGGCTAGGCTGAAAATGGCTGGTCCGAGGGGATCACCCTGCTGGCAACCGACTTCAGAAGGAAGTTCGTTGCATTTGTACATTAATTTGGAAGCTTCGTGATAACAGTTAAGTAAATAGTTATAAATTTCAGGAACATTGCTTCTAATTTCTGACAGCAGGATGTCACGGTTTACCGAATTAAAAGCATTTTTGACATCAATTTTCAGCAAAACCTCACACTCACCTTTATTAAGGTAGGTGCCTAAGGCGTGGACCGCCGCTTCACACCCACCTTTGGTACCAAACCCTAATTGAGTCGGTTCAAATTTTTGTTGCAATTTTGACAAGATGTAACGGACAGAAATTTTGGATGCCAAACGCCTAAAAGTGGACCCAACAGCAATAGCACGGACTCCTCCGTCTTTTTTAGTGAGGGCAATGAGATAAGCTCCATAGATAACAGGAGCGATAAAAAATAGGCTCTATCATCAAGTGTAAGTATTTTTGCCCTTTTTTGTACGGAACCTTTCGTGCACAAATCCGACTAGCTCTTTGCCAGTTTTTAAATTACAATTCAGTTTTTTCCGCAGCCTTACTTAGAACAATATTACAGAAATTCTGAACTGCTAGAATTAAAGTTTTCCTGAAACATTTTTTTTAAACCGCGTGTTAGAAACTGCGATAGTTTAAAAATAACATTTTTTTAAAGTTATATTTCATGAAAAAAAAATTAAAGAGCATATGGATGCTGATTACACCATCATTTTTTTTTTACTTTCTCACACAACATCATCTAGCCCAAAACTAAGCTAGGTATAAACTTGTGTTATGGGATCTAGACGATTGATAGACATACTGAAATATTTCAAAATACTTACATATTATACATAGAAAACCACCAAACTTCGAAACAAATATTTGTGGACTAGCTGATGCCCGCAGCTTCGCCTGCGTGAAATTTGGTTCCTACACTGTCTCTAACCTATCTCTGTAGGTACCAAATTTCAGCCAGATCCGTTCAGCCGTTACAGCGTGAAAGAGTAACAACCATCCACTCTCACAAACATGCGTATTCGTAATAGTAGTTAGATAGATAGATTTCTGATTAACAAATTTATAATACATATTATATGAGTTATGTAAATTTATTTATTAAATAAATTACTTAATTCATTGGCTAGACTACTTGACTTAACTTCTGTTCTAAACAATTGACATCGTAACTTAGTTCCTTCTTCAGGTAGTCCCAGTCATACTGTAAGCCAACGAAGTATGGGAAAACCAAACTACGGTAGACTTTGTCCTCATAATACAGATGGTCCAACCAAGACCTGTTAACTTAATAACCATGTAAATTTCATCTTCTAAGCGTTCATGTTCATTTTAACCCTAGAACCGTACCCATCATAGACTTTAATTAACAGTACCCAGGGGTACTGGTGTACCCCGTTAAAGAAAAGATTTTTTGATGAGAATAGACATTTATTAATATAATTAACATACATAGACTTTTATGGCACTTATTTCAGTCTCACGTTACATTATTAAACAAAAAATTACCAAACTTATAATAACAGTTTTGGCAAATCTTCTATTGGTGCTCTAAACATATAATTTTTTTACATTTTTCACATCGAGTGCTTGATTTACGGTCTTTTGACCTGGGACAAAAGGAACATCTACCAGATTTTGAATCTGAAGAGGATGGAGCACTAGAAGGTCATGCTTTTTTAAAATACCACCAATACTTATTTGGGCATGCATTTTTAAGATGCATACCCAGGGGTGCTGTAGTACTCCACTCAGGCTTGCCACGATTGCACGCTAACAGGACTCGCGCCCGGCCGATTCTTCGACACGATCCCCCGTCCCCCGTAAATACGCGGAGGTGCTTAAAGATCCGTTTTAAAACAAAAAAATTATAGCCAATTTTTTTTTTTTTCAAATGTACCCCAGGGTACGGTTCTAGGGTTAATGGCTCTTTTTACTTCTCAAATGTAATCTTCGTAGAGGCCATTCCTGTATTTTACAAAGACTTAGTGAGTTTGTGTCCTGCACCGAATGCAGCCAGCACTATAGAATAAAGTTTATACCTTCCATGACCAGTCGCTTAGGACTTCTGACAATCTTTCATTCTAATGCACAGTGGACACTACCTGAAGCGTAGTTTTTCATTATTCCTGGCTAGCCATCTTTGAATTTTCTTCTTCTTTCACATATTTATTTTTTGTTATACAATATTTAAAAAATTAACAATAATATTTCCGATAGTATGTAGGTACTTTATAGCAATATCATGAAAATGACAATATTAATCGGACTGGACTTCCACAAATGTGTCAAAATAAAAAGAAATTTAAATCAAAAATAAGAGTATTTAAGGAGTATTGATATCAACTCCGGAGAAAATCAGCTCCAAAATAATTTACATTCCCTTTTTAGGTCGATAACGTTTAAATTTCAATAAAATAAGTAACACGTCTTCCATCAATTATGTTATTAATGCTATATGCCAAATTTTAAGTAGATTGGACCAAGGAATCGCGCTGTCCCATACAAACTTGACCCTCCTTTTTTATACCTTTGGAGGTGGAATTTGCAAAAATGGTGAAATTACTTTTTTCAAATTGTAACAAACAACGCTCACGCTGAATTTTATCATCGTACCATTAACCGTTTCAGCAATAATTGATAATAACTTTCTACGACTTAAGTTCCTTTTTTATTTTATATTAAGCATACTTTTCCGGGATGAAAAGTACCCAGTGTGGTGCCCAGGATATAAAAGAATAATTATACCAAGTTTCATCGTAATCAAACCGGTAGTTTTTGCGTGATGCCTGAACAAATAGACAGACAGACAGACAGACAAAAATTTTATTAATCACATTTTTGGGTTCGGTGTCGGTCTAGTAACACCCCCTGCTATTTATTTTTTTTATATTTTCAATGTACAGAATTTTCACTTCTACAGATTTATTATAAGTATAGATAATACAAATATTTGGACCGACCCGGGTGTCGAACCCAGGATCTCAGCGCGGTAGGTCACGAGGTTGTATCTCATGATCGACAGCTGAGAACTACGAGTATATACAGAAAAAAATAGGCTCTATCATCAAATGTAAGTATTTTTGCCCTTTTTTGTACGGAACCTTCCGTGCACAAATCCGACTAGCTCTTTGCCAGTTTTTAATGTACTTTTAGCTCTTTATTTTTACATATCAAAGAGCTCAGTTTGGCATTGTGTAGTATTTGTACTAACTCCGCAGGTGATCAATTTTAGATTCATTTCTGTTTGACTTGTTTATATTTCATTCTACTATTTTCTCAAAACGCATACCAAATATGATGGAAGGTAAATTGAATATGCAAAAACCCTTTTTTTTCATGCAAGCAGTTTTTCTCGTACTGGGCAGTGCGTTGATTCCTAAAGAATAATATTGACGCACTGAAAAGTGTGAACGCATTTTCTACAAAATCTGTGAGCCAGTTCAGGTTTTAACACGCTGTCGATATTAGCTGATAAAAGGCAATTTTTCACTTTAATTTAAAATCTATTTTTGTTCTTGTGGATACGATTATTTTAGATCTTTGCACTTTAAAAGTTACACTGTGTGAAAATAAAATACTTACAAAAAACATTTTAATAAAAAAATAGAACCGACTTCATACAAATCCTTAAAAATTAAATTTACTTAGCACAAAGTATATCTATCTAGGTGTAAAGTTCTCATCAACACAAATCAATCAAGCGGAAACACAAGGTAACTGCTGTAAACCGTTAAGGAATTCCCTCGGCTGTCTTTCGGTTCCATCATCAGATCGACTCCAGACCTTCATTAAATTGTAGTACATTAAAGCACTTAATCAAAAAGTTAACAAATGCACTAGTTGTCCCTACAATTTTCGGTGGTTGCCTGCACCTCAGAAGTGGCTTCTAACAAACAAAAAAAGAATTTTTTAAATCCGTCCATAATTGGGGCCGCTATCGCGTAACATACATACAAAAAAAAACATAGCGTACGAATTGAGAACCTCCTCCTTTTTTTTTTGAAGTCGGTTAAAAAACTATGAATCACAATTTACATAAATCACTTGCGAACTGTCCCAGTAATTACATACAATGGAGGCTGTGATTGTAGTTACTGAGCAAATATGGGAGATGTTTTAGTACAAAAACATGTACTAAAACATCTCCCATATTTGCTCAGTAACTACAATCACAGCCTCCATTGTATGTAATTACTGGGACAGTTCGCAAGTGAAATAATAAGAGCCACCATCGAATACCTCGTTAGTCTCGTGAGAAGTAGGTCAAGGCATGCGGCGTAAGATGTAAAGCGGGAGCGGAGACCCTCCCAAAGATAGGAATAATAGATAAAGTTACCTGCTTTTGGTGATTTTCACGAAAGAGAATAAAATATAAAACAACAAATTTCACATTTAAATACGGATCTGCTCCTGGAACATTTTTGAAGCAAATCTTTACACTCATTAAAAATAAGAAGAAGGAATGAACTAGACTATTTCTTGCTAAAATATGTTTAAGCCATGGAAGTGTTTTATGATAATTTTAAATAAATTGCCGGGACGGATTGAAATGTCGTCATAAATCAATGCCTAATTCTAAAACTAAAAATTAAACGAGAATGGGGTGCAACGAAGGAAGTTACGTTACGGGTAAAATTCATTATTCAAACTCACACTTGTACTTTTCCACTATTTAATCGTAAGTTCGTACATAACCTGACCGGTTTTGCCTAAAGCATTGTCAAAGGCGCTTTTGCCTTAGGCGAAACTGGTCAGGTTATGTCAAAAACTACGATTGAATCAGGTTACGTAGTTAGGAAAAGTACAAGTGTGAGTTTTAATAATGAATTATAACAAGTTCTATCAAGCGCCGAAAATCCAGAGTATAAATGATTACGGGTAAAACCTCGTTACAAATATGTAAGTAACGGCTAATAAGGAGGGTTTCTGTAGGTCTGTCAATAGTTCCAGGAACTTCCTTTCGACTGACCAAGTGTCTAGGGATTTACGTTCGAGGGTATTATCCATTCCTTGGCCATATATAGACTACGGTCGGTGACATTTGGTGGGCTGTGCCACCTATGTGGTATAAAAAAAACATAAAGTTATGAAGAAGTATGAATTGAATGTGAATTTGGTTGGTTCGAGTGTAATATTATCGTCGTTGGCTTCGGGATTAGGTGAAGTCTGTGGGAATCCCTCTGGAAATAAAGGATTCTGTAGGTTAGTATTTTTGACACCTCTGACATAGGTTAGTTGAGTTATCTTCATTATGTTTTTTACTAAAACAAATCTAGATTTCTGACTTGCTTAGCAACTGACGGGACTGTGAAGTGACTTGAGACTGGCGTCTACTTTTATTTGTATCTATTTTCTTATTGGATGTTTGTAAAATCGTTAGTAAACGAAGGGCCATTATTGTAAGAAAAGAAGAACCAATTCTATTTGAAACATCTAATTTAAATATAAATGAAAATGCTAGATAAATTATTTACCTTCGCATTTTAAACAATATGAAATATTTTTTTAATAAAGTTATGTAGTCCCATAAGTTTACTTGCAAGAAGCTTTCAAAGTTTTAAAATAATTAATAACTTATTAATTACGGGTTCTTGAATTCACAACTTTTGAAAGTAATTCTGAAAGTTAATATAATACTAGAGGACACCTGTGGGTCTGCTTGCATGAAATTTGGGTTTTCTGCGAACGAGTTTTCGGCATATTATCGGTAAAAAAACCGGACAAGTGCGAGTCGGACTCGCCCACCGAGGGTTCGGTACATCCATCCCTCCAATCGTCTGTCGACCCATCTGTTCCTCTGTCTGTCTGTCCCTCGACCTTTTATTTCATGAATGCGTCGATTCCTTTGAAAGTATTGAAATACACGTTTTTGATTATGAAAATTGATAATAACTAGTAATTTTATACTTCGTCTCTTAATGATCGTATGATAAAAATATATCTATCTAGGTGAAAGTTCTCATCAATACAAATTAATCAAGCCCCAACACAAGGTAGCTGCTGTAAATCGTTAAGGATTTCCCTCGAATCTCTTTTGGTTCCATCATCAGATCGACTCCAGACCTTTATTAATGGTAGAACATTAAAGCACTGAATTAAAAAGTTAACAAACGCACTAGTTGTGTCTAAAATTTTCGGTGGTTGCCCTCGATTTCTCCAGGATCCCATCATCAGATCCTAACCTGGTTATAATGGGACCACCTCAGAAGTAAACCCTATTCAACAAAATAAATTGAAATCCGTCTATAATTGACGGTGAACATACATAAAACATTGAGACCTTTCTTTTCTTTTGAAGTTGGTTCTATCAATCTAGTTGTAAAGTTCTCATCAATACAAATCAATCAAGCCCAAAACACAAGATAACTGCTGTAAATTGTTTAGGAATACCCTCGACTGTCTTTCGACTCTATCATCAGATCGACGCCATACCTTCATTAAAGTGTAGAACATTAAAGCACTTAATTAAAAAGTTAACAAGCACACTAGTTGTCCCTACAATTTTCGGTGGTTGCCCTCGTTTTCTCCTAGATCCCTTCATCAGATCCTGACCAGGTGAAAATGGGACCACCTCAGAAGTAACCCCTATTCAACAAAAAAACAATTTTTGAAATCCGTCTATAATTGACGGAATTATCGCTTGACATACATAAAAAAAATATATACAGACGAATTGAGAACCTCCTCCTTTTTTTGAAGTCGGTTAAAAACAAGCATATATTCACTGTTAATATACCATTGTAAATTTATCTCTGGAACTCTAGAGGAACTAGTCAGAAAATTAATCTTAGCTCAATTTTCCCGCGTTTTCCTTCTCCGCAATGTTTAATTGTGCAAGTTTTAATTACATTCAAACGGAATGCTCGGTACCGACAGCAACGTAGCGACGTTTATTTGCTAGATATTTACGGCGACAATGTCCTTATTAGTAACAATAAAGACTTATTTACATGTAGACAAGTTCATCATCGATTTTACTAAAACTGTTGATATTTCATTCTTATTAAATTCGGGGCTCCACGCGAAATACTTATTATGTACTTACATTCACCGACGTTTATTGACGACTGTTGATATTTGTGTACATTCTTACACAACATCATCTAGCCCAAATTAAGCTAATGTAAGCTTATGCTCTGGATGTTTCGATCTAGAACTCTATATTTTGAAATACATACTTTTTGTACATAGTAAACACCCAAAGCCCGAAACAAACATTTGTGGATCACACAAATATTTGGACCTACCAGGGAATCGAACCCAAGACCTCAAGCGCGGCAGGCGGTCACATTACCGTCCGCACCATCGAGGCAGTCTATATTATATTTTTATTGTTCCGTACCCTAAGGGTAAAAATGGAACCCTATTCATGTGACTTCGCTGTCCGTCCGTCTGTCTGTCTGTCCGTCACGAGACTGAATCTCAGTAACCGTGATAGTTAGAGAGCTAAAATTTTCACCGATGATGTATTTCTGTTGCCACTATTACAAAAAATACTAAAATCAGAAAAATCGGTGGGATTAAGGGGCCGCCATTACAACAGAAGTGATTTTATGCCGTTTTATGATACGGAACCCTCCGTTCGTGAGTCCGACTCGCACTCGGCAGGGTTTATTCTAATCCTTGCAATAGGAGAGTTCTCTCCCATTCTTGCCCCGCCGCCTCTTTCACAAGCATGACCTGCTCGCAAAAGAGGCGGCGCAGTCCCACTTACTCCAGCTGAAGACCATGGCTCGCACCGTGGTCTCAAGGGAGAGAGTGTCCACGTCCAGACCCACCACGAAGACCGGGCGCTGTTGCGCCCACGCCGTGCACTCCACCAGCGTGTGGAGCGCTGTGTCATCGCTGCGGTGCGCTGCGGACAAAAATATCATTGAGAACTTAACATAAAAACATAGGTATAACTATTTACGTCGTACTCACTAGGAAAAGTAGCTGCACACTACCTATAACTGTTTGTAACGTAATTTAATTGTTTTCCGGCACTACAAAATTATGTTTTGGATGTAAACATACTTGTACGGCTTAAAAAAAGATATAAACCTTTTTTAATACAGTTGCTCAAAAAGTGGCGTATTACAGGGACGTTTAGCGTTCGGGATGTGGGCTATTACACACTCGTGCTTTTTCTTTACCATTCCCGCACTCTTGCGTTTTCTTTCCCAATTGTCAAAATAATGTCTGTGATTCAAGCAAATATTTCTAAAAGAAGATACTAACTTGTTTCAATATCAGATTAAAAGTAATTTTAATTAAAATTTAAGCATAAATTAATATAAGTATCGGCCAAATTAAATTTATAAATATAAAAAAACTTGGCTGTATGAAGTGCACTGCCATAGTCTCTGCTTAGGAAGGTAAATATTCTTTTACGGTTGGCGCCATTTTGGATATTCAGGTTTATTATGTTTTTATTATTTTATAAAATTGCTTAATTTTTTCGCAACTGTATTAAAAATAGTTGTTCAATACAACGTGTGGGACTGTTATTTAAACTCGTTCCGACTGTCTACCCTCGCCTTCGGCTCGGGTCAACACCTGTCGTAACTCGTTGTAATAACAGAGATCCCACACTTGTATCGAAAACTACTATTTTATAGTCCCAAGTACCTATCCTAGCATAGAAAATATTTTTTGTAACATAACCAAGATTCTTATAAACTTCACAAGTGCCATTTACGACTATTTAACGACTTTTAGATTCATATCCCGTTAAATTAAACCACCTTTGCTTATCTCATAACATCTTTATGACATGGTTTAAAAATCGTTTCTTTTTGATTACATTTTTTATTACAAAGCGTTTATTGCACAAGTACTTTCAATATTACTTTTCATTACGAAGGGAGACGCAGGGGTGACAAAATGATGACTTGCAATTTTGACTGGCAGTTTGGTAATAATTTATTCCTATGGCAACTCGTGAAAATACTGGTATTCATATTTATGGCTCTGTCAGCGTTAAATTAAGATATTCCACAATATGAACCAATTTAATTTTAAACTAGTTTATAAACATGCTAAATCTTTGAAAAACATACTTATACATATATTTTTAAATATATGTACCTACCTCTAACAAAATTGTTCGAGTGTTAGTTAAATCTCACGTCTTTATAGTATCGTAGTCAGGTACTCAAACTATAAGAACAAGAAGAGGCCATCGAAAGCAAGTTTTATGAACTGAAGGCCAATTAATCTTTGTTGTATTCTGATACAACTATTTCTGAGCTACCTATAAAAAACCAGATTTTGCCCACGCATTTTCTCTACATTCGTTAGACGAAGTAGGGTCAGCGATAGCAATAAATCTAATCATAGAAAAGCTGAAAGTTGCAAATCTCCTTGTCAATAACAGGTCACGTGACCTCAGCGATGCCCTTTGTACGAGATTGTAGAACTCTTATAGTAGATTCACAAGCAATATCTATAATACCTATATAATTGAATTAATCGGCCTAGTTCGGTGGATATGAGGATACTTAACGACTACTCAAAGACTGCGTGCGTTAAGTTATTAATCCTATTGAAGTTAATGCTCACGTAAGTCATGTGAAAGGAAAAAATAGCGTAGTGACTATTGATATGATGAGGTTTGACACCCCACATTGATCACACGGAAAGTCAACCTTGATTATTTTATTTTTGTTCACATTTCCGGTTGACCTAAATCGGTTGCGATCATACAAACGTAAGATTTTAAGTCTGACCACCAAGACCTTTCTAATAAAAAAAAACTAAATGTCAAAATTCATTCAGTAGTTCATGCGACCGTCACGGACTAACTGACGGCTAAAAAAATGTTTATATCATCGTCAATATAACATACCCCACGATTTTTTTATAATATCCAATGTACACGAATACTTTATAATTTTATAATAGTCCCTAGGTAGGTATATAATTGAAATTGTTTTATAATAACATTTTCAAACAAATCCGTATAAATATTTATTCCGAAATTAACAATTTCGCCTTTATAACAACAAATAAGGAAGAGCATCTACCTTATTTGGCCGTCCATAGACGAGTGACTGGCGAGGAGACTGCCCTTCCTACCGGTTGTCACAGATACTTACTGGGCATGGTAGCTTCGGTAAGTATCTGTGGTGAAGACACCGGGAAACCACGGCCGAGTGTCAGCACTGCGAGGACCACAGCGATGATACAGCGCTCCACAGTCTGGTGGAGTGCGCGGCGTGAGCGTAACAGCGCCAGGTCCTCGTGGCAGGTCTGGACGTGGACACTCTCACGCTCGAGACCATGGTGCGAGCCATGGTCTCCAGCGGAAGTAAATGGGACTGCGCCGCCGTTTTCTGCGATCAGGTCATGCTCGTGAAGTCGCACGCTCTCCATAAGAAGTGGGATGACACCCGAAAACCCTATAAAGACACGTGATAGCACCCGAACCACCCCCTAGGCAAGGCCGCAGTGGTAGCCGTAGGCCTGTTGGGAGTCCTGGGACACCCTTCCTAGGGCTTACCCGGGGTTCCCAACTGTAGGCTGTTGGGCGTTACGTGAGGGTTTTTAGTCGGTAGGAATCCGGCATAGCATCCATGAAGGATTTTCCCTCACATTAAGCAAAAAAAGGTAGATGCTCTTTAATTAATGTTATTGAAAAATAGTCTTTAGTGGGATGGTCGTAAAGAGTAATGAAAGTTGGGCCGTTAAATTCAGCTGGAACTCACCGTATGAAGTTAATTGGATTTTTCCGTTTGCTACGACTCGTACGTGTGCTGTGTGAATAATAAACGCCTTAATAGTATTTTGAACACTATGCTGAAGATGCTCACTAGTATGTCCTTAGCGTATTTTTTTTATTTCGTAGACATTCTAATGTAATACAATCTAGGTCACAAAAGTGTGAAAGACTTTTACATTCCAAAGATCTCGTTGTTCATAGAAAAATGGGTTTCATCTTAGTTTAATACATTAGAACTATTTTTTTTTTGTTGTAGTTAACATTTTTTTCTGTTCTATATTTTACTCTGTACATAGTTAAATAATTTCTGAAATTACAGTACATTTTCACCTAGATAGATATATTTTTCGGTTCACCCGTCACTTAAAATAATGAAAAAAAAATTTTTCAATAAAAAATAAAACCGACTTCAACCAATTCCTGAAAAATTTAATTTACTTAGCACAAAGTAATATGTATTTTGGTTTATCAGACTTTATTCAATATAATATTGAAGTTAGTGCCATGAATAATATCTACATAAAACTATGGGTTTACTTGGCGCCGACTTCAATATGATATTGAATAAAATCTGATAAATCAAAATACATATTACTTTGGGCTAACAAAATTTAATTTTTCAGGAATTGGTTGAAGTCAGTTTTATTTTTTATTGAAAAATTTTTTTTAACGGTAGAAAACACGATTAGGAATACTTTGTTTGATCGAAATCGCTCTCGATAAATGAGAAATATTGCAAAAATCTTAACAAGTAATATAGATAGATAGATATATATGCTTTATTGTACTAACTACAAAATAACAAGATATAGAAATACAGAAGTTTTTAAAGTTAGATACAATGGGCGGCCTTATTGCACACAGAAATTTCTTCCAGGCAACCTTTGGATGAACAGGAACATTCAGAAATACAGACACAGCGTGGATAGTACAATAGATTTTTGTGCCTACACTATATACTTTTTTATTTAAATAAATTAGTTTAATCCTCAAAAAAACCTGTCGTAAAATACAATTTTAGAACAATATTTTACGGCTAGAATTTTTCTTAAAACCCCTCATATTTTATCACAGCAATCTTATGTCGAGAATCGAACGAAATCCGACAAAAGCGTACGCTGTAATTCTTCGGATTGCCTTAGAATTTGTCAAGGTCGAATACGGATGCCTTAAGTTCAAAACCGATACCTGCATCGTGGCTCAATTTGCTTATTTACTCGTACTGATGCCAACTGAATAGTAATGTCTCATGAAATGTTCGGAATTAAAGATTACACATACGCATAATGAACATACTGAGCTGTGCGCTTCCTGGAACAATTTAAATTAAGTATTTGATTTTCTTATCTACCTACGTAGTTATGAGGTTCTTTTAAAGGACTTTGTACTATTTTCGGACAAATAAAGTGTTTAATATGCTTATTAAACATTGAAAAAAAAGTAATTGATATGTTAAAGAAATCAGATAAGGAGAAACAGAGTATTCCAGAGCGTAATATTGATTTTAAAAGGTATTGAGTACATTTGCGTCGGTTTCAATTCTAGTTTGAACAAAATAATTGTATGATCCGAAAATATTTGCTTTCAAACTTTGATTTTTTCTATAATTCAAATGTCTATGAATTTCAGCACTGGTCTGCCATAAGTTGATTTGGTAAATTAATTGATAAATTGGTGCTTTAAAAAGAATTGACTGTATTGATAATTTTATTTTCTTTTATTTTTATTACGTTCACTAACCTTTAGGACTTCTAAGTTACTGTCATTTTAGTTCATGTTATAGTACAGTTTGCCTTTTGGCACTACAGTGTACCGTGGCGATGGTAGAAACCCATCATATACATTTTCTTCAGATGTTGCTTATCTAAAACGTGAACAACAATGAGCAAAGTTGTAAAACTTCAAATCCAAGCCAGTTGTTCATTGTTGAGAAATTTCGTGGTAAACGTACTATAAATTTTCCGCTCAGGACAAAGTTAGAGAATAATTTTCTGCGTCTCTGTTTATTATAAGCTGGGAAAGTTAGTTCAGAATCGGTGCCTGTAATGAGCTTAAGGCCTCAAACTGTATATCAGCGGCGAGCGGGGCGACTGCGATTGTGGCGAGAGCGCGGCGCCTGAGTACATACATACAAGCACAAATTAGAGAGTGTACAGATGGAAGCCTACACACTAAACTCGCTGAGGCTCCGCACACATAGACACCACTCACAGAGTTCGCAGACACGAGGTGATACATTTTCATAGAAGTTTTCTATACCGATTTGTGCGCGAGTGAGCGTAGCAGAGGGTAGGTGTGAAAAAAAGTACATACATGAGATTTCCATCTATACTATCTCTAATTTGTGGTACAAAAGAGAAAGGCGGCACTGCGCTCGCAAACAATCAAACCGCGCTCGGTGCATTTCTTATCGTTTGTTCGAATTTGCCTAATCTCTTGTACTCTGGCGCCGCGCTCTTGCCGCAATCGCCCTCTCCTCGCTCGCCACTGACATCTAGTTTGAGACCTTACGAATGTGAACTGCGCTTTGTAGATTGCGACTATGAATAATACTAGTACAATTATGTGGTTCGTTTGTTGAGAAGCTTTTACTACCTACTTTCTACGATTTCTACATTTAAATGAACCTAATTTACTCAGTTTAAATGGAACACGAAGCAAAAGCCTTTATTTAATAAGAAATTCTTAAGTAAACAAGTTGGTACTTCGAACTAAAGTCTACCAGTAGAATTAAGTCATTGTACTCAAATTATTGAGTTACGTTATTCTGTTAAATCTGTATAAGATACGTATCTTATACAGATTTATCTTCTGTAGTTCAGTCGTCCAGAATAACGTTACTCAATAATTTGAGTGCAATGACTTAATTCTACTGGTAGACTTTAATTCGAAAACCTAAAAACGACCATATTATGTGCTTCTTCTCACATGCATATTTTTATGCTGCGGCACTTTCACCATCACCTCGCCGCGAGTTATCGAACTGTTCCTCAAACTCCAAAAGCATGATCGCCAGACAGTCTGCGAGACCGTCCAGCAGTCATGCCTTTAGAGTCTTGGTGATGGAGACGTGGGGACGTTGTAATTCTTATCAGTAACATGATGTAGCCGGCGCTAGGGTAACCTCTGCTAGGGCAAGGTTAGTCCAAACCATCGTCTACACATCTGAGTTTAGAAAATCCGGAGATACGTCTTGGTTCTCCAACTTCTTGCATGCCTTGTTGTCAGCTCCAGGCAAGGAATTTAACTGTTTTAAGTTTATCAACTGGAAATACATGCATATTAATACAATATTTTAAGAAGTATTAAGAGCTCACGAATATTTTTTAAGTAAATGAAAAAGGTAGATACTTGCCGATACGAAGGATGAAGCGCTTTGAAACATAAATCAAACGAGACTAAAGCAAATCAAATCATACAGGTGCCTAGCTCTGACATGGCGGTATACTTTGAAATACTGTACGAGGCAATTTGGCTTAACGCCTTTGGGAGCCAAATAAAGGTGTAAATAGAGCACGTCATACGAGTTTCGTCCTCTCTATTTAAAACTTTGGTATAGGTAATACGTTTCTATTCAGTTAATTTTGATCTTAACAAAGTTTATCACCTTTATCCGAAATAAGGGTTTAGAGAAATTGTAAACAGCCCCATGAACTAAGCACTGTTTTGTTAAACCTCTTTCCACTTGCTTTTATTAATTAACGTGTGGAAATTCCCTCGGATGTCTTGCTGGAAACGATCCTTCTACCTCGGGTGCCCTAGGTAACTGCTCGAAAGGAGGTCAACATCTTTTTTTAATGGATAGCCAAAGGCAAAAGTTTTGTTACTATGACCTTTCAAATCCAGACAAGCGCCAAATAATTTACCCCGGCTAGACTAAACACATACAGCACGCTATAAAATAAACTGGGCCAATTGTCGCCAGACAGAAACGACATACCTATTATGCTTAGGGACTATTCGCTGTGTATAAATAGCTCTAGTAGTATTATTGACACAGGCGCAAACGCTAAAATTAATAAAATATGTAAATAAATATTGTTGGACATTCTCACAGCCTCTTTAGATATTAGGAAAATGCCTGAATCATAGCTTATAATATATGTTAAGATTTCTACGTTTACTTTAAGAATGCGTAAATGTACTCCTAAAAAATATTTGTAAAGAATAGTGATTCGAAAAAATAACAGACTAAGTTTACGCGAACACATGTAAAGTTTCTTAGTTGTAGGTTTATGAGCACATGATAGGTGCCCAACAACTTTTCACTTCAGAAAATATATTTCTCTCAGTTGGTCGACTAGACTTGTAAAACTGAAACAAAATATTCCTTTTTCAAGGACATTTTACACAACTATGGAAATTTGTCCTCGTGGGAATTGAACTCACAACCTCGTGATCTTTAGTCTCACTTTAGGACCTCTAGAATAACAAGGCAGTCAATTTTAATAATTAAATGCATCGGAAAATAAACACATAATAAAAGAAAATATAACCATCTAAAAACTGAGATTTTTTACCTTGGTTTGATCAATGCAAGCTCGACAAAGCCCATGTGATACCTATGTCAATTATACGGTCATATCAAGTCATTCGTATTCACCCCATGGTTTGAGGAATTCTGATTTTTCGGAGACCCCAAACACACATGGAACTCGATTAGACAAGGCACGTTCATATAGGTATTTAAATAGAGTAAGGACTCGAACTACGAGTAATTATGTTAATATTTGTGTTCCACTGACGATATAAATGTGGTTACGTAACCTGGTTGGGGAATCCTTTCAAAGTCTCTTGAAAACACCCTAACCAAACTTACAGCCTCTGACTAGAATACTAATCATCTATGTTCCCTACTTATACATTCAATAAGGCTTTCTTTCTTGTAACTTAATTTTAGTAAATATATTAACGAGAATTTTATCCCTTTTCAGATCGTAGCTATAGTAGAGATATATAGGTACCCAGTCTCTTAACAAGATTAAGAACTTAGGTCCGTACTAATGAAATTCTTCCCATCAAAATATTATAGATATTTCATTACGTAACGGGAGTATTTAGGATGGACATTTTTGGGATGATTCATTAATAAATGGACAGTAAATAGACAGACGAATGCCGAAATCTTATACCGAGGTCACGAACGTATACTTTAGATATCTTTATAAAAATAAAGCGGTGTTATGGAAATAAAGTTATGGGGTGATATTGGGAGGGAGCCTCACTTGCAATAAGTACAGCTACCTATTGAGTAACGGACGAGATATTGTTCGAGTTTGAGAAGAGAAGGAAATGTCGAAAATCTCGAAACAAGACCCAAAAAGTTAAAAATATGAATTTACTCAATACGGACTTATGAAAGCCTGTTTACTTTGTTGTATATAGTTATAATACGCAGCAATATGATAAGAACTATATTAATTACCTATGTATCACAAATAAAAATTTTAATCTCATTCATAAACTCTGAGAAATTCTAACAATATTTAATACTCTTTTTGACAAAATTGTCAATTAGCCAATTTTGGGTGAATTCGTCCCTGTTCACTTCACCCATGAATTGAAATTCGAAACTGCTGAAACGCTAATTACGTAACTTTTTGCTACAAGCGCCTAATTTGGGTGAAAATAATTATCAGAGGGCTATGTAATATTTGCACATTACAAAGTGACACTGCAAAATTTTGTAATTGTATTATGATCACGAAAGGCGAAAAGAATATCGTGCTAATTATAATCGGTTACCTAAGTACTTAAACTGTTTACCCTGCTGCATATATTCTTAGGTCAAAACATCACAGTTTGTTTCTCCTTACTCGCATACCGAGGGTTCCTTACGAAATTTTCACATACGTACTTAAAGGCATTTTTATCAATTCGTAAGAAATGTAGGTAGCTATTCGTTTTTAGATGTTCTCATATACTTGTAGTAAATATGTGTGTATGTCGGTACCAAATGTATATATTCTACTTCCTACTAATACTATAAATGAGAAAGTTAGTGAAGATTTTCGGATGTTTGTTACTCAACCACGCTCTATCGGCTGAACGGATTGGGCTGAAATTTACAGAGATAGCTTATAGTCTGGAATTACATATAGGCTACTTTTCATCCCGGAAAAATGTTTCCACGGGAAGCGGGAACGGGTACCGAATTTCACGCGGGCGAAGCCGCGAGCATCATCTGGTTAGTGATAAATAGAAACAGGGATATCGATTCTAAACTACGTTCTCTAACTTATTTTGTTCGAGTACACATGGAAATTCAATCCCTTATCAAACCTACTATTGTTAACTACCTTATAGCAATGTACACAAAGATCTATTTTGGTGCCTTACACCTACGAAGTATATTTTATTTGTTTTCACAGGCGTATGTTCTTCTTCTTCTTTTCTTATATGAATGGCCCCGTCGTTTACCAACGATTCCGCCAAAGGCGTATGTTATCAAATAAGAAATATGATGATAATGATATTGTAAAAAGCGGTTCGATATCGCGTAGCAAGAACAAGGATATCTTTTTATAATTATGTCTTGCTCCCGTGTTGAGTAACTGACATTGACAAATGACACGAGGGCTGTTTTTCACTGTCAGATCGAAGTGACATATTTTCCCGGCACTGTGAAGTGGAGAATCCAAAAAATGAAAATAAAAGTTCGCAAATACATCTTTTTTTAGCACTAACGAGTCTTTGGTAATTATAAAGGTTGAATAATAAAAGCGATGTAGTAAAATCTACTCAGATAGCGTCATAGTTTGTAAAGTAAGTTATTTAGAAGTACAACTCTCTTTGAGTACCTACTTAATAGTACGGCAATCTAGATCAAAATTTGACTGCCTCTGTGGCGCAGTCGGTAGTGATACCGCCTGCGGCGCTGGAGGTCTTGGGTTCGATTCCCACCGGAGACAAATATTTGTGTGACCCATAAATGTTTGTCTCAAGAGTCTGGGTGTTTCTATGTATTACAGGAAATCAAGTGAATGGGGCTATGTACACCTTTATGAGCAGTCAAAATGTGTCTGAGAAGGCCAGGTTGGCTGTACATAGGGGAGTGCTCATCCCTACACTTATGTATGGTAGTGAAAGTTGGGTATGGCAGAAGAAGCATGAAAGCAAAATTAATGCAGTGGAAATGAGAAGTCTGCGAAGTATAGCTGGAGTGACTTTAATGGACAAAAAAAGAAATAGCGTGATAAGGGAAAAATGTGGTATAACAGAAGATGTAGTGACTAAGATCGAAAAAGGGATGCTTAGATGGTTTGGACACGTGGAGAGAATGGATGAGAATAGACTGACAAAGCAGATTTATGAGGCGAGAATGAATGGGCAAACTGGTAGGGGTAAACCTCGGCGTACGCATGCCGATCAAATCAGAGACGTTCTGGAAAAAGGCAAGGTCAAGAGTACCCTTAACCGGCGAGCGTGTATGAAAACAGTTATGAAAGTAGAAGAAGCGAAAGTTGTATGTCAGGATCGTAGCAAGTGGAAAGCCATAGTCTCTGCTTACCCCGATGGGAGACAAGCGTGATTATATGTATGTATATGTATGTATGTAATCTATCTAAGTATTAATATCCGTGGTCTGATACCCATAACACAAACAGGTTATTCCTAGCTTACTTTGGGATCAGATAGCGTTGTGTGAGATGTCCGTGGATATATCCGTGGATATCTAGCTGATTTCAAATATACTTGTCAAAAATGCTTAGAAGGTAGAATGCATTGCAATATTAGCATCTGATAAAATATGTAATGCGTTGTGATTGTCATCCTCCCGACTACAGCGACTGCTGCCGGACGGGTAAACCTCTTCGTTCATTTTCCCGAATATATACTATATACTTACAACCTTACCTACATATGGACGTGCAGTGTAGAGCATTTTTATCTAAATTTTGAATTTATTTATAGGATTCCACACAATTCCAGTAATTACCTATGTAACATTTGATTAAAAATGAGTAACTAAGTCTTTAAGTATCAATATTTTTAACCGACTTCCAAAAAAGGAGGAGGTTCTCAATTCATCTGTGTTTTTTTTTTCTTTATGTTTGTTACCGGCAAGTCGCTAGAAGGAGTTAACCGATTTTGAAAATTCTTTTTTGTTTGAAAGCTGGTGCTTCCCATGTGGTCCCATATACAGGAAGTCAGAATCGGATGCTGGGATCCTGGAGAAATCGAAGAAATCCCTCGAATCGAGGGAATTCCTTAACGATTTACAGCAGTTATCTTGTGTTTGGGCTTCATTAATTTGTATTGGGGAGAACATTACCCCTAGACAGATATAATTTCAGTCTACCGGTCACTGAAAATCATAAAAAAAAATTTTAACAAAATGAAAAACTGAAAATTGAAAAATAAAATTAACTTAGCACAAAGTAATAGGTAGTATATTTAGTTTTATATCAGATATTATTGACTGTAATACTGAAGTCGGTGCCAATATTTCTATGAGAGATTAATAATATCTACCTAAACCTATAGTTTTACTTGGCGCCGATTTCAGTATTACATTCAATAAAATCTGATATAAAACTAAATATACTACCTATTACTTTGTGCTAAGTTAATTTTATTTTTCAATTTTCAGTTTTTGTTTGAAGTCGGTTTTTTTTTCACGGGTAATGTCCTCTCCCTATCAAACACACGCGATCAGCCCGTACAGTTAAAATACTAATCATCTATAAAATTTGCTTCATCAGATTGGAAGTTTTACATGATCGCGTAAGAGATCCTGAGGCACAAGTACAAAAATTAACTAATCGTGGATTGAGGTGGAAAAAATAATGTGATTACAAGATTTCAACCCTTTACGCAACGGAATATAAAAATATTAAGTAGGTACACATAAACCTCTTGATTTGGTTTTAATTTTACATACTTTACGAGTGTGAGCTTTACTGGTAGATATTTACGACTAAGGTGTTTTATATTACATAAATTACAAGTAGCCACGCCTTTAGTCCCAATGGGATAAGTAGAGGCATACTATACGCCCACACTTCAGAATTAGTTTTGTCCAAAGTAGTGAGCTTTTTGATGTGTTGAAAGGTACTAGCGCACGTTGTAACTGCCTACTTTTCTTTAAATTTTACTGACAACCGGGACCAGACGGCTTAACGTACCTACCCATTGAAGCTCAGAAGGTTTTAACAACCTCGTACAGGTCGTGCTGCAGACACCGGACAAACATTATGGCAACATTTGGGGGAGTTTGTTATACAAGAAGCTACCACATCTATCAAAGTCTAAAGTAAATTCAACTGACTCAGAAATTTTAAACAAGTTGACGCACTTTTTTGCTAGCTTCATTTAATATTCAGGACTCGGAGAACATAATTTGTAGCGATCCCTAAGAAAAAAGCAGCAGTGTCTCGTTACCGCCATTTCTATTCGTCACACAAATTGAAACAAGTTTTGTATTAAATTGACATTAAAGGGAAGTTCGTGAAATTTCAGATAAAATTTATGCAAATTTGTAAGAAGCAGCTTTATGTTTTTGCATTTCGATAGAGTCCTACGGTTACTTGAATATCTCTTTGAGTCAGTTGAGAGAGGGCTCTATTATTTTTATTTGTAACAAGTGACACATCTTTATGAGCATACATTTAAAAGGTAGCAATTAGGTACATAAGTAGTTATTAATTTTATGTTAGATATTAGAGTTTCATGTCACGCCCTCAAATAAATCTTCTCTGAAGGGATAGTACGAAGGAGCGTCAACCTACGTGGGGTGTTGCACCTTCATGGAAAATTGAACATCCACATGTCTCTATCACATAAAGATCAAAGCCTAGGTTTTCCACTTCAAAGAGCGATTATTGTATTTGGCGATTAGACGATGATAATGCATAAAAGTGTAGTATAGTGTCTGCCTACTCATATTTGGCACAGAAATCAGTGCACTGTGAAATTGAAATTTCACTGAATTAAAATACAGACGTTATTTTCGTTTCATGGACGCCATAAATTTAGCGACGCAGAGTTAGTTACGCCTTATTTGGCAGACGAATGTACTCGACTCGATGTGGAGTGATACCACCCCTCTCCAACCCTTCAAGAGAGTACTCGTATTCAGTAAATCGAAAGTCGTTACATAAAAACCGAGATACGTTTTTTTCCTATCGCTTAAAGGGAAACGTCTTCCCTTTTCAGTGAGACACTTCGATGATTATGCGGCTTTTTACGCCGACTTTAGACTTAGAATCGTGTGAATACATTAAGTCATAAGGAAAATGTTTTTTTCTTTTTTTATACCTCTAAGGCAGCAGAGCCGATTCCATACTTGATTAAAAGAAGTAATTATCGAAGTTGCAGAGGCGCTACACTTGCCCTGTCGACCCTGCAAAAATTGTAACACTAAGTGATGATCAGTGTTACTCACCAACTAGCGCGAGGTAGCTATGCAGAGAACTCTTTCCCAGGGCGCCTTACTACAGAGATTCCAGTGTGCGTGCAAGGGTAGGCCGGGGCTCTGACGAAAACAGTCAGGTAGGGTGTACACACATATATTTATATAACACAGAGATACACAGAGACACACAGAGAGCTTATTCACTGATAGACACAAATATCACAGGTACACAGAAGTATAGTCAGTGCTTAGGTACTTATGCTACTAAGCTACACATAAGTAGTGGATTTACTGGCCTGCAGAGTGAGCTGAGTGAGAGTGACTGCCTGTTGTTACTGCCAGGTGATGACGGCAGATACCTCTCACATGAGAAGCTCGTGTAGTCCGCACTTCCACGTTGTCGTACCACGTGCAGCCCACTAACTTATAGGTGCGGCACACAAAATCTCTTCCGGCAACTAGCCCCGTAGTAAAAAACCCTGTCATGAAAGAAACGACAAATTAAGATCTTGGCTGCGCGACAGACGACAATCGACCCGCTTTGCAAAAGAAGAAGTGACTCACCAGTTTTCTGGGTAAAATGTAGCAAGATGCAATGCAGCAACCCAATCACAGCCCGTTAGGCCACGCGAGGTAACAAATAATCGCGCTTGAGCGAAAAACTGATTCGCGGCACAGTCTCAGAGCAAAAGCCAAAGGACCTCCAACTACCCCAAAGCAGGTCTCGGTCAAAAGTCCCGTCTTTCACGAAAAATCTTAACAAAACCGCGTTCCTTTAAATGCGAAACGCTTCGTCACCGAACTTATGACATCCTGTCATTCTGACAGCAGAAATGTCACCACTGACAACCGATTAAAAAAAGATAACTCGATAAGGCTGCTTTCACATCCTAAATACTGCATCTATAGAAAATAAATGCTACAACCACCCCCCCTTTAATAGTATTTCCTGCGGATATGACACGCTGGAAATACACAATAAAGAAAACAGAAAAGTACTGACTAATAAACAAAGACAACCAGCTAGGTCCTTCAAACACCAGCTGACTACGACCATTACAATACCAAAGAAAGATCCTCCTATGTACCTAACTAGACACTGACTCGTGTACCGGTTAGGCTAAGTAACTAGAGTCTAATGCCCTTCATAGAAAACGAATGCTCCCTTTACTCACTGCCGATACCCTAACACTACCCAAGCTCTCAGGATAATGTAGAGTACTAAGAAGCGAATGAGAGAAAAACGCTCGGTGCGGTGCATAGAAGAAACTACAACGTGACAATTTAAAGTCACGTACACATATAGAAATACAAACAAAAGATTAAAATAGTCTTACATAATGATCACATAGCACTGGTTTAATAAACTAGAGAAACAGTGCTATGTAGTTACGTTAGGTATTGGAGACTGCTCCTCCTGATACTTCAGGATGTCCTTGATATGGTACTCCCCAAGATCCTTACCGTCCAGATCTGACAGCCTATATACTAAAGGGGATCGTTTAGCAGTCACCACACATTTAAGGAACTTAGGAGCTAGCTTAGCAGTAAAATTCTTGGCCTTGTTGGACAGGTAGAACGTGCGTTTGTAAACTATCTGTCCCACTTTCAGCTCTACATGCCTTTTTCTGAGGTTGTAATACTTTTCATTACGCTGGTGGGCAACGTTCAAATGTTTCCTCACCTGGTCGTAAATGCGTTGTATTTCTCTCAGCTTGACACCGAAGGCTGATGGATCGTCTACAGAGACTGAAGTAGGATGGCACGCGATATCTGTCTGCCTGTACAGCACTCCATCCCCAATAAATTCCCTACCATGTACCAAAAAGTAAGGGGTGAAACGAGTTGCTTCGTTAACTGCAGTGTTTAAAGCACACTGTATCTCAACCAAGAACTGATCCCAAGACTTGTGTTGTGACTTCACATAGCATGAGATCGCTTGAACCACATTGCGAATAGCTCGTTCCGCCTGATTAGTTTGGGCATGATACCTAGGGTTATAATATATATTAGGTACATTGTATTTAGCCAACAGATCCTTAAATGGCTTACTCACAAACTGAGGGCCATTATCCATGTAAATAGTCTTGCAGACTCCGTGCACGAGAAACACACTCTTCTCTATGAACCTCGCGACTACAGCGCCTGTGGCAACCCGAACAGGGCACAACATGACGTATTTGCTAAAGTAGTCGGAGACCACGATCAGGTGTACGTTTCCATTGCTCGAAGTGGGAAAGGGACCAAGCAGATCGACAGAGATAGCTTCGAATGGCTTCGAAACCCGCTTCGGGCTACCCATTAGGCCGGGACGAGACGTATTTACGGGTTTGTACTGCTTGCATGTTTCGCAATTCCCAACATATTCTTTGACGTCCTCGTACATCTTGGGCCAGTAATAATTTAGGGCTAACCTTTTATGCGTCTTCCAAACGCCACCATGGGCACTAAGTGTGTCATCGTGGTACTTAGAGAGCAGGGGCAAGCGATCCTCCTGAGGTACCACCAGCTTCCAGTCAAAGTCTGAAGTCAAAGAATATTTATTTTTAGTTAACCTATATAGAAGGTTGTCACGAATGTCATAATTTGGTGACTTCCTAGGGTTCTTCCGAACACTATTCATGGTGTGGTCATACCACGGGTCTTTAGTGGGTACTGCATCGAGGGAATCAATTTTGATACGAGACAGAGCATCAGGTACAACGTGGTCTTTACCTTTTCGATGCTCTATGTCAAAATCGAATTGACTGAGCCTCATGCTCCAACGTGCTAGACGACCCGTGGGATTTTTTAGCTTATGGAACCACAGAAGAGATGAATGATCCGTGACGACCGTACATTTTTGGCCTTCGACGTACTGTCGAAATTGTTCCAAAGCGAAAATCACGGCCAGAAGTTCTCGCTCAGTTGTGCTGTAGTTCACCTCATTCTTGTTAAGAGAACGGCTACAGTAGGCGATAGGGTGCTCAACACCATCGTGAGTTTGTGTCAGTACAGCAGCAACTGAGTAAGCTGACGCGTCACTAAGAATGCGGAAGGGCATCTCAAAGTTAGGCATTTTTAATATAGGGGCAGAAACCAAGGCTGACTTTAGCAGGTTAAAGGACTGTTCAGCCTCAGGGGTCCATTCGAACTTAAGGTTCGTAGAAGTCAGTTTGCACAGAGGTTTACTAATCTTCGAGAAGTTGTTAACAAAGCGACGATACCAGCCGGCCATTCCCAGAAATCTCTTAACCTCCTTAGGGTTAGAAGGGGTGGGATAGTTGAGGATAACCTCAACTTTACCCGGGTCTGTCCGTAGGCCATGTTTGTCCACATAATACCCCAGGTATTTGAGTTCACTCCGACAAAAGTGGGATTTTTTCATGTTAATAGTTAGGCCAGCATCCTTGAGTTGCTGATAGACTCTATGTAAGAGCTCTACATGCTCCTCAAAGGTGCTGGACACACAGACTATGTCATCCTGAAACGCAAATACCTTGTTGTCGAACTCGGGACCAAACAGACGGTCCATGAGGCGTTGCATCGTGGCACTGGCCCCGACAAGACCGAAGCACATCGAATTGTAGTGGAATAATCCTCTCCGGGGAACCGTAAAAGCAGTCTTCTCAGCAGACTGGGGTGAGTCAAATGGAATCTGCCAGTAAGCCGCACTCAAATCTACAGAAGTTAAATACTTAGCGTTATTAAGGTGGTCCAAGATTTGATTGATATAGGGTAAGGGGTAGGCGTCACTCTTTGACACAGAGTTAAGCTTGCGAGAGTCCAAGCACAATCTGAGGTCGCCGTTCGCCTTCTCCACCATGACCACTGGAGAGTTCCAGGCGGACTGAGACGGGGACACTACTCCCATCTCCAGCATTCGGTCCAGCTCGGCTTCCAGGGCCTTCTGCTTAAGGGGAGAGAGCGGATAATAACGCTGCTTGATCGGCTTGCTGTCACCAGTGTCAATGACATGGTGCACAAGTGAGGTCCGACCTAAACCCACCTTATCAGTGTTCAACGAGTCGAACTTTTCAATGACCTCGTTGATTACACACCTTTGTTTAGTTGTCAGGTTGTCGTAATCCTCGAGGCCACCGTTAAGGGACACAGACTCTATAGGATTATTATCACTAAAGCTATCAAGACTAATATTTTGTAAAATTAACTTATCACTTAACTTAAATTGTTGCCAGAAATCCACTCCAAATATCATGGAGGTGGTTATACCTGGGACAACATAGAACTTGACAACTCGGATAACCGAATTGTACTCAATTGGCAAAGAGATACAACCCAGACATTGCAAGTGAGTGCTGTCTGCAGTTGTAATACGAAAAGTAGGATTGATACTCACAAGATCAAAACCCAGTTCCAAGAAGATGCGGTGCGCTCCCTTACCTAGTATAGAGCAGGAGGCACCGGAATCTAGAAGGCCTAAGACATTTAAATTTAAAACCTTAACAACTAGATACGGTCTAATGTCACTATCCCGTTTAGGAAACAGGACCTTATCAGAAATAGACTCAGATACAGAGTGATGCACAGAGTTCCTAATAAGGCCCTGGCCTACGCGTTTTTTGACTTGCTAGTACAGTGTGAGCAGTCTGGGGTCTTGACTCCTTTGAGACCACACCGGAAACACACCAGCTCCCTTGACTGTGTGCAGCTGTATGCAGTGTGACCGCCCCCGCCGCAACGAAAGCATTTGCGATCGTGGGGGGTAACCGGCGTCTCCACTGCAGACACCTGCTTAGCGGGCTTTTGTACACCTTTGTTCTTAAGCTGGTGTAAGTCAGATGTAATCTCAAACTTGTCAAGAGCAGGCTCATGGAAAGCGTCTGCCCTAGTACGCGCAAGCTCCAAGCGCTTACCCAAACGTCTCAAGTCATCTACAGAGTTGACATCATGCAAGGCCAGTTCCTTCATGTAGTCAGGTCTAATGTTGTGCATGAGAATGTCCAGCTGTTCCTCACTGGGCATCTTACATGACAACCTTGAGAACATGGCTTGCATTGTACATATATAGTTAACCAAGGACTCAGAGCGGGCTTGTGTACGCTGTCTTATCTCGTTCCTAAGGCGGTAATCATAATCAGGAATATCGAAGGTATCTCTAAGCTCACTAATAAGATCCTCATATGAGATGAAGTTAGCTTTGTTTGTACGGAACCAAGACAAAGCCGGTCCATCCAACAGGTCGGAGAAAGCCATAAGGAGTCTAGGCTTAGTAACCTCCCGAGCACATCTAAGTTCCTCTAATCTCTCTAAAAACACACGTACACAAGTAGAACCATCATATTTTAAGTTAAATGAACATAAGTTAAGGGGACGTTCTTTATACACTATGTTACATGTAGAACTATTCCTACTTGAACTAGCTCGCACCGAGCGGTCCTCTCTCACTACTGGTGAAGTATATTCCACCTGGTCACGACCCGAAGGATCATCACCATCATCATCCGAACCTTCGGATTCAGAATCACTACTGGGTTCAGCCCTAGCGATGATCTTCACTAGCCTACCACGAATATCCACCAGGTCGGGGCAATCCAGACCACAACGAGCTAACCTACTCAATAAGTAGTTGGCCCTGAGGGACACCCTAAGACGACTACCCTTATTAATGAAGATGTCACCTGACTGAATAGCCTCCTCCAGCTCGGACACCTTCGGGAGGCAGATCGAGAGCTCAGCCGATGCATCAGCGGGTACCGGAGCACTCGCTTTGATGCTACCTCGACGGACGAGTCGGTGTGCCGCTCTTAGCTCACTCCGAAGGCCAGACACTGTTGTTTCCGGTTCCACTGAAATACCCATGTGGGACAGCTCGTTAGCAAGTTCATCCTTTCTTAAATAATTTATATATTTTTTCATCTGTGCCATTATGTAAAAATTTACTTACAACAATTATAAAGATAAAATGGCACAGATAGGGATCAATTACAAAGTAAAAATGTAAATTGAGTTACAACAAAGTGTACTAAGTTAGGTAATTATGTTTCAAATTGACTTTTAGAATTTAACAAAGATTAAGGGTATATTAAGAGAGAAAAGTTTCTAAATTTTCTGATAACACAGTTCAGGTTAATAATTAAAATTACAAGGTATCAACATACCTTCAAAAAAAAATTTATAATTACACAGAGTGAAATTCACTAAGTTAACACAGAGGTGAAGCTATAGAATAATATATGTAATATATTAATCTATGCTAATATAATATTACAATAAATATATGTGTGCACCATAAAAAGGAACATAACAAAGAAAAGAAACACAATAAGAAAAGAAGTGGGTATGCCAAATAAAATCAAAAAGTTTTTCCAAAATCACAGCTATTATAAATTTTTGAATTTAGAATTTTGTGTCTTTTCCAGCCAAAGATGTAGGAAGCTGGAAGAAGACGAAAGGGAAGGTTTTGTGCTTAGCTGCTAGCACCACCAATTAACGTCCTGGAGCGTCTCGGACGATTCACCAGGATGGTTTCGCCAGAGGTAACCACCTATGCACACACACTAGACTGAGGCTACCGCAGAGTAGACCCAGAGATTTGCCCCACGTTGGGCGCCAATTTGTAACACTAAGTGATGATCAGTGTTACTCACCAACTAGCGCGAGGTAGCTATGCAGAGAACTCTTTCCCAGGGCGCCTTACTACAGAGATTCCAGTGTGCGTGCAAGGGTAGGCCGGGGCTCTGACGAAAACAGTCAGGTAGGGTGTACACACATATATTTATATAACACAGAGATACACAGAGACACACAGAGAGCTTATTCACTGATAGACACAAATATCACAGGTACACAGAAGTATAGTCAGTGCTTAGGTACTTATGCTACTAAGCTACACATAAGTAGTGGATTTACTGGCCTGCAGAGTGAGCTGAGTGAGAGTGACTGCCTGTTGTTACTGCCAGGTGATGACGGCAGATACCTCTCACATGAGAAGCTCGTGTAGTCCGCACTTCCACGTTGTCGTACCACGTGCAGCCCACTAACTTATAGGTGCGGCACACAAAATCTCTTCCGGCAACTAGCCCCGTAGTAAAAAACCCTGTCATGAAAGAAACGACAAATTAAGATCTTGGCTGCGCGACAGACGACAATCGACCCGCTTTGCAAAAGAAGAAGTGACTCACCAGTTTTCTGGGTAAAATGTAGCAAGATGCAATGCAGCAACCCAATCACAGCCCGTTAGGCCACGCGAGGTAACAAATAATCGCGCTTGAGCGAAAAACTGATTCGCGGCACAGTCTCAGAGCAAAAGCCAAAGGACCTCCAACTACCCCAAAGCAGGTCTCGGTCAAAAGTCCCGTCTTTCACGAAAAATCTTAACAAAACCGCGTTCCTTTAAATGCGAAACGCTTCGTCACCGAACTTATGACATCCTGTCATTCTGACAGCAGAAATGTCACCACTGACAACCGATTAAAAAAAGATAACTCGATAAGGCTGCTTTCACATCCTAAATACTGCATCTATAGAAAATAAATGCTACAAAATCTTCTATCATTGATTGATATCAATAATGAAATAGCGTTTATTCAAGGATAAAAATAACAACACAATTGCAGACAATCATCTCTAAAGATCAATATGAATACGATTTAATATCAATTACATCGGTAAAGCTGATATTTACAGCTTTTGACTGCTACATTATGTTTTCGTTGCAAGTTTTTTCTTTTTTTTTTTTACGTGAAGGAAAATCCTCATGGATGTTATGCCGTACTCCTACCGACTAAAAAACCTCATGTAACGCCCAACAGCCTATGGTTGTGAGCCCCGGGTAAGCCCTCGGAAAGATGTCCCAGGACTCCCAACAGACCCACAGCCGCCTCTGTCAGCCTCGCCCAGGGGGTGGTTCGGATGCTAACCCGCGTCTTTGGGGGGCTTCGGGTGTTTCGTTGAAAGTCTGCGTTTCAAGTTTCGTTTTCCATTTATCTTGTAAATTGAGTGAAATTGAAAACGAAAACGTGTCGATGATGTCACGAACTATCTATAATTTTTTTGTCTGACTTGAAGAAAATAATGTATTAGTAAGTAGATTTATTTCGCGTGAAGTCCCGAGTTCTATAAGTATGAATAATGTATAAGCTTTTAGAAGTATGATGTACAACTGTTTGCTGCTCACATTTTACGTTATTTACTGTCACAAAATTTGAAGTTGGAACTGGTCATTGCTATGATATAGTTTCGGTTTCATACTTTCCTTCCTTCAACACTTCTTTTTCGTGATTGAAAAAAAAAAAGAATCATCGGGAGCTCCGGTTATTGCCATCAGAAGGCGCACCTGGGACTCCCGTCCATAGGCAGCTGGAGTAGCTTTGGTTTAAGCTGGTAGCAGTCCAGCAAGACATCTTTGAAGATTTTCACATGTCAAAAAACAAGAAGAAGAACAAACTATACTTTTTATTCAACGTGAGGGAAAATCCTTCATGGATGCTATGCCGGACTCCTACCGACTAAAAAACCTCACGTAATGCCTAACAGCCTACGATTGGGAGCCCCGGGTAAGCCCTCGGAGGGATGTTCCTAAAAACAATTCATTACGGTACTTTCTAAAGTCTAATAAACCCTTACATCCTTAATACGTAGTATTGAGGATCTAAGGGTTTAGAGTACAGGTCTGTAGTATAAATGTTACAGTAATGATAGATATTTTAAAAATTTAATTCTTTATGTTTGAACAAAAGGAATATTCAAAGTCATGTCAACCTAAATCTAAAATATGATGATCTTGTCGTATACTTACCTACTCTTTTGCCCACATTTGCGTGACAAAAAAACGTATTACCTACGCACGTCTCAAGGTTTCACGCTTTTAGACTCGACATGACATCAATCTTTTAATGATATATGATCATTTGTAGGCTTGACAAAGATTAATGATCTGAATTTTCATTGTTATTTTCTTAAGAATTTACACATGGAAATTAATCTAGTTTTCACGGGTTATCTCACTTGAATGTAAAGCTATAGTTGGCGGCCGATGCTTACATTACAGTCAGATCTTTTCCGCGGAGGGATAGGCAGAAGCATATAATTAACGGTCACATTTTCATTTTATACTTTGCAAATCCTACTAGAACAAAAAAAATGTTGTAGGAGAAGCTACAAACTGTCTTACTCTTAAAGTAAAAAAATAATTTGTAAATTCTGAATGAATAAATTAAAAACAAAATGATGTGGTTACTTATGTTGCTAGTCAAAGATGGCATAGAACAAAACTATATGAGCAAGGTTTACCTAACAGACTGTGAAATGCAAATTAGGGAATAGGTTTAGTAAGTTTGTACGAGAGCAAACGTTGCAAAGTGCGGCCAAGTGGAGGGCCCGCCTGATGCCACAGTAGCCAGCGAGCTTTGCGACTAATCTCCTAAAATAATAGTGAGACAGAAACTGCATTTTGGTGTAGGCACACATTGCTAGATTGACTAGATCTGAAAACCTGTGTTTATACCATATAAGTACTCGTACTGTATTATCAAAATAATATTATGTTTCAATATTCACAATTATAATAATATACCACTAACACTAACACTATGTTATATATTAAAACGTAATGCTATGCTGTTAAATTAATGACAAGGCATGCAAATATTCATAGCTTCACGTCTAGCCATTAATTTAACGATGTGTCCATAATAAACTACAAATAAATGCGGTTAATTAAGGTTTGCTGCTACAATACATGCTTTAACAAACTGTTTGGCAATGAATTTTTGAACGAAATAGCATGTACATAATTTTCACAACAAAATTAATTTATATCTTTTTTTATTTTATTCTCGCTTTGAAGCAATGCATAAAAATTTTTGAGGCGGGCCTACTATTATTCTAGTTACAGACTTAACTACTTAAAAAAAAAATGTGTGCGTGTACTAGTGTACACACGTAAGAAGTGAAACTTCTTCATAACCTTATTTTTCAAGCCCAAAAGCCCAGAAGCCCAAAAGCCCAAAAGCCCAAAAGTCCAAAAGTCCAAAAGTCCAAAAGTCCAAAAGTCTAAAAGTCCAAAAGTCCAAAAGTCCAAAAGTCCAAAAGTCCAAAAGTCCAAAAGTCCAAAAGTCCAAAAGTCCAAAAGTCCAAAAGTCCAAAAGTCCAAAAGTCCAAAAGTCCAAAAGTCCAAAAGTCCAAAAGTCCAAAAGTCCAAAAGTCCAAAAGTCCAAAAGTCCAAAAGTCCAAAAGTCCAAAAGTCCAAAAGTCCAAAAGTCCAAAAGTCCAAAAGTCCAAAAGTCCAAAAGTCCAAAAGTCCAAAAGTCCAAAAGTCCAAAAGTCCAAAAGTCCAAAAGCCCAAAAGCCCAAAAACCCAAAAGCCGAAAAGCCGAAAAGCCCAAGAGCCGAAAAGCCGAAAAGCCCGAAAGGCGAAACGCCCAAAAGCCGAAAAGCCGAAAAGCCCAAAAGCCGAAAAGCCGAAAAGCTCAAAAGCCGAAAAGCCCTAAAGCCCAAAAGCCCAAAAGTCCAAAAGCCGAAAAGCCGAAAAGCCCAAGAGCCCAAAAGCCGAAAAGCCGAAAAGCCGAAAAGCCGAAAAGCTCGAAAGCCGAAAAGCCCAAAAGCCGAAAAGCCCAAAAGTCGAAAAGCCGAAAAGCTCAAAAGCCGAAAAGCCCTAAAGCCCAAAAGCCCAAAAGTCCAAAAGCTCAAAGTCCCAAAGTACAAAAGTCCAAAAATCTACAAACGACATGCTATCCCTGGATAAAGTACTCTTAATTCGAATCCACCGTGGTGGGGACGAAAACAAAGATGGCGCGTAACGAAAAAACGTGACGTGACGCTAAATTTTTTCCAACGCCGATAAAGAAGTTTCACTTCAATAATATTATGAAAAATTGGTTCTAGACACTCTTCTTTCCATGCAAGTGATAAAAGCTATGGCAATTGTCTTCTCCACTGCTAAGCTGACGTATCATCACGGGAGAGAAATAACACTCTTTCGTGCTGTAGAAGACGCACTGGGCACTGAAAAGCACAGAGCAATCTTCATGGAGAGACCTTAGGGGTGAAGGACATACTTTCAACAACCGGACTGAGTTTCTTGGGGTGTTTTTCTCAGTCTGTAGTATTTCCGAACCCCCAGTAGACTCACAAAAATTTTGACAAACCTTAATATTTTCTTTTTTTAAATTTCAAATAGTAATAATCTATACTTATAATAAATCTGTAAAAGTGAAAATTCTGTACATTGAAAATATAAAAAAAATAAATAGCAGGGGGTGTTACTAGACCGACACTAAACCCAAAAATGTGATTTAAAAAATTTTTGTCTGTCTGTCTGTCGTCTGTCTGTCTGTCTGTCTGTATGTCTGTTTGTTCAGGCATCACGCTATAACTACCGGTTCGATTACGGTGAAACTTAGTATAATTATTCTTTAATATCCTGGGCACCACACTGGGTACTTTTTATCCCGGAAAAGTATACTTATTATAAAATAAAAAACGAACTTAAGTTGTACAAAGTTAATATCAATTATTGCTTAAACGGTTAATAGTACGATGATGAAATTCAGCGTGAGCGTTGTTTGTTACAATTTGAAATAAGTAATTTTACCATTTTTGCAAATTCCACCTCCAAAGGTATAAAAAAGGAGGGTCAAGTTTGTATGGGACAACGCGATTCCTTAGTCCGATCTGCTTAAAATTTGGCATATAGAATTATTAGCATAACTGATGGAAGACGTGTTCCTTATTTTATTGAAATTTATACTTTATCGACCTAAAAAGGGAATGTAAATTATTTTGGAGCTGATTTTCTCCGGAGTTGATATCAATACTTCTTAAATACTCTTATTTTGATTTAAATTACTTTTTATTTTGACACATTTGTGGATGTTCAATCCGAATGACATTGTCATATTCATGATTTTGCTTTAAAGTACTATCGTAAATATTATTGTTAATTTTTTTAAATTTTGTATATAAATATGTGAAAGAAGATGAAAATTCGAAGATGGCTAGCCAGGAATAATGAAAGACCACGCTTCAGGTAGTGTCCACTGTGCATTAGAATGAAAGATGTCAGCAGCCCTAAGCGACTGGTCATGGAAGGTATGAACTTTATTCTATAGTTCTGGCTGCATTCGGTGCAGAACACAGACTCACTAAGTCTTTGTAAAATACGGGAATGGCCTCTACGAAGATCACATTTGACAAGTAAAAAGAGCCATTAAAATGAACATGAACACCTAGCAGATGAAATTTACATGGTTATTAAGTTAACAGGTCTTGGTTGGACCATCTGTATTATGAGGACAAAGTCTATCGTAGTTCGGTTTTCCCATACGTTGTAGGCTTACAGTATGACTGGGACTACCTGAAGAAGGAACTAAGTTATGATGTCAATTGCTTAGAAGAGAATTTGAGTCAAGTAGTAGTCTAGCCAATGAATTAAGAAATGTAATTAATAAATAAATTTACATAACTCATATAATAAGTTTTATGAATTTGTTAATCAGAACAACACTATTATAAATATGCGAATATTTGTGAGTGTGAATATTTGTTACTCTTTCACGCTGTAACGGCTGAACGGATCTGGCTGAAATTTGGTACCTACAGAGATAGGTTAGAGACAGTGTAGGAACTAAATTTCACACAGGCGAAGCTGCGGGCATCAGCTAGTATTAAATATATTATATTTTAATTTACTTGTTAAAGTCGCCACATATTGACCACCAAGACGGGAAATTCGGGTTCGAATTTTCAAGTTTCTGGTTTCCGTCCGTTCCGTCAGATACGCCAGAAAAAAACCCGAAGGCGTTTTAAAAAACTCGTCTAATCCGATACCTTACTATTTGTGATTATAATGATACTCCTTATAAAAGTTCGGCAGATAAATATCTCTACACAAAATTAATCCAACAGGGATTGAGAACAGTTTGGTAGCACGATATTTTTACCATCAAGGACGGTTGTATAATCAAGTGAACGAGGCAAAGTCGTAAGATAACTATCTGGAGCATTGTTCTAACAACAAGCTGCTCTCTACAAGTTTCTTATCTCAAAGAAAGAGAAATCCTTGGTAAGCCAACTGTCTAATCTAATATATAGTAATCTGAATAGGTTAAACAAGCTAAACGGGTACTCGTAATTACAACTCGCTAAACTAGTAGACTCGTTCGCTCTTTGGAATTGTATAAGTGGAAATTCTTGGTACTTCAGAAGCACAGTAGTAGGTATATTAATAGTTATGTAATGAAAGAGAGTCACGCGCTTATAGTATTAATAGATAAGCGTAGATATTCATGATGAAAACTGTTGTTGCTGCCTAATTTTCAAACCACATAACTATTTATTTTGAAACAACATAGTCTTTATCTGTAAATTCCTGACTGCAAGTGTCTTCAAACGTTTTTTTCGGTTTCGATTGAGTTTCCAATTCGCCTATACCGCAATGCCTGAAGACAAATTCTACAACCAGTGCGTTCTGACATATATGGTACCGAGACGAGGGTACTTACAGTGGGCTTAGTTAATGCCGTAAAAGTTGCACAGCGGGCTATGGAAAGGACTATGCTTGGGTATCTCTGAGGAATAGACTCCGAAGTGAGACTATCCGGTAGAGAACTAAAATGGTCGACATAGCTCGCAGAATAAGCACATTAGGGTGGCAGTGGGCCGGCCACATCTTCATAAGAATCGATGGCCGAAGGAGCAAACGGGTTCTGCCCAGCCCTCGGAAGGACTCCCAACGGCAAACGTGGGATACGACGTGCACTCACGAGATGGTCCGACGACCAGGTAAAGGTTGCCGTGTATTGTGTCGTGAATTGGAAGAGGCTTACTTTCAGCAGTGTATCCACAGGCTGATTGATATAGGCTAAATTATAACAAACTAGCTGTTCTCCATAGATTCACCTATGAAGAATGATTCAGGGTTTGTAGTGTGTAGTAACTACATGCAAACAAATCTTTCATCTCTATAGGAATTTAATTAGTTTATGAACATCGTCGGTTACGGTAACAATTTCTTCAAACAATAAATTTTCCTATCCTGTTTTATCTTATGAAAACCTACATTCACGTTGGTTATCATAAACAGTTATTTATCATCACGACATCCGTATTCCAGACTCGTTTAATCAACTGCGAATGGTTCTGGCGTCTAAACCATTACTCAACACGATCGTTTAGACAATCTTGTCCGACGTTCCTGTTATCTTTGTAATCTGAAACTCATGCACTTCCTGTTTATATTTCACTAGCGGACGTCACGCGGTTTCACCCGCGTAGTTTGTGATGATAGCCTATGTCTACCGGCTTCCCAATTGTGAAAGAATTTTTCAAATCGGTTCAGTAGCTTTAGAGCTTGTTCAATGTAAAAAAACCAATCGTTTCAACAATAAAATCTTTTCTCTTTATAATATTAGTACAGATAGATAGAACAAGGATTAGCGTCCTACCGAGCACTTTAGGGTTCAATCTTCCTACAAGTTCACCTGCAGACTAACGGATGAGGTCATAACGAACAGAAGGAAATCTCACAACATAGTCTTGTACCAACCCGTCTGTTCTTGTAGTGCTGCAAGACCAATTATCCACCCAAAATATTGAGTGAGGCTTTCTTCCAGCAGTGGAGGTCAATACGTGGATTTGAATGATTGATAGAATGAAGAAAAAATGCGAATCCTTATCCATCTAACAAGTAAATTTTTACAGTATTAACTAACTACTGTTTGATTGCATTGTGAATTTTATTATTTAGTGATCCTGTTGATGCTACAAACATGTAAAGCTTATTTTACTTTTAAAAGTAATAGATTGCTATAATAAATTCCTTACAGAACTTGAAAAATTGTCCATACAAGTTGACTGTCACAGGTGTTGGTTTTAGGAACCGACAGATTTACCGGTCTCTTAGGACGCATTTCTTGCCGGGGGTCACTTTATTTTGTGTATATTTGTTTATAATTTATAAAGACTTTTCAGCAGTAAAATTATTGTCTTTTACCGATCGTTTTAGAGACCTCAGATTGATGAAATCTTTTTCATTAGTTTTATAACCCTTAAATTCTTTCGTATATCCACTGCCATTGCCTTATTTTCTTGTAATTATTAAGTACCTATATTTGTGTACAATGAAGATAATTACCTTACAGATAATTTTGAAAAGCAAATGGTATGCTAACTAAATCACAAATTGAATTTGAAGAAATCATCGGTCTTGAGCGGGACCGCTGTTCAATTTACAGGGCGTCTGGCCCGGAGTATCGAAAGTTCTACTTATTTGTAGAACATCACTATTTTTACTGCCCCTCACTAGTGGTAGATACATTGGCAAGATGGCGAATCCTTGGTTAACTAACTTACTTGTACTGTAAAATGTGTTCTGCAGTTCGTATTAAAAGTGTGTGCGATCACTAAAGCTATTTTATTACGTCCTTCGCAAGATATAATCCCAATAGCACGCTTCCACTGCGCGATAAAAAAAAAAAAAAAAGATGCTGTTAGAGGAAATATGAAATCAAAAGAAATCTACAAAGGAAAAGTGAGTAGAACAAAATGGAGTCCAAAACGCATTATACTTCTCTGCCCATATTACGTGAAGGAGATTCGTTTTCTAATTGGAAATTTAGAGTAAAATTGTTGTTAGAAGAGAAAGAGGTTCTTGAATGTTTAAATGCCGAGAAATTTGACGACAAAGAATTTAAGAAAAATGATAACCGAGCACGTTGCATTATAGTACAATGTTTAAGCGATAAATTTATAGAAATAGTAAAGTCATGCAACACGGCCAAGGAAATGATATCGGCATTAGAACAATTATTTGAACGTAAAAGTGTATTTAATAAATTACACCTAAGAAGAAAACTTATAACCTTAAAATGCACGCCGGGTACCAAATTACAAGACTTTTTCATGTCATTCGATAGATTAATTAGTGAGCTGAGTGCAATCGATTGCAAGATAGACGAAGTGGACAAGATATGTTACCTGTTGTCGGCAATGCCACCAGAATATGATGGTGTGATAACTTCTATAGAAACTATGTCAACCGACAGTAATACCAATATAGATTTCATAAAGGCGAGGTTATTGGATGCTGAAATTAAATTAACCAATGGGGATCGGGGTAATCAACAGATATTTTCTTGCTATACTTGTGGGAAAAATGGACACAAATCATATCAATGTATAAGGAATAGGCATGTACAAGATCATGACCAGAAAGTAAGTCACGGCAAAGAACATTTAACATCATACATAAGAGGACAACCTACTAGAGGACGAGGAAGGTCATGGCCAAGAAGATCAATGATGCGAGGACGAGGAAGGAGTGAGCGGAGTATAAATAGCGCTGCAGAAGACACTGAGGGAAAATGGATGTTTACCGCTTGCCTTACAGAGGAAACGCACTCGGATAGTGTAAGTTTGCATAAAATTATGTTTGTTCTAGACTCAGGAGCTACCGATAATATCATAAAAGACTGTTATAGAGGTTGTATGACCGATATTATACAGATTGAACCAATTAAAATTTATGTGGCAAATGGTGAGTATTTAACAAGTAAGGAAAAAGGTAATATTTCAGTAACCTGTGGAGATGTAAAAATTTCAATTGAATGTTTAATCGTTAAAAATGTTACCTATAATTTGTTATCTGTTAGACAACTTTTACTGAAAAATTTTGAAGTTAAATTCCAAAATAATAGTGTGCTTATATGTAATGGTCAAAGGGTTATAAATGGAGAGTTAAATAGACACTTGTATGTATTCAATTTTAAAGTAGATTTAGACACATGTATGTTGAGCAAAATGTTAGACAAAGACTCACTTTGGCATAGGAGACTTGGACATTTAAATAGAAAAGGTTTAAAAATATTAGGGTTGCCCATATCTGAAGGAAATTGTGAAAATTGTATAGAAGGTAAGAGTACTAGAAGGGAATTTAAGGAAATTAGGAAACAATCAAAACAAATAGGAGATTTGATACATTCAGACATATGTGGTCCGATAACCCCCGTAGACATTAATGGCGCTAAATACTTTCAAGTTATTGTTGATGACTATTCTCATTTCGTTACAGTAAGATTATTGAAGCAGAAAAATGAAGCAGAACAAAATTTAATAGATTATATTAAGCAATTAAATACACAACTTGGATATAAAACCAGAAGATTGAGATTAGACAATGGAGGTGAGTTTACTTCAATTAATTTTAAAAGTTACTGCCGTAGTAAGGGGATTGAGCTACAGTATACATCACCCTATACACCAATGCAAAATGGTACCAGTGAACGGATGAATAGGTCACTTCTGGATAAAACTCGAACCAAATTTGCTGAAACTAAGTTACCAAGACATTTATGGGGAGAAGCAGTTTGCTGTTCAGCGTTTGAACTAAATAGATGTCCTAGCAGGGTATTAGGATACAAGACGCCTGCAATGATATGGTTAGGCAAAAATATTATATCTAAAATGAGAGTTTTTGGTTCAAAGGCATGGAAAGTTATAATACCTAAACCAAATAAACTGGACGCCCGTGCAAAACCCATGATTATGGTAGGATACACAGGATGCGGTTACCGTCTTTGGGATCCCGAGTATGACAAAATTATTATATCAACAGATGTTATATTTGATGAAGAAAAAACTGAATTTAATACTAAATTAAGAGATGAAACAGATTCTATAGAAATGGAAAGGAATATAATATATGAAGAAGAACAAACAAAGAATTCAACTGAAGAATTAAAACAATTAGAAGATATCCATGAAGAAGAAAAAGAAGACCCTCGTGAAAATTTTAAAACCAGATCTGGAAGAATCACAAGCAAACCAAAACATTTACAGGAATATGAAATGTATACAACATTCTGTCTTATAACTAATAATCAAGAGGATATACCAAGAAATTATGAAGAAGCTATTCAAGACAAGGAATGGGAAACGGCAATAAATAAAGAAATAGAATCATTAGAGAAATTGAATACATGGGAAGTTATAGACAACAAAGAAGGAATAAAGGCAATTGACACAAGATGGATTTTTACTATAAAGGAAAATGGAATTAAGAAAGCAAGGCTAGTAGTGAAAGGTTTCCAAATAGCAGATAAATATTATGAGACAAATTATGCTCCGGTAGCTAGAATGTCAACGGTGAGAACATTTTTAGCCCACTCTATAGAAGAAGATTTACCAGTTTACCAACTAGATGTACCTACAGCTTTTCTAAATGGAAAATTAGAATCTAATGTTTACATTAAAATACCAAAGGGATTTAAAATTCAAGAAAATAACATATTAAAATTAAATAGAAGTCTTTATGGTTTGAAAGAAAGTCCTAAGTGCTGGAATAAAGAGTTTAATAATAGCATGTTAAAAGCAGGGTTAAAACGATCAGGTCATGATTTTTGCTTGTATTTTAATGATAATGTTCAACTATTACTGTATGTTGATGACATCCTTTTAATGGGTAAAATACTAGAGGTAGATAGAATAAAGAAGATGCTACATATGGAATTCAATACCAAAGATCTTGGGGAGATAAAATGCTTTTTGGGTATGGATATTATAAAAACAAATAATGGAATAAAAATAAACCAAACTAAGCAAATAGTGAAAATACTTGATAAATTTAAAATGTTAGATTGTAAACCAACTTATACTCCTATGGAAACAGGATTTAATGCTGAACCCAATGAAGAAATAATTAATGTACCATACAAAGAACTAATAGGTTCACTTTTGTTTATTTCATCCAATAGTAGACCGGATATAACATTTGCTGTATCTTATTTGAGCCGTTTCTTAGATAAACCTACAGAAAGCATATGGAAGGCTGGAAAGAGAGTCTTAAGATATTTAAAAGGAACTAAAGATAAATGTTTAGTATACACATGTAGCAGAAATACAAAAGATTTGATAACTTATTCAGATTCGGACTGGGCTTCGGATAGGTTAGATAGGAAAAGCACAAGCGGGTGTGCTATATTTTATTGTGGAAAATTAATTTCGTGGTATTCAAAGAAGCAGGCTTCTGTTGCCTTATCTACAGCCGAGGCTGAATATTTGGCTGGGGCTCAGGCAGTCTGTGACATGAGTAATTTGAAGGGAGTTTTGTCTGATATTTGCTCTAGCAACATAGTGTGTAATTTACTTATTGATAATCAAAGTACTATTAAATTAATAGAGAATTATGAGAACAGTAAGAGGTCTAAACATATTGACATAAAAGCTCATTATATAAAAGATGTTATGGCTAAAAAGCTATTTTTGTTAAATTATGTAGAAAGTCATAAGAACATAGCTGATATTTTTACTAAAGCGTTGTCAATGAATCAGCATAATTATTTAACTGAAAAAATGCATGTTTCTAATTAAAATTGTGTGTAATATTATTCCAAAACTTACAAAGTAAATATGTAAACATAATATACTTAAATTTTCAAGATATTTTCAAGTTATTCTGTATGAGTTTAAAGTAAATGTAAACCTTTATGCTTAATTATAATTGGTGTTGGCTTATATAAATATATATAAATACATAAATACATAATCATTGTAATTTTGTATTGTGATTAGCAAGACTGTGTTATCATTTAAAGTACATAGTTGTGTGTTCTGTGAGTTGGAACACTATTATTTTTTCTGTGTTCTGTTAGTATACTTATTGTTATTAATGATGTTGGTTGTGATGCCACATTATGAAGATGTACCTATGTGGTGCTATTTCAAATCTTGTAAACTGTATTATGTCGGATTTGAAATTGAGAGGGGGTGTAGAACATCACTATTTTTACTGCCCCTCACTAGTAGTAGATACATTGGCAAGATGGCGAATCCTTGGTTAACTAACTTACTTGTACTGTAAAATGTGTTCTGCAGTTCGTATTAAAAGTGTGTGCGATCACTAAAGCTATTTTATTACGTCCTTCGCAAGATATAATCCCAATATTATTTACCTACTTTAAAATAAACTGTTACTTTTATACATTTCGAAATCTAATACTTAACAATATACAAACGGCAAATCAGAAACAGATAGCAATCACTTACATAATGACAAGTTAATTACAGTAACTTTCCTTTCTAGACAGGTAGGTAACTACCTATCTATAATAACCAATCTATAATAAATTTCAATGCTGTAATAAGTAATTCAGATTTCATAGAAGCCTTTTTAAAACAAGTTCTATAGAATATTAATTATTAAACTACTGTCAAACAAATTCTACGATATTAAAGGCGGCTTAAAATAATAGAACAGAAATAAGTCAACTTTGCTTTGTGAGATATTTTAGCCGGAGACGGGAGATAGTCCAGATGTTGAAGTTAAACTTTGCCTATAGCTGTGCTACTTATCTCTTTATATCTCGCAAGCTCAAGTTTTAAGTGAACGGTCTAGTCTTGGATCTAAAAGAAATATAGACGTAAACTCGACTTATCATTGGTGAAGCATGAAAATGGCGTCTATTTATTTGTATGAGTGCAGTTGAAGAATCTTTTACACATACATATACGAGTAATGGTGAGAGTTTGATATAGTTTATGTCTGAGCTTGAGGTTTAGTTTGAACTCAAAGATAATAAATACACATTAAATGACTTAAAATCAGTTGGTTACGCTTTACCGTAACACCAAAACATTTTCTTTTATATTAAGCTTTCTAAATTAACGTCACCAGCCTGGTCGAAAGTCATGGTGCATCTAGCGATTGGGGGCAACTCCTACAATCCATAAGACTTCTGACAGTTTTCCTCAAGTTGGCGGCCCTGTGATGTGCCTCTTCACGCTCCGCTTGAAGAACCCCCGGGGTTGTAAGATTAAGGAAAGACGTGTGTGGGCAGGTCGTACAGTATACATTTATACACATTGATAACATTTTATACAGGTAAATCTCTCGACGTTGTTTTCGATTCTGTGTCATAGCTTGAGATAAATCACAAAGCGACGTGCGATGCAGACGAACACGAAATAATATATAATAAGGTATACCTTTTTATTTTGTGACTGACCTGAGACTGTATATCACCAAATAAGACTACCTATAATTATTGGATCGCGCGGATAGATTTAATATTAGGTGAGTACTAATATCGATACAAAAAATAGTCAAATACTCTACCAAAATAATGTTATTCCGATGAAATGGCTTTACGTCCCCCATCAAATAACTCTCAGTGCGCACAATTTTACTTTCCACGAATAGTTACATAAAATAAATTTCCACGATAAATTTCAAAGCCTTTAATATTGGCGGAGATCCCGCATAAATCACTACATTATCGGAGTAACTATTTGACTTACAATATAGGTAGCGATAAAATTATTGCTTTATTTTCTTTTCCTCCTTATTTATGTAAATACAAAATCAAAGAGTTCAAGAAAACCGGTTAAGTGCGAGTCGGACCCGCGTACGGAAGATTCAAAAGAAAAATCAATAAACTTCACTTATGTTGCATGGAGGCCGCCCCAAAGTTTTATATAATCATGTTTAGTACCTATTTATTGTATAACTGCATCAGATATACATGGTAATAAGCTTTGTGTATGGATCCCTAAAAAACGCCCATAGAATGTAACGCTGTAAAATATCTCGTAGAAAAATCTCGATACATTACGAATAAACCAGCCTTTTTATTTCCGTAACACGTTTCGTAGGATCGAATCGTCTTATATAACAATTGAATTACTGCTTGAATTGAATGACTGCCTCTGTGGCGTGGTCGGTAGTGATACCGCCTGCGGCGCTGGAGGTCGTGGGTTCGATTCCCACCGGAGACAAATATTTTTGTTACTCATAAATGTTTGTCTAAAGAGTCTGGGTGTTTCTATGTATAAATGTATGTATTTAAAAAAAAAGTATATAAGTATTAATATCTGTGGTCTGATACCCATAACTCAAGCAGGTTATCCCTAGCTTACTTTGGGATTAGATAGCGTTGTGTGAAATGTTCGTGAATATTAATATTTGAATATTAATTTCTTATGAGTTCACCACTAAACACAGGAAACTGTAAAGAAAGTTGGTAGAATATTGGGTATGAAAATATTGTAACCTTGTAGGGTAGATAAAGACACATTGCTGGCAATGATGAGTCGCACACAGCTCGTTACACATTATATTTCATCCCTAGAGATAAAACAAGTGATCATGAACCTCATAATCCATGATTGTTCTAGACTATGTAATGGTTTTATCCTTTCTGTGATTAGGTTACATACTGCGAAATTTTAATGATTTATATCTGTAGCAAATCTATATCTATACCAATATTATAAAGAGGAAAGATTTGATAGTTTGTTGGTTTGCATTGAATTGACTCCGAAACTACTGGACCGATTTGAAAAATTCTTTCACTGTTGGGAAACTACACTATCCCCGGGTGACAAAGGTTTTATTTTATTCCTGTATTTCTACGGAATCCGGAACTACGCAGGTGAAACCGCGTGACATCGGCTAGTTAATGTGTAAAAATGTGTAGAAATCTATAATCTTATTGTCCTATAATTGTTTAAAACTGCAAATCTACTCTAATCTACTTATGTATGACTTTCTGGGACATTTTTTAAAATTGCAAATTTACCTTAGAAGCTTAGAAGTTTTTTTTATAGCTTCAGAGGAAAATGGACCTATAGCCCGTTCGCTCTAACTTTGCCGCTCGGCTCCATACTAAAGTCGAATTTTTAATTAGACGAAGTAAATTGACAGCAACTAATGTCACTTCTTCATACAATGTTGCGTATTTTCTATGACGAAGTGGCATTAGCTACTGTCAATTTACTTCATCTAATTAACAATTTGGGTATACGCCTCTACGCCAGCGGCAAAGTTAGAGCGAACGGGTAGTAACTATATGGTGTAACTTTCTGTAGGCGTTCAAGAGACACGGGGTCTTGACTCTTGACAGACAGCCAGACGTACGGATAATAAAGTGATCATAAATGATTCTGTTTTCTTTTTGAGGTATGGAATCCTAAACATGACTGAGGACTATACAGGGTGTGGCGTAAATAGTGGTCCAACCGTCAGGGTGTGATAGACCAGGTGCCCCACTATAACATACTACAATATCATCCAAATTTACCCAAGGGTCTCAGAAAAAAATAACTTTTTTTGAAAAATCGTCCCTTTTTTGTAAAGTTGCCTGTAGATTATAGAAAAACCGCTATTTCTGATTTCTGTTTTTTCTCTCTTAAAGCTAAATACATAAGCTATCCAAAAATAATATTGTTAATAGAATTCCACAACAAACGTTTGAAATAAATATAAGTTCATCTCAATTTTCTTTCTAATTTTCATGTATCATGAAAATTGTTCAACGTTTTTTATAAAAAATATGTACTACACTGATGCTACCCAAACGTTTAAAAATATGCTTATGTAATACTGATTTCAAAATGATACCATGTAAGGATTTCGCATAAACAGAAACTACAAATTTTTACGGTTAAAGTTCAAAACGGGTTAAGAAAAAATACCAAAATCAACTTACATACATCACACTTATAATGTTTTTTTCATAGTAATAGTTCATAGTCGACATTATTATTATTTATTTAAAATCTTATAACCTAGATAGCGCCCGCGGCTCCACCCGCGTGGGATTTTGTAACTATTCTCGCTTTTATTTATTTTCTATCTGAAATTCTGTTCCCATTCCATGACAAATTCCTAGCGCGTGGAACTGCGGGCGCCATCACGGTTATGATTTTTTTAAACTATCGCAGTTTTTAACACTTCACGCGAAATACTATTTACTTACATTCACCGACGTTTCGGGCGTTCAACCGCGACCTTGATGTTGCCTGCGGTTTCACCCGCGATGAATTTTGTTACTATTCCCACTTCCGGTGGGATCATAAAAGCGAGAATAGTTACAAAATCCCACGCGGGTGGAGCCGCGGGCGCTATCTAGGTTATAAGATTTTAAATAAATAATAATAATGTCGACTATGAACTATTACTATGAAAAAAACGTTATAAGTGTGATGTATGTAAGTTGATTTTGGTTATTTTTCTTAACCCGTTTTGAACTTTAACAGTAAAAATTACTAGTTTCTGTTTATGCGAAATCCTTTCATGGTATCATTTTGAAATCAATATTACATAAGCATATTTTTAAACGTTTGGATAGCATCAGTGTAGTACATATTTTTTATAAAAAACGTTGAACAATTTTCATGATACCTGAAAATTAGAGAGAAAATTGAGATGAACTTATATTTATTTCAAACGTTCGTTGTGGAATTTTATTAACAATATTATTTTTTGATAGCTTATGTATTTAGCTTTAAGAGAGAAAAAACAGAAATCAGAAATAGCGGTTTTCCTATAATCTACAGGCAACTTTACAAAAAAGGGACAATTTTTCAAAAAAAGTTATTTTTTTCTGAGACCCTTGGGTAAATTTGGATGATATTGTAGTATGTTATAGTGGGGCACCTGTTCTATCACACCCTGACGGTTGGACCACTATTTACGCCACACCCTGTATAAACAGTACATAAGGACAAGAGAGAGAAAATGGTCGCCAGTTACTGGTTACTATATTATTAACTAAAATGACAAAAAGGTACAGTGAGGTCAAGATAAATGTGCTAATCAGAGCTCTATTAACATCGTTTTGCGGATAAGCTCCGACAGAAATTGCCATGTCGGACTACGGGCACTAAATTTATAGCGCTTACTGTGGACGTTTTAGTTGAGTCAAATAGTATGATACGTGATAATACTGTGTAGTTGTGTATGTAATCACACAAATATACTTAATGTTAACATCTTACGAATATTATGAATGTCTCAGCGATATAATATGGGTACAATTGGTCGGCGAAATATCTATCAAGATCTTTGGGATCTTATTTAAAAGTTTTCCAGCTGAACGGACATGGCGTGGAGGAGAAAAGCTCTGAATAAAACAATGTACCAACTCTGTCTGGCCTGGTACAATCAATCAAATCAGGCTATGGCAGTCCACTTCTGGACGTAGGCCATTCGCATCCAGTCCCAGCCTGGGATCTTTTCCAGGTCGTCACTCCATCTAGTGGGTGGGCGTCCTACCCCACGTTTGCCTTATCGCGGTGTCCGCTCCAGAACCCGTGTGCTCCGTCAACCGTCGGTTCTTCTGCAGACGTGGCCAGCCCACTGCCACTTTAATGTACTTATTCTTTGAGCTATGTCGACCACTCTCAATAAGAAAAAATCAAATTAGGCCCCAATATTTTCCCGGGATATCCTTCCGAGGGCTTACCCGGGACTCCCAACCACAGGCTGTTAGGCGTTACGTGAGGTTTTTTAGTCGGTAAGAGTTCGGAATAACATCCTCTGAGGATTTTCCCTCACGTAAAAAAAAATAAAAAATAAAAAAAAAATGGCCCCAATATTTCTCCTAGCTTTTGCCCGCAACTTCGTCCGCGAGGTGATTTTAACTGAAAATAACCGACGTTGACCTGTCCAATGTTTCTGGTAAAACATAGGTCAAGCTGTAGTATCATTTCCGCTGAACGTAATTGTACAATTTTATGACCAAGCTTCTAAATTTTGCTCCAACCCCAAACAAATAAACAAAGAAACAAACACGAAGAAAAATAAATTTAGATTTGAACGACAGTAGTCCTAAATTATTATATTATTATGTTTTTTTTAAAATTCATCTTGAATGTACCGTCACAGCTATTTTTACAATTTTATAATAGTAGAGATTCTGAAAGAACGAAATTGCAATAGTTTCTACCAGGGAAATGTTTCAGCACAATAAAGTACTTGTGAGGAGCGCCGTTAAGCGGATTATGAGAGGATCCGAAGTAGGCTGTTTAGAAACTCGCAAGAAAAGCAATATCCATTATCTTGGCGGGCTTTGTATGTCGACCGCTTTGCATTGCTAGGTGCTTGCAGTGCGCGTTATGCTATAATACCTTTACATTTTATTCAATTCTTTAACCCGTCTTACGGTTTTATACCCATCTACTTTGCAGTCACGGTTTCATAGCCTATCTTGTTTTAACAAACTATCAAAATCGCTTCTGTCAATAATAGCAGGGCGTGTAAATTTTTAAATTCGGTTGTCTGTAAATGAAGAACCGATGGCTGATATAGTACAGTCAAGTTATGGAGCGGAAACCACTTGTTCTAAAACAGACACCTTTTACCATAAGAACCAATTACCTAAGGATCTAGTCCTCTCTTAGGTAGGAAGGAAATAGATGTGGTATAGCAAAACCTACGTCCAGCAGTAGACTGTGATAAGCTTATATGATTAATCCACTTTAATCTAATTGTAGTGGATAGTACTTGAAACTGGCGTGCCAATTGTCAAATAGCTAGTTAAACTCAAGGCCCTTTACAGTCACATTATCGTAGATATCACATAAAATACAATTGTATATCTGCTATTCAGTTTCGACAGAGCTAGCGGCAGATGCATCAACTCCACGATTTATGTTTTTAATTAAACTCAACATTGGAAGCGATAACAATTAAGGGCGAATATTATTTCATAATATTTCTTCACTCGCGTAGTCATTACGAATATTCAAAACGCGCAGACATATACAGTTTTAATTAAAGCCATGGTATTTATATTAGCAAAATGTAACCGTTCCCATTTTGTTTAAAACGCAAACAATGTGAAATTATAATATTACTGTGGATTCGAAACAGACGCTTTTCGGAATAACTAGGTATTTTCTCACAATCGGTATTCTCTTTTATTGTAAAATAATATCAGATCTTATTTATATCCCGGAAACTAGTAATTGTGGGAAACTGATACGGAAAACATTCTGATATCAGCTAGATATGAATACAATAAGTAGGTAGCTTATGAATAAAATATTAAACTGCTGCCCAGACATATCAAAAATACCTATTTAAAAATCACCATCACCAAAATCTACTCGCACAAACTTGTAAAATTTCATAAAAATCAGCCCAGTCGTTCTCGAGTTCTGATTTAACAAACACATTGAGTGATTCAGCTTTATTTATATGTCTAGTAAAACAAGGTCAGAGCGACATAAATCACTACAGTGGGTAAAGATGTTCCCACACTGGCTGTTAAAATGGGCTGTATCTTTTTTCTGCGGGTTTAGGGTTAATGTTCTAGAAACCCTTAATACGCTTTATTCCTTGAAATTTGTTTGGCAATAAACGCGGTAATCAAATACTTTAGTAACAAAGTACCTACGTGTAGATTAGTGTCGTATACGCGTCATATAAATATAATACATGACTTATATGCTGAGTTGAGAGCAAATTTGGCGTTTAAAGCTGAGCTCACATTGGTAAAGAAGACGAAGACTGTATCAAGACAGGCTACCGTTTTACTAAATCTATGAAACTGATGTTTTCCAGAAAACAATATTTTACAGTGCACGTTAGAAACACAACGTCTTAAGACTGACTTCTGCTTTACATGAAAAATGCAATCGCTTCGACTTTCGGCGTAAACATCACATGACTGTTTCATGACACTTACCTACATGGAAATTTAGGCCTACGTCTAACACTGAGCCTCGCAATTGGGCCATTGTAAAGGGCTAATTTACTCATACCAAATTACCACTATTCAGAATTTCAGTGCACCTCAATTGTAGTTTTTGATCAGTTTAAAAAGATCACTTTTTATTACATGATCCGGCGTTTCCGTAAAATTTATTTTGGGGATAAAGGCGTGACCATATTATGTACGAATGTTTAAGCATAAAATATTTTGTGTTTCTGTTTGTATTATCTCTGAAATTGGCTTTATTGTAAACTATCAAAATCCTGCTATTCTTAAAACCCATTTGTGATACCTACACTGCGAGACGGTACTCTTATTACATTACCAACATCCCATGTGTCAGTAAATCTTATAAAAAGAAAGGTCCTTTTTCTCGAGAAGGCAATTTAATATCTGATCAAGGCAAATGTAATAACTCCGTAAATGTGGAGAAATAATAAAAGGTAAATTAGTTTTAGAGGATGTGAAATTGAATCGTCGGAATGGACTGCGCTTCATCTACGAACAACGTTTTATGATATGAAAGAATATTACAATTTTGTACCTATATTTTTCAGTACAGGGTAAATACGTCTGACTCCAGACTCATGCTGCGGAATGATATCAAACCAAAACCAGATCATGACATTGCTCGTTTTAGAGTGATTGCATATATTTACTTAGTTTCGATAGCTAGTACATCAATCTCACCTACAACCTTAAGTAGTCTATAGGACTTTTAATATTCTTTAATATTTTACATATTTACAGTAACTACAAGGATTTTGAGTATCATTTTTTCTTCACTAAATGTTATGATTAAAATATGGGTAAATTAGGAGCACCAAATTGCAAAAAAACGTTCGTTTCTATAAGTCTGTACCCCACCCGTACCTAACGGCGTGATAGTCATAAAGAAAGAGATGAATGAAGTGGCTTATTTAAAACAAACAACAGTAGTGGTATTTATGTACTATCGCCAACGTTACGAGATAGGAGTCTGCCACGATAAGGCCAGTAATAAAGTATAGTCTAACATGTAATGCCTTCGCAGTCTCATAATTGCAGCAATACCAGGTATAATAAATATAGATACGTAACTTTTATAGGACGATACGTTCCCAGTCGGCATCGTGTGTGCAATTTCATTTCGTTTTATTTGAACTTTTACCGGCTATGAGAGTCGGTAGACTGTAACGGAGCAGATTCTATGTTTTAACTGTTATACGTTTTTTCCATATGAAAAAAAAAACGTAGCGGTGGCATAGAAAAATAAACGTAGAGTTGGGTGATTTCAGTTCCCAAATAAGAATAGTGACAGGGTGTTATCGAATAAATCATCATCGGAACTTCCAACAACTACTTGACTTGTCCGATTTTGTTAAAAGTGTGTCGTTAAATGCACTCTACCAATGTGTGGAGGTTATGTCCTCCCTGGGATCCAAGTTGACTTACCGAAAAATGCACTAGAACTATTTTAAGCTAAAGGAGCCAACAGGACGAACCGGGAAGTAGTCAAGTGAGGTAGTGACAACTTTGGAAATGGTAAAATTAGGATGATGACAATTTAGAAAGCGGACAAGTTTGGAAGTGGTCAAGTGTGGAAATGGAAAATGGACAAAGTCGACCGGAAGGAAAAAAAATAAGGGTAGGTATTAGCTTTATAAATTAGTATGATGGGATTATTCTAAATATGTAATTATAATTAAGTACGTAATTTATATCATAAAATTGTTTATAAGACGAGTAGAAATTTGTTTCCAAGTCACATGTAATTACGATCAGTCTTGAGTACAAAGTTGTCGACTACGTTTAATTATGCCTCTACAAACTGCACACGCATACATTAGCATGAAAACTTTGACTGTTATTAACATTTCTGGTACTTACTTGGTCACGCGGTTTTACTCGCGTAGCTCCCGTTTCCGTGGGAATACGGCAATAAAACATAGACAATGTTCAACCGGGCTGCCCGGCCACAGAGCATCGCGCGCCCTTAGACAGTTCGCGTTGCTCTATGTTCCCGGCAGTGAAAGATTTTTTTAAATCGGTTTTGTAGTTTCCGAGACTATTCGATGCAAACAAACAAACAATCAAATATTTTCTCTTTATAATATTAGTATAGATGTATAGATACTAAACGTATAATCAGATTTTGAGTAGGTACTTTAGTTAGTACAATGCCTTTATCTCTCTGCATATTAAACTAAAACAGATATGGTATCAGGCAATATTTCATGAGCGTGTAATATAAAATATGTCTAGGCGGGTTTCAATAATAGATACCTATTGTTTGGACTTAGGTTTTCTTTCATGCATATCCCGGAAAAATAAGAAGGTAAGTTATTTTCTTTGAAACTCGCAAATCTTATTTGTGATACATTATTAACTGAATCTTACAGGTTGTTTTACTGAAAATGATTGAGCACAGTTGTAATCTATATGCTGCAAATACATACAATATTTGTAAAATAAAAAAGAGCTTAGGTATGTGGCGATCGTTAATCTCTATACGTTTGAAAAGACATGAGCCTTATGAAAAAAGATTTTCAGGCGAGTGAAGTCGTGGACTAAAGCTATAAACTAAATAACTGTATGAAAATAGCAACAAGAGTTTACATTTCAGCAGCTGTTAAATGTTTATTTACTTTTTAGATTTATGGTCGTGAAAATTTAATGCATTAATTTTCATGAGTAACAACCTCCCTTGAGTCACATTACGGGGGTAATTGATATATAGATACATCCGAATAAACAGATTTGGTACTCATGCAAAAAATACATTTTATTTCAGTGTTCTTTTTTTGTTGGGTAGTATATAATAACGATTAAGCAAGTACTAATTTATTAGAACTTTATTTACCACAAAACGTTTAAGGAAATAAATTTAGATAATTTGATTGATTGTATAATAATCCAGTGCAGAGTGCATAATATGAGTACATCTTTGCCAATATCATTAAACTTGTAGATTGTTAAATGCATAGAAAATAACAGTACTGATTTACAACATTATGGCTGAAATCAGTTGCGATAAGTATAAGCACTTCAATCAAACAATCAAATCATCCTATAGCAGTCCACTATACTCGTAGTATGGGACTGACTGGATGCGAAAGGCGCAGGTCCGTGTATTGTTGCGTAATTTGGGAGAGGCCTACGTTCAGAAGTGGAGTGCTTGCTGATTTGCTAGAAGTATAAGCACTTAGATTTTAAAATTATTTGTTAAGAACAAGTAGTTTTACCGACTAAAATTAAACCACACGGTACCCTTCCACTGCCTACGGTCGAGAGCCCGAGCTTAACCCTGTGTGATGTTCCAGGTTTCCGAACAGACTTAGGCTACCACCGCGGCCTCACTTGTGGGTTCGCTTACAATCCCGCGTGGGATTGTAAGCGGACGTGGCAGTGGTTCGGGTAGTATTCCGCTTCTTAGGGCGTGACATGTGAAAATGATAAAACAAAGCCTGGAAATGTTCCTTTCTTTTTTAACGTGAGGGAATATCCATCATGGATGCTGTGCCGGAGTTCTACCGACAAAAAACCCTACGTAACGCCCAACAGCCTATGGTTGGGAGCCCTGGGTAAGTCCTCGGAAGGATGTCCCAGGACTCCCAACACACCTACGGCTACCACTGCGGCCTCGCCTAGGGGGTGGTTCGGGTGCTATCCCGCGTCTTTGGGGGTTTTTGGGTGTGATCCCGCTTCTTAGGGGGGGGGGGGGGCGTACGTGAATCTCTGTCGTCATGGTCCTGCTTCTGTAAGGACGGTGAGCAGCCCTCTCACCGTCCTCAGGCCCTCGGTCATGGAGGCCTATAGTCTTTGGCGAAGACACGTCGGCGGCACACGCCGACAGAGGAACTCGTGTGGGAGAGATGTCTCCCGTTCCCGCCCCGCCGCCTCTTTCACGAGCATGACCTGCTCGCAGAAAGAGGCGACGCTGTCCCACTTACTCCCACTGGAGATCATGGCTTCAACTGATTAAACTACTAAGCAAAATGTAATCTGCAACTACCTACAACTTATAAGATCACCATATATAGTACTTTCAAATTGAGTTTTTCTCGACTTTTGGCACGTTTCGTTGCCTTGCCGGAACTGCGTGCGATGACTCAATATCTTTGAGATAACTATCCGCCAGTTGACTACGACCTCTTTCATTACCTTCATGTACATTCGAGTCTTGCAACGTTTTTAAAGTAGCAGAGCTCTTTCTATGTTGGTCGTATTTCGTAAGGTACATAAATCAAGCGATGGGTGTACAGCCGTGATACTTATCTGGGAAATAGTTGCAAAAGCACATCACGCTTCGATAAGTTTGCAGTATTTATTTAGCAACGTAAATAAGAGTCAGTACTTACTATTGTGTATCGCAGAATAGAACTGGACCTGTTCCAATAATTGAAACTGCAAAAATTAGAACAAAATGTCAATTTTTCATATCTTCCTTTTTCAAATAGGATCACTTCGACTCGGAATGAATTCAGTATTTTCTGAGTCCTGGGAACACGGAAAGTGGCAATAGAATTTAAATATTTGTGTAAGCTAAAACTTACACAGAAATTTTGAAGTTCTAAAGCTTTTATATAATAGGTCTTCGGCGAGATTTAGACAGCTGACGCGTTCTCAATGACTAAGTTCTTATCCAAATTATATTAAAGGACAAAGTTTTGAACTTAAATTTACTTTATTCTTGTCATTCTGTTTATTTAACTCAAAATTATTTTTTAAAGCATTTATTTTTGAGTCAGAGTCTTTTCACTATTTGAAAATGGGGTCAGGTAATAAGATATCAGAAACAAAACACACATAAAGTACTCAAGTCATGCCTTATTCTCCGAAGTGATAGGCACTGGCATACTACACGCCCAGTCATTTTAGCGGTTGTATTTTGTTCCATTTAATAAGTAGTAAACTTATTACTTCTTGAAATGGACAGGGGCATTTTGTGTTTTTTCAACTGAACTAATAATTACCGTCTAAATGGCAGCCATGACCAACGGCTCAACATACCCTCCGAAGTACTTAAATACTCGTAACTGAAAATTATTACAAATGATCATCCATCTCAGTAACGACCGAAGCGTAAACTGCTGAACGCAGCGATCACTTACAGAACACTGAGCAAGCGGGGATAAGAGCGCTTTCACGTACACTGGTAACAAAACACGTAACGAGCGTTGGTGATTATACATTGTTCCATTTGCACAAATATTACAAAGAGAAAAAAAATGTATTTTTATATGTAACGAATAAAGTCAAACGATTTCAAAAAATATTTTATCAATATGAAGCTACATTATTAGCGAATTTAAATTTTATTACTGTATTTTCACGGAAACGGTAACAACGCGGGTAGACCCGCATGAGATCCGCCAGGACATTCCTGTATTCCAATAAATATGTTCTACTATTTTTGTTCAACTAATAGATGGGCCATGACAAAAAAACAGATTTCTACCTACTTGCATTGCATGTTACAGCTTTTGTTTCCAGTGCCAGCCCACGATAAATGGTATAAGTAAGGAAAAGTAAGTAGCTCTTTAGTCATCTAACTTTATAGTTATTAGGCTTGCGATTATCAGAAAGGTAATTTCTAGAGTAATTATACAAGGTTGTTCAATAAATGTTCTCAGGCGTCATACTATCCACTTTATGTAGATGGTAGTCTAGCAATCTCCGAACATTGCTATAAGAGGAAATTGCAATGGTAATCAGTCAGCTTCGATAAAGCGATTCACTAGATATAATAAAAAGATACAGTGTACCAGAGATAAAAGGTACGAATCAGAGGCCTATTAACATCGTTCTGTGGAACTCCGACAGTAATTATCATGTCGGTGTGCGGTCGCAAAATTTATTGGGCTCAAGGCTGAAATTGAGTTGGCTTACTACTTATTTGTGGTTAAACTTGCCACACGACTCTTGATAAAATTACTCGAAGGATTTTATGGATTATTGGGGACAACACGCGGTTTCACCCGCGTAGTTCCCATTCCCGTGGGAATGTGGCAATAAAATAGCCAGTGTTTATCGAGAATAGCGAACTTTTCCAACAGTGAAGAATTTTTCAAACCAATTCAGTAGTTTCGGAGCCTATTCAATGCAAACAAACAAACAAATTCAACCATCAAATCTTTCCTCATCAGTATAGATTTATCAGGAAAAATTGGAGTGATAAGTACATACGACTTCGTGTGTATGTATAGTCTGTATACATTGATTGCTACGTCTAGGCATTACGGCAAATGGCTGGGTCAAGTGGTGAGGGTCGGATTGTCCGTTCTTATCCTAAAATGTTTAAGGAAAACATGGGCACATTAGCAATAATAAATAGGTCATTGAAGGGGCAAAAGCTACGTCTACATTTACCGTCTGCTTTTAAAAAAAGTGCAGTAATTCGATGACCTCGAATGCCTACGGCGTGCTCGTAAGATCATGAAAAGCAATCAAGTAGGCAATTGACTAATAAATAATAATTAAGTACAAACTCACTTACGCACTTACTTACTTACAGGAGCAGGCCCATGATGGCAGCGTGACGTTAGCAACTCACGCACGCTTCCCCCCCCCTCCTTAGAAGCGGGATTACACCCGAAACCCCCCAAAGATGCGGGATACCACCCGAACCACCCCCTGGGCGAGGCCGCAGTGGCGGCCGTGGGTCTGTTGGGAGTCCCGAGACATCCTTCCGAGGGCTTACCCGGGGCTCCCAACCACAGGCTGTTGGGCGTTACGTGAGGTTTTTTAGTCGGTAAGAGTCCGGCATAGCATCCTTTGAGGATTTTCCCTCAGGTAACAAAAAAACTCACGCAAAACAGTTTTTCTTTTTTTAACATGAGGGAAATCTTACGCAAGACAGTTTATTTTTACAACGATCATTATTTTTGTCACATCAAAGTTATCAACGTCTTAAAAAATGTTATCAGGATAGATCCGATTTAATCACTTTTTTAACCGACTTCAAAAAAAGGAGGAGGTTCTCAATTCGTACGCTATGTTTTTTTTGTATGTATGTTACGCGATAGCGGCGTCAATTATAGATGGATTTTAAAAATTCTTTTTTTGTTTGAAAGAGGTTACTTCTGAGGTGGTCCCATATCCAGGGTATCAGGATCTGATGCTGGAATCCAGGAGAAATCGAGGGCAACCACCGAAAATTGTAGGGACAACTAGTGCGTTTGTTAACTTTTTGATTAAGTGCTTTAATGTTCTAAAATTTTACGAAGGTCTGGAGTCGATCTGATGATGGAACCGGAAGACAGTCGAGGGAATTCCTTAACGATTTACAGCAGTTACCTTGTGTTTCGACTTGATTGATTTGTGTTGATGAGTACTTTATACCTAGATAGAAATACTTTTCGGTCCACCCGTCACTTAAAATAGATAAAAAAAAATTAAATAAAAAATGGAACCGACTTCATACAAATCCTTAAAAATAAAATTTACCTTGCACATAGTAATATGTATTTTGGTTTATCAGATATTATTCAATATAATATTGAAGTTGGTGCCATTAATAAAACCTACCTAAACCAATGGGTTTACTTGGCACCGACTTCAATATGATATTGAATAAAATCTGATAAATCAAAATACATATTACTATGTGCTAGGTAAATTTTATTTTTAAGGATTTGTAGGAAGTCGGTTCTATTTTTTATTTAATTTTTTTTTTCTAATACCAACCTTTGCTCTCAAAATTGCAAAAAGGATAAAATATGCAAGCCTAAACTCCTTAAAAAGGTTCTTTATGAAAATTAACGATGTTAAATACACAAGGTACGTTTTTAAATGGTGCTCATTTACATAAAACAACAACGTACATCTGACTTTCAGTCTTGGAAGAAAACCGGTGCATTTGACATACGATTTATGAATTTAATAAAACTCCGCAGCAGAATAAACAATGCTTGCAAATCACAAATATCAGGCACCATTACGTTTCTTGATTTCACAAAGCAAATACACAAATCCTTAAAGAGCAAATGTGTTATCCCGTTTTAATTAAATCCATTATTGTTATGTAAGTAGACTGCTAAGTGTTCATATAAATCTGATTTCGGTCTTTGTATTACGTAAAATGAGAAATATCTGTGGGAAAAGATATAATTATCTGTAAAATACAGTGTAAACAGTTTGAAGTGGCCTCGCTGACTCGGTGTTCTGTAAACGATCACTGTAGTAAGCGTCATTATCCAAACCAAATCCCATGATCCAAAACCCAAATCTAGCCTTTTTTTACGTGTGGAAATTCTCATAGATGCTATGTTAGACTTCTACCGACTAATCACACGGTGCCATTCCATCTGCAGATGGCTGGGGTTCCCGTTCGTCTTCAGAAGGATAATCCCAGGGCTCCCGACACATCCAAACCAGTCTTAATTGCTATGTCGCGATTGATATGTCCCTCAGCAGTCACTTCCTATAAATTCAAAAATAAAAAGCCAAAATCACAGTCGCTTCTAATCTATACATATAATAAAACTGTAGAGGGTCGAGAGTCTGTACATGGAAGATATTTGGAAAATCTTAATTGGAGGGCGTTCTCTAATCGATACTGAAGCCGAAAATGTAATTTAAAATTTTCATGTCTGTCTGTCTGTCTGTATCCCGAATAAGTATCACGCCGAAACTACTGAATCGATTTGATTGAAACTTGGTACAATCAGAGCTTATAATCCGAGGAAGGTTCTAGGATACTTTTGATCCCAATATTTTGCGCGGTTCCTTTGGGAGAGAGGATGAAAAGCAAAACGGTTTTTAAGTTGTAACTTCTGAATGCGTAGTCCAATTCCAAAAATTTTTTCAGTATTATAAAGGGAGTACTTCAAGGATTGTTTCACACAAGTTTTAATGTTGAGGATTTTGTAGTTCAAGAATTAGAGACATCTCAACTTTCACAAAACCTAGAACTCAAGGGTTCCTTTGAATGTGAGGGTAACTCTAAACGGGCGTGTTTGCTTAATCATAAAAGAGCTTAATGATTAAGGCTATTGTAAAATAAATCAGTCCGCGCCGAAGGCGGGGACTGAATTGTTTTAGAATAGACTTAATCTTAAAGCTCTTTTATGATTAAGCAAACACGCCCGTTTTGACCCTTAGAGTAAAGTTAGAAGGATATATATATAGATTACTAGCTGACCCGCGCAACTTCATTTGCGTGATAAATGAAGCACCGTTCTATCGATTTTGTGTAAACTTCACATAAACCATCTACTAAATAGTCCGAACAAAGGTTAAAAATTTGGGTTGGGTAGGTGAGCCCGTTCTTGAGTTATAAAATTACAACGAAAACTGGCATTGATTTTTAGGGTTTCGTAGCCAAATGGCAAAAACGGAACCCTTATAGATTCGTCATGTCTGTCTGTCTGTCCGTCTGTCTGTCCGTCCGTGTGTCACAGCCATTTTTCTCCGAATCTATAAGGCCTATGCTATTGAAACTTGGTAAGTAGATGTATTCTGTGAACCGCATTAAGATTCTTATATAAAACTAGAAAAAAAGCAGTAAATTTTGGGGGTCCCCATACTCAGAACTGAAACTCAATTTTTTTTTTTTTTTATCATTACCATACGTGTGGGTTATCTATAGATAGGTCTTCAAAAATGCTATTGAGGTTCCTAACATCATTTTTTTCTAAAGTAAATAGTTTGCGCAAGAGACATTTCCAAAGTGGAAAAATGTGTGTCCCCCCCCCCCTCTAACTTCTAAACTAAGAGACTGATAACTCTAAAAAGAATATATGATGTACATTGTCATAAAAACTACCAGCGAAAATTGGTTTGAACGAGATAGAGCTGGTAGTTTTTTTTTAATATGTCGTAAACCGCAATTTTCGGCTAGAAAAATCACTGCCACTGCGAACGTGTTAAAACATCAATCAAAGTTACAACGAACTATAAGAACTTTTATATTATGTTACTTGCTGCTACGAAACCCTTCCTGGGCGAGTCCAACTCGCACTTGGCCGGTTTTTATATATATATACTAGCTGACCCGCGCAACTTCGTTTGCGTGATAAATGATGAACCGCTCGACTGATTTTATGCAAACTTCACATAAACCATCTGCTAAATAGCCTGAACAAAGCCTAAACATTTGGTTTGGATAGGTGAGCCCGTTCTTGAGTTATAAAATATAGATAGATAATTAAAAGGAAGCTTCTATAAGCTATCTCTGTACCAAATTTCAGCCCAATCCGTTCAGCCGATAGAGCGTGATTGAGTAACAAACATCCAAACATCTTCACAAACTTTCACATTTATAATATTAGTAGGAAGAGAAAATTACATTTATTAAGTAAGAGAAAATTACATTTTACTAAACCGCTACTGTTCCACAATATTTATTAATAGATGGCGCCCGCGTTTGCTATAGGAATTTATTCCCGGGATAAAAAGTATAACCTTGTCTAAGTGTTATTCCAGACTATAATATATCCCTCTATCAAACATCAATCTTTATCAATCCGTTAAGCCTTTAGAAAAGAGAACCACTGAAAGAATAACAAACATCCCGACATCTTAATTCACAAACTATCGTATTTATTAGTAAGACTAGCTGATGCGCGCGGCTTCGCCCGCGTGAAATTTGGTTCCCGTTCCCGCTTCCCGTAGGAACATTTTCCCGGGATAAAAAGTAGCCTATGTGTTATTCCAGACTATACTCTATCCCTGTACCAAATTTCAGCCAGATCTATTCAGCCGTTAGATCGTGATTGAGTAACAAACATCCAAACATCCAAACATCTTCACCAACTTTCACATTTATAATATTAGTAGGATGAACCTGACTAGTTTTGCCTCTCGGGATTCTCAAAGGATGTTTTGATTTAAAAATAAAATAATAATAAATAATCTATTTTTTGCAAGATTTTGAAGCATTTGTAATTTGTGAGATAAGTACCTATTTGTAAAAGGATGTTACAGAAGCAGATGCATTCGTTGAAAAAATTGATAAGAAATTCCGTTGAAAAAGGATTTATGTGAACAGTCTCATTATTTTATTTAGAAAGGGACGCAGGGGCGACGACAATAGAACATTAGGGAGTAACCGTGTGTCGTTTATTTACTGTGGCGGCGGTGGGGTTAATGTTCTAGAAGAGCCTGATGTGCGTTATCCTTTTAATCCTGTTCGGCAATAAACACGGAACAGTGTCCTACCAACGTAAAGTGCGCAGATTAGTGGCTTATAAACGTTACAAAAACCTCAACAAGTTTTGGTTCGTTGAATAAGTACTGTAAGCATTTGTACGTCCGCTTTTATTCGACGAATGAAAGTATACAAAAAAGGTATAAATAAAAAGTTTATATAAGTAGTATGTTAATTACTTACCATTATATAAAATGAAATAGTACTAATTAATCCATATAATAGTTTTCGTATTTCGGAAGGTACGTATGGTCGTTAGTTCCGGCTGCTAAGTAAAATAGAAGACATTAACCCAAGCGAAGGCTTAATAGGTGGCTTGATTACTTCCGGTGAAAGTAACAACAGGTTGTCTCTGTCACTTTTAAAGCGATACGATTGGTATCCTGGTAAACTGTGACAAGGGGTCCAAGTCTGCCATTTCAATTGTGCCAGTATACCGTCTGTCTTTCTGTCTGTCCAGGAACCATGATCCTACTAATATTATAAATGTGAAAGTTTGTGAAGATGTTTGGCTGTTTGGATGTTTGTTACCCAATCACGCTCTAACGGCTAAACGGATTGGGCTGAAATTTGTTACAGATATAGCTTATAGTCTGGAATAACACATAGGCTACTTTTCATCTCGGGAATAGGTTCCCACGGGAAGCGGGAACGGGTACCGAATTTCACGCGGGCGAAGCCGCTCGCATCAGCTAGTAACTAATAAGCTGAAGCTTGCGAAGATGATTATTTTATTTTTGTTTATAGCTCTTGTTGTACTTAACCGATTGCTACAAAACAAACGTAATTTTTTAATTCTGACCAAGATCTTTAAAATAAACGAAACCTAAGACCGAGAAAACCGCGTCAAAATCTATTCAGTAGTTTCTGCGTCCATCGCGAACAAGCAGACAATCGACAACTGTAACGTTGTGCAACAACGTGTGAATAAATTAATTAAAATTAGATAATTCGAATTGAAATATAAATGAAAGCGCCATCTACCGAGTAGGTGTCGCAACGGCGGAAGGTTTGGTTCATAGTCATAGTTGCGGTCTTGACGTTGAGTAGTTTCGAGTTATGCCACCAGAGGCGCTATTCATTAGTATATAAAGCGGTGCATCAATGCAAGAGGACCGCCAGATCAATATTTACATTAGCTCACGGACGTATAAGTGTCGATTGAAATTGTGAGAAAAGTAAAAGTTTAAAAGTCGTCATTATTAAAGAATATTTGTCAAGTATAAGGAGCGAATAGCTCTAGACAGAAGACCCCATATTTGGGTAAGTTAATTGAATATAACGTGATCTAGTTTTAAACTGTGAAAATTAACGACTGTTGGTCCACCCTGTTATAAGGGGGTAGTTAAAGGGGTGTGAAAAAACATTTTGTAGAATTAGTTTCGTTAAGCAGATATTGTAAGACCTCGCGATTCCCGCAGCTGTTCATAGCAGACGGGAGCCGACTGGTCTTTGGGAATATTGAGGAAAAAAGGTTTTAAACTAACGCCTAGTATGGAACATTCCAGGGTTCACCCTCCGGGTTCTACGAAGAATTATTCACCCTCCGGGTTCTACAGCAATAGTTCACCCTCCGGGTTCTACAAGGAAATAGTTCACCCTCCGGGTTGAGAGAAGATCACCCTCCGGGTTGCAATATTTCACCCTCCGGGTTAGCACACGTTCACCCTCCGGGTTCAGCAATACCGTGCAGTTCGACGAGTGGACGGCACGGAGACGTCGCTGACTGCATCACTCATCAAGAAGGCCAAACCCCAAGATAATCGGGAACCCTGCGAAGACCATCGGAAATCGCAAAACCTCTTGCTTTCTGAAAACACCCACGACCCCGAGTTCTTTCCTTTTTTTGAATAAATTGTTATTTTTAAATTTTAAACGTCACCTCTTCTCATTTCTCTCTTCTTCCTGAAAGCCATCAGCTTTTCAGTGGCGCCCATATCGTGGTTTCAGGTAGCGAGAAAGCGATTTCCGAAGGTCATAGTTTTAAGATATTTTAATTTTGTGAAAATAGTCTTAAGAGTGCCCGTTAGCGGGGTAGTTTCCCTAAAAATTATTACAACTACCCAGGATTGTACCCAGGGTGTAGTGGGGCCCTACCAACACCTCCGGGCCCAAGTCAACCTCACGTGCAAGCTCGTGCACCTGCTGAACAACGGACGAGGCTCTGACGTCGGCGGTCCATTTCAACACGGCGATGGGCTCACCACCTGTTACGTGGGACCGAATTGTACACGGTGAAATGTGGGCCGGTATAGGCCTCTGCCTACCCCTTCGGGGATAAAGGCGTGAGTATATGTATGTATGTATGTATGTACCCAGGATTTTGGCTCTCCTGACCTCTGCTGCCAACTTGTTCTTTTCCGGCTTATTTTGGGTATTTTTATTAATTTTAGACAGATTTCGGCAAACTCAAGAATAAGGCCAAATTTGAAATTTTTATCAACATAGAATTGTAAATTTTCCAAATTTTAATGGTCCCCATTTTTATTTTTTACACACTCAACATTTATTTTATGGTGAAAATTTTGTCAAGTAAATTACAGTAAAAGTTTTTTTCAATTTTAAATATTATATTTGATTAAGTTCTGAAGTAACACTTCTAATTTTAAACGCTTACATTAATTTTCGTAAGTGATTTGTATAGCATATAATCATCGTAAAAAGTCGTTAATTTATACCACCACCACAATTTTTATTTTTTTACGGCGTCAAACCGCCTCAATTTTATTGTATTTCCTATATGTGAATTAACAGCGAGACCAACAGCCGATAATTACACTTCTGGGTAACAATCCCTATTTAATTTTCACTTAAGTAAAACGGTAGAACGAATATTTCACGAATTTGCACTTCAAGTAAATAATAGAAGATTTATAATTGTTTTCGCTTTTCAAATTGCGTTGAACTCTGGTACACTGAAAATAAAACTGTAGAAAGAGCATTCCAAACGTAGATTACGCATTGAATATGGAAATGCACTTACCTTGAACTCTTGTTGGTAGGTAGGCGCTGCTCCCAGCTTTGCGTTCGGGGTCTTGATTCACGACCGCGAAATATGCACACAGGAGTTATAACCGTAACTCTCGAGACTGTGGCTGATGATAAGCGATGTAGCGCGATATGATGGGTAATCACAGCGGCCGATAGCGGAGCGGAGCGTTAAGAGACGGGTGCGTGCGTATCTTCCAATAGCTATGGCGGAATGTGAATGTAGGAAGCGGGCGGGATAGTGTTGCCATAGACAATACATAAAAGTAAGATGCGTTTAGTGCGTGAGTGTTGACATATAATAATTATAATAAATACCATTAAATACATAAACTAACAAATATGTATGCGTCGGTACTGGCGCATCCAACTTCGGGGGGCTTAGAGGATTCTTCCTCTACATTGAATAAACAAAATAAAAAAAATAAAAGGAATGAAAACTTATGAACTAAAAAATAATTCAAAAGCGTAGGAGTTATTGCGTGGGTAACGGGCAAAGCCGAGTTACAGGACGAATGTATTCACCAGAAGAAGTCTTAATTCTGACGACTCTAATTACACCATCCTTCCCGGGAAACACCTCTGATACAACCGCGAGTGGCCACGATAAAGGATGCGTATTGTCATCCTTAACAACAACTACAGTTCCTATCGTCACAGGTTTGGACGGCATATTCCACTTATGTCTAAGTTGGAGAGAGGTAAGATATTCTTTGCTCCAACGTGTCCAGTAACTTTGAACAATTCTATTTAATAATTGATAGCGGGTGAGTCTGTTATCTGGTAATAGGGGTTCAATGTGTTCAGCGGGTAAATATTTAAGCGGAGTAACATTAAGAAAATGATTAGGCGTTAGGGGGGTTGGATCCGATGGATCCGAAGAAAGTATGCAAATCGGACGGCTATTCAAAATGCCTTCAATTTGCACCAATATTGTACTGAATTCTTCATAGGTGAGTATTTGACTCCCGATAGCTTTAAATAAATGAGACTTAACACATTTGACATTAATTTCAGGCAACGAATTAAAATTGGGCCCGAAAGGTGGGCTGTGCTGAAACTGAATCTTATGTTGAGTTAGATATTTATTCAGATCATTTTTATAATTAGTGGACTGTATAAGCGTGTAAATTTCGTTCAATTTTCGTTTCGCACCTATGAAATTAGTGCCTCCATCGCTGTACAACACTGAAACAGGACCCCTGCGTGAGATAAAACGTTTAAAGGCAGCGAGAAATAAATCTGTACTAAGATCACTTACTAACTCTAAATGGAGCGCCTTTGTTGTGAGACAGACGAACAAGCAAATATACGCTTTATGACTTTTTACTCCACGACGCCTTATGTGAGTTACGTAAAAGGGTCCCGCGTAATCAACTGCGGTATGCACAAACGACTTTACTTGTGAAACTCTAATGGATGGAAGATCACCCATAGGTGGAGTTGTAGAACGAGGCCTAGCTTTAAAACATAAATTACATTTATGTACTCGTTGGCGAATCAAATTTCGTGCAGAAAGAATCCAATACTTTTGGCGAGTCAATGCTAACACTAGTCCAGGACCGGTGTGTAAATTGTCGGTGTGATAGTGGTCTACTAAGAGCGACACTATACGTCCTTTAGGTGATAGCAGTATTGGATATTTTGTATTGTAATTTAGTTGAGAATGAGTAAGTCGACCACCTACTCTAATTAACCCTTGTTCGTCAAGAAAAGGGTTGAGTTTTAAAATAGCCTGATTTGGACAAATTTTAGTAGCCTTAAGTGCTTGTAATTCTACCTGAAAATACTTAGACTGATCGAAGCGGACCGCATAATATTCTGCGTATTCTAAATCGTATACAGAAAGTATACCGCGGGATTTGAGAATCCTTGTGAAACGTAATACATAAACCAGTGAACGAATAAATTTTACCCAACTCGAGCAACGCTCGGCAAGTTCGTCTATCATGTGAACGTGATCGGAGACAGGTATGGTATGTGCATGGAGAGAAGCTATTTTAATTTCCGGTAATTCTGTCTTCTCGTTATGATTGATTTTATATTCCTTCACAGGCCATGCATTTATAGGTGCGGACAGCCATTTCGGCCCGTGAAACCAAAGATAGTTATTTATTAACCCTTTAGGTGTCACAGGGCGCGAGACTATATCGGCGGGATTTTCAACCCCACGAACGTGATACCAATGGGAAGCAGGCAGATATTCATTTACCTGAGCGATGCGATTAGCTACAAAAGTTTGAAACTTATGAGCGGGAGAGTGAATCCAGGTAAGGGTTACCGTAGAATCAGAGAATGCGAATATATTGTTTATTTGACACCGCTTATTAAAAACAGTGCGCACAGAATTAATTAATTTTGCGAGTAAGACCGCCGCGCAGAGTTCTAAACGCGCTAGCGTTTTATTAGAATCTGACACTTTGGATTTAGCGGTCAGTAGATTCACATTAAGAGCGTTTCCGTTCTCAGCCGTTTCTATTCGTACATAGATAACAGCACCATAACATTGCTGGCTGGCATCCGAGAAGCCTATTAGAGTAATTCGACGAGCGGATGTTAAACCTATATGTCTCGGTATTTTTATTTCAGATAAACGCGACAACTCCCTATGAAAGTGTTTCCATTTAGACAGAATGCAACCCGGGACCGTCTCGTCCCAGTCCAGTTGTAATTTCCAACATTCTTGTATAAGCAACTTCATGTATGCGACCACTGGACTGATGATTCCAAGCGGATCGAACAAGCGCGCGGTTACGGAAAGGATCGAGCGTTTAGTGCATGTTAAAGGCATGTCGATCACTATTTTAAAGTTAAAGGTGTCATCGTTAGGTTGCCATTGCATACCCACGATCTTAGTGTCAACATGAGGATCCTCATCAAACTTGACAGCGAGACAGCTCTTATGAATTGACGGGATACGTGACAATAGGGTATTGTCATTAGAGATCCACTTAGTTAAGTTAAAACCTCCAGATTTAAACATAGCGACCATTTCCCTATAGGTGTCTTCAGCTAAATCTACATTCTCTATGGAACTAACGTAGTCGTCAACATACATGTGATTGTCAGCTTCGTAAGCCGCCAGAGGATATAAAGCGCGACAGTCTGACGCGAGCTGGTTTACGACTCGCATTGCCAGGAAGGGTGAGCTGGAGACGCCAAAACAAACGCGGTTGAAATGATAGCTTTCAATAGGAGAATTGGAATCGAACCTAAATAATATTCTTTGATATGTATGATGATCTTGAGTAAGTTTCACTTGAAAATACATTTTTTCTATGTCCGCGGTTACAGCAACCGGGTACATACGCAAATTGAGAAGCAAATGAAAGATATTGTTCTGTAATATTGGTCCCGTATAAAGCAAATCGTTAAGCGATTTACCTGACGTGGTTTTACACCCAGCGTCTAAGACCACACGCGTTTTAGAGGTTTCTTTGTCAGGGCGATAAACGGCCCGATGCGGCATATAATAAACTTGAGAGTCTAGAAAGCTATTTGACACTTTAGTGAGATAACCTTGATCAATATATGTTTGAATAATGGCATTATAATCGTTGCGTAAGTTAGAAGCGTCTAACTTTTTTTCTAAATTTAAAAACCTGCGTTTGGCGATTGTGTACGAATGCCCTAGCTCACTGGGAGGGTATTTAAAGGGAAGACTAACCGTATATCTACCGGTATCGTCGCGTGAGTACGTAGACGAGAACAGCTTTTCACATGCTGCGTCGTCCGTGCTAATGTGCTTCTTATCTGGCACCTGTTCTATCTCCCAAAAGCGTTGCGTTAATTGTTCGAGAGACACATCTTGAGTGTGACATAAGAAGGCCTTGTCGGACACGGAGGAATGAGACATGCGATCGCGGGGATGCTTGTTTGCCACTAGCGAATAAGGTAAAGCATGCGCCTTTCCCATTGCGACGTATCCGAGCGTGGTTTCTATCGCGATTACTGATGAGGTTGGGGATGTAATTTTTTGCGACCCTAAAATCATGGGGAAGAGTTCATTACCTAACAAACAATCTATACCACCCGGAGTATAGTATCGTTCGTCAGCCATAGGTAAATTTTGTAAATGGGTTAATTCCGCTGTATCAATTTCCACGTTAGGCAAAAAATCTGTAATAGTGTCTATAACCCGTGCACTAACCGAATAAGAACAGCGGGCATCAAATCGCGAATATATTTTGAAATGCGTAATTCCATAAGATTGGCTTTCAAGTTGACCTATGCCTTTAATGACAGAAGGAGCGTTAAGTATGGTTAAGTGCAAACGCTCACAACAAGACTTCGTAATAAAGTTACTCATAGACCCTGAGTCCAAAAACAAACGTATACGATCCGATTTATAATTTGCATATACACAAGCAGTCGGCAACAAAACCGTGGTCGCGCTGCTTGAATTACGCGGCGGAGGGATCACAGCCGATAACGACGCGATATTGCCACTATGTGACCGCGCCTCCCGCGAGTGCGAGCGGGACGGATCATCTGCCGATGACGCATGAGTCGACATGGAATGCTCGGACGGCGCAGTAGACGCGTTTGCCTGCCTCGATGCGTTGCCGGTAGCATGATTTCTTGTTGAATTTGATGCGTTCAAATTATTTTTATAACACAGTAAACTATGATGAGACCGATTGCAAATCGAACACCTATTAACAGATCTGCAAGCACTCACGTGATGAAAACCTAAACAATTAACACAAAAGGAATGTTTACGAACTATTTCATTTCGCGTTTCAACAGTCTCTTGAATAAAATGTTGACATTTGAACAAAGGGTGAGCGGAATTATTGTTACATACGATACAATTTTTTATGTTAGAAGTATCGACTGATTTCAAATTAGTAGGGCGGGTTTGCGTAAAAAATGACTTAGGTTTATTTAAATGAGAGGCGGTTGAACTCCGCTGAGCGCGATAATCACCTTTTTGGGAATGTGATGGTGAGCGGAGCGTTTGGAGTTTGCTTTGTTCTGTCAAAAATGTTTTGACGTCACTATATGTAGGTACACTCAAATGTCTATGAGATTGTTCAAACAATTCAAGCATAGGTTTATCAAACTTGCTTAATGCTAAATGAGTTATTATGAAATCTGATAAATTTGTGATAGGTAGACGCTGCAGAGCTGCTTCAGCTGAACAAAAGTTCTCCAAGATCTGATCAGCCGATTGCCCTGGCTTCTGGTGTAACATTTGTTCTAAATAGCACGACGCCTGAACCCTGGTATCGTGGTATTTAGCCAGAAGGGCTTGCCAAATAACATCGTAATTTTGTGCGGTAGCAGCTATGCCTGAACAAACAGTAAGTGCCTTACCCGAAAGGCAACCTATCAAATATTGAACCTTTTCGGCGTTGGTGAGACGAGTATTCGTATGTATCACACTACAGAAATTTTCATAAAATATAGGCCACTTACCATAAGTACCATCGAAACCTGTGAGTTTAAGTGGGGGTAATTTGATATTAAAATTATCACTTTTCTTTTTATCGTCGAGTTCTTGTCTCAGAGTAGTTTCCGTTTGCTTTATGAAACAGTATAATTCATCAAATGTATTAAAAACACTATAACTCGGCTGTACCTGCGGATTATCTTTTAATTGTTCAATTAACAATTTATCGATAGTTTCGATGTAATCCGATCGGGTTTTATCGATAGATTGAACCCGAGCGAGAAACATCATGCGTACTGTTTCATCGGTAACCTTGAGACTTAAGTTGTACACTTCTTGAACTATGTGAAACAAACTTTGTTTTTTGTATTCTAAAAAATTTATCATGACCTGACTTTCGTCTGAACTTTTACTATGGGATTTGTCTTTAGAAGCCATGATAATATAATTGATACGAGATACGAGTATGTATTTAAGTGGGTAGGTAATAGAAATATTCAGCGAAAAAGTACAAAATTCGAACAACGATCAGCTGTTAGCTTAAATCAGCTGTTTGCGATAAAGTATTCAGAGAACAAACCCAATATGGAGTCTGCGTAACAATCAGCTGTTAATCGTTTGAATACCGTTATGTATCGGCTGCGTTGCCCAGTACCGTCACAATAAAATAAATATATGTGGGTATAAAATTAACGTATAAATATGAGTTTTATCTACGATTACAATTCGAAAGATAATATGAAATTGTAATGAAATTGGGGAAAACTACGTTAAATTTATGACGGTTGAGAAAATTGTTAATTTTGGATTGTCCGTTTTACTTTATGCCAAAACTCCTAATTACCAAAAAATATCAAAATGATTGCCTAGAATCGGACAACCGGACTAACATGGCCAGGATGGTCCAAGTCCTGGGTAGCGATAATTTCGGGGGGCGCTACCTGCCAGCGGGTTGATTATATATAGGTAAATATGATTATGATAAATAGCGTAAATGCGTTATAGAATATGAGTACTTATGAGTAATATAAAATATGCGGTGTGAAAAGATAATTAACTTTTCTAATGCGTGCGGGTGGCGTTAAATATAATATTTGCGTTGAGTATTTATGAGTAATATACTAAATATATATATGCGTATGCGTGAATTTAATAGGAAAAGAGGTAATTAATATTATTAGTAGAAAGAATGCGTTAGATGGAATATCCGGACGGAGGACCACACTTGGAAATGCACTTACCTTGAACTCTTGTTGGTAGGTAGGCGCTGCTCCCAGCTTTGCGTTCGGGGTCTTGATTCACGACCGCGAAATATGCACACAGGAGTTATAACCGTAACTCTCGAGACTGTGGCTGATGATAAGCGATGTAGCGCGATATGATGGGTAATCACAGCGGCCGATAGCGGAGCGGAGCGTTAAGAGACGGGTGCGTGCGTATCTTCCAATAGCTATGGCGGAATGTGAATGTAGGAAGCGGGCGGGATAGTGTTGCCATAGACAATACATAAAAGTAAGATGCGTTTAGTGCGTGAGTGTTGACATATAATAATTATAATAAATACCATTAAATACATAAACTAACAAATATGTATGCGTCGGTACTGGCGCATCCAGAATACATTCTTGCCAAAAACCACTTTGAATTAGCAACTTTGATACGTGTTTCGAGAAAACAACGGCAGATTTTGCTTTCAAAACGTTTACGAGTAAGTTTATTTCCTAGCTCGAGAGTAGCGGAAATTTTTTTTTCCATATAAACTGTGGGTGGAAGTGAATAAAATATACTCCTGACACCAACAGTTTGTTACGAGATATTTCCAGAATCGTCCAAGCACGAATCGGTTTTGACACAATTCGAAATATTCAAGGGTTCCGTAGTGGTAAGGACCATTTTATATAAAAAATTCGGTTAGTGTGTTATAACATCCAATCACCTCTTGGAACAGCTACTTTTCAATAAAAATAATATTAGGGTCGAAAATAGTATTAATTAATTAAAGCTGTCAAACATTTATTTAATTTCATTAACCAATCATCATACACTTCATTATCACTACTTACTACTTCTGGTTAGATTAACTGCAAACACAGACAGACAGACAGACAATTAATATCTAGAAGGGTCAAATTTATTATTTGAGCGAAGAAACCCTAAAAGGAAGTATTTCACAACTTAAGTATTACCTACAACAAATATTCAGTTTTCATAAAGGTTCAATTTGTTATTCAGTTCACCGAACCCTAAAAAGAGTAAATTTTTTTTTCGTTATTCCGCGGGTGGGTCGAAAAATATTCACATTCCTCAATATTACAAAGACGAATGCAGATAACGGTAAAGGCCGTAACACACTGCGTTAAGATGCGTTTGCGAATAGCTAGAAGGGTCAAATTTATTATTTGAGCGAAGGAACCCTAAAAGGAAGTATTTCACAACTTAAGTATTACCTACAACAAATATTCAGTTTTCATAAAGGTTCAATTTGTTATTCAGTTCACCGAACCCTAAAAAGAGGAAAATTTTTTTTCGTTATTCCGCGGGTGGGTCAAAAAATATTCACATTCCTCAATATTACAAAGACGAATGCAGATAACGGTAAAGGCCGTAACACACTGCGTTAAGATGCGTTTGCGAATAGCGTATATTGGGTGTTTCTTTTAGGGTGTCAAGCCGCCACTAGCTGGTAGCAGGGTTCCGTACCTATCGATTTAACCCCCATGTATGTTCTACGATTTTTTGTAGTTTTCGAGATATAATTTTTTTTCGTTATTTTTCCACGTGGCTTTAAATAATTACAACTTCTTTTTGGTTCGACTTTTCTTGGATATTTTTTTATTATTATAATGCCTATTGATTGCAGTATTATGGACAAAATAATCTCCTTCCTAACTTTGATACAAGATGTAAAAATTTTAATCGATAATAAAAAAATAGGGAATTATGCAGAACATTATATCTCGAAAACTACAAAAAATCGTAGAACATACATGGGGGTTAAATCAATAGGTATGGAACCCTGCTACCAGCTAGTGGCGGCTTGACACCCTAAAAGAAACACCGTGTATAGCATATCATAACAGATACACAATTTTGTTTTTAATTATTAAATTGATAGAAAGGTTAAGGGTGTCAGCACACCGCAATCGGTTTTTAATACTGAGGTGGCACATAAGGTACCACATTTCGTGTCATGTTACACGCATACATATTTCATCACGAAAACTTCACAGTTACAATTACATACTACTTAGGTAGCAAATAGATATCTCATATTCATCATCATTATCATCACACACAATTCCCGACACGTAATAAATATTTTTTTGTATGGACATTGCATTTCATGTTGTATGACTCCCAAAGGCGGAAGGAGGGGGCAGACTAGCTACAGGCGAGTCACATTCGTAGATTAGAGAAGGTGACTCAAATGTCCTAAGTTTTGTTTCCCGACGAAAGCTGACGGATTAACATAGCATGGAATGTAGTGTAACACTGGCCTTAGATACAACGATAAGTAACACGTTTACGTCAACATTATACTCGCTAGCAAAACATAACTTACACAAGTTTGAATTCTTACATACATGCATACATACTATACAATGAAGTACGCACATACATTTCATACTACTATGGTGGCACACAAGGGTCCCAATTTTTTTTATATAATTGGCATAATGGCCAAAGATCATTTATCTTCGTCATTTATTAGGGTTGACATAATAGTCACAACAGTCTACTACTAAGGTTGCGAATAAGCACTTAGTTTTTGTTATTTACTTTGTTAAATGGGTAAATAGCCTAGTTTTAAGTAGGGACACTACACATTACATTCAAGTGACGACCAACGTGACAAACACATGCCGTGTTCGTCATGGGGACATAGGGGTTAACTAGCATCACGAAGGATTCTGCAAGTAATTTATTTTCTATCACATTTCGGTTTCATGGTTTAGTTGGGAGGTACTGTTAGTTGGAAGCATGGGTCTATCCCTAACATAGTTCGTCGATTACTGTTAGTTGGCAGCATGGTCTTGCCCTAAAAGATTTATGTTGTAAGTTGGTTACTGTTACGAGGAAGCATGAGTCTTACCCGAACAGATTTATGGTGTACTGTTATTTGGCAGCATTTGTCTTGCCACACAATTTTGAACAAACCTAATAAATACACCATATACTCGTATAACCTCCTGAACAGAAACATTTTTAGATGAATATTTATTTTTCATTCGTCAAATATTTAGATGAAACACGGGAGCTCTCTGAAAAAAGTTCGTTGATTTTATATTCTGCATTTCATTTGTCATTATAACTGTTTCTGACAATGATATAGTCCAAGCTTTGCGGGATTATCTCGTCGACCTTTCGTTTGTCTGTCCCTTATTTAGAAGTTTATTTCTTTGGCTTGGCAGCGTGTTGAATTTTCCATTAAATGAGCTTCCCTAGGCACTAGGTAAGTCTCAAGTCGCTACTAACTTATTAGGCAATTTCCGTATTTAAGTGTATTTTACAGGCTTTTGTGTATGAACAGGGAAAATAAACCTTGGTACCCAGCATAACTAGAAGAATAGGTAAAACTTCTTTTAAATAGTCAGTTTTTTTCATTTAATAGCTGTCCTTCGCAACTTCGTTTACGTCACATAAGGTCTAAGAAAGGAAAGGTATTTCTTTATCACTGGAGCGTGTGAATCTGCCCTGTTTGCTTAGTCATAAAAGAGCTTAAAGATTGAGTCTATTTTAAAACCATTCAGCTTCATTTTAGACATACTGCGCTTACCCTAAATAAATTGGGACGAGGGCAAGAGTATGATGATGATTTCATTTTTCTTTAGATCTTAGGTGGCAGAATAATAAGCAACGAAAAAAAGATCATTGAATATATATTTTTTAAATATTATTGTCCTGTGTTCATAAAGGACATTGAAAGCAAAACGTAGCTTATAGAACTTATTAAGAATAATATAAGAATTCATTTGAAAAAACGAAAGAACAAGAGATTAAATCTCTTGTTCTTTCGTGTGCCTATGACTGCCTCTGTGGCGCGGTCGGTAGTGATACCGCCTGCGGCGCTGGAGGTCGTGGGTTCGATTCCCACCGGAGACAAATATTTGTGTGACCCATAAATGTTTGTCTCAAGAGTCTGGGTGTTTCTATGTATAATGTGTATGTATTTAAAAGTATATAAGTATTAATATCCGTGGTCTGATACCCATAACACAAGCAGGTTATTCCTAGCTTACTTTGGGATCAGATAGCGTTGTGTGAAATGTCCGTGAATATTTATTTATAAAAAAAAAAAAAAATCTGCACATGCATAGTATACATTTAATGTATTGTATCATGGTATTTTTTTATAATGCTACTTTGCCTAGATAAAGTAGGGAAGCATTGCTATTATGCTTCTTTGCCTTTACGGCAAGGTGGAGAGCAATTCGTATTTCACATTAGAACACAATTTTCCTGCGAACACAATCCCGGATACCAACTAGATACAAAACTATGTAGGTATTTAATAAAGTTCACTACTTCTAAGAATCTCGCTGTCTGGCTCTTCGATTCGCGTCTCATTAACCCCGCTAGTACTCGAGGGTGATAATTCTCAGTTACGTAACTTGAAAGGTTTTCTTTAAGCTTTTACAATTTTCACTCTTATTTCGTTCGGGTTGTTCACTCTAAATGTGACCTCTGCTGGTGTATTCCTGACAAAACGTAGGCAAAGTACAAGGTAAAAATAATATTATATGTCATCATCAGGAACTGTAAAACATCAAATTAAAGGATAGCTCCTATGTTCTACCATTGCACCGATTGCCACAGACAGGGTCACTTTACGTCTGGAGTGTTTGAGCACGGTAAGGCCTAAGTGGTATAAAAAAGCTCCCTAGCCAGCATGGTACATAGAAGTCAATAGATTTGCATCCAGCAGTGATACTGAACCAATATATAATTTGTCCAAGAATATAGAGCCGTTTGTACATCTGACCAAGTTCTCAATTGTGTCTACGCTACTCACGGAAATGTACTCTGAGGTTGCCATTACCATCGACATAATCACTCTCAGTAGTAAATAACTTGGGAGGTCTTCAAATGTGGTTTGTTACTATGAAGTGTAACTTTACGCAAAGGTTTTGTTAGACAGTAGGTATTATAAAACGACCACAAGTTTCACGACTTTGCCAATGTAATCTAGATTTGAAACAAGTTCGATTAAATTGGTTTAACTTGAGCCGTTTGAATGCTCAACTTACTTGGAGTTGAACGTTATTCCGTAGGAAAGCTTTTATATGTGTTTAGTTTCAAAGATCGTTGAGAAACAGCCGCATACCTAAGTTCGTAATTAACCAGTGCAATGTTTCTATAGAGAAGCACTATATGCCTAGATCGGTAATAAAGGTTGGCAGGGGAGAAATAAATCCATCAACACTCCCTACTCGACAATTCTAGCGATGAAAACAATCCCGGATAAATAAGTAATAGTAATTACTACCATTGTACGATGGACTTATAAAGATTGTAACGATGATAGTATAATAAAAGATGTAATATGTCAAGACCATTTTTAGGGTTTCGTGGCCAAATGGCAAAAACGGAACCCTTATAGATTCGTCATGTCTGTCTGTCTGTCCGTCCGTGTGTCACAGTCACTTTTCTCCGAAACTGTAAGGCCTATGCTATTGAAACTTGGTAACTAGATGTATTCTGTAAACCGCATTCAGATTCTTATATAAACCGAGAAAAAAAGCACTAAATTTTGGGGGTCCCCATACTCAGAACTGAAACTCATAATTTTTTTTTTCATTAACCCCATACGTGTTTGGTATCTATAGATAGGTCTTCAAAAATGCTATTGAGGTTTCTAAAATCATTTTTTTCTAAAGTGAATAGTTTAAGCAAGAGACACTTCCAAAGTGGAAAAGTGTGTGTCCCCCTCCCCCCTCTAACTTCTAAACTAAGAGAATGATATATCTAAAAAAAATATATAATGTACATTGCCATTAAAACTACCAACGAAAATTAGTTTGAACGAGATAGAGCTGGTAGTTTTTTTTAATACGTCATAAACCTCAATTTTTAGATAGAAAAATCACTACCACTGCGAACGTTTTAAAACATCAATCAAAGTTACAACGAACTATAAGAACTTTTTTGCTTAAGTTCTACCTGAACGCGTTTCAATTGACCCTCCCCGACCCAAGTAATCTGGTCAGGTGGGGGAAAGCCACAGATAAAACATGTAATGCATGTGGAGAAGCGATTGGAACTGCTAGGCACCTGCTGGTAGGTTGTAGGACGCTACTAGACCGGGGTCATTACTCACGCCGACACGATAGGGTATTGGAAATCATATGTGAGGCTGTCAGTTTGGCGGTAGCGAGAGCGAAAAAGGGATTAACCACAAACAAAAGATATGACATTGCGTTTGTAAAGGAAGGCTGTTCAAAGAAAGTACCTCAAAAGCCATACTCAATTTTGATGGCTGCCGCCGATTGGACTATACTCTCAGACACGTATAAAAACACTACAAAACCCCGGAGGATGTATGTGCCTCGTCATCCAGACCCGACATATTCCTGTTTTCGAGGATACACAGGCGTGCGGTGCTCGTGGAGCTGACGGTGCCGTGGAAGACCAACATACCGAAGGACCACGCCATGAAGACAAATAAATACTTGGACTTGACCAATGAGTTAACCAAAAATGGCTATGTGGTTAAACTCTATGCCGTAGAAGTAGGAGCAAGGGGAATTCCAGCTAAATCCTTGTATAATTTATTTAAGGACCTTGGATTGCCAAGAGCTTCAGTAAGCTCTTTACTAAAACGAGTATCCAAAGCGGCATTGATAGGATCTTACCAAATCTGGTTGGGCAGGGGGGGGGAACATTGTTGACGGTGGAAGGTGATCGTTTATGCGCATAGTAAGGTGGCCACCCTAAACCTACTCGAATGGGTCGCAAGTCCCAGACGCCGTCGGGGTGTTCCCCCCTGTGCCACGCTATGGACCCGGCGCCCGCACGGAGAATACATGGAATGCTAAGAATACGGTCTCTTATGTTACTTGCTGCTACGAAACCCTTCATGGCCGATTCCAACTCGCACTTGGCCGGTTTTTTTTACTTTAGGAAAATTCTACATGGACGCTATGCCGGACTCCTATCGCCTAAAAACCACACGTATTCTACCTAAGAGCCTACGATTGGGAGCACGGGTAAGCTCTCGGAAGGAAACCCCAGGACAACAACCTACGGCTACCACTGCGGCCTCACCTAGGGGGGAGGGGGTTCGGGTGCTATCCCGCGTCTTTAGGGGGTTGTTCGGGTGTTTTCTCGTTTCTTTGCGTGCGTGAATTCATAGTTACACTGTGCCTATGCTTTTTATACTTAATGTAATTTTTATTACGTACTTATGTATAAGAAAGTCGGCTTTCGGAGTGGTTACTTTTATAAACTTTAAAACTTTCGTGTGGTGTAAATAAATATAAGAAACAGAACAATTTACCTTAATTGAGCCGAGGTCCTGGGTGCGATTCCAGGGTCGTTCCAAATATTATTTTGTGTGATCCACACATTTGCAGAGAATTTAGAAATATAAGTATGTCTACCAGTCGTCTAGATCCCATAGCACAAGCTTATTTCAATTTAATCTGGGCTAGATGAATGATCATGAAAAGAATGTCTAACATTTTTTTATTATTTATTTACTAGACCTACAAGGCCTCCTAGAGACCATGCCTCACCGACGATAGTAATAAGTACCTGTCTTACTAAGATTGAAATATTTTTAAAATCAATCTTCTGCCTACTAGCTAAAGAAAACTGAAATGAGAAATACAAACAAAACCATAAAATGTGTATTTCTATCGACACGCTCCGCAAGCGTAACGAAATGGCGATCGTCGAGAGTCATAACATAAAAATAAAATAAAAATAACAACCTGATATTTCGCACTCACTAGCCCTTCACTGGGTGTAACTAGCTCAACTTAACTCCTGCTCTTTTTCATTTGCAGCGAAATTCAGTTTGTGTTCGAATATATTTTTAATTGTTTTTTGTATTTTTATGTTATTTTATCAGTGTCGGAAAGAAACGTCGTATGAAAGACGCATAAAATTGATAAAAGTTTTGTTTTATTTTAATTTTTTCTTCTCTTCGAAATGGGTCGTTCTGAAAAACTGTCTTGGGTTCTCTATATGACATCTACGAGATAAATTGGAGTGGCGACATTTATATACACAGATGTCATTCAAATTCAAACTAACAAAACAGGTGACTTGATTAGACATTTTAAAACCAACGAAACTATAGATAGACACAGTTTTAGTGGTACTGCCTGCGGTAGCCGCAAATGCGACCTCACACTTACTTCGATTGCAGTTTTGAATAAAACGATTTCAGAATAACATTAATTAAATTTGAAGATAGTATAGCAATAATAGACTAGGGTGCTTTTCCACCAGTGATTTGCTATGCTACGTTGCTACGGATGTTATTTTTAAACTATCCCGGTTTTTAACACTCACACTTATAGAATTCGGGACTTCACGCGAAATACTTAGTTACTTACATTTAGCGACGTTTCGAGCACGTTGCAGCGCCCGTGGTCGCGGTTGGACTGAGGCGAGGATCGACAAAAACCACGAAGTTATTTCTTGTCGAACTACCCTCCGTTGTTATTACAACAAAGGATAAGGCCGGACATCGCGGAAAGGGTCAAAGACCATATTGCAGCTGTGAAAAATCGTCAGTTAAACAAATCGGCAATAGCAGAACAACTCGATTCGGGCATTAATCACTGGATCGAACTTCACCAACCGAAAGTCCTCTCCACTGATCGCTATTATTATCCACGTATGGTGCGTGAAGCCATTGAAATCAGGAAACACAAAAATTTCAATAGGGATGATGGATATAAGCTCTCCGGGATGTGGAACTCAGTGATTAATAAACTTGAACGTAAAACTGTGCCAATTAAGACTGACGTAGGGAGTGTAGTGTGTCGCCGACCTTATCCTTCGTTGTAATAACAACGGAGGGTAGTTCGACAAGAAATAACTTCGTGGTTTTTGTCGATCCTCGCCTCAGTCCAACCGCGACAACGGGCGCTGCAACGTGCTCGAAACGTCGGTAAATGTAAGTAACTAAGTATTTCGCGTGAAGTCCCGAATTCTATAAGTATGAGTTGCTACGGATGTACTAATATCCCCGAATCATATTGGTCGGTCGATCAAAAATATGATTGATAGATTTCAAACGCATCCATTGTAACCTAACAGAGCACATCCCTGCTGGAAAAGCACTCAGGCTGGTTTCGTCAACATGCGATTTCAAAGTCATGTGGTTCTAGACAGCGTTTTTTTATTTATCTCTCCCGACACAGACTTTATCCACCATCGCGGACTTCTCGTATGGGTTTGGGTTCCATCCCACTTCTTAGGGCGGTTCGGGTTATATCCCGCTTCTACAAGCTGTGTAAGAAAATCAATCACACGGTAATGCCAAACTAAAAAGGCCATTTCATTATTTCCTATCGTTGTAAGCTAAGTCAGGATTTACATTTAGGTGAGTAGGCTTAAACATTCAACTATTTCCTAATAACGCAGTTGTAGTCACAACAAGGCAAACAGCTTGGTACCTATACCAGAAATAAGCGTCGCTAACAATGGATTTCAGGGAGCCTACTCCCTGAAATCCATTGTTAGCGACGCTTATTTCTTTCAGCGCCAGACATTACATAATACTGTGGCTATAGCTTTATACTCCTTGGGTGAGGTATCATGAGATAACAAGGGATTTTACTCATGCGTGTTTAAAAGAGAAGTACCTACCTTTATTTTAAAGTGAGGAATATCCTACAGAGATGTTATACCGGACTCCTACCGACTAAAAACCACACGTATTCTACTTAATAGCCTACGGTTAGGAGCCTTGGAATACCCATATAGGATACCCCAGGACTCGAAGTACCTACCTATAGTGTAGTATAATTGTTATGATTCAGTGATCTCCCAATATTCTCCTTTTTTATAACCGAACTAAATAGCGTTGATTTTATAATCGTCGGTGATTTAATTGAGCCGGTGAAGACGGCGCCGGCGTCTTTGAGTTTTTTAGGCCCCAGTGCGAAAGTGTGAGCGCTTGCATATTGTATTTACCCATTGTAAAATTGTACGAGTTTATGTATAAATAGTTAATACTGAACAGGTTTAATTGAAATTGAGTATAAAACAATACTCGTTTTAATTACGAATCCTGATTATTCCATTCAAACTTATCACCCATTTTAGTACGTGCTCGTGCATGCGTTGTGACTGATTGACCTGGTTTGATGAGCACGTCAATCACCACAAAGCACACTCTTATTGGGATAAAATTGTTTGTGGGCTGATATTGTTTTCTACTTATTGCTTTTAAAACATTCAGTGCTCTGCAAGCGATAACTGCGTTAAGCACCATCCACAATGGCTGGTTTTAGGATGGGTAACCAGTTTGTAACATTTCTGTTTGCCAGCGTTTCAGTCCTTCAGAACAGTATATTTGTTTCTGTATAATAACTTTAGGTACATATTGATATATTAATTTATTTCGTCAATCAATCTAGCATGGTAGTTGTTTTGACAATACTTACATTAAAATACATATTTTTGGCACGAAACAGTTTTAAAACAAAGCAGTAGAAAACTTTATTCCGTGAAAAAGCAAATACCCCAGAGTATATAAAATGCTAGAACTAACATAATTTACACATTTAATACTCTCAGAGGAAAGAGGTTTTAAGGCACCATAATTTACTCTTTTCCTTCTTTAATACTCTCTCCCTGTTTTTCTTCACACTATTATACTGAAAATTTGTAGCGCTCTCGCTTACCTCAAGCGGTAAAAACGTTAAAACCCTTGGTTTAATATAATGAAGATTTATTATAACCATATTATCTTTACGCGAAAATTGTTCTCTCGTAAAAGCAGTCTTGGATTTTTACAACTTTAATATAAACGCGCTCCAAACAGCCATATAATAAATTACTTACATACTCGTACTCGTTCAATATACTTTGATCTCATTTTCTATTTAGATATAACATAACAGAAAATTTTGATATCAAGAACTTTTAGCTTAATATCAAGAATATTTGATAAAAAATTGTGGGTAAGACAAACATTACAAAATATAATTTGCTTAGTTTATCAATTATTTATTGTATTATTGAGAAAAATTGGTATTCTCCTCTTAATATTTCATTTACCGTTGGTTATAATTATTATTGCCAACTGTAAATGAAAGGATTTTTTTTTGCCATGGTACATACATTTGTAGAGCGCATTTTTATGAGATGTTGTTGGTAGTTATTTTTGGCCACCCCACTGGCTATTACAAAACACATCAAGGGTGTAATTTGGCAGCATGCTGCCACGGTATCGCGTCGCATTTCCCTGCGGGTACTGTATATTTTTATACCATTGTTTGGCTTGTATGTACCATTTTGGCACGGTCCGTATCTTTGTTTTAGTGCTTAATTAAGTCGTTTATAAAACATAAAATGCACATTACGTTTTCGTACATACAAAAATATAGTCATGACTTTTACCAGAAGGGGTAAGCGGAGGCATACTATATGCGTACATTTCATACATTGTAGTGTTTTCAATTTCTTCTTTATTTATTATTGCTGTTTTTAAAATTTTCAAGCTGCCCTTAATATCTTCAACTCAGCTGAATGGCTACCGTGTTACCTGTAGAAGCATAACGTGGCTTTTAAAGTACAGAAACACGTGTAATTTTTTATGCCGCAAAACTGAGAACGTAATTAGATCTTTTATATATCGGTTAGCGAGACTACGTTCGTGTCACGTTTGGCGTAGTAAGTAGAGGTTGGCATAGTATTTAACTATATCTCACCGGGATCAATGCATATTTTGTTTTTACGATTACGATTACCTTTTTAGGGTTTCGTAGCCAAATGGTAAAAACGGAACCCTTATAGATTCGTCATGTCTGTCTGTCTGTCTGTCCGTCCGTGTGTCACAGCCACTTTTCTCCGAAACTATAAGGCCTATACTGTTGAAACTTGGTAAATAGATGTATTCTGTAAACCGCATCAAGATTTTTATATAAAACTAGAAAAAAAGCAGTTAATTTTGGGGGTCCCCATACACAGAACTAAAACTCAAAATTTATTTTTTCATCTAACCCATACGTGTGGGGTATCTATAGATAGGTCTTTAAAAACGCTATTGAGGTTCCTAAAATATTTTTTTTCTAAAGTGTATAGTTTGCGCAAGAGACACTTCCAAAGTGGAAAAATGTGTGTCCCCCCCCCCCCTCTAACTTCTAAACTAAGAGAATGATAAATCTAAAAAATAAATATGATGTACATTGCCATAAAAACTACCAACGAAAATTAGTTTGAACTAGATAGAGCTGGTAGTTTTTTTTTAATACGTCATAAACCGCAATTTTCAGTTAGAATGATCACTACCACTGCGAACGTGTTAAAACATCAATCAAAGTTACAACGAACTACAAGAACTTTAATATTATGTTACTTGCTGCTACGAAACCCTTTATGGGCGAGTCCAACTCGCACTTGGCCTGTTTTTTTTACAAGGAGTGATCCGCTTACAGACTAACCAAGCTGGCGAGGCATGGAACAGTGTGAGTGTCGCCCAGCACCTGATCGTGTTAGCACTGGGAACACTTACTAAAACTCCTTGGCACCGTATTGCCTCAATAGAAGTGGTTTTGCAACCTGTAAACTCAGGGATTACGATTACCTTATTTTTTGCTTACTATAATATTATCTATGCTTTATTATATTCCACCGCTTCCACTTCCTACATTATATCCTGGACAACAATCTCCAAACTTCGAAAGAAAAAGTCTAGTGAGTTATTTCTTAAATATTTAAATACATTGAAATAAAATCGTTCACCGGGCACCTGGTACTCATTTCAAATTCTGAAGTGTTGCTGAGGCCGACAAGAGCAAACTTGGGAAAATCGTCGGAGTTTGGTGTCAATTCTAGGAGTGGCAGCTGCCATTTGACATTTTCGACGACTTTGAAAGTTACTACGATCACCACTACATTTTTTTTTACGCATTTAATGACATCATTCACTAGAGGCAGGCAAGGAACACATGCAAGGCAGAGGTGTAACTCTAAGGGAGATTTTTTCAATACGCTACTTTGTAATGGATGCGTTTAATATTCACCAATCACATTCATCGTTCCACAAGCAACGTTGACCGCTTACAATGTCAAATTGTGCGTCCGACGAATGTGGTTGGTGGATTTCAAACACATTTATTTATTATTCATTCTATCAAACATCTCTCCTTACAGGTTTCCCTAATTTGATAACATCTATAATTAGATATTAGTATGGCACTCTCTGGAGGAAAAGCATAATAATACAATGGAGAAAATCTTGCCGGAACTAAATATCGCTTCTTTGTCTCACCATAGAAACTTCAATCTCCGGGATTTTGAAGTGGAGAGCAATGAAGTACTAAATGGGCCATCAACTATGTAGGCACTGTAAAAAAAGACATATAGTTGAGACATTCATTGTAGCTTTATTTACTTAATGTAATGTAATTTAGAAATCGTAATAAAGAATAGACTCAGACTAAACATTTGTGTAGAACACGTGCTTCACGAGTTCACGGCTTTTTTGACATTTTAAAGTTAAGAGCTGTAATTTTAATGGTTAATTAGAAGTTTGGTTTATTACAACTTTAAACGACTGTCAATGATATATATGATGTATTACCATGAATATAATTTGTCATTGTAGGATGTATTGTAACTGTTACAGAGGTATACGAATACAATTTTTTAGGTACTTACTAAGCGTCTATGTGAATACATAATTATATACATAGATGGAATGTAATGGTTATATTTTTCTCTATCTTAATTTTTCAAAACTAAAAATTTGTTTTAAGTTATCGTTTAAAGTGTACTCTTCAGACAAACATTGAACAAGAAGTCGTGAGATTGGTCTCACCAGAATGCCCCTCTCTGACACGTTTATTGTGAAATCCAATTGACTTTGTCATATTTATTTTATTTCAAACTTTGGAAAGATAATCTACGTGACCTAGTGACGTAGTTTAATGAAAACAGACACACAAACTACAGACAAAATCTGGACATGAGCCACTCTGCACTCTATTTTATAGAGGGGCTAAAAGTTCAATAATGTGTTTACCCTAAGCAGAAAGTTTTAAATATGACCAAACTTACGCAATCTACTTTTTTCTTTTACTATCCCGTATATAATCGATAATTCAGTAAATAATTTAATCACTTATTTCATTCACGTCCAAAATACAATAGAGATCAGGACTCTTAGAATTAGTGAAATTCCATCAAACAACAGTACGGTAACAAAAGAAAACCTATCTGATTTATTAGACCAATTACAAGAGATAAGGGCCGCCGTAGTCATTGTCTGATCACAACAAAATTCACCGAATCATAAACAACAGGAACAATAGCCAATGAAATTAGATAGCGATGGGTTAGAAATGGGCAAGGAAAATAAATAAGAGCTTAGGAAAAAGATAATTATGAGCTTCCACTTCATTGGTAAAAGCTGATTATATCCATTAAATAATATTAAAGTTATGTAGTACAGAGTTCGAGGCAATTTGATTTGGTTAAATGTTTTTAGGAGTAAGGATTTCAACTTCCCAAGACGAGGGAGGCGTGACGTAAGAGTTTCACGCCTCACATACCAAGTAGCGAAATATCACCTGAACCAACCACCAAAGTCGTAGGATAGTACGCGAGCCTCTAGGCGAGGCCGAGTGGTAGCCAGATCAGAGCCAGATCCTTCTGACGGCTTACCCGGGATGGTTTTATTCAGTTAAAGTGTCAGTACTTAAAGGATTTCCACACCTAAAATAAAGGTTTCAATTTAGCGTCTGGGAGACGGTATTCCCATATCGATCTACGTCTTGCTTAAGCGTGTGCTCGGGGCTGATACTCTGAGCTAGCTGTCGCCCTATCAGAGGCAAGTTCAAGATGGTGGCGTGTCGTTTACTAGCGCGCATCACTACGGATCGCCGGAACCTGGTGACTAGGGCTGTTCAGGATCCCTGTGATTTCCTTTTGAGGGTGCACCAGGTTACCTGGATAAAGCTGGGGAGAAGCACAAAATTGGATTTTAACTCAATTGAGTATATTTAATACATAGCCGCTCTGCATAAAATCTAATCTACATAGGTGGGCTATGTAGATTAAATTTTATGTAGCATAATTATTATTGTTGAATACCTACAAAAAATCTACAGCTCACGGATTAAGCTTTCAGGTATTGCTTGTCATTTTATGGATTTCCTTAATAGCATGTATTTTGCATACTTACCACAATCCATGCATCTGTTTACACTCTCATAACCGAAAAGATCCTCCAGTAATTACTCAGGTAATAAAGTGGACAAAAATGTCAAAAAAATGTCCATGATGTGTTTTTTAATGGATTGTATCTAATTGACCCCGCGGACTTAGTGTTTTGTAAACGATCACTGCAGTAAGCAACTTTCACTATGGCCGGTCCATGGATGGGTGACCATCCATGTGATCACTTTGCGACATTTATTTGAGCGTTTCCGTGCTTCGGAAGGCACGTTTAGCCGTTGGTCCCGGTTGCCAGTAAAATGGCAGTCGTTAAGCTAAGTTGAAGGCTTTATTTCAAAAGCAGGCAGTCAAACCTGCGCCTGTCCATTTAAACACGGCAATACGGCTCACCACCTATTACGTGGGACAAATTATACAAAGGTGAAATGTGGGCATATAATATGCCTCTGCCGACCCCTTCGGGGATAAAGGCGTGACCGTATGTATGTATGTATGTATCTAATTGAATATTTTTATCTAATCTGAAAGATTTTTATTATGATAATTTAAAAATGCCACTAAGATATTATTGAACTCCGTTAAAATAATTAGGTATGTTATGATTTGTTAGAAGTCTACAATTTAATGTAGGTCTATTTTTTGAATTGGAATTGTAGTTCTCCAAATATATTATAAAAGCAGACTTCTAAAAACAGTAGTGACCGGTGTAGTTATTTTATATTTCAGTAAAAAGTGGTTCTCGAAATGCTGAATAAATATTTTTATTTGGGGACATAAAAGGCAGCTTTTTAATTAAGTAGTACTTGCAATGACCTAGTTACGTTGCGTGTTTTCCTTTTTTTATGCCAAGGCTATTTTTGTATCATCGCCACTGTAAAACACTACAAGTGGTTGGGAATGAATTGCTGCCATTGGGGAATCTCCTTAGCTCAACTTTATGAAACTATAGGACAATTTTTCGCAGAAAAAGTGTTGGTGCAAATATTCCATAATGGGGTTCATGGGGTCTAATATACGATACTTGATCCTTACCTCCACCTACAAATAGTTTATAATAAAATAATGTTACCTAAAACTCGGAAAGTTCTGGTTAATGCGGGCCCGGTATCCTACACGAAAGTGGAGGAACCGGGCGCGTCTTGCCAAGAGCCAGCCCTTCTTCCCGGGCTACCGAGCGGGTGGGCAGGTTGCGGATAGCCTACCCCACGCAGTGCACCACCACTACGGGAGGTGCAGTGTGTGGGAAATGTCCCCATTGGGGGCCCCGGACAATGGGAAGGGCCGTACCCACTGAATCCAGGTGTGTACTGTCTACTCCTTTACCCCAATCCTGTGATCCCATGACTCCTGTCCTTCCCACACCCTACCTCTGTGACAACACGCGGCACCCCACATGGGTCTCCTAGATGTCGGGCGGGGCTATATGCTCCGTCCCTCTGGGAAAAACATTGGGCGGGCTGTGGTTGTCTTCTACCCTGTCTCTCCTCCCATACTCCCCTCCTGACTCCTGACAGACTGAAGACAGACACCGACTGACGTGACAATGACTGGACTTAAAGACTACCAGACAACAACCGGGCCACCATATTAGTAGGCGGTATGGTGGTCTATAAAGGCCTACCTGCACTTAGGTCCTGTGCAGTCGATCGCCGTACGCTGGGATGCAGGAATCCTGGAGGGCTGATCCGCAACGGGGTCGGGTTAGTTACCCCGGGAGGCAACACTCCCTCTTTGGTCCGAATTTCCAGTCAAACGGTAGCCTCGCATAGAGCCAATGCGGGGTAATGGACAAACGGCCGCTTCACGACTGTAGGCTAGATGGGGTAGGGAAGGGGACTGGCCATGCTGAGGGTGCAAGGGCTGTGCAGGTTGGTCGCCTGTACAGTCTGTAGCACCCGATGTCGCGCTTAGGAACCACCTACTTCATCGAAATCTCCTGTGGTAGTCCTGGGGTTTGTAAAACCTCCCCAGTTGCGGGCTCCGTGGAGGGTGGGAAGCCACGGGAGATTAACCTTAAACATAGTATGGATAACCAACCACAAACCAATAAACCCATTCCTAAAACTTCCTCCTCCTCCTCCTTAGAGGCGGGCACGAAGAACGCGGATCAAACCGCGGGCCCGAGCACGCCCCTGAGTCAGGAGATGACCAACCCAGCCCCTAGCCAGGTTGAAACAGGATGGACTATTGTCCCTCCAAGAAAAAAGGTGTCGGCGCCTGCCCGGAAACGGACGGCGACCACCGAAAACACACAAACACGCGATGCTACCTCTCCTAACTCCACAGGAATTGGCAGGAAGCGAAATAACAGGCGCAAGAATGCCAAGGCGAGACTGCAAGAGACCAGCGGCCACCCCACTCCGGGTCCGTCAGGGCTGGGCCAGGCATCGGAGGGGGCTGCGTGGTCTGCTGACCAACGGCAGCCCGCGCACCCCCCGCCGATGACACACCAGTCCGGACTGGATCCCCGGAGGCGAGCGGAGACCGCCTCCCGCCCTCCCTCAGAAACAACGACCTCCGCGGAGCACCCCAGGGCTCAACCGACAGCCAAAAGGGGGCGCCTCGATGAGACCATATCTCCTCGAGGCGAACCGAAAAAGCTCAGGTTGGACAGCTCGGGACGGCTCTACGCAGACGTGGCGAAAAGTGAGCTGATGGTGGCCATAACATCGGCCACCGGTGCACAGCTCACACCAACACACATGCAGGACATCATGGCGCGGCTGGAGGCACGGCTAGAGCAGGTGGCCTTCAACCAAGCGGACAACAACTTCGGACCCACACTCCAAGGTAAGCCAATTTACACTAATGGCGTAATAAAACTATGGTGTGAAAACACAGAGACTGTGGAGTGGCTCCACAATAATCTTCGTGAAGTCTCAAAAGTTACAGGGCTCGGGCTGTTGCTAAAGCGACAGAACGAAATCCCACGATGGATACGCTGCGGTATTTTATTACCGGGCATCAGAACAGACGCGAGATCGGTGGGGTGCACGCTGAGGCTGCAGAACAAATGGGCTGCAGTGGACCGCTGGCTGTTGCACAAGCTGATCCCACAACCGACAAAGGAGCAAACCTTCGTCATTATCAGCATCCCGGAGGACCTAGTGCCGATTCTGGAGCAGCGCGAACGCCGCCTTGCGTTTATGTTTGGGGCGGTATACGTGTTGTTCCAGGGCCCGGGGGGAAAGTTCATCAGGACCCCACCAGGGCCCCCCGGGGGGCTGATGGCCGCGGAGGAGGCCCCAGTCCCATCAACCTCGGCCGCGGCGGTGGAGGCAATAAACACGGCCGTGTCAAACACCGGACCATCCCCGAGCCTGTCCGGGCCATGGTGTGCGAACATCTTACCGTTTAAGCTTTGTAGACCGCATATGTTGCCTTTTCTGACCCACGGCTCTTGGATCAGAGCTACGGCGTTTTCGTTTACCTCCAGCCATTTGCGCAATTGAGCCGTAGCAGCAGTACAGTGCTGGAGGTTGGCCTGTATTATTTTAATTGGACATAGGGAAGGGGACGCCATCGCTGTCAGACCCTACGTCCTCTCCTATGTCCAAATTTCCCAGCCCCTCTATAAATGTCTCGCCGTCTTCAGGGGGCCCCAGGAGTGCAGCTTCTTCAGCTAGGGTTGGTTGCTGGGGTCGGGGCGATGACGTTGAGGGCTGGTTGCTGTTTTCGGCCGTGTTTGACACGGCCGTGTTTATTGCCTCCACCGCTGCGGCCGAGGTTGATGGGACTGGGGCCTCCTCCGCGGCCATCAGCCCCCCGGGGGGCCCTGGTGGGGTCCTGATGAACTTTCCCCCCGGGCCCTGGAACAACACGTATACCGCCCCAAACATAAACGCAAGGCGGCGTTCGCGCTGCTCCAGAATCGGCACTAGGTCCTCCGGGATGCTGATAATGACGAAGGTTTGCTCCTTTGTCGGTTGTGGGATCAGCTTGTGCAACAGCCAGCGGTCCACTGCAGCCCATTTGTTCTGCAGCCTCAGCGTGCACAGTGCAACAGACGCGAGATCGGTGGGGATCTCGCGTCTGTTCTGATGCCCGGTAATAAAATACCGCAGCGTATCCATCGTGGGATTTCGTTCTGTCGCTTTAGCAACAGCCCGAGCCCTGTAACTTTTGAGACTTCACGAAGATTATTGTGGAGCCACTCCACAGTCTCTGTGTTTTCACACCATAGTTTTATTACGCCATTAGTGTAAATTGGCTTACCTTGGAGTGTGGGTCCGAAGTTGTTGTCCGCTTGGTTGAAGGCCACCTGCTCTAGCCGTGCCTCCAGCCGCGCCATGATGTCCTGCATGTGTGTTGGTGTGAGCTGTGCACCGGTGGCCGATGTTATGATGTATGTGCGGTGAGGCTGTCTAACGAACAGGGCGCCAACACATCTGGCGCAGTCCTGGCCTCCGTCTACATGCATGGTGCGGACTCCCCGCCACCACCCCTTATGGCGCGGCTGGTATCGCACTGCGAGGACGAAGGCCTCCAACTGGTCATCGGCACGGACTCAAATGCCCATCACACACTATGGGGTATGAGTAATTGCAACGACAGAGGTAAGGAACTCCTTGATTACCTTATAACTACAAAACTAACAGTTCTAAACCACGGCTCAGAGCCAACATTTGTAACTAGAGTTGCTAGAACTATAATCGACTTAACACTAGCCACAGAGGAGGTAGCAGGAGCTATCACGGACTGGCACGTGTCCGATGAGGCCTCTTGCTCGGACCATAGGTGGTTAAGATATAATCTACAAGCAGAATTGCACGGCGCACCTCCGCGTCGAAACCCTCGTAAGGCATACCTACAACAACGATTAAGGGCCCAGGTAATGCCGGACAGAATCGAAAGTACTGAACAAATTGATTTACACGTAAAGGAACTGACAGACAACATCATACATAGCTATCATATGGCCTGTCCCCAAACTGAACCCACCAACGCGAGGGACAAAGGCTCTAGTTGGTGGGGCCCCGAATAGAAAGGCTCAGGAAGAACGTGAGGCGGTTGTTCAACAGAGCAATGAACACCTGTGCAGACCATGATTGGGACTGCTACAAAGCCGCCAAAGCAAAATACAAGAAACGACTAAGATACAGAAGTACCAAATCGTGGAGAAACTTCTGCAGTAGTATTGAAAACTGCACACAAGCCAATAGAGTCAGATTGATACTGGCCAAACAAGGAACAGAACCATCTGGATCTATAAAGAAACCTGACGGCAGCCTGACAAACACCCGAGAAGAGGCTGAGAGTATTTTAATACAGACGCACTTCTCAGGATGCCAAATGCTGCAGACACTCGAGTGGCCGGTTGAAAACGCAACCACAGAAGAAGTCCACTGGGAGCTGGCAAGGCAGGTAGTTAACCAACAAAAAACTGAATGGGCAATTAACAGCTTCAAGTCCTTCAAATCTCCAGGACTGGACGGAATCTTCCCCGCACTACTAAAATGGGGAGGACACCAGTTAGCATGGTCACTTACTATCATCCTGGTAGCCTGTCTGGCGCACAGATACGTACCCAGACTGTGGAGAGAAGTCAAAGTGATCTTTATACCAAAACCCGGCAAAGGAGACTATTCAGATCCCAGATCATACAGACCAATAAGCCTTACGTCTTTCCTCCTAAAAACTCTGGAAAGATTGTGTGACAGAGACATTCGAGGGACGGCCCTTCAAAATAAGCCACTGCATCCAAACCAACATGCATATGCCCCCGGCAAGTCTACGGACTCAGCACTACATGCAGTGGTAAACCAGATAGAAGAGGCCATCCAGAATAAATCAATGTGCCTCGGCACATTCATAGACATAGAGGGGGCTTTCGACAGAACTAGCTTCAGAAGCATAACCACGGCACTGGCAAGGCATGGAGTGAATACTGCAGTCAGTGAATGGATAGAAAACATGCTAAGCAAATGCATTATTAGGCTACAGACAAGCGAAAAACAGTGCGCAGCGGTGGTCAAAGGATGTCCACAAGGGGGCGTCGTCTCCCCGCTGCTGTGGAATCTTGTTGTAAATGACCTAATAACCAAACTAAATGCAAATCACCACTACACTGTCGGATATGCAGATGACATAACAATACTAACGAAGGGAAATTTCACCAGCACGGTGTGTGATGTCACACAGACGGCCCTTAAGATCGTAGAACGTTGGTGCACTGCCAATGAGCTATCGGTCAACCCAAGTAAGACACTATTCACAAACAAAAGGATTCTTGGAAACTATCGGGTGCCACGACTCTACGGCACCGAACTACAACTCTCAAAAGAGGTCAAGTATCTTGGGGTACTTCTTGACAGCAAATTGAACTGGAGTAATCATCTCGAAAACAAAATAAACAAAGGAACAATCATATTCTGGCAGTGCCGCAGAATGGTAGGAAATAAATGGGGGTTGAGCCCCAAGATCACCCTCTGACTATACGAATCAATAATCAGACCCATTGTCACCTACGGGGCTGTGGTATGGTGGCCACGCACAAACCTAACCACAGTTAAAGACACCTTACAAAAATTTCAAAGACTAGCCTGCATGGCAACCACCGGGTGCATGAGAACTACGCCCACTGCCGCCATGGAAGCGATGCTGGGTCTCCCCCCACTACACGTCTTCATCAAACAAGAAGCCGCGGCTACAGCTTCCAGACTGAAAAGTCTAGGACTTTGGAAACCAACAAGGGTAGCACATACGGAAATATACAGGAACTTGGTGGATTTGGAACCACTAGCCGAAGCGATCACCGACACAATACCAAAGCAGTTTGTGTTCGACAAAAAGTACAAAATACAATTACAAGAGTCCCCCCAAGAGGGACTCAATACCAGGGAGCTGAGAATATTTACGGATGCTTCCAAGACGAGGATGGGTACCGGAGCAGGTACCTTCTCGGAGGACCTGAACATAAATATTGCAACACCACTAGGCACCCATGGCACAGTATACCAGGCGGAGTGCATGGGTATTATCAAGGCGACTGAGGCCATCAAGGCTAGAACCGTACAGAATCAGCGTATACGGATTCTAACTGATAGTAGATCGGTCCTGCAGGCGTTACAGAGCCATACAATAACATCTGGCCTTATTTTGGAGTGCCACATAGGCCTGATGAATATATGCGTAAATAACTATGTTACCCTACAATGGATAAAAGGACACAGTGGCTCACGAGGTAACGATGCAGCGGACGAGCTGGCAAGAAGAGGCTCTTCGCTGACAGCAATGGGCCCTGAACCTATTCTGCCCCTCCCATCTGGATGGGTACGAAACCTGTTAAAACAGCAGACAAGGAGCCAGCACCAGGATTACTGGGCTAGCCTTGACACATGCAGACAGGCGAGAGAGGCATTGCCGAAAATCAACACCAGATTCTCTCGCAAAATTCTGCAGCTTAACAGGACTAAGATAAGTATAATAACAGGTATAGTTACAGGTCATAGTCCACTTAACAAACATCTCTTTAACTTAGGTGTCACAAACAGCCCCCTTTGCAGAGCCTGCATGGAGACGGACGAAACTGCCAGCCACATTCTTATGGAATGCCCGGAACTGGCAAGATACAGGGCTACACACCTCGGCACACCGAGTCGTGTACATCGTCGGCAACGTGAAGAGTCTGCTAGGCTTCCTAGAGGAACTGGGATGGCAGTAGCCATACCATAACCCCCCACGCAAAATAGGCGCATTAAATGACGTCGAGTTGCGGAAACCAGCCCGTGTAAACCTAGAACCTAGAACCTAGATGTTACCTAAAAATGCCATTTTCGGTAATGTGCGTACTTTTTTAAAATTGTATACATATTATCTTATTTCATGTCGTCAGACAAGTCTATTAGTTGGAATTTTGTGACATGTTATAAGATTTAGGTATTTTATATGACTTTAGATTGATTTCTCTTGACAAATTGCAATCACACTACACAATAATTGCAAATTTAAAACTTTGTTATTTAAAGTTATCTAAGTTCTAATACAGAGGCCCTAAGAGAGAGACAATAGCATTATGAACATTTGACATGAATATATTAGAGTGACAACGCGTGCACAATTAGGTATATATTTATAGCTATAAATGTACGTTTATGTATGTGTGACATTGTTTTCTGCATGCTACTAATAGTGGCGGAGCTATGCCGTCCTATCCAAACTTTCACGAATTCAGACGATAAACAAACACAATCTGGCAAGTGTGTCCTAGAAAAATACCGCCTGCAATATGTTCGGATTAGGTACAAAATAATATTGCGTTTGTTTGTTGACATATTGAGGATTCTGTATCGTTTCGTAACATGAAAAAAATGTGACTGTAGTGTGTCTTTTTTAAACGATATTTTGTGTTTGACTTCCCTACTGTTTTTATTTAGATATACTTAAGCTGGATAAGGTACAAACTTTACCCTCCTGTTATATTGACGAGTCACCTACTGACATCTCAAATAAACACAATTAGAAAATTATGTTAATTTTCTTGGTTATCTTTATTTATTTATTCCTAAACCAGCCCCATGCGTCCCCGAGCAGGGTAGGTTGCCTAAACGAGTGTGGGGTGTGAATCTGTAGCAGCTTAGATTCAGGCAAACAAGACCTGGCCAATCGATAATCTTGTTAACGAATTGGGTTAACGATTAGCATATTGTTGTAAACATTGGTAAAACGCTGTAGCTTATTGTAGTATATTAAGCTACAGCGTTTCACAGTTTAGCCACAATCGTAAAAACACTAATTATTATAATTATTATTAAGATGTAGGATCGTGAATAGGGGCATACTTTTTTTTTATACCACTAAGGTGGCAGACAAGCATACGGCCCACTAGATGTACCGGTGGTCACCGCAGCCTATGGACGTTTGCAACACTAGAGGCGCCACACTCGCGCTGCCGACCCTGTAAAAACCTTCTAAGACCCCTCTTGAAGAACCCCATACTGTAGGCGTTTGGGAAAACCGAGGCAGGGAGATCATTCCACAACCTAAGCGTGCGCGGTGGAAAGCCCCTATCGGATCTAACCGTGCTCGAGCGCTCCGGATGCAACATGTGAGGATGAACACCCTGTCTGTGGCGAGCGGTGCGATGATAGAATGTAGCCGTAGGCATCATGTCAAATAATTCCTCAGAGCACAAACCGTTATACAGCCGGTAGAATACACACAGAGAAACAAAGTCTCTCCTGTCACTAAGAGGTTCCACATCACCTGCAATTATGGTACTTTGGGAGAAGTGTGCTATTAGGCTAATTTGATTGATATAAATGGTTGCATTGTTTTTTTTTTATATCGCCCTTAGAAGGATAGAATCAAATAGTAAGTCCATCTCAATATATTCCATTATTCACATCATTATCATCTCATTTAAAAAAGCATACATAAAAATAAGAAAGTATTTATTTTATATGCACTGGAATGATCTTAGCCAGATACAAACGCAGCGTCTAGTAGTAATACAATATGCAGCAGTTTTATCACTTTACTTATATCCATTTCCAATTTTCCAACCACTGTCCCAACATACACTGATTGCTACATAATAAACTCAAAGAAATCCTAAAATATTTAAATAATTTATCCCAACTAGCCCCAGCATCTCAATAGGCCTGTGTACAGAAAATCGGATCGCCACTAATCTAACAATACATGGGCTTCCGTGGTCTGGAATGGACGTTGCAATGAAGACGTATGATACAAACATATCACACGGACATTTTGTTTCATTCGCTATCTGCAGCCTGCTCCTTGCAAATTTACAAATGACGTTTGTTTACTTTAACTTATAAGAAATTTTCCGACTCTCTGCGAGTTTGATTTTAAAGTTTTCGTTTCTGAGTATTTTTTTTTTAGAATGTAATTGAACGTAATGGTTTGAATGTTTGGGAATTTATCTCCAGCTTAATTATTTACGACCTTAAAACTAGTTTGTTTTAGAAAGTCTATTAACTGTAAAATAAATTAAAACTTTCGACCTAAATTAGTTTTACTAGTTTAACGGTAAATATTGCTCGGTAAGTTTTATATCTTTAGCAGTAATTATTTTTCTTTGAACTTTAACAAAAGAAAGTAATACATAATACGACATTAGATTTACCACCTCTTACACGAGTTAAGTTATCGTGAAGTTACGCCTCCCCCTCAAAACTTGATTTGTAAATACGCACCTAAACACGAACACAAATTTTGTAAAACAGCTTACCTAAATTGCAATAACTGTATGTTAAAAAAAACTCATTAGTGCAAGAATCTATTAAAGATTAGATTTTAGCCAATAGACGCCCACACGGCTAGTTCTTACAGTCTTTGCTCAAACTAATTTTCCAAGTTCACTTTGAACAAATACGTCTGAGGTTGTATTGTGGCACCGTTACGTCAGCAAACATTAGTCTAGCTCGAATGTTACGTCTGTTAGTACATTCATACGTTGCCGCGTTGGCAAGCGCACCGCTGTCGATGTCTGAGATTTATCTTCCGTACTCCGCCCAAGACGGCCAGTCCGCCCCCAGTTCATTTCACACAAACGACCGAGTATAATGTTTCTTTTCATTTTGTTACTGGTACTTAAAGCCGAATGCTGGGTAGATAGGAAAATGTCAAAGACATTAAGATAAAGTCCGCATCGGACGAATCCAATTTCAAATTGATGTTTTCTCTTATTGATACACAAGAATCAGAGAATAATACTATTATTGCATAGTTAAATGTGACAGTGTCTCGATATGTTTGAACATTTGAACCTAGTGGCGATCATTAGTGCGGGCTTGTTACCAGATATATGCGTAGGTAGATATTGTGTCTATCTACAGACACAGCAGCAGTGATGGGCAAAATGTAATTAGATTAACCGTTACAAATTATAATTTAATATCATGATATGACATTTTAAATCTCATTATAATTGTACCTATATTTATTAATTACTAACATAGTTTGTAAGCTTTTGTGTACTAACGTCATAATATGGAATTGTAATCCGAAATAAAACACTATTATTATTATTCCTCTATATTACTTTAAAATACTTATAAATTACATTTTTAAATATACATCCATATAAAAAAGTACATTTAAAAATATAAAAAATAGTAACCCACCGGTATCGCGTACAGGGACCAAGTTACCGGTGGTCAGGACTTCAGAGACAGGAACCTCCTCACAATACGTGCCGTGTTAAGAAGAACCGCCTTCTGCATCAAGCCCTTGACCCAACTGCCCACCGCAAGCCTCTTAAGGTGTTGGTCGAGGCTTTTGGCTATTAGTCCATGCACAGAGATCACTATCGGTACAATAATAGCTGAGTCAACACTCCACATGTCCACGATCTCGTGGGCTAAGTCCAAATACTTGGCTTGTTTGTCTACTTCTGCCTTCACGAGATTGTCGTCATGTGGAATAGTGATATCAATTATTATTGCAAGGCGCTCTAAACGATCTATTATCACTATGTCAGGTCTATTGGCAAGAATAGTCCTGTCAGTGATAATAGGTCGGTTATTATTATTATTATTATTATAATTACTTTGTAATGCTTAATTCAATTACTCTGTAACAGATTACTTGAGTAATTAATTACAATGAGTACTAGCAGTAACTAATTACTGAGTAATGGAATTACACGTTAATCTAATTACATTGCAACTAGTTACTCATTAATTCAATTAACCAACACTCATAATTACCAACTCTGTCCTGTGCTGTGGATTCGTCGCGGCCCAACCAAGGGGTGAATCGATATTGATGCGGTTTTTTGATGTAAGTCAATGTGTCCAGGTTGGAACTCAGCTATAAAATTTGAAGACCATCAGCTCAATTCCTGAGTGACGAAGGAATTTCACTGAAATTCCCATACGCTAATCACAAAATTTCATGATGGGTATCGTTTAAGGGGTTTTTGGTATGCTGAGTGCGAATCACATGATAATTTTGCAATCCAATATGGCCGCCGCGCCGTAGTCACAAAATTTCATGATGGGTATCGTTTAAGGGGTTTTTTGGTATGCTGAGTGCGAATCACATGATAATTTTGCAATCCAATATGGCCGCCGCGCCGTAGTCACAAAATTTCATGATGGGTATCGTTTAAGGGGTTTTTTGGTATGCTGAGTGCGAATCACATGATAATTTTGCAATCCAATATGGCCGCCGCAACGTAGTCACAAAATTTCATGATGGGTATCGTTTAAGGGGTTTTTTGGTATGCTGAGTACGAATCACATGATAATTTTGCAATCCAATATGGCCGCCGCGCCGTAGTCACAAAATTTCATGATGGGTATCGTTTAAGGGGTTTTTCGATGTGCTGAGTACGAATCACATGATAATTATGCAATCCAATATGGCCGCCGCGCCGTAATCACGGAATTTCATGATGGGTATCGTTTAAGGGGTTTTTTGGTATGCTGAGTACGAATCGCTCGTGGCCCCGCGGACTCAGTGTTCTGTAAACGATCACTGCAGTAAGCAACTTTCACTATGGCCGGTCCATGGATGGGTGACCATCCATGTGATCACTTTGTGACATTTATTTGAGCGTTTCCGTGCTTCGGAAGGCACGTTAAGCCCTTGGTCCCGGTTGCCAGTAAAATGGCAGTCGTTAAGCCAAGTTGAAGGCTTTATTTCAACAGCAGGCAGTCACAACCTGCGCCTGTCCATTTAAACACGGCAATACGGCTCACAACGTATTACGTGGGACAAATTATAAAAAGGTGAAATGTGGGTGTATAATATGCCTCTGCCTACCCCTTCGGGGATAAAGGCGTGATGATGATGAACCTGAGTACGAATCACATGATAATTTTGCAATCTAATATGGCCGCCGCGCCGTAGTCACAAAATTTCATGATGGGTATCGTTTAAGGGATTTTTTGGTATGCTGAGTACGAATCACGTGATAATTTTGCAATCCAACATGGCCGCCGCGCCGTAATCACAAAATTTCATGACGGGTATCGTTTAAGGGGTTTTTTGGTATGCTGAGTAAGAATCACGAACTAATTTTGCAATCCAATATGGCCGCCGCGCCGTAATCACAAAATTTCATGACGGCTATCGTTTAAGGGGTTTTTTGGTATGCTGAGTACGAATCACGTACTAATTTTGCAATCCAATATGGCCGCCGCGCCGTAATCACAAAATCTCATGATGGGTATCGTTTATGGGGTTTTTTGGTATGCTGAGTACGAATCACGTACTAATTTTGCAACCCAATATGGTCGTCGCGCCGTAATCACAAAATTTCATGATGGGTATCGTTTAAGGGGTTTTTTGGCATTCTGAGTACGAATCACGTGATAATTTTGCAATCCAATATGGCCGCCGCGCCGTTATCACAAAATTTCATGACGAGTATCGTTTAAAGGGTTTTTTGGTATGCTGAGTACGAATCACGTACTAATTTTGCAATCCAATGTGGCCGCTGCGCCGTAATCACAAAATTTCATGATGGGTATCGTTTAAGGGGTTTTTTTGGTATGCTAAGTATGAATCACGTGATAATTTTGCAATCCAATATGACCACCGCCGTGTAATCACAAAATTCAAAAAACAACATACCAAAAAACCCCTTAAACGATACCCATCATGAAATTTTGTGATAACGGCGCGGCGGCCATATTGGATTGCAAAATTAGTACGTGATTCGTCCTCAGCATACCAAAAAACCCCTTAAACGATACCCGTCATGAAATTTTGTGATTACGGCGCGGCGGCCATATTGGATTGCAACATTAGTACGTGAATTGTACTCAGCATACCAAAAAATCGCTTAAATGATACACATCAATCACGTACTAATTTTGCAATCTAAAATGGCCAACATGCAATACAATATCCAATATCATTTTGGATTGCAAAATTATAATGTGATTGTACTCAGCATACCAAAAAAACCCCTTAAACGATACCCATCATGAAATTTTGTGATAACGGCGCGGCGGCCATATTGGATTGCAGAATTAGTACGTGATGCGTACTCAGCATACCAAAAAACCCCTTAAACGATACCCGTCATGAAATTTCGTGATTACGGCGCGGCGGCCATATTGGATTGCAAAATTAGTAAGTACGTGATTCGTACTCAGCGTACCAAAATACCCCTTATACGATACCCAACTTGAAATTTTACAACGGTGGTGCGGCGGCCATATTGGATTGCAAAATTAACCCGAAATTCGTACTCAGCATACCAAAATACCCCTTATACGATACCCAACATGATATTTTACAACGGTGGCGCGGCGGCCATATTGGATTGCTAAATTAACCCGAAATTCGTACTCAGCATACCAAAATACCCCTTATACGATACCCAACATGAACTTTTACAACGGTGGCGCGGCGGCCATATTGGATTGCAAAATTAACCCGAAATTCGTACTTAGCGTACCAAAATACCCCTTATTGGATATGGATATTGGATGGCCATATTGGATTGCAAAATTAGTACGTGATTCGTCCTCAGCATACCAAAAAACCCCTTAAACGATACCCGTCATGAAATTTTGTGATTACGGCGCGGCGGCCATATTGGATTGCAACATTAGTACGTGAATTGTACTCAGCATACCAAAAAATCGCTTAAATGATACACATCAATCACGTACTAATTTTGCAATCTAAAATGGCCAACATGCAATACAATATCCAATATCATTTTGGATTGCAAAATTATAATGTGATTGTACTCAGCATACCAAAAAAACCCCTTAAACGATACCCATCATGAAATTTTGTGATAACGGCGCGGCGGCCATATTGGATTGCAGAATTAGTACGTGATGCGTACTCAGCATACCAAAAAACCCCTTAAACGATACCCGTCATGAAATTTCGTGATTACGGCGCGGCGGCCATATTGGATTGCAAAATTAGTAAGTACGTGATTCGTACTCAGCGTACCAAAATACCCCTTATACGATACCCAACTTGAAATTTTACAACGGTGGTGCGGCGGCCATATTGGATTGCAAAATTAACCCGAAATTCGTACTCAGCATACCAAAATACCCCTTATACGATACCCAACATGATATTTTACAACGGTGGCGCGGCGGCCATATTGGATTGCTAAATTAACCCGAAATTCGTACTCAGCATACCAAAATACCCCTTATACGATACCCAACATGAACTTTTACAACGGTGGCGCGGCGGCCATATTGGATTGCAAAATTAACCCGAAATTCGTACTTAGCGTACCAAAATACCCCTTATACGATACCCAACTTGAAATTTTACAACGGTGGTGCGGCGGCCATATTGGATTGCAAAATTAACTCGAAATTCGTACTCAGCATACCAAAATACCCCTTACACGATACCCAACATGATCTTTTACAACGGTGGCGCGGCGGCCATATTAGATTGCTAAATTAACCCGAAATTCGTACTCAGCATACCAAAATACCTCTTATACGATACCCAACATGATCTTTTACAACAGTGGCGCGGCGGCCATATTGGATTGCTAAATTAACGCGAAATTCGTACTCAGCGTACCAAAATACCCCATATACGATACCCAACTTGAAATTTTATAACGGCGGCGCGGTGACTATATTGGATTGCAAAATTAACCCGAAATTCGTACTCAGCATACCAAAATACCCCTTATACGATACCCAACATGATCTTTTACAACGATGGCGCGGCGGCCATATTGGATTGCTAAATTAACCCGAAATTCGTACTCAGCATACCAAAATACCCCTTATACGATACCCAACATGAACTTTTACAACGGTGGCGCGGCGGCCATATTGGATTGCTAAATTAACCCGGAATTCGTACTCAGCCTACCAAAATACCCCATATACGATACCCAACTTGAAATTTTATAACGGCGGCGCGGTGACCATATTGGATTGCAAAATTAACCCGAAATTCGTACTCAGCATACCAAAATACCCCTTATACGATACCCAACATGAACTTTTACAACGATGGCGCGGCGGCCATATTGGATTGCTAAATTAACCCGAAATTCTTACTCAGCATACCAAAATACCCCTTATACGATACCCAACATGAACTTGTACAACGGCGGCGCGGCGGCCATATTGGATTGCCGGCTGTGGTATTGATTTGCTAGAATGTATGATAATTACAAAGTAATGAATTACAAAGTAACTAGTTATAAAGTAATCTAATTACTTTGCAACTAGTTACTTAGTAACTAATTAACCGGAACATCCAAAGTATTTAAATTACAAAGTAATTAATTACTGAGTAATTAGATTACATTGTAACTTAATTACATTGTAATTCAATTATTAATTGAATTACTTTTGTAATTAATTACGCCCATCACTGCACAGCAGTAGGTAGTTTGTAGGAGAAAAAAGAGATTCCTCCCGGTACAACTAGTAGTAACGCCTGGTAGTGTTCTTGCGGGAACAGCAGGACGTTTTGTTTGGGGCTTTTGGCCAGTTTGCGAGGGGTCAGACTACTCACTATAACACCAGGATTTTTTGTTTTATCTCAATCAGACCACAAGAGATAGGCCAGAGGTTAATTTATTGCAGGTCGCAATAAATTAAAGCGATCGAGGGCTGAAAGTAAGAAGTTAGTGTTCAGAAGGGAATTGACGTACCTATACACACAGTCTAATTTAAAATTTAGGAGCAAAAAAGCTGCGAAAATATTTTATGGTTGTCTGAACAAGATACTGTATAACGTCATAAAAAAGTCGTAAATGTTACGTACAGGCTTGTACTAGTAAAATTTTCTACTTGAGCTGCCCGATCTATACGCATTTTACGAGTCATGATTCTCACTCCTGAGGTTTAACCTTTTGCTAGATATTCTGCGTTTTTACTCAGTGATTTCTATTTTACGACTTTAACTGTTAAATTTATTATTATGTCTGTACGATCGCGGAAAGGAAACATTCGTCGTTCTTCAAATACATGAAACTTTTTGTAAGCACATTTACCTTTTCAAACTATATATCATCGGACTGTTGTTTCAAGAACTTCTTGACCTTTGATTCAGACCAATATTCTTAACATAATTATAAATAATTGATAATAATAATTAAACTCGTCAAGATTAGGTACACGGCGGAAATCATCAAACAAAGTAGAGGAAGGGAGGGAGCAACAACACACCTGCGATCCTTTAATCCTAGAGCGTATTCAGTCACAGATTACCAACGCTGATTGTACCACATGAATTTAAGGTGTAGGTAATACTAGATGTAGGTACTACTCTATAACCCACTTTTAGGGTTTCGTAGCCAAATGGCAAAAACGGAACACTTATAGATTCGTCATGTCTGTCTGTCTGTCCGTCCGGTTGTCACAGCCACTTTTCCCTGAAACTATAAGGCCTATGCTATTGAAACTTGGTAACAAGATGTATTCTGTAAACCGCATTAAGGTTCTTATATAAAACTAAAAAAAAAAGCAGTAAATTTTGGGGGTCCCCATACTCAGAACTGAAACTCAATTTTTTTTTTCATCAAAACCATACGTGTGGGGTGGGGTATCTATAGATAGTTCTTCAAAAATGCTATTGAGGTTTCTAACATCATTTTTTTCTAAAGTGAATAGTTAGCGCAAGTGACACTTCCAAAGAAGAAAAATGTGTGTCCCCCCCCCCCTCTAACTTCTAAACTAAGAGAATGATAAATCTACAAAGAATATTGGATGTACATTGCCATTAAAACTACCAACAAAAATTGGTTTGAACGAGATAGAGCTGGTAGTTTTTTTTAATACGTCATAAACCGCAATTTTCGGTAAGAAAAACCACTACCACTGCGAACGTGTTAAAACATTAATTAAAGTTACAACGAACTATAAGAACTTTTATATTATGTTACTTGCTGCTAGGAAACCCTTCATGGGCGAGTCCAATTGGCACTTGGTCGGTTTTTTGATGATATCGTCATTCCTCGTTTATAATTAGTAGGGTTTATCATTGACTAATGAGCCCTAGAATTGATCAAGGGTGTTTGAATAATTCCATCACCCCCTCCCTTATTTTATTATCATTCTACGATTTCTGTCACGCAACGCCTGCTTCTATTAAATGATGCGCTATTGCTGCTGTAGGGAATGATAGTATTGATTTTGAGTTCTAATTCATATTGGCATAAGAAAGATCATGCTGAATGACTCAAGATAATGAAGTATGTATTAGAGTTACACTTATATTTCAGGTTGTGTTTAAGAATATCTAGAGCTCAATACTAGTCATCATTGTGAACATAATAATAAAATATATAATTTTATTATTACCCCTCGTGGACAGTCGTTATCTTTTCATGGGATTAACGCATCCCTATGAGGGCATAGTAGATTTGCTTTTTGAGTCATCCACTTTTTGAGATCAACAAAAAATATCTCACGAAGTTATAGAAAGCATACCTCCGCAGGGCAGCTTGTGGCGAGCTGAATGTGCGTGGCTACACATCGGTCCCGATTCCTCAGAGTTTTGTTGGGCTCCTCGACCAGTTAGCATATAATGGGCTAACGGGAGACGGTACTCCCGGGAGTGCAGCAAATCTCAACTCTGGCTTGCCTTAATTGGCTGGTCAGAGGGAGGAAGCCAGAGCTATATGCTCGGGGGTGGAAGTGTCATTTTCAAGGGCATAACTACGGGAAAACCCGCTCCGGGTCTAACCCGCGATGGCGAAACCGGCGCCGCACCGCTCGACACCCCTAGCCGCTCACACCGATGTTGCTCTCTGTTGCCTTACAGGCCTACGGGCCTATGGCGATTGTATAGGGGGCCCATCTAGTGAAGTGGCGAGTCACCGTCTGCCAATGTTTTAATAATAAGATATTGAAATGGCAGACGCCGTCTTCATCCATAGATCAAATCACCCAGTCCATTTTAACCCCCAATTCAATAGCCCATTTTGTAGTTTAGCATATTTTACAATAGTTTAGCTCCCATTGTAGGCAGTCCATTGCCGTTCTTCTACATAAGGCGGTTGTGAATTGTCTGCAGTGGGGGTCCCATTGCCCAATACATTAAAAATCTCAAAGGGCCTCTGCGTGTTAGACCAATATGTCCCCATGTAAGCCTACCAAAAAACCGGGTATCTTCAATAAAAAAAAAGAAGATACCCGAGAAAAGAAGAGAAATATATAAAAGTTTGTATTTTCTTATGGCAAAAATTGGGAGAATCTTGGAAGGAATAAATAGATCGAAAGCAATAGATCAAGTCAGTCAGGGACGTGGGCTAACCTACATGGTTGGCAAAAAATCTTGCAACTCATTACTATTGCCTACAAAATGATGTAGGCATTTAGTACAACGTGAGACGTTACTTATTTTTTCACTTATTCCATTCATCCATTCCATCTAGTGTCGGTGTTACTTTACTAAATTTCAACGGTTCACCTTCAATCTGATGCTTTTATTATTTGATGCATTTTATTTATTTATTTTTGGTTCACCTGCGAAGCGTGACAACATTCACTGTAATAAACAGCAGTCTAAATGAATGCAAAAAAATGTTTGAGCCATTGAAAAGGCGATTTAATAATGTAATATTCAGTTTCAATTTGTTTGGTTTGATGCAAGTTGCAATATGCTACCCTTAAATCACATAAACTGCAGGGTTATTTGATTTTATCGTCTAATTAATTAATTATATGGCCATTTTTCAATTTGATGTCATGTAATTAAGAGTTTACTCGACAATTTAAATTTGTTTACTTTTGTCACATGTGATCTGTTTTGTCTGAATTAAGTACTTTATTGAGTTCGAGCGCGGTGTAAATTTTCTGATCATGGTAATTATATCCTGTTTTATAGAAGCGGAGTCTCATTAATGAGATTGCAAATAGGAATAGTCCCGTGTCTAATCAGCATTGTAAGATTGAACTACTTATTTTTTAGAAAAATTATTGAAAAGCATAAAATTGAAAATGCCTTTGAATAGGCAGTTAGTTTTACTCAAATCACAATCGTATCTTACCCATCTTTGCCCACAGTATCTCTAAAACTTTCCTTGACGAAAGCCAACTGAGTCAGCGTTTTTATATTTCCCCTATCGGTGATTTAGCCCAGGCCCCTTTTGGCTGTTAAATAGAAATCTAAGTTACGAATGTTAAAAAATCATTGTTCGCGTCATAAATTGTGCCATGCCAGCAGGGGTTCGTAACAGTGAAAAATTGCACTCGCTGTGTAATCGCTGTGTCGAACTGGAGGTGCTAATGTTGTAGCTTACAAAATATCCTGTTAAACATTTGTTATGAAAGAAATACACAAGGCTCTCTCGACCGTGACTCATGTTGATCATATCTTTGGAAACTTTGTTGTGAAATGTATCTAATATTTTATAGCAAAGTTTAAGTTTCGGGGATATGAATTCTTTGTTTTAAAAAATCATTGCTTTAAGCATCTTTGACTGATTCTGAAATATGTGATAGTATTTTAGCATTTCTATCTACGAGCGGGTCCTTGATTTGAAAGGCACGCTAAGCCGCGCTGGTGCCAGTTTCAAAATAAAATTTCAGTCGATCGATAGTAAAAGGTCTTATGGTCCTCATAAATAGGGCTCATCACCTGTTACATGGAACAAGACAAATATTGAAATGTGGGCGTATGTGTGATTATGTATGTATGACAATGAATTATCTATTATATGAAAATAAGTCGGGTTTTCCTTCCTGACGCTATAACTCCAGAACGCACGAACCGATTTCCACGGTTTTGCATTCGTTGGAAATGTCTCGGGCTCCGTGAGGTTTATAGCAAAGAAAATTTAGCAAAATTTCACATACAGCGCCATCGCGGGCGAAGCTGCGGGCATCAGCTAGTTATAAATAAATATGAAATATGTATTTGTGGACATTAACACACAACATCAATCAGCCCAAATTAAACTAATATAAACTTGTGCTATGGGTTCTAGACGACTGATATACATACTTATATATTTCTAAATACATACATATTATACATAGGAGACACCCAAACTCCGAAACAAACATTTGTGGATCACACAAGTATTTGGACCGACACAGTAATCGTACCCAGAACCTCAAGCGCCGCAGGCGGTATCACTACCGACTACGCCACAGAGGCAGTCAACAGTTGCAATTATAAAATTGCAACTGTGCTCAAAAGGCGTTTATTTGATACAAGACAAGTCTGTTTTTGTTTGACAGACCTACCTACATATTCGTAATAGCGGCGTTTTCCCTGAAAGAAAACGCATATTAAAATACTTACCTAATTCGAAGCTTATATAATGAGATAGGCATATCCGTTACCCGTAGGCTTATCTTACTCATGTTTGATGACGTATTTCCGTCGACTCAGCAGGCAGGTGGCGCCATCTGTGAACTTATAAATGCAGAACTGCGCCATTTCGTTCTTATTGGCTTTTATTCACCAGGCAGATTTAAAAAGTAAGCTTCGAATTAGGTAAGTATTTTAATATGCGTTTTCTTTCAGGGAAAACGCCGCTATTAAAAGTACTTGACCGTAATTCGAAGCTTATATAATGAGAAATGTTTGTTTTCGCCTGGTGAGTGACGGAAACGCCAATGTGATTCTAATTTATTTTTAGGAAAATATTATAGAATGTTGTATGTATGGTATCTAGATTTATAATCTTTACCATCTTGAACAACTTCATATGTAATCTTAAACAGACTAAATAAGGAATCTTATTTAAGGAGTAGTAAGTATTCCTTCTGTTGACAGGATTAAATAATTGCGAATTATTATTATATTTGATTGGTGGTAGTAGCTGACATTATTACTCGACGATAAAATTTTTTGAAACCCATCGTCAATTACCTCGTGTTAAGGATTAATTTGATCTTACCACCACCACCAATTCTTAGAAGCTGCTGTTGACCGGTTAGTGCCGGGGCAAGAATAGTTGGAGAACCTCTAACAGTCATAAATAAACTATTTGACTGTGTAGTCTCATATCGGTTACTCTGATATCCTAATTTCTATCTAGAATAAAGGATTCAATTGATTAGTCGTAGGTGTTATCTTTGTTTACAATAGTTTTCCAACCAGATTGTCTGAAATGAAAATGATCAGTTTCGGACTCATGATTCGGGCCTAAAAGTAGTACCTATGACGTGAATTAATACAATCGAGCAAAGTTAGATCGTGGTTGCGGCGCCCTAAGCATAAAATCAGTATGATGAGAAACCTGAAAAATGTTCTCTGTGTATCAATACTTGGTAATATTGAACTAAGTCATCAATCCCAATATGCGACTTAACTTTCTTTACATTTTTTAAAGAGATCGACCAAGATATGTTTAACCAAAACATGCTAACTATGTAAAGTTGACTAACGGTTTCTATATTATCAAGAACAGCAACAACAGATTTATGTAACAGAATCTTATTATATAATAACCATGAATAAAATGCAAGTCGGTTAAAACTGTAAAATTTATAAGTATCTTAAAAGGTAGGTATCTCAAGGAGCTCAATAGTAGAAGTTTTTGATTTTATATCTGTTATTTACCTCTACGCCCCCCCCCCCCCACATTTCCACAGATTCTCTATGTGAGGTGGTGGGAGACCTGTCGAGGTGTTTATTAGGAGGAAAGAAATAATGTTTATTAGGTTCTTTTGCAGGTTCTGCAGAACGAATGGAGCTTACAGAGCTCTCGCTTTGAGATCAGCCCTCTATTATTACCTTGTGCCATCGCGGCACCACAAACACTCCTGTTGAACGATTAAGGTGTGACAGCATCTTGGGTATTAAAAATGGTGGTGGAAGTAATATCCACACATTACAAACAGGCCTATCGTGTAGTGTTCTCCATTTCATAATAGGAATATTGTTTGTAGGCAATCTTGCCTTAGTGGTGTTTGAACCAAGGATGCTCACAAAAAAATACCCGGAGGAGCTGATACATATGGTATCGGCTCGGAATGCAGTGTATGGTGAAGTCAATTTGATGTCGGACCATTACACGCAAGCTGACGAGTTAAGTTCGTCAAGGCAATTGATTTGGTCTCGTCCCTCTGGGGGGATGGACTACAACTGCTTTGAATGAGTACAGACTGTAACACAGTACCGGTATATGATTTCGAATCATGTGTAAGATTGTCAACATCTCTCTTTGATGCAATGCAATCTTTGTTATTCTGGGCCCTCGAGCCTGTTAGAGAAATGTTTTCTAGCTAGGCTCCCAAGCGAAAGCTGACGCGTCCGTGGTAAGAAAGCATCTCGGATGGAAAGCTTGTAAAATTGTCGAGAACCGGTAATTGCGGACCCACTGTTGGAGTTCCACTTGTACCACTCCGTGCACTACTATTTTCTTCAGTGGGTTATCGGTTAGGGGATTGACCGAATGTGACGCTGAGGTAAAGCTACCTCTAGGCACTGCGAAAGTGGTAAAAATTCAAAAGACCCACAAAGTTTGAATTTTCTTTAAAAGAACTAAGTTTCTTTGATTTAGAATTAAATAAATCTTCCTTTTATGTCTAATATCTTTTCTTTCGGTATTGGACTTTCAGGTAGTTCTATGTCTATCGCATAACGATATGAGAGGTTTCTTTGGGAACCTATTATTGTTTTCTCCCAATTGTCTAACCATCCCTGGGTTTGAAGAGTTTTCAAGGCTATTTGTACGTGTTTGTGAAGAGTAACAGGATTTTGATGCGCAAAATGAGATTTCGTGTAGGTAGACGAGAATTTGAATACTCTTAATCTATAGAAATTGAGGCACCCAGATGGTGAGAAACGAAAATGTTTTGGGTGCGGCTTACCCGAGCCGAAGACAAGAATGTTCTCTGAGAAAGAATAATGTACACTACATCAGCTTTACCATTCAAATAAGCTTGACTGAGATGTATTTTGCACATCCAATCTCGTGGAGGAAATCTGGTAAACGGAACATGCTGAAAGATAGAATTATTCTGGCTTCACAAAGGCGTACAATGTCCTAAAACTGAATTCTGGGCGGATGACCCATCGCTATTTGAAGTTAGGAAAAGTGGAGAAACCAAACTTGGTGACAAAGGAACTAGTTTTAGAGTGCCTTGAGCATTCATCTTTTGAACCATTGCACAATGTGGTCATTTCAGTTTAAAAGGAAACCTTTTTAAAAAGAGTTCTTTGTATGGATTCTTAAGTATTTAAAGCAATTACTATTCCACCTTAGTCAAGTTTTCCATAGCATTTTAACATAAAGTGAAAATTTACAACTTTGTCAGAACGGGACTTGAACAGAGTTCGGTGTAAATTTTAATGTGGGAAGGTTATCAGATTTGAGCAGGATTCGAACCTGCGTCCTCTCGAATACCGTGCAGGACGGATTGGAGTTTCTGGATAAAGGGAATGCGGTACCCTTTTATAAATTTAAAACTTTTTGGTACTCTGGTTCCTTACCAACGTATTTTATACAGAGTTAACTGACCGACGTAGAATGACAGGGTCATATCATTTAGTGTTTCCTTTGCTGGTGTGGGCAGAGGATGTTAGACCTCTCCTCGTCTCTTTGAGAGCCTCGAGCTCGGAAATTTCGTAATTGAAGGGACATCCTTGCATGGTTACTTAGTATGTTATCGTACGCCTGGTTACTATCGTATACCCAATTATTATAGATATTGTACATACCCCTCGAGGGTGGTAACTGGTTAGTGTTTCCTTTGCTGGTATGGGCAGAGAATGTTAAACTTCTCAGTCTCTTTGAGAGCCTAAAGCTCAGAAATTTCTTAATTAAAGGGACATTTACTGTCGTATGCCCAATTATTATAGATATTGTACACACCCCTCGAGAGTGGTAACTGTAATACAGGCCTAAAAAGGCTCTTGGTACAATGGAATCTGGGCTCCATTCGATGGAGATCTGATCTTGACGCCTGATCCTCTCGAAGGCTGGCGTAATGATTTGGATGAACTTTTTTCGGGGTCATCCTTTTTGGAGATCGAAGACCAAAATGCATGCCTTCCCGAGTGCCGTTGAAAAAGGCTTCAGCCTCGAAAATGTATGTGTTTGAAGGCGATATTTTATCAAGGTTAATTTTTAAGAATTGGGTCTTTGACAATTCTGAGAATAATATATGAAATCAGATCTATGGCCGCAGGCCATTTGTAATAAATTGATAAAAGATTTATGGAAATCCTATTATTAAAGTAGGTCTTCAATTTTGTCATAAATATTTTCGAAGAAACTTAGTTTTTCAAAAGATTCTCTTTGTTTAAAAATTCAACAGGTTTTGGCAGCAAAAGCCTTTTGGCAGAAAGAGCCTTGTCAGCTTTTTCAAAATGTAGCAGGGATTCGAATTGTCGGATCTCCCCGTTTTTGTTTAGGTTGACGAACCCAGGACTATGATTTTACAATAGAGGGTATCAGCATATTATCTTATCTAGGCAATTTGTCGCCAAAACGTGTCTATCAACCTCTTAGGTTATACTGTGTCTTAGGATATTGGGTAACCGAAATCTCTTTTAATGCTGTCCCTATATAAAATACGAAGCAAGGATGATTGGCTGTTTCTATCATCCTCGTAAAATAACCTCTGATCTGTGAAGAAATTTACACTTGGTCAGGACCAGTGTTAGGTAAATGAAAAATAACTCACCTATTTCCATCATCCTTATCTGGTTTAGTGGAAGTCGGCTTCTTTTACTCCACTTATGATAATGCACGTGGCGTCGCGATCGCCCTTATTTGAAGTTCGAGCTAAATGAGCTAAAACTGTAGCTATTTGACGTGCCTAATACAGTAACTGGAGCTCAGAGCGCGCTTCTGAAATACTCCACTTGGAATTAGCTCACTTTCTAAGGATGGAGGATTCATTTCTATCAAGAAACCAAACTAAAAGAAATAGTATAATGTCAGGTACCTAAAATTTAAGTACTACTTTCATGGTGAACATTTAGTTAATACTTTGACACACACGTACGTATTCAGAAACTTGGGATGATTACGATTTTACCCATAATAGGCCATATTTTTACATGTATAGGAACATCTAGTAATTAATGTGCCTTTATGTGGGTAGATATAAAAATATTTCGAAAATATTTTCTATATTCGGTGGTACTTACGCTGTACATACACGAAGCAAATAATATCTAAAAAAAAAGTATTAATACCTATGAATACAATCTATAAAATTAGCTGTAACTAAAGATATTAAATAAAAGAAACTGCAACCTCGAAAGGTTTTCGTGCTATTTTAAAATAATAGGTTATTTCACGTTATGACGTATCACACTCATATGTGATCGTAAAAATATGAAGTAAAAACATACCTGAGACTTAAACAAACGGTCGAACCGTTAAATATGTCTGTAGGTTCACTTACTTCAATCACAAGTCACTTGTTTTAGTGTAATTTCTCTTCCTTAATCCCAAGTCACTTTTTATAACTTTACTAGGTATAGGTATAACTAGTAACTAGAAAAAATTAATGCACTAGCAGGTGTTCCTGCTATAACCTTTTGCTACGGGAATCAAAACGCCAATGAGAACGAAATGGCGCAGTTCTGCATTTATAAGTTCACAGATGGCGCCACCTGCCTGCTGAGTCGACGGAAATACGTCATCAAACATGAGTAAGATAAGCCTGCGGGTAACGGATATGCCTATCTCATTATATAAGCTTCGAATTACGGTCAAGTACTTTTAATAAACATTTTAAGTTTGTTAATGTTGATGACAGTTTTAGTATCATTAGAGTTAGTATTATTTAATTGTTTGACTTTACAGCGCATAAAGATAAGTAAATGTACTGACACTGTTTTAAACAATCGTTGTTGCATAAGTGTAGTCATATCTACTTCAGATTGTCATGGAGTTTTTATAATGAAACAAGGAGCCGTTTAATTTTTGTTTTTTTGAGGGTGTACGAAATTTTGAAGCTACATGGCAGGACACATTTGATATTAATGAAAACTTAATACTAATAAAAGTAAAACAGAGGTTTTGATCATTGTCTCATTATATCAAAATAATTGATATTAAGATCCTTCTCATAATAAATCTGAACCGACATCCTGAGAAGGGTCACAGGGAATGACTGGATGCGGAAGACGCAGGACCGTGTATTGTAGCGTTATTCGGGAGAAGACTACGTCCAGCAGTGTACTGCCATGCTGATTTGATCTCTTATTGTATAACTATCAAAATATCACCAAAAGAAAATGGTTAAACATTATTTATGCAAAAATACAAAATATTTTTTAAAATTTAACTTAAGTTTGCGGTGGAAATTAACTAAAGAGAGCAGTAATGAGTATTCTTAATGCACTTGTCGGAGTTAATTGGCTGGCGTTGCTGCGACGGAGTAAATATCATTTTATTTGCACCGCATTACATCGCGGTTCTATCGTTGGTTAAATAAAGTGGTATTTTATTCCATCACTAAATTTATCTTTTCTTACTGGTTTTCTATTTGACAAGAATAATAACGTAATTAAAGCATCTGTTCTTTATGTAGTATAAACAACAAACAAACCAAACAAGCAATATTTTTCTGGACTGTGGCATCTGTAGAAGAGATTTTTTGAACGGCAGGACCACTTTGATGAGAGTTTTGATTGGTAAACAGCTCAGCAGACTAATAAAACTATCATTTGCTGAATGGCGCATAGAGAAGCACAGTAGACAGACACACTAATTTTGGAGCATTGTCACACACCACCAACTAGCCACGTAGCCCAAATTGAGCTAATATAAGCTGCTGCTATAGGATCTAGACGACTGATAGACTACTATACTTATGTGTTTACTAGATATACTTATGTGTTTACATACATACCTATTAACTATTAACACCAAAACTGCGAAACAAACATTTGTGGAACACACAAGTATTTGGTTCGACCCGGGAATCGAACGTAGTAGTTCACCTGCCTGCCGCGCTGATAACGGATCAGCGCGGCAGGCAGGTAAACTACTGAATGCGCCACCGAGGCAATAAAGTATAAGCTTGTTATATGATTCAAAAGATAAACATCATTTTATATTTCCAAATAATAAAGAAACTCTGAAACTGAATCAAACCCAAGGTCGCAAGCCCGGCAGTCGTAGGCAGCCCAAAAACGTTCACAAAATGTTAGCGTTACGTATACTTTTATTTATACTTTTTATTCAGTACTAGCTGAGCCCGCAACTTCGTTTACGTCACATAAGGTGTATGAAAGGAAAGGTATTTCTTCATCAGAGTCATCAAGCAGCGTCTGAAACTGCCCTGTTTGCTTAATCATAAAAGAGCTCTTTTATGATTAATCCAACACGCCAGTTTAGGTTCACTCACATTCAAAGAAACCCCTACAATTAAAATTTTCAAAATATCTGATTCTTAAAAGTGTTATAACTCTTTTATTTCTAAACCGATTTACATAAAACAAACGCTAAATGTTAACTGGAGCAAACCTCAACACAATAAAAAAACCGCATTGCAATCGGTTGAGCGGTAACTGAGATTAGCGTGCACAACCGTACAGACAAACAGATATACAGACATACAGACAAACAGACAAAAATTCTTAAAATCATTGTTTTGGGTTCTATTGCGTTCATAAAGCCCCCCTATAATATTTTTTCTTATTTATCTTCCATGTACAGACAGCGACCTGTTACGATTTTATTATATGTATTGATTGCTACGGAATATCGTCAGCAGTTTAACTTCCGTCAAACTAATAGTTTCGAATAGAAAAATATCAAAATTCATTTATATTATAAAAAAAAACGTTTTTCACGAGAGCTGTACTCATATTTCTAGTTAAAAGCCTCAGGGGAAATCCGATAGGAATTCATCAAATTTCCAGCTTCATAACCGTTTGTTTTTAAATCAAAGCTATTTGTATTTTTCAACAATGCAATTCACCGTTATTTCTATTACAAATTGAGAGTTTCATTTAAAATGCAAACAAAATATATGTTTGTTTCATAAATTGGCAACAAAACAGCTTCTTTGCTTCGTAGCATTTCGTAGACCTAACTTGCTACGTCAAGGTGCTACGTAAACGTCTGGTGTCTACGGACAATAGAGCTGCTACGTAGCCAAGCATAGACGAGGTGAGCTTAGATCTTTTGAGCTCCCGTCAGTTGAAATAGACACGAGTTTTTTATGCAAAGCGTGCGCGTTGTGTTGAGTGTTTATCTGAGGCTTGTGGCCTGACGATCTGACTTTATGTAACCTCTATTAAAATTAGAGGTTTTGTTTTAGAACATGATGATAATAATGAAAAAGATTCTAGCATTTAAAGTTCTGTTTCAATCAAAATAGAGTTGTACTAGATATAATCTTACTCATATTAGAAATGCGAAAGTTAGTGTGTGTGGATGTTTGTTACTCTTTCACGCTCTAACGGCTGAACGTATCTGGCTAAAATTCGGTACAGGGATAGATATGGGTCTGGAATAGACTACTTTTGATCCCGGGAATAAGTTTCGACGGGAAGCGGAAACGGAAGCAAAACTTGACGCGGGCGGAGCTGCGGGCGTCAGTTAGTTATTCAATGCATCAATCCTATATCCTCAAATTCATACGTCCGCAAACTACCAATAAACGCTTTATGATAATATTCTTTGAACTGTATAATCATAATCCTAATACATCACAGCGAGAGAAAATTAAAAAAAATCCTTTTACCTTCATTTTGATAAAATATTAAATTTTTCTGGGGCGTTTTATAGAGTTTGCAACACTTGGTAATCTACCTTTGCGAGGATTAACGTTAAATCGACGGCAGCTAAAAATATTCTACCCTGTATCGACGAGGCGCGGCGCGGTGGTTAATTACTCTTGAATATTTATTGGTCGTTGGAATAAATCGCTTGCGGCGAACAAGACTTCAAGTTGCCTATTCTTTTCATATTTTAACGAACCTAATTTTTGGCTCTCTTTAGAAAACAGCTCAAAGCGCTTTCACTTGCAGTGAATGACGTAATTTTACAATTACAGTATACCTCGAGTGTGCTAACGAAATTACCAACAAGGATACAAAACTATTGAAGACGTCACATGGAATGCATTGCAGTGCATTAGTCTTATATTATTTAATGTTTGAATCCATATGCACTGACCTTATATTAATTATTACAACTCAGCTTTCTATAGAATAATGTAAGTCAAATGAATTTATTAAAACCAAGAGGCGTTTCGCCATTACAGTTAGTTCGTGATTGAATAAAAACGTTGTTGACGTTATGCCATTAATTTAACTGATTGTTAAATGGAACCGAGCTGCATATATACAAAGAATGCAATATGTACGAACACATTCCAAATTGAAACAGATACCTATTTTATTTCTGTTGGAAGTCCTGGGGTATCCTTGGGGCTTACCCGGGGCTCCCAACCATATGCTGTTAGGTAAGATACGTGTGGTTTAGTCGGTAGGAGTCCGGCATAGCATCCCTGTAGGAAAACCTATTTATATTATGCAAATATTTGTATAAGAGTTTGGGAACTTACTCATTGTGTAAAGTATTTTTGGGAGGTGTGTTCCTTGGTCATCTTAATCCCATAGCATAAGCTGAATATTTTAGTTCTATATCACTTTCAGCTATTCAAAATTATTACTCCGAAACTTACAAAACTGTAAGATTTTCTTTTTTTACTCAAAAAAAACACGCTTGGCATAGCAGGTTCTTTGACCACCTTTAGCCGCGAGAAAGAATCTTGTGATTTTAATCGGCTCGAGCCTGATAAATCTGTACCGTCAACGGTTCCTGTGAGATCCAGCTAGTAGAGGATTCCACATACAAAAAGAGAGTATTTAGATAATTTTAATGGTAGTTTTCTATATAAATAACTAACTAAATAATTACTTAATAAGTTCGTGTCCGACAACGGCATGAAGCCGTTTGCACTTCTGCAATTCTGTCCTTAGCCTTCCTTAGACGTGTCCCAACAATAGTATATCTTCATCACAAGTCCAAGCCATTTAGGAGTTGTAGTGGCTCGACTAAATAGTGCGGACGTGCGCACAATACAAATTTATAGCATTCCGCAGAAATGCAATAATGTGTCTTCTAATAATAACCACAAATATACCTTCATCAAAGGTTGCCAACGCCATCTTAACTTACTTGAGTCTGTTCTAACAGCTACAATATTAATCAATCACACTCAATGCTGAAGGCAGGCCTTTCCCAATTTTCTCCCAACACACAAGTGACACATTTGTGTCATTATTTTGGGAGGGGTTATCGACCTTGCTATCACACTCTCCATAGACGGGTTGATACTTGATTCAGCAATAGAACAATGCAATAGAATAGCAATAGAACATCAAACGTGAGCAATAGAACTGAAAAAGAATGAAAAAAATATTCCCGTTCGTCCCCCCAAAAAAGTTAAGGGGACCATCGGGAAAATAAAATATTGAATTCCCGTTCGTCCCCCTAGGGGACGAAGTCAAGGGGACGAACGGGAATACTACAATGAAAAATGAAAGGAGTGAGACTGGTATAAAAGCACAGAAAATATTTTCAGAAAGTTGAATGTATTACAAATTATTTTATTTGAAGTTTTGATGTATTTGGTGGTCATATTATATTGTGAAAATATATTGTGAAACCTCGTTAATCAAATAATTATTTTAAAATATTCAACCGAAATGTACCTATTTGTTTAAAATTTGAAAGAAATGATTTTTAGTTTTAACACCTAAAACTACAATTAACATCTTAATTTTTTTATTAAATAAAAATATAAATTTAATTTCCTGAAAGAAAATTTTGTGTTTTCTACCATTATCATAAATGATGGCAAACACAAAAATATGTTAATCTCAAACACTTCGCAGAATCAAAATATTTTTGTTATAAGTATGTAACATTTTGTTTACTTGTTTTATTTCCCCCTTTCTTACCTCCGCTACTCTGTTGTAATGTATTTCTGTGTTGCCAAAGTTGATATTATTACGACTTTAGTTTACTAAAACTAGGGCAATGGAAATTAGGGCTGCTGTTGGAATAACAAAGTTGTATACAAGATAAAATACAAAGTCAATTTCTAGCTTAACTCTTTGATACTGTACTTAATCAGTGAACAAAATTTGAAAAAAAAAAGCTGCATAAGAAGATCTAAGGCATTGTTGAACTTCGTAAATACCTATTACAATAAAAGTATTGAGTTTAGCAAATCATAAAGTTGTGTTCTACAACTGCCTATTTTATAGCAAGAAATAATAAAGCATACTCTGGATAAATAAGTAAAACCGGCAGGCTCTGAGTGTAAGCCAGTTTGATTGAAGACGTTTTGATTTAAGTTTGGTACATTAAATGGTGTTATCAGAAATGTTTTAAACAGATAGAGTACTGCCTGGAGGCACTATTATGGCCTATGCTTACTAAAGTATAGGCCATAAAAGGGTAATAGAACGAATTATAATTTCCTATGCAGGTTCCAACTACTCTCAGCAATGGGAAATGTTGGTTGTTAAAGGAAAGATTTTAACATCATGAAATTTTATGCTTCTGATATTCTAGCAATTTAATTTTTTTTTACCTTTATTAAGATTTACTTAGCTATTAAATAAACCGCAAAGCTTTCCTATACAAAAAAAATCACCCCTAAAAGTGATTTGATCCTTGAGGAGAGGTTTATATTAAAATCTAAGCACATGCCAGTTAATTATTTTTGGAGTTCCATACCCGAAGGGTAAAATGGGACTCGCATTTAGCTGATTTTTTAACATCTAAATAGCGTTCACAAGGTGTGTGAATGATATTACTTTTCAACGTCCACCTTGTGTACGGTTCGGGTACGGAACCCTTCGAGACGTGGTTTTGTAAATAATTCTGTAAAAGATACCATTGTTATCTTTGTACTTTCATTCTCAAAAGGTAGAGAGTAATCAATCCCTAATCCTGAACTAGTTAATCATTCGTAAATCAATACCATCAAGCAAAATTTCTTGTGAAGTAAGGTTTTAAAAAGTCTTTCTCAATTGAGAAAGACTTTTTAAAACCTTACTTCACAAGAAATTTCCACCACGTCAAAGAATGGAGTAGCTATAGGAGCACAAATTTACACACACCTTATACACCTATAATTTATACTGTTGATTGACGGCACTTGGTGGAACTTGCTGCACATATTGAAAACGACACTTGTACTTTTCCTCAATATTTATTATTATAAACCTGACCGGTTTCGCTTTACAGCATCTTCAAAGGTCTAGATGGGAGGACAAGGTATTACTGTCTCGAAAACACACCAACAATAACATTTTTCTAGTGTAGGTATACGAATATAAAAGAGGTACCAGGTTATAAATTTTCCCCAAATTTAGGGAAATTACAAATTTAAATATTTTTGTTAAATGTATGTTACAATTATGTTTTACTTATCAACGTACCAAATGACCTATTATTTTCCACATTTACCCCAAAAAAAAACCTTATACACATACTTTAACATTATAATGTTAAGCCTATTCGTCAAATAATGCTACCAACTTTACCTCATAGTTTCACAATGGCACAATACACAAGAGTACCTACATTGCTTGTCAATTCCTTGTAGACCGCACTGCAGTATTTGAATTATTTATCAGTTTCTCTTGTGTTTTTTCCAAAATCAACTGTGTCGAATGGGGTTTCTTATTTCTGGCGATGATAGTTTTCTATTTTATTGAACTTTTCAACTTAAGAACTACTAACATTGTTGTAAATGTATTGTTTAAATTATTGATGTCCAATGTCAGGGCAGGTCAGAGGCCTCCGAATTACCTTCTTGATAGAGCTTTTAGAGCTATGTTTAAGAAAGTAAGCTCCGTGGTTACTCAACATAGAGGAGATTTATAAAAACCTGAACCCTGAAAATAATAGACACGATTGGGTACAGAGGTTACTTATTGTTTGACGAGCATCTCACAATTATTTAGAAACAGTCCGTCAATTGAAAAAGTGATGTCGCGTCTTCGAACTTCCAACTAGATGTTTTAGGATGTACTCTATCAATGGTATTATTTGTTAAAGTAACATCCTAACTCATCCCATTTTATCACACTAGTCAGTGTCCACGAGAATGATCGCATGATGTATGTATGTAAAGCAGTTGTCACTAGCATTTTACAGTATTTGTAACCCATATTTCACAAAACAATGACTTGACAGACGTAATACGTGCAGGTTCAGAACAGTGATTTATAAAGGACATAAATTACAATTCCGTATGCAGAATTACAACTATAGACAAGTATGTCATCCAGCTAATTCAAAACTGACAGTTGATTGAAGTTAATAATTTTTACATTAATTTGGAACTCAACCTCGTGTTGTGTAAGTTTTTTATAACATCTGTAGCGCGTATTAAAATTGCCATAACTTAAACCAAAGTTTCAATGTTTAAACTAGTACCGTACGTCTCTCAATGAAATGTCCGAAGAAATCTGTCGTACGAAACATCGCAAATCTTTATCGGAATGATGTAATTTTCTTACTAACTTAGACGTTAGCACATGTACGTAAAAGCTGCTCACTAAATCAACTTCTTTTGTAATAAAATTCGTAACGCAATATACCATTGACGTAGGTAAACAAAGAGATTGTCATCACATAAACAGACCTATAAACATATTTCTTTTACTCAGTAAACGAAATAGCTATCGAGATTCCGTAGTAAAGTTCGAAAGAGATCGCCGTTATTTATTATTAAGGTGGACGGACAGATTTATTAAGATCTCAGGTTTAAGTCGGCAGAAAATAAATCTCTTGGCTTGGTTAGCTTGGCATTTTGATTTTAAGGAAATTTTCGTTATTGAATTTAACTTTAATAATTTAATTACGTTATACTACGGCCAGGTATAAGTTTTACTAGTAAGTGAATTCTAAATTGCACATATTGTTTGTAATTGATTGATGCTACAGCTAACTTTTCAGATGGTACATTCGATAATGTAAGATAGACAAATGATGATTGTGCCATTGATAAGCAGATTGGTATACCTCAAATTCATAAAGTCACTTTTGCAATGATTTTTTATTTATGTAGTATTATGTATACTTCATTATGGACAGCCGCAGGTCGTGACGACCCGCAGTTGAAATGTTTCAGGCCCCCAATTTATAAGGCCTTCAACTTGTCTTAACGATAGTTATTTTACTGACAACCGGGGTTCGTTTCAAGTTTTCCTTATCTACGCAATGGATCGTTTTGCGAAAGTGTTACCTTAGTTGCCTGTTACACCACCCTCGGGATTAATTGGGGTGAAGACATCTTGTACTTTCCTGTCGCCACACGGGTGATTTTTCTTACAGTCGCGGTAAAAAAATAGAATAATAAGCAGTTGTCAAACAAATCAGTTACAATACTAAACAATTCAGTGTTTATGCTTAGGTTAGGTTAATTGACGAGAATTAACTTTCATTCAGATTTTAAGAAGTAGATCAATATTTGGATAGCAACATTTTATGCAACTTCAAATCAGCGTACTGCTTGATGTAGGCATTTTCTAATAATTTTGGTAGGACTGTTGCCCTTGCAAAACTTCTCTAGCCAGACAGGAAACAAACACTTAGATTACCCGTATCAGACAAAAATATAGGAAAAAAAAAACGTTTTATGAAAACTGTGTGCACAAATATGAAGGGTACTACACAAACTCGACACAAAGTAATTAAAAGAGCAATGAAAGAGCGCAGTTTACAGCTATGAATGCTGCGTTATATTCTCTCTAAAGGTTATTATTTGCTTTTTAAACTTCGCTTTCAGATGCATAAATTTAAAACGAAAATATAAAATGACTAGCTGTTCCCCGCGGCTTCGTCCGCGTAGAAGTCGTTATCGCGTTAAATCATTACCCTCCTTTTGCGCAGTCAATTAAAAAGTAGCCTATGTCCTATCCTTGGACTTAAACTATCTCCATACCAAATTTCATCAAAATTGGTTCAGCAGTTTAGGCGTGAAAACGTAACAGACAGACAGACAGACAGACAGAGTTACTTTCGCATTTATAATATAATATTTATAATATTATATATAGTAGGGATGTCGTTAATATTGTCTGTATCGAATGAAACAATACGACTCAACCGTAGATTTTTAATGGTTTGTATCTTCATCAGTTATCATAGGTATACCTTAGTGGAAAAATATTTGTAGTTTTTATCATTTTGATGGCCATCATCTATACTATAGTGTCATTATATATCATTATAATATGTTTGTCAAAAACGACAAATAAGAAATTGCTTCGTGCGATAAGATCGCCAATTGTAAAACCAATTTAGTGTTAGTTAATAGATATAAAATCTATTTTGGTGTTACAATAAAGAATTTCTATCTATCTACTCGTAACAATAAACTCTGAAAGTACGGAACCGATTTTATAAAACATCTTTTCAATGTTCGTATAAATAAATAATAACAATAAATAAATAAATAAATATTCACGGACATTTCACACAACGCTATTTGATCCCAAAGTAAGCTAGGAACAACCCGCTTAAAAAAAAAATGTTGATTTAACGTAATAAATTAATACCTGTACTTTACAGGTATTTATTTATTACATTAGTTTTATGATATCAAAGGGAAAAAGTAAGAGTAATGGGTACATACGCCCCGTGTGGCGACGGGGTCCCGAGTACCGACGGGTAAGAGTACAAAATATCTACCCTAGGGATGTACTGGGGTGGCCCCAGTACATCCCTAGGGTGTCGTAAAAGGCGAATAAGGGAAGACTTTCGCTAAAAGTTCCATTGCGTAGAGAAGGAAAACTTGAAATGAGACCCGCTTGTCAGTAAAATAACAATCGTTAAGTCAAGTTGAAGGCCTTATGGGTGGCTTGAAAAATTTCAACTGCGGGTCGCGGTGACCTGCTTGTATCCATTTCAACACGGCAATAGGCTCACCACCTATTACGTGGTATATAAAACTATAAGGTGAAATGTGGGTATATACTATGCCTCTGCCTACCCCTGTAACGTTGTGCAACAACGGGTGCATAAATTAATTAATATTAGATGATTAAAATTGAAATTTAGATCAATATATGAAAGCGCCATCTGCCGACAACTAGTCACATCGACACCAGCACTGACGTAACCAAGTGACGTCAGACGTAGGGACCCGACTTGCCGCCAGAGGCGCTGTCCAAAGATATAAATACGACCGCGCGCGAAGTTCAACAAAACCATTCTTCATAAAATTAAATTATACTCGTCGCGAAGGTGTCTGTGTATCAGTAAATATATTTAATCGAAATAAAATATAAGTTATAGGGAGCGAAATCCTCCCTAAGTAAACAGTTGTTTAGCTGCAAGCATCAAGTACCCCATAATTGGGTGAGTTAAATTATTTATAATGTAATCTAGATTTTAAAACAGTGAAAATTAACGGCTGTTGGTCAACCCTGTTATAGGAGGGTAGTTACAGGGGTGTGAAAAAATGTCTCTGTAAAATTAGTAATGTAAGCAAACATTGTAAGGCTCCCGATTCCTGAAATGGTTAACAGGGATCGGCTGTCTTAGCGAATAGGCGGGAAAAAGGGTTCCAGCTAACCCGTCATCTGGAACATTCCAGGGTCCACCCTACGGGTTCCAGAGGTTCACCCTACGGGCTACGAGCGATCATCCACCCCACGGGTTCGAAGAAACAGTTCACCCTACGGGTTACAAGAAGTATTTTACTCTCCGGGTTAAGAACACCGTGCGGTTCTACGTTGTGGACGGCACGGCTACATCAGCAACTGCAGCATTCTTCAGGAAGGCCAAACCTAAGATAAGTCGGAACCCTGCGAAGACCATCGGAAGTCGCACTTGCATAATTGCTACTTGACCACACCCACGAACCCGAGTTTCTATTGTAATAAATCGTCTGTTATAATTTTAATCCTCGTATCATTTCCCTCTTCTATTCTCTTCCTGAAAGCCTTCAGCTTTTCACCCCTTCGGGGATAAAAGCGTGACTATATGTTTGTATGTAGCACATAATGGAGTTAATAGTACGTCACACGCGAATGAATATATGAAAAATGTTCTTATAAATGTAATGTAATTTATTATTCGTTGGGGACAAATTTGTCTGTATTTTCCGATTGCGCTAATAGTTGGTCTGTTTTAAACGTTTGGAATATTAATGCTGACCTAAAACATTTCACATTTTTGTGGCTGTCATGAGATCAATCTCTTAATCGTATCCGTTCATTTGTGGGGGTTTGACATAGATTAATGATCGTACTGCTTGTTTTTGTCAGATTCTTTTATTTTTCATGAATTGACCCGTACTCTCATAATAAAGAAACGTATTCTGTTTTTTGTCCTTCGAAATGTATTTTTCAAAGGGGAAATATTTTTAAGTTTGTGACTATTATATTAACTGAAGTAAGTACCATTTTTAACCGAATTCAAAATAAAACCGGCCAAGTGCGAGTTGGACTCGCCCATGAAGGGTTTCGCAGCAGCAAGTAACATAATAGAAAAGTTCTTATAGTTCGTATAGTAGTAACTTTGATTGATGTTTTAACACGTTCGCAGTGGTAGTGATTTTTCTAACCTAAAATTGCGGTTTATGACGTATTAAAAAAAAACTACTAGCTCTATCTCGTTCAAACCAATTTTCGTTGGTAGGTTTTATGACAATGTACATCATATATTTTTTTTAGATTTATCATTCTCTTAGTTTAGAAGTTAGAGACGGGGGGGGGACACATTTTTCCACTTTGAAAGTGTCTCTTGCGCAAACTATTCATTTTAGAAAAAAATTATGTCAGGAACCTCAATAGCATTTTTGAAGACCTATCTATAGACAGCCCACACGTATGGGTTCGATGAAAAAAAAAATTGAGTTTCAGTTCTGAGTATGGGGACCCCCAAAATTTACTACTTTTTTAGGGTTTCGTAGCCAAATGGCAAAAACGGAACCCTTATAGATTCGTCATGTCTGTCTGTCTGTCCGTCCGTGTGTCACAGCCCCTTTTCTCCGAAACTATAAAGTCTATGCTTTTGAAACTTGGTAACTAGATGTATTCAGTGAACCGCATTAAGATTCATATATAAAACTAGAAAAAAAGCAGTAAATTTTGGGGGTCCCCATACTCAGAACTGAAACTCAAAATTTTTTTTTTCATCAAGCCCATACGTGTGGGGTATCTATAGATAGGTCTTTAAAAATGCTATTGAGGTTCCTAAAATATTTTTTTTCTAAAGTGAATAGTTTGAGCAAGAGACACTTCCAAAGTGGAAAAATGTGTGTCCCCCCCCCTCTAACTTCTAAACTAAGAGAATGATAATTCTAAAAAAAATATATGATGTACATTGCTATAAAAACTACCAACGAAAATTGGTTTGACCGAGATAGAGCTGGTAGTTTTTTTTTAATACGTCATATACCGGAATTTTCGGTAACAAAAGTCACTACCACTGCAAACGTGTTAAAACATCAATCAAAGTTACAACGAACTATAAGAACTTTTCTATTATGTTACTTGCTGCAACGAAACCCTTCATGGGCGAGTCCAACTCGCACTTGGCCGGTTTTTTCTAGTTTTATATAATAACTAGCTGTGGCCCCCGGCTTCGCCCGGGATACTTTTCGATAAACCTTTATGTCCTGTGTATTCCATTAGGGCTAGATTTTGATTAAATGGTTTCTAATGAATCCTTACATTATAGGGGTAGATTGGCCATTAACATTTCAGGACTCAGGGTTTAAGAATTTCGGTTGGGTGTTGATAGGTGACTGAGCTGGCCAGTTATTTTGTAATATAGATTAGATAAATAGATGGTTAAATGAAAGGAATTGTTAACACCTCTTTGTGAACCTCATGTTTGTTGTTTCCCTCGGGCTGCAGAATAATGAGACTGTTCGATTTCTGATGCGTCTATGCAAAAAACACTCAATTATAAGTAAAGTAGCTTAAGCCTGCCATTTTAGTGACTGTTCCTGTGCCCTATTTATTTTAGGTCGTCAATTAAAAGGAGAGTAAAAGTATGTATAATACGTAGGCGTAAACGCAGTTGCGAGGATCAGCTAGTTCTGAATAAGAGGAATAGGCATTACATTGCGTAGAAAGCCTGAATATCTTTAAACAACAACAGCGCCGTAAAATACGTGTAATTCACTTTTGTTGTCCAAACTAAAGTTGATAGGGAAAGTTTATTGTAAAACGGATCTGTAGACTACTATAATTATACGATCTATCGTTTTCAGCCAGTACATGTAATTTTTGGGAACTCGATACTCTTGAACAACCGACATATAGCTGACCATGTGAAAAGCAAGGAGTGCCCAGGTGAGTTCCTGACACTTTCAATGTTTGACCCTGTTATTTAATAATTGTCATTGTAAAAGCTAATTTTAGGGGAAATTGCAACCTTTTGAACAGGAATGGCAAATTGTCGGGAATTATCGGAATGGGGGGAATTAAAACGCACTCTCCTTTGGCTGATCCAGTAATAACCACTGTTCTGATGTATAGTGATCACCGATCCTCTGGATGGGCTCTGTCGCTGGGGAGAAATATTATGCGCGCGCAGCACTCCATACGCTGGTGGAGTGCACGGCTTGAGCGCAACAGCGCCAGGTCCTCGTAGTAGGTCTGGATGTGGACACTCTCTCGCTCGAGACGATGGTGCGAGCCATGCTTTCCAGCGGGAGTAAGTGGGACTGCGCCGCCTCTTTCTGCGAGCAGGTCATGCTCGTGGCCCGTGAGCCCACAGTGGCGACGCCTTCAGACAGGCGTTTATTTCATCTGCTCTCCTCAAGTACTCAAATGCAGCTTTCTTCAAAACGCCCTACGTATTTAAAGAGAATATTTGACGCCGCAGTGTTACCCTTTGAGCAACGGAACGTCTGCGCATTTCTGCTTCCGCCTCAGTCTCTGTTGACTGCTGTGACGCAACATAAAATGGCGTGCTGTTGGCGTCGAGCTTGCAATTGTTCTGGCGTCTCAGCAGCCGCTGGGAGCTTAAATATTCAACATGCTATTGACACCGATGATTGCCTTGCTCAAGTTGTTCGTCTGCTCTCATGCTGGCTAGGCGCTCAGCTTGCTCTACGCGTCAAGACTGCGATTGTTCCAGGGTTTCAGCTGCCCGCTGGGAGCTTAAATATTCAACGTGTTGTTGACGCCGATAGTTTGATTGCTCCAGCGTTTCGGCTGCCCTCATACTGGTTTGATGCTCAGCTTGCTCCGAGCGTCGAGCTTGCGCTCGTTCCACCTCCTCAGCAGCCCGCTGGGAGGTCAAATATTCAACATGCTGTTGACGACGACGATTGGCATGTTCCGGAGTTTCGACTCCCCTCATGTTGGCTTGACGCTCAGCTTGCTCAGCGCGCCGAGCTTGCAATTGTTCCAGCGTCTCAGCACCCCGTTTAGAGATTAAATATTCAACATGATGTTGACGACGATCATGCGCCTGCTCTGGCGTTTCAGACACGTTGCGAGCCGCTTGACGCCTTGCTTGCTCAATCCTCCTTAACTCCGATTGAGGGGAAGTCTCCTGATTTCTAGCTACCTTCATAGCTCAAGCTTTTTTAGAAGATTGAGATAAATTTGATTTTCGTATTATTAAAAACAGCTAAATTATGTTATCGAAATCAAAAAATACAATATTTAAAAAAAAATGCTAACAAAAAAATAAAAACCGGCCAAGTGCGCATTGAACTCGCCCATGAAGGGTTCCGTAGCAGCAAGTAACATAATAGAAAAGTTCTTATAGTTCGTTGTAACTTTGATTGATGTTTTAACACGTTCGCAGAGGTAGTGATTTTTGTAACCGAAAATTGCGGCATATGACGAATTAAAAAAAAACTACCAGCTCTATCTCGGTCAAACCAATTTTTGTTGGTAGTTTTTATAGCAATGTACATCATATATTTTTTTTAGATTTATCATTCTCTTAGTTTAGAAGTTAGACACACATTTTTCCACTTTGGAAGTGTCTCTTGCTCAAACTATTGACTTTAGAAAAAAAAGATTCTGGGAACCTCAATAGCATTTTTAAAGACCTATCTATAGATAGCCTACACGTATGGGCTTGATGAAAAAAAAAAAAAATTGCGTGTACTTAGTGTACACACGTAAGAAGTGAAACTTCTTCATAAACTTAATTTTCACCTCACCTTAAATTAAGTCAAAAATTACAAAAGTACAAAAGTCCAAAAGTCCAAAAGTCCAAAAGTCCAAAAGTCCAAAAGTCCAAAGTCCAAAGTCCCAAAGTCCCAAAGTCCCAAGGTCTCAAGGTCCCAAAGTCCCAAAGTCCCAAAGTCCCAAAGTCCCAAAGTCCCAAAGTCCCAAAGTCCCAAAGTCCCAAAGGCCAAAAGTCCAAAAGTCCCAAAGTCCCAAAGTCCCAAAGTCCCAAAGTCCCAAAGTCCCAATTTCCCAAAGTCCCAAAGTCCCAAAGTCCCAAAGTCCCAAAGTCCCAAAGTCCCAAAGTACCAAAGTCCCAAAGTACCAAAGTCCCAAAGTCCCAAAGTCCCAAAGTCCCAAAGTCCCAAAGTCCCAAAGTCCCAAAGTCCCAAAGTCCCAAAGTCCCAAAGTCCCAAAGTCCCAAAGTCCCAAAGTCCCAAAGTCCCAAAGTCCCAAAGTCCCAAAGTCCCAAAGTCCCAAAGTCCCAAAGTCCCAAAGTCCCAAAGTCCCAAAGTCCCAAAGTCCCAAAGTCCCAAAGTCCCAAAGTCCCAAAGTCCGAAAGTCCCGAAGTCCCAAAGTCCCAAAGTCCCAAAGTCCCAAAGTCCAAAAGTCCCAAAGTCCCAAAGTCCCAAAGTCCCAAAGTCCCAAAGTCCCAAAGTCCCAAAGTCCCAAAGTCCCAAAGTCTCAAAGTCCCAAAGTCCCAAAGTCCCAAAGTCCCAAAGTCCCAAAGTCCCAAAGTACCAAAGTCCCAAAGTACCAAAGTCCCAAAGTCCCAAAGTCCCAAAGTCCCAAAGTCCCAAAGTCCCAAAGTCCCAAAGTCCCAAAGTCCTAAAGTCCCAAAGTCCTAAAGTCCCAAAGTCCCAAAGTCCCAAAGTCCCAAAGTCCCAAAGTCCAAAAGTCCAAAAGTCTAAAAGTCCAAAAGTCCAAAAGTCCAAATGTCCAAATGTCCAAAAGTCCAAAAGTCCAAAACTCCAAAAGTCCAAAAGTCCAAAAGCCCAAAAGTCCAAAACTCCAAAAGTCCAAAAGTCCAAAAGTCCAAAAGTCCAAAAGTCCAAAAGTCCAAAAGTCCAAAAGTCCAAAAGTCCAAAAGTCCCAAAGTCCCAAAGTTCCAAACCCAAAGTACCAAGGTCCCATCCAAAAGTCCAAAAGTCCAAAAGTCCAAAAGTTCAAAAGTTCAAAAGTTCAAAAGTCCCAAAGTCTCAAAGTTCCAAAGTCCCAAAGACCCAAAGTACCAATGTCCCATCCAAAAGTCCAAAAGCCCAAAAGTCCAAAAGTCCAAAAACCCTTAAATGACATGCTATCCCTGGATAAAGTACTCTTAATTCGAATCCACCGTGGTGGGGAACAGAACAAAGATGGCGCGTAACCAAAAATCGTGACGTGACGTGACGTGACGCAAATTTTTTTCCAACGCCGATAAAGAAGTTTCACTTCAAAAATGTTGAGTTTCAGTTCTGAGTATGGGGACCCCCAAAATTTACTGTTATTTTTCTAGTTTTATATAAGAATCTTAATGCGGTTCACTGAATACATCTAGTTACCAAGTTTCAAAAGCATAGACCTTATAGTTTCGGAGAAAAGTGGCTGTGACACACGGACGGACAGACAGACAGACATGACGAATCTATAAGGGTTCCGTTTTTGCCATTTGGCTACGAAACCCTAATTAGGTGCAATAATAATCAGATTGCAAATTAAATCAGAGTCCGTGAGAATAGCCAAGTGGCATTAATAAAAAGAAACCAATAATAAGTATATTTCAATTAACAATCGTAATCCGTAAAGTATGCCAGGTCGTATAATTAATCAATAAAACAGAAGAAAATCCCTTAATATTTTTTAAAATAAAGAGATTTCAAACATCATACTTACTCCTTTTATATAAATGACCATACGAAACGGTACTGTGATCTAAATCGACGCCAACGCCATCTAGTGAAAATCTGACTAAAATAAAATCCTACTAATATTATAATAAAATTGTGAAACTTTGTGAAGACGTTTGAATGTTTGGATGTTTGTTACTCAATCAAAAAAAAATCAAAAAAACAAAATTAATAATATTACTCCCATATTTATATTAAAATAAATTAGAATGTACCTCAGGGGAAAATACAACATGGGATAAAAGTATCCTTTGGGTTAATCCAGGAAATTCTACTAATATTATAAATAGGAAACTTATGAATTTGGATGGTTGGTACCTTATTCAATCACGCTACTGCTAAACGGTGCTGGCTAAAATCTGGTACAGGAAAAGACTATACTCTGGAATAGCACATTGTAACATTTTATCCTTGAAATACGTTCCCATGTGATGCTAACTATCCCAAGGGAACATACTATGGAGACGAAAAGCATCCTACTGTACGTATATTTTTATCAAGGAATTGTTCTCCCTATGCGCCAATTTTAGTTGGTATCTGTTTAATAGTTTATGCTGATAACCGCGCCGATAGCAAAAAAAATTGTTTCCGTTATTGCAACCCATGGGAACATATTCCAGGATTAAAAAGTAGCCTATGTGTTATTCCAGACTGTAATCTATCTGAGTACCAAATTTCAGCCAGAGCCGTTCAGTCGTGCGAAATTGATACCAACAAAGTTGAAACATTTATCCCAAGGGAATATACAACTGGGAACAAAAGTATGCTATGTGTTAGTACAGGAACCGGTTTACCTATGTGCCCATTTTCAAACTAATCTGTTCAATAGTTTATGCTGAAATCCGCGCCGCTAGCAAGAAATTTTGTTTTCGGTCCCGAAACCCATGGGAACCTATTCCAGGGATAAAAAGTAGCCTATGTGTTATTCCAGACTGTAATCTATCTGTGTACCAAATTTCAGTCAGATCCGTTCAGTCGTTAGGGCGTGATTGAGTAACAAACATCCAAACATCCAAACATCTTCACAAACTTTCACATTTATAATATTAGTAGGATCTTAATGCGGTTAACCGAATACATCTAGTTACCAAGTTTCAAAAGCATAGGCCTTGTAGTTTTGGAGAAAAATGGCTGTGACAGACGGACGGACAGACAGACAGACAGACAGACAGACAGACAGACATGACGAATCTATAAGGGTTCCGTTTTTGCCATTTGGCTACGAAACCCTAAAAAGGAGGAGGTTCTCAATTCGTCTGTATGTATTTTTATATTGATATTTCCGTCAATTATAGACGGATATCAAAATTTATTTTTTTGTTGAATAGGGTTTACTTCTGCGGTGGTCCCATTTTCACCAGGTCAGGATCTGATGATGGGATCCAGGAGAAAACTAGGGCAACCACCGAATATTGTAGGGACAACTAGTGCGCTTGTTAACTTTTTAATTAAGCGCTTTAATGTTCTACACTTTAATGAAGGTCTGGAGTCGACCTGATGATAGAGTCGAACGACAGTCGAGGGCATTCCTTAACAATCTACAGCACTTACCTCGTGTTTGGGCTTGATTGATTTGTATTGATAAGAACTTTACACCTAAATTGATAGGATCGGCTTAAAAAAAAAAGAAAGTTCTCAATGTTTTATCTATGTTCACCGATATTACGTCAATTATAGACGAATTTCAAATCTATTTATTGTTGGATAGAGTTCACTTCTGGGTTGGTTCCATTTTAACCAGATCAGGATCTGATGATGGGATCCAGAAGAAATCGAGGGCAATCACCGAAAATTGTAGGGAAAACTAGTGCGTTTGTTAACTTTTTAATTCAGTGCTTTAATGTTCTACAATTCAATGAATGTCTGGAGTCGATCTGATGATGGAACCGAAAGACAGTCGAGGGAATTCCTTAACGATTTACAGCAGCTACCTTGTGTTTGGGCTTGATTGATTTGTATTGATAACAACTTTCACCTAGATAGATATATTTTTCGGTTGACCCGTCACCTAAAATAATGAAAAAAAAAAAATTTTCAATAAAAAATAAAACCGACTTCAAGCAAATCCTGAAAAATAAAATTTACTTAGCACAAAGTAATAATTATGTATTTTGATTTATCAGATTTTATTCAATATAATATTAAAGTTGGTGCCATGAATAATACCTTTTTTTTTTTTTTTTTTTTAACGTGAGGGAAAATCCTCGTAGGATGCTATGCCGGACTCTTACCGACTAAAAAAACCTCACGTAACGCCCAACAGCCTATGGTTGAGAGCCCCGGGTAAGCCCTCAGGAAGGATGTCCCGTGACGCCATGAATAATACCTACATAAAACTATGGGTTTACTCGGCGCCGACTTCAATATGATATTGAATAAAATCTGATAAATCAAAATACGTATTACTTTGTGCTAAGTAAATTTTATTTTTCAGGATTTGCTTGAAGTCGGTTTTATTATTATTATTTTTTTTTTATATAAATTATTTTGACTGTTGAAAGCCAAAATTGATGGATAAAGTAAAGAATAGTGTAATTAGGGAACATTGCGGCATGGCAGAACATGTAGTGACTAAGATAGAGAAGGGGATGCTCAGATGGTTTGGACATGTGGAGAGAATGGATGGAAATAGGCTGACGAAACAGATTTATGAAGCGAGAGTGAATGGGCAAACTGGTAGTGGTCGACCTCGGCATACTCAAGTCGATCAAATCGATAATCTACTTAGAAAAGGCCAGGTCAAGAGTACCCTTAACCGAAGACCATGTATGAAGACACTTATGAAAGTTGAAGAAGCGAAAGTTTTTTGCCAGGATCGTAGCAAGTGGAAAGTCATAGTCTCTGGCTACCCCGTTGGGAGACAGGCGTGATGTTATATATGTATGTTATGGAAGCCAAGATATTTTGAAGAAACATGGGCTATGAATCATCATCAAGGGAGACTTTACCCAAGGCCACAGAAATGTAAAATAAATGTCTAAGGCAGCTAGTATACTTAATCAAGGTCTAACGGTTGAACTGATCTGGCTGAAATATGGTAAATGTATAGATTATAGTCCGGAAGTTATTTTAGACTTGACATCTGGAATATTTTAAATAGGATGCAGGAACTTAAACATAAATCATCGCGGCGCGGGTGAACCCGTGGGCATCTGCAAGCAAAAATATTACTTATAAATGTGAAAGTTTGTGAGTGTGGATGTGTGGACGTTTATTACTCTTTCACGCTCAAACGGCTTAACGGATCTGGCTGAAATTTGATACATTATAGTCTGGAATAACACATACTTAGGCTATTTTTTATCCTGGGAATAAGATCCTACGGGAAGCGGGAACGGGAACAAATTTTACGCAGGCGAAGCTGCGGGCATTAGCTAGTAAATGACAAACATTTAAACATCTTCACAAACTTTCATGTTCATAAATCATTTGTAGGATTTCGTTAAAACACTTTTCCATTATTGGAAGACCTTTATTTATATGAGAATCGTGATACAGTACTTGAAAACATTGTGATCACATGAACTAATGATAAACCAGCAGATAGTAACTACCAATATAACTGGTTTATAAATATTTTCATAATTATAAACCTGGCAGATAACTGCCAGGTTTATAAAATTATGAAAATAATTTTAGGCTACATTATTACTATAAACTAAATCCTGCAATGTAAGCTAACCTAACAGACTGCGAAATGCAAATGAGTGAACAGTTGAAAAAATAACTACCTTTAGCTATACGAATCAGTTGCGGGGAGTTTGTATGAGAGCAAACGTTTGCAATGTGGTTGAGTGAAACTTGCCGCTTGCTACTACAGCATTCGGCTTTGTCACTAGTCTCTTGAAATAATAGTGCAAATGGTACCTACTGAAGCACTTACTTGTTCTATTGTATTATGCCATTATATGCGTAAAAACATAATTCACAGCATATGGGTGTGTACTGCTGGACGTAGGCCTTTCCCAATTTACGTCATGCACAACAGATGGTTTTATATTATTTAAGTTCATATACTGCCTTACAACTTTAGCTTCTTTCTCTTTCTTTCTACGTCTTTCGCACATGTTCCAAGCCTGCTTTTAACTTTTCTAGTTCGTTATTCCATCTGGCGGATGAACGCCCTACCTTACGTTTGCTGAGTCGCGGTCTACGCTCCAGAACTCGTTTTCCATTGTCCAGCGGTTCTTCTAATGTGGCCATCCAACTTAGGATTGTTCTGAGAGGTATATTGTTATTCGCTAGGTATGCTTTTGTACAATTTCAAAACATAAGTTCTATCTCTCCCGATTTCACAAGTGTTGAATTTAACTGGAAGGTATTGTGAATTCAAAACATTAGACGGCACTTTTAATTTCCGTTTTGCTATCGGTATTCTCTTTAAGGCACCCATCAAGCTTTTCAAGGCCCAAGCCAGCATCACCTGCCACTCGTATACTTTCTGACTGAAATCAACTTGCAGAATAGTTGCTAAGTATAGAATCCCTAGACTGAACTTTTGTTTTTTCGCGGGTCGCATGTTTTAGTTTCACATGGAATAAACTAGGTACCTACTGTATTAAAAATCTTGGTATAATTATGTATATAATTTACATCATTACTATGTAAACCAAACCTTAATAAGGCCCCCGTGCCCCCGTGCCCAAAACACTAGCAGCATTCCCCCTTTAAATAGCAATACCTATTTGCTGAGCGATAAAACTGCCAGCCCTTGGGTCACCAGTCGACGCTTACAGGCAAATTCTAAATATTGCTCTCTTAATAAATTAAATGAAGTACGATAGCGTTTGTTTCAAGATCTACATTTGCGTTGGTCGTAATAAACAGCTATTAATCATCAAGACACTCGTATTCTCAAGACTCGTTTAATCAACTGCGAATGGTTGAGTCGCCTACACCATTATCAACACATTCAATTAGAAATGGTGCCTTTAGCCTGACGTACTGTGTAATCTAAAAGAAATACAGGCCTTTTAGGGCTTTGAGAATAGAATTATAAACTGTATTACATACCAAAATAAAACATTTACATAGAGGCAAATTTTATAAATATACAGAGTGAATGTATAAATGTACTCTAATGTATGATCTAAGCGCAAAAACATCTAAAGGCTATATAAGCTGTAAATAAAACGTTCATAAATGGTTTTAATATTTGAAATCATGCAAATAATTCGTACCTAGGTATCTACTTTTATACGAAACTTGATCTGTCTCATGTTTATGAACGGTGGAACATGAGGCCGATGATGTTTCACCCTTAAATTTTCGTCCACGCATTCACGTCGTGTCATCGGTATTCGACGTCCAGTTCATCGGAATTAAATGCTTATGAAAAGCTTAGTTTTAAATGGACGGAAGAGTTCCAGTTCCGCTCCTTTAACGTCTTTACATCACCACTTTCTATCAGTGATTGTGTGCTCTCTAGACTAAAACCGGACACCCGAGTCTGAATTGCACGTGGTGGGTTCCGTACCAAGCCCCCTTGATTTTATTTGTGTTTTAGTATTTATTGTTAAAATGGCAACAAAAACACATAATCTGTGAAAATTTCAGCACCCTAGCTATCACGGCTCATGAGATCAAGCCTTGTGACAGACAGAAGTACAGCGGAGTCTCAGTAATATAATTCTGTTTTTGCTCTTTGTGGTCACCGTAGCGGTATAACCTAGTAATGAAAACGTTTTATTACGAAGGTTTAATTCCAACTACACTCAGGGACAAATTTAGAGGAACGAAAAAAAAAAGGTCGACTACGTTAATTTTTTTATACTTACACACTGGCCACCTATAACAGCATTTAATTTTAATTTGTATTATTTTAAGAAAGATATTTTATCGTCTTTTGTTTCAGAATATCGACGCTGGAAAGGCAAACTGCATTAACAGCCAATTTGGTCGAATATGAGTTATATATATCGTTAGGATCGCCTGATTTTTCTCTTTCGAATGGTCTAGGTACCTAACGATTTAATCTGAGCACTTTGGTGGTCGTTCAGACACCGGTGATTTTCGATATTTTAGTATATTTTTGTGTTTTAAATCCACTCATTTTTTGATTTTGGTTCATAAAGCGCCCATGACAGCAGCTAAATACTGATAAGTCATTTAGCCTGCACATGATTTAAGAAATCATTACTTTAAAACATTTAGCCATTTCATTTTTTGAAATTTTCACGGGCTAAAACATTTTAGTGGTTGGTAATTATTATAGAATTTCAAAATAAGTCAATTTACTGGTCAATAAATTTTAGTTTATTGTCGTATAAAGCCTTTTAACTTTCTTCTAATTGTAAAAATTAGGACGTTAAACCAATTTTGTCGATGGCCCTTACTAATAAATTGGTCGATAACACAATTTTACCTGAATTTATTTTGATGTGTTTAGAGCACATAAGCTACTCTGCTTAATGCAAAATTCATTTTATTAGTGTGATAAAACCACCAAAAAAGAAAGACAAATATAAAACACTGGCGGTTAGACTATACGTCAAGGTCGTCGTTTGCAGTTAGACCGCGGCTGTTAGCTAAGAGCCAAACGTTCTGTGGGTACTTCAGCCACCTATACGGTATAAAACTGGGAGACTACACCCATTGTCACTAGTCATAATTGACTAGTGACAACGGGCGTCATCTTTCACGATTATAACGAATGCTAATTTCTGGACATTTGCGAAGGCGAATATCTGCAGCCGATATTTGCACAAATGCGAAAACCTACTTATTGAATTCCAAATTTGCGTCACTTCACTTCACACGTTACAAAAATTGATTAAATTATAAAAGTATATTTATTAGTATTGCAGCTAATGGGATATTTTCCATGTGTTATTGAGAATATTTGATATTTCGGCATATGGTCAGTATGTGCATCTTTATCACAAACGGACCTCTGAATCTGTTCATAAATACCATAGATGAAGAAGAAATAAACACATTCAAAGACGAATACAGAAATGAAAGTAGATTGCGGACGTTCTTCGTGGGGCTAAAAAGCAGCCACACGCAGCAAGACCTATAAGACGTTTTTAAGGTTAACATCTGCAAACATAGCGTAGCGTCTTACGATCTGGTTAATATAAAAACCGCAATCATTAAAGTAGAACACCTACGATGCAATATCCAGTCTTTCTAGCCCTGCAAAACAGCCGGACCAAATGGCGCAAGGAGGCGCTGGAGCGGGGCCACAGGCCTGCGTCTCGAGAAATCGAGGCTCAGCGGTCCCAGCTCCACCAGGAAACCATGGAGACCTGGAAGGTGCGACTTGAGCAACCGAAGGGGGATTCGCCGCAATCGCGGCGGTCAGACCGGTCATGGACAAGTTGCTGGAGAAGAGCCATGTTGCTCTCTCCTGCCGGTTGTCACAGATACTTACCGGCCACGGGAGCTTCGGTAAGTATCTGTGGCGAATACACCGGAAAACCACGGCCGAGTGCCAGCACTGCAAGGAGCGCAGCGAGGACACAGCGCTTTACACATTGGTGGAATGCACGGTGTGGGCGCAATAGCGCCAGGTCCTCGTGGCAGGTCTGGACGTGGACACTCTCTTGCTGGAGACGATGGTACGAGCCATGATCTCCAGCGGGAGTAAGGGACTGCGCTGCCTCTTTGCTTGCTCACCGTCCTTACAGAAGCAGGCCCTAGACGACAGCGTGATGTGAGGGATTCATGCACGCCGCCAAAGATGCGGGATAGCACTCAAACCCCCCGCCCCCTAAATGAGGCCGCAGTGGTAGCCGTAGATTTGTTGGGAGTCCTGGGGTATAATTTCGAGGGCTTACCCGGGGCTCCCAACCGTAGGCTGTTAGGCATAATACCAAAGCAGTTCGCGTTAGGGTACTTCTTTGACGTCAAGGAATCTTCAATTCTCTGGTATTAATAGAAACTACCCTAAACTGCGAAAAAAGTGACAAAGACATAACAATGGGTGAAACAGAAAATGCTGAGACACCGGCTGATGGAGTCAGAGATGGCAGCCGTAACTTGCACGATACACGTGAGTAAGGGAGGATACCTATCGCTACTTATGTGATGTCTGGTAATAAGATGAATAATAATAAAATTAAGAGGATGCTCATAATAATATACGCATAGGTATATTCCGACTTTGGGGAACTCTTTGTTCTCTCTGAAGAAGGCTCTGGCACAATGTGTAAAGCAAAGAGACGAACCTAAATTAAGATAATGCAAAGCAGTGCTGAACCCGTGAGACTGAACAACCACGCTCTGGAAGTGGTCCAAATAATAAAAGAAATGGTGTCAATGTGTGAAATCACCGCAATCACTGAGAGCGCGCAAATAATTTACTACCAAATAAACTCGGGAAAGGCAACCATATACAGCGATAGTGAAGTGACATTGAAATTTAAGTAAGAAAATAATAACATCAGCAATCGTGAAGGAATATAGAAAGTCACTTGACATGTTGGAGGAAAAGACCGAAGTATACGTACATAGATTGGGTACCTGGAACCTAGGGAATTTCGGGTGACGAAACAGTAGATTGCGGACGTTCTTCGTGGGGCTAAAAAGCAGCCACACGCAGCAAGACCTATAAGACGTTTTTAAGGTTAACATCTGCAAACATAGCGTAGCGTCTTACGATCTGGTTAATAGATAATCTAGCCCCAGAGGGACCAGATGAATGCTTGGTTGAACCTAAGACTGAACTTCCCATCGCTCATAAAATCACCAAGGGCGTTATCAGCAGGAGCATAATGACAACGAGAAGTTTAATCTTAGATTGAGATTTTCAACGGGAATGAGATAGTCAAAGCTAACAAGAGGAAATATGAGGCTAGTTAACGAGATAATTACAGGACATTGTAGCCTGAATAGTACTTGACAGTACTGGTTAAGAGTGATGGATTACCCCTCACGACCGAAATGCTCCTGCTGGAGACCAGTCTCAACTTATGGCTGAGTATAAAATAATTTCAATTAGCAGATCTAAGATTATGGGTACGACAAGAAAAAACCAAGAAAATTTCCAGTATCTGGATGGGTCAGATAGTACGATCCTGTTAATAAACGAGAATTTGACCAGACGCCGTGAAAACTACTGGAATACTCATACTCATCTTTAGGGGAAGTCTGGGGAAACCGATTGTGTGGTGTTACACGCACAAAATAAAGCTTTTCCATTTTAATAACAGGGATTCATATCAGAATCGTGTAGTTTTATTTTTATGATAATCCATAAAGTTACGCTCTTGCTTTTTAAGAAAAATCAGTATAAAAATATAATGTAATTAGAAGATTATATTTTACCGATCACTTCCATAAGTCATTCATATTGGGAGATAATACTAAAAGTCTAGGAGTGACTTAACGTTTAATGCCGGATAAGATAATCTGGCTGTCATCGTTTGACTTGATTCAGTCCGATAAAACATTTTACTTTGATGTGAAACTATGCTGAACAGAATATAAAACATTTATCCAGTTCGTTTTATACAGCTATTTGATCATTCAAACGTCTTTAGCGAACCGCAATGAGGATGTTACAGTAACTTAAGTCATTTTTACCTTACCAAAATTATGTTGTGCATTGTATTATCTCCAATATATTAGGAAGGAGGATACATACATTTTTTTATTTATATACATTTCATAGTAAACGTTATTTATAATAACCATTCTGATTTTCAATGGGATTACTCAAGTGGTTAATTAGTTATGATTTTTTTTGCAAAATATGAAACTTTAAATGCCTCTCCTGAACAATTCATATAATGGTCGTTAATGCAATTAGCCTTTCCAGCGTCGATATTATTTGTTTTTTTTTCTCTACGTAGTAATGTAATAAATGTGTGTCGTAACTTCGTAAGAGAACAATTTAAGAGTTTATTTTCGTATTTGAAAACTTTAGTAAATCTTTTTTTTTACAAAAATTATTCGTCAGAGTGTTATTTAGAGACTTTTTAAAAAGACTGAAGTGATAATGCCGGATCTCAACGTAGCACAGGTGTCCAAAGCTGTAACTTTAATCGAACAAGGTTACACTTACAATCAAGTGGCTCAAATGTTGCGAGTTTCCAAATCAGTTATCTTTCACAACGTAAAACGATACCGGCAGACAGGCGAGTACACAAGATGCAGAGGACAAGGGAGAAAAAAGAAGACCACAGCTAGGGACGATCGATTTATCGTAAGCAGTGTGCTAAGAAATCGTACCTCGACGTCTTCTGAGGTAAGAGCAAGGCTCCAAGAAGTCCGAAATGTGGCAGTTAGCACTAAAACGATACGAAGAAGACTTATAGCAGCCGGAATAGGGGCATTTATACCTGCCAAAGGACCTCTTCTTACCACAGGTCATGGTGTAGCTCGGAGTAACTTTGCTCGCATTCACCGTCACTGGAATGACAATGACTGGGGAAGAGTATTATTCACTGATGAGTCCAGATTTTGCCTTAAGCCAGATGATGGAAGGGTGAAAGTGTGGAGACGACCAGGAGAAAGATATGCACAGTGTAACATTGTCGGAAGAGAACCTTACGGTGGAGGGTCAGGGATGGTATGGGGCGGCATTTCCTTAGGAGGACGTACGGAGCACCACGTCTTCGAAAATGGATCTCTGACAGCAGCACGCTACGTAACTAACATTTTAGAAGAAATTGTGATACCATTTGTCCCATACATAGGTGATAATTTTATACTGATGCATGATAATGCTCGGCCACACACTGCCGCTGTAGTTTCAAGATACCTTCAAGGGTTCGAAATCGATGTTTTGGAATGGCCAGCCCGCTCGCCAGACTTAAACCCGATTGAACATGTCAGGGATAAACTAGGAAGACAAATAAAAAAAAAGAATCTCTGCAATAACCAACTTACGACAACTTAAAACGGCGTTGGTAGAAGAATGGGACCAAATGCCACAAAATTTCATAGACGAATTAATAAAAAGTATGCCCAGACGATTGGAGGCAGTTTTAACAGCAAGAGGAGGTAACACCAAATACTAAATGTACCCACGAGTGGTCATGTTAACTTTTTATAGAGAAGAAACCAGACATTTCATAAATTTCATTTTAAAGTTAAATTTCATTGTTTCCTTAACATTCTCGTTAATAAGCGATAACTTCAATATTTGTCTATTTTTAACAGTAAATAATACATTTCTGTATTTTAAAAAGTTAAATTAATTAAGAATACTCAAATGAAACTGTATTAAACATAAATAAATCGTTTATTTTATTACTACCTGAACATTTCTTTGCGTTCCCTTAATTTTGTCCATGAGTGTATATGAACTCACTCGATTATACGATCAAAGGATTAAGATAATCGATTTACAAAGCACTTGAGCCTTTCTAGTTAGATAATTCTCTCTGTTTATTCAATTCAAAGATGTCATTTACAGACCTTTTGTAATGTCTGGGTGTAATGATTGAGTCTTTAGAGTTTAAGTCTCTAGAGGTTTCGTTATGAAAGCAGAAAATAGCTATATATATTCTACATTTTTTTAATTACAGCTTCACCTCAAGTTATAATGATAATGTGGTTTTAAATTCTACAAGTATTTTTGATTTTAATGTCCTTAAATAAAAATCGTAAAGTATAGTAGGTACTGGTCGCAGCTATTAGTAATATATGGCTGAAAAGTTGTGTCGATTGGTTAGCAAAGGCTCAAAATATATAATGAATCGCTAAAGAGACACGAAAATCATTATTCAATCATTAATTTTGTGTAGGGATTTCACAATTTTAAAAACATTAAGGTTCTACACGCAATATATATTGGAACTAAAATCCAATAATATTACCCTAGTGCGCGATATCAGTGTGCAAACTTCGGGATAAATCTGACCTCAATTAAGGCAAAGTTTTAACTTTTATTAATAGGTTCTGTTGTAACTTGGGTTGTTTGAAACTTGTCTTCATGTTATCCCAAAGGAACTCTTCGTCCTTAACGTTTGTGTTAAAGAGGTTACACGCAAATTTCATTCCTTTTTAACCTCTTATTAAAAGCCTTGACTTACTTTGTTGTAATGAGATTTAGGTTCAGGTTTACATATAGATACAGAATTGAAAAACAAATATTTATGTAATACAATTAAACTTATATAATACTTTTAGCGAATTTTCATGACTATTATCTATCTATACTAATATTATGAAGAGGATAGATTGTTTGTTTGCATGGCTTCGAAACTGTTGAGCCGATTTGAAAAATTCTTTCCTTGTTGGGAAACTATACTATCCCCGAGTGACATACGCTATGTTTTATCCCAGCATTCCCACGCGAACGGGAAATACTCGGGATCAACCTGTTTTATAAAAAAATTTGGACCAATCATGCTCGTATTTCAAGTAAACTTGAATCTTAATGATTACTTCAATATATCATAACTTGATAGTACTGTACCACATAAAATATTTCTTTTATCCTCTACATTTTTACAAACTTCGTTAAAATGGCCAGTTCAAGTTCGACGACTGTCACAGGTGTTCCATTCAGCTACGGCCGACAGATTTACTCGCCCCTGAGGACGCAATTTTTGCAAGCAGACACCTTTGCCACTATAAACTTGTAACGGACAAAATATCGAAGTTAGCTAGGAGTGTGATTGCCTCATTTAGAGGGAACCAATTTTTAGGTTGTTCTGAAATCCGTTCAGAGGAATGAAATTATGAAAAATATTGTAATTTATTTTTAATTTAATACGATCTAAGTATACTGTGGAAGTGAAAATCTAAACCAAATTAATGCAATAAGGGGTATCACTAGTAAGTGGGTCGTTTGTTTTATTAATTTCGATTGGTGGAGTAATGTAATGCAATGAAATTTGAAATAATTCTTTATTTTAGTATATTTTACATTTCAACAGCCCAATTCTTTTTTTTTTGGAATCCGTACCCAAAAGGTAAAAACGGGACCTATAACTGAGTGTAGTGTAGTGTGTGTAATCTCGGGATCTACTAAACCCTTTTTAAAAATTATTTCACCAATGGAAAGCTACCTTATTGTGGAGTGTCATAGGCTATATAGCATCACGCTAAAACGAATAGGAGCGGAGCAGTAATAGTAAATGTTTCAAAAACGGGGGAAAAGTTATTCCTTTTGAGAGCTTCGGTGCGTGTGCTGCGTAAATATTTATAGTTATGTAATTATGTAAAAAATATGTACTACAAAATTGTTTCTCTTAAAAAAGTTCTAAAAAAATTGCGCGATAGCATGTGTCTATCTTTGGGTTGGTGCACAACACAATAACCATTTTAATGGCAATCAATTTTTTCTACAATAATGCCACATAATCTACTTACCTCTTTCATAAACGAAATTGTACTTAAAAATAATGCGACGGGAGTACACGCGACGAGAAACCTTTCTCTCGCTCTCTCTCTCTCGCGTAGAATTGAATATTAACGACGAGACGTTACGGGAGTAAACGCAACGCGACGGGAGTAAATGCGACGGGAACAGGTAATACTCTATCTTATGTGGCGCAAACGAAGCTGCGCGGGTCAGCTAGTCCCCAAATAAAGAGCCATGATGGACTTACACCCTCAAACTTTGAGAGTAGTTTTGTTAGTCAGAATGAATAAAGGGCAAGTACTATAGATAGAACACATATACAGATGCTGTAATCCAAAACAAAACTTTCGCAACAATCTTTGCAATCTAAGTATTAAAATCAAGAAGAAATAGAAAATATAATGTAATGTACTGTAAAAAGTAAAGACGTCGATGTCTGAATATTGCAAAGGAGTATATTCACTACAGAACGGTAAACTGTACGTACAATACATGTTTCCTATTGTCACGCAAAACGAATGATCATTGCCCACACCATCTGTGGAAAATGCGCTGTTTCAGAATGGTGAAATTGCAAAAGCATCTTTTTGTACCTACATGTGTGAGCTTAATTTGGACGGAAAACAAAATGAAAAGTAAACATATTAAATTTTCCCTAATAAATATAAAAAATATAAGTCGGCCCAATATTATTTTTATAAAGCACAGTGACGTCATTCTATTAGATTAGACTATTAACCAAGGAAATTATGGTTTGAGGTTAATTTTGTTTAGGTGGTTATAAAAAAATTACATCAAACTTACCAAGTGAATGGTGATTACAAGAAAAATAACAACGAAGGCTAATGCGGAAGCTCCGCTGACCTAACCTATCGAAGTCGGCTTGAGCGGGATTAATCCTGTAGTGCAGATATTAGGTATAAGAAATGGATATTTTGAGAAAAGGACATTTCGCGAAAAGGACATATCGAGAAAAGGCATTTTGGGAAAAGGACATTTTGAGAAAGGACATTATGAGAAAGGACATTTCGAGAAAAGGACATTATGAGATGAGACGGTCCTGGGTTATCCTCCCGAGGGCTTACCCGGGGCTCCCAACCGGAGGCTGTACAGGACAGGACACGTGAGGTTTTTTAGTCGGTAGGAGTCCAGCATAACATCCATGAGGAAAACCTTCACGGTAAAAATGTATAATATTAGAAGTATTAAATAAGAGAAAGGGTTGAATGTAGAACAAATACATTTAACGTTACATCATTCGTATCATTTAAGATTAACATCGAGTAAAGGCCAACAGAAAGGTTCCTGAATAGCTATTATGCGTAACGAAAATGGTCGCTTGCTAGCAACCCAGAACCATAATGATAATCGGAAATTGTGATGTTGAACAGTCAGGAATAGTTATGTGACAAGTTCCAGATTCACTAGATATAATAAAAGGATACAGTGGTGCTGAGATAAATGCACGAATCCGAGGGCTATTAACATCGTTTTAAGGATGAGCGCCGACAGTAATTGCCGTGTCGGCGTGTGGACACAAAATTTATAGCCTCACTGTGGATAATTGTGTCGACTCCCTAGTTAATGTGTGGTCTTTGCGACACCTGCCAAATACACTACATCTTAACAATGACAACCACAAGACAATTGAACTTCTGTCTCAAGGGATAATTGCCCTTTATTTAATTGAAAAGAATACTAGCAATTGCAATTCCTGTACAGTTGTTAACCGGCCCTTTGATACTATTATAAACAAGTATTAGAAACGCATTTGAGGAGCACCCCATTTTGGGGATTCCATTTATAATGTCGCGTCACAGATATTTAACCTGTGGCCTATCCTGCAACTGTGGTCAGGCTAAGCAGGCGCCATACTGTTTATAATGGAGTAGTCCCTCACCAAGTTAAGCTCTTGTTTAAAGGAGTGGAAATCAAGCCCCTCTTCAGGGCTGGGAATCTGAAACAAACTTGAGTTGACTTGCCTAAATGCATTTCATCGCGCCAAAATCTATCTTATATTCGGGATAGCTTCGCGATTTTATAGATAAACTAGCTGACCCACGCAACTTCGTATGCGTGATAAATGAAGAACCGCTCGACCGATTTTGTGCAAACTTCACATAAACCATCTACTAAGTAGTCCAAACACAGCCTAAACATTTGGTTTGGATAGGAGAGCCCGTTCTTGAGTTATAAAATTACAACGAAAAGTGGCATTGATTTTTATATATATACTAGCTGACCCGCGCAACTTCATATGCGTGATAAATGAAGAACCGCTCGACCGATTTTGTGCAAACTTCACATAAACCATCTACTAAATAGTCCGAACAAAGCCTAAAAATTTGGTTTGGATAGGTGAGCCCGTTCTAGAGTTATAAAATTACAACGAAAAGTGGCATTGATTTTTATATATATAGATATATATAAGTCCACTGTCTTCAAGTCGCAAGATTTATGCTTACACTTTCCACGCTTCCTCTTTAATATTTTGCAAATCATACGGTTCTCGCTCCACTAAACTAATGTTATTATCTGACTAAACCCACACGGCAGCGCCTCAATCGGTAATCGTAATAAATTTCTCATACTGAAATATTGTCTTGGTGTACTATAGACCTTAAAACGAATTTATAAATAAATGAAGCAATATTCTAGATACTTTTGAGCAAGCGTATAAGCGGATTACTCAAGGTTCCGTAGTAGGCTGCTTATAATCTCGCTAGCCCTTAGAGCTCCTCGCGGCGACCCGTCGCCGCGCATAATAATCAAGTTTTTCCGTAAAGCCCCGCGCGGCGACCGGTCGCCGCACCTACCCAGACGACTTTAAACTTAAATTTAGCCTGCTTACGTCCTACTTTTCAATGAACAGGTTTATTGCATGTGTAGTTTATAACATTTTCTTGTTTTTGGAATCTTATGACATGACGTCAATGGGCCAGAATTATTTACAAAAATCGAACAGTTGAAGTTGAGAGTGGATTGCGCATGGATGGCGTGCGTTTGTGTAGTACGTGTGTGTTTCGTGTTTTTATTATAAATAATGTGTTTGCATTATTATTTATTATTATACACAGTAAAATAAACAATATATCAATAATCCGGTTGGTGTTTACAGGATCGTAAAATATGGTGTGGTGGTAGAGTAATCAATGTTTTTTTTGTTGAGTGCGTGTGTACCAAGTGCAAGTGTGCGTGTGTGTTTTGTTTTTTTATTATAAATAATGTGTTTTCATTATTGTTTATTATTATACACAGTAAAATAAACAATTTATCAATAATCCGGTTGCTGTTTGCAGAATTGAAAAATTTGGTCTGGTAAGTGAGATAAAAAATTTTTTTGGGAAATGGGAAATCTTTTTTCATTTTTAGGGTGGTGGAGCTAGGTCCACGTGATTACCGATTTTCGATATATTTTTTTAGTGTGTTGAAGGGCTAGAAAAGCAATATCCATTATCTTGGCCAGACTGTTTCGCATTGTTAGACTATTTGAAGAGACCTAGCTTACTCTGCTGGCTCACTTTAACCTCATGCATTTACGTTTTAACATCACGTTTTTTACAACACTAGGTACTATACTAGATAATATAACACCTTGAACTTATACTTGTTTATACTTACTTACCTATTATTAATGCGAAAAAGGTTTGACTTCCGGGTAGTAAAAAACCTTCCAGCGGTTTGCTTCCAGCAAACCAGGTTACTGGCAGTCGGGACTTGTAGCATTTTAGGGGCAAATTGATACGATGTTGAAATCGATTGTCTTCTTTAACTTCAATCTTGTTCAAAATAAATATCGGCGTGTGTTTTGGGCACCTCTGCACCGGATGCAATCCGGGGCGCGTTAATTAGTTAAAAATATTGGACGATATATTGTATGATATTATTGACTTTTGTTTATTTTTTATCTATACTTATAATAAAATTGTTGAGGGGTCGAGAGTCGTGTATTCCATCTATACATACATATAATAAAACTGTAGCGGGTCGAGAGTCTGTACATGGAAGATATTTTGAAAATTTTAATTGTAGGGCGTTGTCTAATCGATACTGAAGCGGAAAATGTAATTTAAACTTTTCATGTCTGTCTGTCTGTCTGCCTGTATCCCGAATAAGTATGACGCCGAAACTACTGAACCGATTTGAATGATACTTGGTACATTCCGAGCTTATAGTCCGAGGATGGTTATAGGATACTTTTGATTCCAAAGTTTTGCGCGGTTCCTGCAGGAGAGGGTATGAAAGATAAAATAGTTTTTCAGTTGTAATTTCTCAACGCGTGATGCGATTTCAAATATTTTTTTTAGTATTGGAAAGGGAGTACTTTAAGGATTTTTTGTTTAAAGTTTCAAGATTGAGGGGTTTGTAGTTCAGAAATTAGAGGCATCTCAACTTTCGCCAAACCTATAATTCAAGGGTTTCTTTTAATGAGAGTAAGTTGTAAAATAATTCAGTCTAAATTGTTTTTAGAATAGCCTTAATCTTTAAGCTCTTTTATGATTAAGCCAACACGCCCGTTTCACTCGGTGCTTGACGAGTCTGATGAAGAATTACCTCTTCTTTCGTGCACATTATGTGACGTAAACGAAGTTGCGAGGGTCAGCTAGTGTTCTACTATGTTTGTTCAACTAATGGAACATGAGTCTGTACTTTGAAGATATTTTGAAATTACTAATTATTTAAAACGGGTATTAACGCGATCACACCTTTAAAAGTTGATATTTTGAAAATTTTAATTGTAGGGCGTTCTCTAATACTGAAGCCGAAAATGTAATTTAAATTTTTTATGTCGGTCTGTCTGTCTTTCTGTCTGTCTGTCTATCTGTATCCCGAATAAGTATCACGCCGCAACTACTGAATCGATTTAAATGATACTTGTCACAATCTGAGCTTATGATCTGAGGAAGGTTCTAGGATACTTTTAATCCCTATATTTTGCGCGGTTCCTTCAGGAGAGGGGATGAAAGGCAAAATAGTTTTTAGCTATACTTTCGTACTGCGTGGTCGAATTTCAAATATTTTTCTGGTGTCTGAAAGGGAGTACTTTAAGCATTATTCCACGCAAGTTACAATATTGAAGGTTATGTAGTTAAGAAATGAGGAGCATCTCAACTTTCTATCTAAGCGGGCGTAAATCTAAGCGGGCGTGTTGGCTAAATCATAGAAGAGCTTAATTATTAAGGCTGCTGTAAAAGAATCCAGTCCGCGCCAAAGGCGTGGACTGAATTGTTTTAGAACAGCCTTAATCTTTGAGCTCTTTTTTGATTAAGCAAACAGGGCCGTTTCATAGGGTGCTTGATGAGTCTGATGAAGCATTACCTCTCCTTTCGTACACTTTATGTGACGTAAACGAAGTTGCGAGGGTCAGCTAGTTACAAAAACAAACAAATCTAAATGGAAACTTTCACGCTCTAATTCAAAATATCTTAGATATTAACATATTAGTTTAAAACCTTTACCATCATTGTACATACCTACCTAGTTTATTGTACAGAAGATAACACATCGTGCATCCGGACCCGACTCAACAAACATTTGCGCTGCACTTAACTTTGTACAGTACTGCTCTCCTTATTAAACCAGAACATTGTCCCCAAGTAGCTACAAATAGGTGACTAAGTACACTCAAATAGCCTTTAAGTAAACCAGCAAACTATGCAGAAAGTAGACAAACAGGTGTACGTTTTCAAGTAATGCTCTTTACAATGCTCTGTAATGCTTGTACTGCAAAGATGTTATTTGTGGACGTGTAAAATCGGTTCTGGTTGTTGGAATTTTGGTTCTTTACAGTATGATTTTTTTTCTTGTTTAAGTGCCCGGTGACGGCAAAAGCACAAAACAATTTATTTTAATTATGTACAGAAGGAAACCTGCATACAAAGTGTGCCCGGGCTACTTTCACTGTAAACCCAGCTCACGAAGTTTACGGACACGAGGACGAAGGATTATCATATTAGTTTTCGATACTGATGCAAAACACTGTGATTTAGCAGACAGATAAACATGCAGGAAGGATGTTTTATTATAGAATGCAGAGATAAATTTAATTATGAAACAGCTGGACGTTGTTCACAAGAGATTGAGTTTCTCTGACATTGAACTCTTTAATTGAAAATCAAAAGATTTTACTTTTCTAAGAACCTCGAGATAAATGAGGAGAAAAATACACGAGTTAAAAGATTGCCACCTACATGTGAACATATTGAACATAATTATCAAGACAGAATTAGATAATCGTTTAATCATCAAATAGATGTTACAACTTAGAATGCATTTTGCGATATTGGGAACTCTCACGTTTCGCTGAACGCTACTTCAATTTGCTTTATGTGCTAATTAGTAAAGTTTCGCCTTTGACGTAGCGAGACGGTGTATCGGAGAGCAAACGTGTGGGGGTGGCACAAGCTCTTCCTAAATTCCTAATAACTGTCATCGTTAGGGAACTATAAGAGCTATCTTTTGGCGCGACTCAATACATACCATAACAGCGTTACAACCGAGGTTTCCAAGTCTGATCTTTGGTTTAATAGTTATTCAGAAATAAATAGTCTTAAAGCGCTACGGGATAGGATATTGTGCGCGATCGCTTATACCCAGTAATATAGTTTGAGATGTATTGCCTTCGTAGTATAATTAATAGTCACAATACCGAGCATAATAAATATATTTGTTGGTACGTATATGTTCCAGCTAGCATTGTGTGTTATATGATATTGTTTTATTTAAAACTGCAGTCGGCTTAACCTGTACATTCGTTTTTTAGAACACTATTTTGTATTAAATATTTCTGTACAAGCTTTTTCCTTTGATAGAGTCCAAGTTTCGTCTGACCTTTATAATATCTATACATATAATAAAATGATAGAAAAGTCAAAACTGTACATTGGAAATATTTTAAAAAAAATACTCGCTGGGCGTTCAACATAAGATACCGAAGCCGAAAATATAGTTAGAATTTTTTTTGTCTGTTTGTCTGTTTGCTTTGCTTTGTCCGGAAGGATCTCGAAAAGTACTCAATGGATTTGATTCAAATTTTGTACAAATATTAGCTAGGGGTAGGGTCTTAAAATAGGCTATATATTATCACGCTACATATCCTAGGGGCTAAGCAGAGAGCAATCAAATTGACATTATTACATTATTTTCACGCGTACGAAGTCGCGGGCAACAGCTAGTTTAATATAAAGTGAGAAAAAACAATATTATGAAAAAGTCAGCATACTAATTGCTTTAAATATTAAATTTATTGACCTTTATAAGTTTTTAAATAGTAGGTAGGTACAAGTGTCACTCATCTCAAAATCAATTACAGCGTAAGATGCTTAGCTTAACGAAGTGATAATTTACAGAACATTGGGCTAGCAAGATTCAATAACAGAACAATTAGGTACCTACTGTAGTCGTACGACTGTATCTTTTGTTTTCAAATTAAAAAACAAATTTTGTTACAATTGCGCATTCAGTTATACAGGGAATTAGAAAAGACGAGGGTGTCCCTTGATTTAACTTGTCACAGTAAAACCGGCACTACGGCACCTGTGTTGCCGAGTGATATCGTGATAGGCACAATACTGTGTGCAGATGTATCATGGCTGTCACTATCACATAAATTTATGAGTTCATTGTTATTACTGATTCTGGGCTCCCGACCGTAAGCAGTGGCAGGGCACCGCTTGGTTTTAGTCGGTAGCAATCCGACTTAGCATCCGTGAAGGATTTCCACACATTTAGTTAGACTGGAAAATCAACCGCATTGGGTTAGGAAAAGGTTCTGATGATGATGACAGTTTACTACAAGAAGCAAATATTCTCCACATCATGACTGTTTCAATTAATAAATATGATAATTTGTACATAATTTTATTGCATAAAACATTTATTGTTAAAAATTACAGAGAAACATAATTATTACATATCTACATTACATATCATTTACATTATTACTATCTAAACTAAACCTAAATGAGGCCCCCGTGGCATTGTGCCCAAGAGACTAGCAGCATTCCCCCTTTGAATAGCAAAAAAATATTATTATTTGTAATTGTACATATATCGTGGTTATTTTCTTAAAATTCATGGAATTATCTACTATACTTATAGTTTGTACATCTGTAAAAATGAAAGTATGTTTTTTCATTTTACCACAACAACAAACAAAAACCCGGAGCAAAAACATCCTTCTTTATGATAAGCGTAAACCACTGTTTACGCTTATCATAAATGCGTGCGGATTGCGACCCTAACCATATCACTATATGGTTAGGGTCGCAATCCGCACAAAATATAGCTGTCGTGCATTTATCTAGAAGCCTTAGTGAAATGGACGGTTTTCCCCAAACTTGGCAATAAATATAAATCAGCAGATGGCACTGCAGTCGGTTTAAGGTACCTAGTGCTGTAACATAAACGAAGTTGCGCTGGTCAGCTAGTAGCTATATAAAATCACCCACTTCTCTATGCACTTGTGAGTACAAAAACTCTTTTATTATATAAATGGGGCAGACAAGCAAAGGTCCACTTAATAAAAAATGTGCACCGTAGCTTATGCACTTTTGCAATACGCAGGCAGGCAGCTCTTTCCATAATCTAAGCCATTCCACTTCATTTACTTTCATTTGGGTGTAATTTATATGTAACATATAGGTCATGTATTTAGAAATCTATAAGCATGTCTATCATTCGTCTAGATTCCATAGCACAAGCTTATAGCTTAGTTTGGGCTAGATAATGTTGTGTGAGAATGTCCCACAATAATTATTTATTTAGTATTTGCATATGATATTAAACTGTTCATGCCCTGCTTTATGTTTAAGACACCATTGGTTACTTTAAAAATCTTCAGAGCTTCTCTTACAACACAGATTTGGAAATGAAAAACTTTGAGATGAAATCCGGACTTCCCTCAAATCGTACGTGCATTATATTACAACGTATAATTATTATGCTTCTCAAAATAAATCCAAAACAAGACCAGAAGGTTGTTTTCAATTCACATTAAATTACACATCCTTGAGTACAAAGTTGCTGGCAACATTTAAAATTATACGTTTGAAGTCTCCTCAAACCGCACTCGCATATGTCATGAAAACTTTCTTCTATTAAATACTGAGATTTATTAGTATTTATGGTCCTTGTACTGAACTCGGTGTTCTGTAAACGAGCACTGTGGAAAGATTCTATACGCTATGGTTGGTCCTCGGATAGCTGACCTCCTGGTGACATTTCTATTTGAGAGTGTTTCTGTGCTTCGAAAAGCACGTTAATCCATTGGTCCCGGTTGAGCCTGCGCCTATATATTTAAACATGGCAATAGGGTCACTATTTATGACACTGCCTACATCTTCGAAAATAGAAGCGGGATTGTAATATTTGCTCGTATCTGTAAACAAGTACTTATGCCCGTTTGGGCAAACGGTATTCAGCTCTGGGGCTGTACAAAATGCACCAATGTTGAAATAATACAAAGATTTCAAAACAAAGTACTCCGGAGTATAGTAAACGCTTCCTGGTACAGTAGAAATGAGGAAATCCACCGGGACCTAGGAGTGGATCTCGTTGCTAAAGTCATCAAAAAATACGCGGAAACTCATGAACAAAGACTTCTACAACATGTGAATGTCGAGGCTATCCAGCTCCTCGACACCACGGACATAGTTAGGAGACTGAAAAAGACTAAGCCTTTTGATTTAATTTAGTGAAATTAGAATAAAGTGCAGTGCCGTGAGTGCTACCTTTGAAGAACACATGACTAGAGACTATAAAAAAGTGCCGATGGACACATTCTTTACCCTTTTTTTTTTGTTTAACGTGAGGGAATATCCTCATGGATGTTATGCCGGACTCCTATCAGCGCTGTCTGCCTGTTAGCGCAGGTGGGCAGCATTACGCTGAGAGGTGGCCGTTATTCTACTTTCTGTGTTATTACTTTTATTTTTTATTGCCATTATTATGTATTTTCTAAGTGGAATAAAAAATCTTTTTCTTCTTCTTCTTCTTCTTCTATCGACTAAAAAACCTCACGTCACGCCCAACAGCCTGTGGTTGGGAGCTCCGGGGAAGCCCTCGGAAGGATGTCCCAGAACTCCCAACAGACCCACGGCCGCCACTGTGGCCTCGCCCAGGGGGTGGTTTGGGTGCTATACCGCGTCTTTGGGGGGTTTCGGTGTGATCCCGCTTCTAAGGGGGGGGGGGGCGTGCTTGAATAGCTCACGTCACGCTGCCGTCATGTGCCTGCTTCTGTAAGGACGGTGAGCTCTGCTCTCTCACCGTCCTCAGGCCCCCGGTCATGGTGGCCGTTAGTCCTCGGCGAAGACATGTCGGCGGCGCCCAGGCCGCCGACTGCGGAACTCGGGTGGGAGAGTTCTCTCCCGTACCCGTCCCGCCGCCTCCTTCACGAGCATGACCTGCTCGCAGAAGGAGGCGGCGCAGTCCCACTTACTCCCGCTGGAGAGCATGGCTCGCACCATGGTCGCGAGCGAGCGAGTGTCCACGTCCAGACCCACTACGAGAACCTGGCGCTGTCGCGCCCACGCCGTGCACTCCACCAGCGTGTGGAAGGCCGTGTCATCGGTGCAGTCCTCGCAGTGCTGACACTCGGCCGTGGTTTCCCGGTGTTTTCGCCACAGATACCTACCGAAGCTACCGTGCCCGGCAAGCATCTGTGTCAACCGGTAGGAGAGAGCACCGTGTCTCCTCTCAAGCCACTCGTCCATGACCGGTCTGACGGCCGCGATTGTGGCGAATCCCCCCTTTGGTTGCTCAAGTCGCACCTTCCATGTCTCCACGGTTTCCTGTTGTAGTAGGGACCGCTGGGCTTCGATTTCTCGATAAGCGGGCCTTTGGAGCCGCCCCAGCGCCTCCTTGCGCCATCTCAACAGTGACGCAAGGGCTCTCGCTTGCAGGTCCCATGGAGGGGTCCCGGCTAGGAGACATGCCGCCTCACCGGAGATCGTGCGGTATCCCCTTATCACCCTGATGGCCATCGCTCTCTGCGGGCTCAGCAATCCAGCCACATTGCTGGCCGTCAGGGTTTCCGCCCATACAGGAGCTCCGTATAGAGCCATGCTTCGCACGATCCCCAGGTACAGTCTCCTGTAGGGAGCGTTGGGTCCCCTGATGTTGGGCATCAGCCGCGCCAGTGCGGCTGATGCACATTCTTTACCCTATAAGGCCTCACGGCTAGATTGTAATTGTTATGGGTAACTAATAAGTTACATCCAAAAAAAAAGATAAAAAAAACTCGTACCTATCTGTATCTTACCCACCTTTTTTGTGGAATACCTCATGGATGCTATGCCGGAGTTCTACCGACTAAAACCACACGGTACCTTACCATCTGTCTAAGGCCAGGAGTCCCGGGTAAGCCCTCTGAAGGATAACCCCTGGACATCTTACGCACCCTACTTCAATGATTGCAAATTCTAAATGAGAAAGAAACTGAGAGGTCCGATATTTATAATTAATCTGTGGTCTCTAAATAACATTATTATGTTTATACAGCATCACAAATTAAAAACACAGATCGCCTATATCTCGCAGGGAATTTTATTTTTTTATCCTATAACAATTTATTGCTCGATGAATTCTTAATGGATTCATTTACAGGAGTAAAATCAAGCTTCTTTGCGGCTTGTCTCAAAAGTTCGTTATTATGAAGCATTCAAAGAACAACTTTGCATTTTTACCTTACGGAAAAATATAATATATTTGGACAAAAGAAATTTTGGAAAGTTCGCATGCATATTTATTTTATAGTCACCATTTTCCCCGAAGAGGTAGACAGAGATATGGTAAAAGCTGACATTTAGCCTCATTTTTTTAAGTTTCAAGAAAGGTAGTGAGACTGATGCAGTGTGGGAATTGACGAGAGTGATTGTGACTACCGTTATATGAGGTACAAAAATCTCTTTAACGTGGCGTAACGATCGCCATGTTAATGACAACTGGGGGGCTCAACGTGTCTACAAAAGCATGGAATAGCTTGTAAATAAAATGTCTCTAAATGGTCACCCATCCCAAGATCAGCCATGGTAGAGTGGAGAATTTTTACAACTACGACCCATCTCCTGAACCGAGATGTTGTGGGACACACCAAGCAGCGGGCTTTACTTTTTATAAAGTGATTTTTTTTAATAACATAGACTACTTTAGAGAAGTATCATATTTTCGCCTAATCTATTATATAAAAATAAGTCGGGTTTTCCTTCCTGACGCTATAACTCCAGAACGCACGAACCGATTTCCACGGTTTTGCATTCGTTGGAAAGGTCTCGGGCTCCGTGAGGTTTATAGCAAAGAAAGTTCAGCAAAATTTCACATACAGCGCCATCGCGGGCGAAGCTGCGGGCATCAGCTAGTTGGTTATATTTCTGTTATAACACAATGACGACACGTACACAACATTTTTGAAAACATATATTACAGCATACATGAGACCGTGTTATCGAAAAATAAAGCATAATACTTGCTTGATTCAAATTTTATACGAAGTAAATTTGTGAAAGGAAAGAAGAAGCCTAGTTAAGAGCAAAATGTTAATAACGGGAGGCAAAAACTTGAAGACGAAGTTTTACGTAGCTAAGAATGTTTTCTTCTTAAAAACATTGCGAGAGTCACTCAGCTTTCACTGGTTTACTCTTTCAGAACTTTTATTTTAAAAATATTTTCTGAATTTTGTAGAGCTAGAGTCTGTGTGTCACTATTTTCACGACCTTAAAACCTGCTAACAGCAGGCTGGTATCAGCCTGCTGTTAGCAGGTTACCCATTTACCTGCGGTGAAGGTAACGCATGGTATTGGGTGGTTTGTAGTCTTCATAGGGATAGTTCAAGCTTCTCTTTTATCTATAGAGCAACGCGACCAGTACACGGGGAGTAGACATAGCGTGTTTGCTCTTTAAATATCTGTCTGTCATCACGTTGCGGGGGAAAATTGTATTCATATACACCGCTACCTGCGACACGTCAGGATATTCTACCTACAACTTCACTTTTACTAGAGATCTGCACTCCTTGTCTAATAAACCTGGAATGACTCCTGGCAATCCTCTCGATTGATCAAGGGAAAATTTCATGGTTTTTCAACAAAAAACCGAGATTCAATAAGACGGTTTCCTCAATTATAATTCGCTTACGCCTAGGATTTGTCTGCACACCTGTATTTCTGGCCGAAATTCGCATTCGGGATCACTCTCTTCGTGAATGTGGTCTAGCTAAGGGTTCCCTCGAACATATTTTCTTCTTCTTTCCCAGTTTAGTTGTCGTCCCCCTATACGATCTTCTTCCTGAACGGATCTCCCATCCGATAACTTTGGTCTATTTAATAACCTTAGTCAACTCGCCGCTAATAAAGGTTCTCTACAAATTTATTTATATTAATAAAATTAAATTATAACCCTTTCCATCTAACTTTCCCCATTTCAAAACTGTACCATACTTAATCCCATTTTAGAGTTACGTAGCTTACTAATACCTACTGACACTTCGCAAATGTCCCATTTCAAGACATAAAATCGACAAATTATTTATGAGACCGAACAATTATTGTATCATACATATCCGAACCACAAACTAGTAAATCTATTCTACACCTTGACGTTGGCAGAATCGTTGGTAAACGACGGGGCCATTCATACAAGAAAAGAAAAAGAATAGCAATCGGCTGTCACTATAAAAATTACACAAATCATAAATTTAGAAGCACACATATTTATATTTCTTATACTAGTTGGAGTATGCATTGACAGAGGGGAAAGTCTCAGTATGGGGTCTCCCTTCCCGATAAAAGTGTCTTGCTTTATGCTATCATATAAATAAACTTGAAAAAGTCATGATGAAAATGAACAATCGAAGTCATTAAGCATAATTTGGTCATTATTGATAATACCATCAGGCTTTTTCGATTGTAGCATTGAATAGAACAATATCCCGCCTAACATTAAATTCCGAGGTAACATTAAAGTTTACTGGCAGTTACTTACCTGGCAGATTGCGATGAAGATGGCACTCAAACTGCTAAACTTGAAATGTTAGGGTATTATCACTGATCCGAAATGGATAAACCGTATTAGGTACGTTTTAGGGAAATCGTTTTATCCTTAGGAATTTAATTTTTGATTTCCATTTTTCCCGACTATTATGAGTTCATTGCTGGTATAGTAGTTTCCCAGTTACAAAATTATACGTCGGGGTAGCAGAATTTACACACGCTGTACTTCCAGGTGTCCGACGTATTAAGTACATGTAATATTTCACGCCACATACTTTGTTTATTTTTAGAACAATAGTGGTTCAATGGATGGCGTTGTGCGTATTTGTAGTATCGCGATGTAGATGATTACTGAATCGCGATATTAACATTTTCGTCGGATAGTATATAAGCGTCAAATTGTATATAATATATTTTGTCCTATTAAACAGACTTGGGGTGTCCCTCCAAGTGGGAAATCTGTTTAGTTTTTGATTTATTATTATATGAATATACCCCTTGACCCCCTAGTTTCCCGGTGGTTAGCCATGGTCCTTTGAGACGGATATTGGCAGGTGTTGTCAAAGTATTTTCAGGTGTTATACATTGAAGAGTGAGTAACATCAACCTAGTATCACTCGTTGACGACAACGGGACCCGTGACGGGCGATACTGAGGTAGGAACACACAAGCGAGGAACAGTAGCAAAGCTGAGGACTAGCTCTGCTTTGCCTACAGACGACAAGCAGTCGTAAGGATATACAAATACTGTACATATAAGGAAGTGAGTGATTGTGAAGAGAAAAAACCGTGAGTACTGTCATTCCTATCTATCACGCGAAAGTGCACCTTATTTCTATGGTGAAATATACTTTAAATAATTGTGAAGTTATCTTGAGCAAGTGAACGGCCCAACTTGAAACATTGGTTCAAATTAAGAAAAACAGCAATTTTCAACCTTATAGTGATGATCTTGGACACTTAGAATATTTGATTGAACTTTTACACTTTGAATAATTTCTTTAAAAATATTGTTGACTAGAGTAATTTTACTGTGTGCATGCTTAGACTTAGTTAGATTTAAGGCAACTATTGTTCCGACGGGGAACCTATGCCCGATTTTGGTGCGAAATTACCGAGTTAAAAAGACTTAGAAAAAATCATTGTTTACATTAACTTATAAAAAATTGGCTTGTTTGATTCAACTTTTCTTAAGATCTTGTAAATCTTTGCGTGGACACTTGAGCTCTTGAATTAGTTGGCATTCTAAGATTGTAAGTACTTGGTATTTTGTTTTGTATTTATTTTTGTGTTATAATTTAATTAACTATGTCTTCGGTAGCGTCTTTAGTTCTATTACAGGATGACCTTTATAATAGGTTATCGAGAACAAAAATTAATTTTAAGAAATCACCCAAGGAGCGTCTCACGCAACAATTTATTGAAACGCGATTGGATAATATTAAGGAATTGTGGTCGCAATTTAATTTGAATCACACAACTTTAGTTAAAGATTTTGGAACTAAGGCTGAGTTCATATCTTCTCCATATTCTACCAAAGAATTATATTTTCAAGCTGAAGACTTGTTCTTAGACCTTAAGTGTGATTTAAAGACAGCTTTAGATAAGTTTAATGATAGTAGCGCAACCCAGATCGCTGGTTCTGGATCGCAGAATAACTCTGAGTCAAAAAGCATGTCCATAAAGTTACCACGTTTAACTATTCCAACTTTTTCCGGTAAATACACCGAATGGCCTACATTTAGCGAACTGTTTATTTCTGCTATTCACAATAACCTAACTGTAGACAAGGTACAAAAGCTTCATTATTTAAAGAGTTACTTGTCCGGTGAAGCAGAACAACTTCTGAGGCACATACCAATATCTGAATCAAATTATGACAGATGTTGGAGTCTACTAGAATCACGGTACAATAATAAAAAATATCTTTCGCATTGTATCCTCAGAAGATTATTAAGCCAGAGAAATGTTATTGGTGAATCAGCTAAAGGTTTAAAAGATTTGATAGATACCACCTCGGATTGTTTGAACGCTTTGGTTAACTTGGGTATCGATGTAACATCATGGGACATATTAATTGTACATATTCTAAGCTTGAAATTAGATACAGAAACTAGAAAAGCGTGGGAACTAAAGGTCACTGGCAACATTGATTGTGATAAGCTGCCTACTTTTAATCAATTTAAAGAATTTATGACAAACAGATACAGGGCCTTTGAATTTTTAGAAACTAAACCCGTTAAAAACAAAACTGTGGATTATTGTAAAACCCAGTCCTATCATATCGCTACTGAATTATGCCCTTATTGTAAGGACTCTCATAGGTTAGGAAATTGTAAGCAATTTGGTAGCAGTGACGTGCACACGCGGCGTAAATTTGTTCAAAACGCGAATCTATGTTTCAATGGTTTGGGTCACAATCACTCCGTTAAGTCATGCAATTGTACAACCACTTGCCGAGTCTGTAGACGGAAGCATCACTCTTTGTTGCATCCTAAGGGTGAACAGGAGTCGTTTAAAGCAAACGCAGAACCCGGTTCGTCAGGCGTTGACAATTCACTAAAAGCGAATACAGTCCATTTCGAAGATCAAGCAAATGTCGTCTCTTGTTTATCGAACGAGTCAGATAACACTCAGGTTCTGTTATCCACGGCTCTAGTTGGAGCTGTTTCGAAAACAGGAGGTCGGCATACTGTTCGAGCCTTGTTGGACCAGGGCTCACAAGCGTCATTTGTTACCGAGGATATTGTTCAACGTCTAGGCCTTAAGAAGCAACTTGCTAAAGGCATTATATCTGGTATAGGTGGCGGCAACAAATTAATTTCGAACTCTTTCGTTGAGATGAAAATACAGTCCCGGTTGGATTCATCTGTAGAGCTTGCAGTAAAGGCTTACGTCCTTAAATCAGTTACAACTCTTTTACCTGTTAAAGCAACTGCATGGGTGGAGGAGTCACTCATAGGCGTCATTCAACTGGCGGATCCCCGATATCATACTCCAGATAGAGTGGATAATTATGTTATTGGGAGCTGAGATTTACTCTAGAATAATACAGAGTGGACTAAGGAAATCATCTGATAGTCTTGTTGTGGCACAGTGTACAGCATTGGGATGGATTTTATCAGGTTCCCTAAATTCATCCCCTAACACCACAACAAATATTTCTATAGGCTATGTTCGCCTCGACGTTGACAAATATCGAAAAAATTTAGGAAATTAAAAAAAAAAAAAGGGAATCAAATCGAACTAATGGATACAAGTGGACGCAATAAATTCCTGAACCAGATGTCGGAGACATTGGTTTAGTGAAAGGGTACAATTATTTGCCTCTTCGCAGGTGGTTACTTGGCAGAGTGATTTAAAAAACATCGAAGTTGAATGATATCACACATCCGATCACTCGCGTCGTTACGCTTCGTGCCAGTGCGTCCACTGCTATCAAAAGGCACATGTCAAATTTGTGTATTTTATCCCTTGGTTATGTTATCTTTTCTATTTCGGAAGCCTATTTATTTTTACTTACTTTTTACATTTCATTTGAGCAGCTTTGTTTTATGTTTACTTGTAAGTTTTAAATCATTATCCAGTACATTCATTTATTAGCTAAACACTATAGATTTTATGAACCCCGTTTTTATAATTATGTATTATTTCTTTGACTGAATTGTTTTATATCAACCTAAATGTAGTTAGGTTAAATATTGATGTTGCACAAATTAAATTTTCTAAAGGACATAGTGTCACAATATGTCCTTGGTGGGCGGTATGTCCGACGTATTAAGTACATGTAATATTTCACGCCACATACTTTGTTTATTTTTAGAACAATAGTGGTTCAATGGATGGCGTTGTGCGTATTTGTAGTATCGCGATGTAGATGATTGCTGATTCGCGATATTAACATTTTCGTCGGATAGTATATAAGCGTCATATTGTATATAATATATTTTGTCCTATTAAACAGACTTGGGGTGTCCCTCCAAGTGGGAAATCTGTTTAGTTTTTGATTCATTATACATAATATTATATACCTCTTAACCCCCTAGTTTCCCGGTGGTTAGCCACCAGGAATGTTTTAATACGTCTGACTTACAATCAGTTTACCATGAAAATTCCCTTCCCCTTCTGTAAATTGCAATAACTTTAGATAAGTAGCAGTAGGACGTGAAAAAAAAATCTAATTACAATAGTGAAAAATACTATGAAATGTGATATTTAATACAGTTATTATTTGCTTAAATTACAAGAAAAGGCTCAGAATTAACTCAGAACACGTCAAACATTTCAAAGAGTTTATGGAGATATGACATACAATACATAAGCGGAAAAACATTCGTAAATTAGATAGATACGTAAGAAAAATGAGGCCGTCCCGATTCTCAAGCTGTAGGAAACATGGCCACGGCATGATAAGAGTTGCTAAGTACTTTCAAGATTCCCTTTTCCTGATACAATGTTTGTTTGTTCATATTTGATTATAATAAAACCTCTTGTCATCCTAATTGGCTGCTCTTACAAGAAACTTACGTAATATTATTCAAAATAACCTAAGTATTGGTCTTTTTTTTAATGTATCTACGTGATAGAATGCGTTTAGGTTAATTGTGATGAAAGAGTACAAGGCGCAGAAAGTGTGCACAAGAGTTCCGAGGCACTACCAAGGGTATTGTTGTAGGAGTGTCCAGGACGGAAATTTTTACATAATACTCATACCGACGTCAGTCTTATACAAAACCCGTGGGTTTTGTATAAGACTGTATTAATGTACTGAAGTTTAGTAAATTTTAAGCTTTGACAATTCTTCTATTCATCTATTTATGTCTTGTCTACTATAATACTTGCAGCAGCGGAAGCGGCTGACAATATTAAAATTAATAAATATAAGGGTCTCGACTCATCGTATCGTTTTTGTCCAGTCGGTGTCGAGACTCTAGGTCCATGGGGTCCCAATGCGCATAAATTTTTCAAGAATTTGAAAAAGCGCCTTGTGGAGTCAACTGGTGACCCAAGGGCTGGCAGTTTTCTCGCTCAACGAATAGGTATTGCTATTCAAAGGGGGAATGCTGCTAGTCTTTTGGGCACAATGCCACGGGGGCCTTATTTAGGTTTAGTTTAGATAGTAATAATGTAAATATAGATATGTAATAATTATGTTTCTCCATAATAAAATAGAATAGATATTTGAATACTATAATACTACGTGCCTAAAGTGCAGCAAAATATCTAACAGACCGCATCATATTTTGGGCCAGCATGCTCTCTTAAAAAGTCTTCAGGCACAAGAAAACTAAACTCGAAACTTTACAGATACGTAGAAAAATTTTAGTCTGACAGTTTTTACCATCATTTTCATGGTGAGTGCCCCATTGAGCGATTACGTAAATCAATTTATATCACTCTCTTTGTGCCTGTCTAAAACACCATATGTGTCATCCTTGTGATAGTTTGAGGCACTCCGATATAAGGTGAAAATTATTTTTTACCGAAGACATTATTTTGTTGTGCAAATAGATACTTGAAATTGTTGTTCACATGCACATTGACACAACTTTTTTCAATGATTAGTAGATTGAGATTTTTATCTTTACCAGAGATTCCTTGCTTTTTTTTGTTACAAAGAGATAAAATAATATTGTAACGAATTAGACTAGTACCATAATCTAGCGGATGTATGAAAACTCTTTTGCAAAATATTTCTTCATGTTGTGTTTTCAATAAATATTAGAGCACACAATTTTTCTTCAAATTGACTGCCTCTGTGGCGCAGTCGGTAGTGATACCGCCTGCGGCGCAGGAGGTCGTGGGTTCGATTCCCACCGGAGACAAATATTTGTGTGACCCATAAACGTTTGTCTCAAGAGTCTGGGTGTTGTTATGTATAATGTGTATGTATTTAAAAAAGTATATAAGTATTAATATCCGTGGTCTGATACCCATAACACAAGCAGGTTATTCCTAGCTTACTTTGGGATCAGACAGCGTTGTGTGAAATGTCCGTGAATATTTATTATTATTATTATCAAAACTTCGTCTGCCTCTGAGCACTTACTTTGTAATAAATTATGAAAATAATATCTAAATATCTTTTCGTAGTATCATCAAATAAAGAATAAAGACTGCGACTTTATCTGATGAATATTCAATGAGCAGTAAAAAGAAAAAACGTTTTACGTCCATGCTACATTTTAATAATACGAGTAGAATACAGATCTAAAATATATGGCAAAATAAAGTAATATCTAACTGTAATTACAGCGGAACTGGTAAAAGTTGGCGTCAGTTTCACATTCTGCGGACTTAAGGCCGGTTGCTACCACGACAGAGTAATGAGCAGGAGATGACTTGAAAGGTCTCATTTTTAATCAACAAAAATTTGTTTTACATCAAAAAATAATTTAAAATGAAGCAATTTTTCATTTCTTATTTTCACTTTTGATGAAATAAGCTAAATGAGAAATGAACGGACTGTTCATCCCAACCAATATTTAGTGGGATAACAAGTGCGCAGTTTACTGTTGCGAGCTTTGCAGATTCATTCATGAGCCCGCTCATCTTGCGGTGGAACCGGAACTTTAGTGCGTCCTTCACGGAAAACATGTGGCAATTAAAGTAGGGAGTGTATCAGAGGGGCTCTGAATCGGCCATTAATAGAAAGAGATGTGTTGACGTGGTTAATAGCCGTGATCCCCTAAGATCAACCAATTAATCGACTTTATCCAAGCAAGTGGCTCTTATGATACAGAAAGTTACGGATTTGATTGGGAAATATTTTTAGGATTATTTGAGAACCTCATATGATTAAGTATAAAAGAATTTTATAGTTTTTTCCGTATTGTAACATTCTAGATGGCACTCGCGACTCCATCCATTTGGAAATTTGTTGCCTTTCCATCTAATATATAAAATTCTCGTGTCACAGTTTTTGTTGCCATACTCCTCCGTAACGGCTTGACCGATTCTCATGAAATTTTGTGAGCATATTGAGTAGGTCTGAGAATCGGCCAACATCTATTTTTCATACCCCTGTGACCGGGAAAAACATTGCACGCGGGCGGAGCCGCGGGCGTCAGCTAGTATTCCTATAGAAATTAGTTCCTATTAATTAACATTGCTTTCAGCAAAATTGTAACAAAATATTTTAGAGAGAATTTTTGTATCATAATAATATACGGATTAAATAAGTCTCAGCGTTAAAGCTACGCCATAAATAAATCCTAAAAAGGATATATTATATGAGAATTGTTCATTGCTTCAGTATCTCTCAAGCGCGATGGTGAACCCGTATGTGCGTACTCAAGGGTGGCTTCCCCGTGCACGACGCTAAACGCTCCTCATTTTTCTATAGTTGGAGGAAAATTGCTGTCATATTTCCTCCTCACATGTCCTTAAGCCGGAGACAACGAGATTATACGCGGGGAAATAAAATGAAGACATGAGAATCAGTAATCTTTCCCTTCGCAACCGTGTTGATGGTACTTGTCTTACTAACTAAAGCCACCTAAAGCGTTCATAAAAATTCAGCAAATAAATATTCGCTTTAATTTTGTAGGTTCAAACTTAATGTACTTAATTAAAGAAAAGTGCAAATTATACAGAATTCAATGGATCAGGATTAAAAATAATTGTAAGAGAGCAAATTTTTTTACGGCATTGATCGGATCTGCAGACGAATTTAATACCGCAATTTTAATAAGCAATTCTAGACCTTATGAACATGCATAATATATATTTAGTTTTTACACATTCGTGATCAGTGAAGTCTATAAACGTCTAAAAGCACGATTTGAGAGAAAAGTCATTAAGGTCGAGATTTGCTTGCACCTATTTTTTGAATTGCAATCACATCTAGATTACAAAATATGGCTGCAGGTATTTTTTGATCTTATCAAATGGCTTATAGTCTTTTGTTTTATTGATCTGCATATGTTTTTTTGATCGTCATTTGTTATGTCAATCTTCATTTGTTTCGCCGATCTTCATTTGTTTTGCCGATCTTCATTTGTTTTTTTGATCTCCATTTGCTATCTGATAATTAATTCACTACTTAACTGTACTTTTATTCGTGTAATGGAACTACTGGGATACGGCGAGATCAGGAAAATGCAAAGAGAAATTTCTTAATATTTCTAAGAAAATGAATTTTAATAAACAGAACTTCATTTGATCTTCCATTAACTAGCGATTATTATTTTTAAAAGAAATCTTTACTCCTTTTATTTTATCCTTCCTCCGCCAATAAGCAGGCTATTACAACAATTTCTTCCATAGCTCACTGTCACTCACTGTACCGTTTCACACCAGAGGTAAAAGAAATTGCAAAAATAGTTGGCAATACCGAAGATTTGCTTACGGCGCGTATGTGCGAGGCCATCAGGAAATGTGGCGCGTACGCGCGTGCGGCGTACGGTGCTGACATATGTGCGATCAGCCTTATAGTCCTATGTCATGGTTCGTCACTTGGTGTACCACTTGCTTGCTTAGTTCATGACTATTTAAAGGCTACACGTACACATATTTCCTGTGAAACTGGTTGTAAATATAAATGTAGAAGTAAATATTTTGGCGTTCATAAGTGTCTCTCTCTTCTCTTTACCTTTTCATGTAGGTCATGAAAGGTAAAGATACTTTGATTATGATTGAAATGAAACTGAATAAACAACTTTAAATTCTATTAATTCTTCACACGAAACTCGAGAGACAAAGATGGTTGCCTTTAATCATAATCTTAAAAGTGTAACTTAAAACTTCATGCAGAAAGAAACAGCAACCCAGGGAACAATTCAATTTACTTTTATGGCCCGTGTTTATCCCCTCGTGAGCACCAGCTTTCACGGGAGCTAATCACCAACTCTACGCCTTGATTCGCTATCTCTTCGTCACAAATTGTTTGCTTTAATTCCCAATACAGGTTTTAAAACTTTAACTTCAATACAGGTTTTTTTTAGGATGAGCTTTCTAATTCCAATTCAATTCTTATTTTTAATTCTATGCTTCATAATTATTTAAAAATATATACCTAGTGGTTATGTGACGTAGCGAGGAATGTGTAGAAAAATAGTTTTAATTGCCTGGCCTGCGCTAAAAGTATAGCTAGGCGGCACCAAATTGGATAAAACGGCGCCAAAAGGAAATATTAAATTGCATATAATTGCCTATGCACAGAGAAATCAAAATTGTAACCTCAGAGGCCGTCACTTGTCTGGATTCAGAGACTGTACGAATTTCATCGGAACATTAAGTGTCAAATATCTAACTATACTTAGTTACATTTTTAAGTTAGAGTAAGTAAGTATTACATACATACATACATAACATCACGCCTGTCTCCCAACGGGGTAGGCAGAGACTATGACTTTCCACTTGCTACGATTCTGGCAAACACCTTTCGCTTCTTCAACTTTCATAAGTGTCTTCATACATGCTCTTCGGTTAAGGGTACTCTTGACCTGGCCTTTTCTCAGAAGATTATTGATTTGATCGACATGAGTATGCCGAGGTCGACCCCTACCAGTTTGCTCATTCACTCTCGCTTCATAAATCTGTTTCGTCAGCCTATTTCCATTCATTCTCTCCACATGTCCAAACCATCTGAGCATCCCTTTCTCTATCTTAGTCATTACATCTTCTGTCATACCGCAATGTTCCCTTATATCCCTATAAGTAAGTATTATCGTATTATTTTCGTGTGGAAATTCAACTGCCTACGGGAGCCCCAGGTAAGGCCTGGAAAGGATGTCCTAAGATCCCGACAGACTTTGGCTGCCAGGAGTAAATAGTACCTTTGATGGCTTGACTCATTGCGGCATTGTCTTGTGCTTTAAATCTAAATTTGTACAATATTAAACTGATTGTTAACACTATAGGAAAGTACCTTATTTTTTAAAATTTTGTACGTAGGACATGTAATATTTTCGGAAACAAACAACTTGCTACATATTGTGTTCCCTTAAAATCAGTGATGTGAGTCAACCATGAAGCTAACCTTGTTTGAAAAATTGCTCTCCAAGGAGACCCCGAGACGAACCTTTATCTTTTACACTTCCCTCCGCCTAAACTACAATTCTCTCAATATACTTTCCACAAAAGGTCTTTCTGTATTATGTTTGAGGTCGTATGAAGTAGCCTGGGATTCGCAATATAAAACACACTGATATTTCTGCCACCTAGTGCGTAGTATCCTTATAGATTTAAAAAATATGGGTATGTCATTTTGAATATAAACAATTTGCAGTAGAGTGAATTCACGCGTGAGCGAGAGGTGCTCACATCGTCAGTGCACAATGTCGGCTAATTGCGAGAGATGTGTCGGACTGACTGTTGTGGGTACAGTAGTACCGCATGCATATTGCGTATACTAAACACAACCAGTCGTGTAATAATCGAGTATGGACAATAGATATCCCTTGGGTGACGTCACGTGACTCGCCTACGGTAGGAAGCAAAATCCAGTTACAGCCAGTTATTGGGCCCACAACGCCTAGCAACGTGATTAGGCATCGGATCAATATCAAACTAAACGGGGTGTGCTCTGAAACAATGCGGGATGTATGTGCTGATAAATAATATTGGTTTTGGTTGGCGACTTTACACTGTAATTACATACGTATACTAGTCACGCTCTGAACCCCGAAGGGGTAGACTGAGGTACTATACATATACGCTCCCAGTTCACTTTTTGTGTTTTCTCTCACGGGTAAGTGGGGAGCCTGTTGTCTTGTGGAAATGGACTGACACAGATAACGGCCTCTTGCTGTTGAAATGTTCAAGAAAGAACGCGTGCCTTAAACAATGGTTTTCCCGTTCCAGTTCCAGACTGACAGTAGTTTAAGCTTCTTAACACGACAATGGTCGTCTATCGAACATTGAGCAAGCTGTTCTATTTAATCATTTCATTTAATCATTTCATTTATTAAACCATCAAAATACACTTATTAATTGAGTCACTGTCCTCTGAACTAAGTTATTACCTGTATCTCAGAGGACAGTTCCTTCCCACATAAAGGGTTTAATAACAATATTTTTATAAAGTTACAGAAAGAAATAATAATTAAAATAAAACAATAAAAGAAAAAGAGATACAAAACTTCTGTGTAGGTGGTGTTTGCTCTTTTCTATATTACTATAAAGTCACTGCCATTCTAGGTCTATAGTTAATAATTATATTTGTATGTACCTATGCGTAAGTGTATGTTTCCATCACTTGTTTAGTAGTGTACCGTAATTTACCGTATCGCACGTATTAGGCAAATTAGTTGGTAATAATGGATTCCACTTGCTCGTAATCCATTGACAGGAATGTTCTATGAATGCTTCTTCTCAACTTAATTACACTAAAGGTACAGAAATAACAACTTTTTCTCATGACAATAATAACTTTAAACTAAAAATAAACTTAAATAAATATTGTTCTTAAAATCATATTTCCAAAGCTTTTACATAATTCTTCTAGGTTGAAAAGAACTGGAACAGCATTCTAGACCATTACTCATTTATAGAAGAGAATAATATTATGGTGATTAAACTGAAAAAGCATTCATTGCTATGCGGATGATAGTACTCTGCATGGGAGCTATTCTGGCCGTCCAGCGGAGGGGCGTGGTGACGTGGAGGATAGGAGACGGCAACTCGTGGCGGATCTCGACCGGGATCTGGGTCACATTGCCCAATGGGGTTCAGACAACCTGGTCGAGTTCAATGCCAGAAAAACACAGGCGTGTGCGTTTACAGCTAAGAAGTCCCCATTCCTACCCCTACCCTCTCTTCAGAGCATTACGGTTCCACTAAAAGACAACCTGGAGATCCTCGGTATAGACGTCCGGCGTGAGCTCAATCACAAAAACTACATATAGAGTTGTATTGGGCTGGCCTCGCGGAAACTTTGAGTCCTAAATAAGGTGAGACGGTACTTCACGCCACATCAGAGATGTTTACAGTACAAGACGCAGATTCGTCCCTGCGTTGAGTACTGTTCTCACCTTTGGGTTGACTCCGCGAGGTACTTGCTGGACGCGCTTGACGCTATGCAGAGACGTGCTATCCGAATAATTGGTTGTCCTGAGGTGACGGGAGGCCTCGAACCGTTGGCGCAGCGAAGAATCATAGCGTCCTTGGCTGCCTTCTACCGAATGTATCACGGTGAATGTTCTGAAGAGCTCTTCAACCTGATCCCACCATCCCCTTTCCGATCCCGAACAACGCGTGCCGGGCAGAGATGTCACTCATACACAGTGGAGAGAATCTTCGCCAGAACCGAGCGTTTCAAAAGATCGTTACTCTGTCGAACTATAAAAACTTGGAACGACCTGCCCGCACACGTGTTTCCCTCATCTTACAATCCCGGGTTCTTTAAGAGGAGCGTGAAGAGGCACATCACAGGGCCGCCAACTTGAGGACCACCGTAAGAAGTGGCCCCCAATCGCTAGATGCGTCACGGCTTTCTATCAGGCTGGTGGCGACGTCAATTTGGCGAGCGGAATATAAAAAAAAATTAGATAAGTATCTATTTAGGTAGGTATATTGTTTTCTGACTTGCTCTATTGTTTGATGACTGCCTCTGTGGCGCAGTCGGTAGTGATACCGCTTGCGGCGCTGAAGGTCGTGGGTTCGATTCCCACCGGAGACAAAAATTTGTGTGACCCATAAATGTTTGTCTCAAGAGTCTGGGTGTTTCTATGTATAATATGTATGTATTTAAAAGTATATAAGTATTAATATCCGTGGTCTGATACCCATAACACAAGCAGGTTATTCCTAGCTTACTTTGGGATCAGATAGCGTTGTGTGAAATGTCCGCGAATATTTATTTATTTATTTCTAAAACTGTTGTACTAGCCAGGATCTCTAGCGAGTAGCAAGTGCAACGCGGGCGCGACATTTTCAAATTTTGAAAGAGGGATGGAGCGGGAGAGTACTGTTCTTTCCGAGGTCTATAGGAGAGACAGCGGTGGTAGCTAATATCTGTCGAGAATTTGGGACAGCCCCACGAGGACGTTCCACCTTCGGTCTCACTCTCCTCGGTGCACGTACATGCACGGTAGTAGAAAGGGACGACGTGCACCGAGGAGAGTGAGACCGGAGGTGGAACGTCAACCAGCTTATCTGCCGTATATAAAAGGAATAACGGACAAGATCGGGTCGTGCCTACGGCGGTTCTCCATACGGGCGATCTTTAAACCGTTAACCAAAGTGGCAAGGTACGTGCGAACACCAAAGGACGTCATTCCTCTGCAAACACCAGGTGTCTACAAAGTGGATTGCAGCTGCGGTAGTTCCTACATAGGCCAAACCAAGCGGACCATCGCAGAAAGGGTCAAAGAACATATTGCAGCTGTGAAAAATCGTCAGTTAAACAAATCGGCAATAGCAGAACACCTCGATTCGGGCATTAATCACTGGATCGAACTTCACCAACCGAAAGTCCTCTCCACTGATCGCCATTATTATCCACGTATGGTGCGTGAAGCCATTGAAATCAGAAAACACAAAAATTTCAATAGGGATGATGGATATAAGCTCTCCGGGATGTGGAATTCAGTGATTAATAAACTTGAACGTAAAACTGTGCCAATTAAAACTGACGTAGTGAGTGTAGTGTGTCGCCGGCCTTATCCTTCGTTGTAATAACAACGGAGGGTAGTTCGACAAGAAATAACTTCGTGGTTTTTATCGATCCTCGCCTCAGTCCAACCGCGACCACGGGCGCTGCAACGTGCTCGAAACGTCGGTGAATGTAAGTAAATAGTATTTCACGTGAAGTCTCGAATTCTATAAGTATGAGTGTTAAAAACCACAATAGTTTAAAAATAACATTATTCATTGAATCATCTGTAATTGAAAATTTCATAACCCAATCCTATACGATGACTCATCGAAATGAAATGAAACACACAACGTCACCATTTAAGGGCCGCTGGAGACGATACGACTGGAGTAGCTAGAAGTACGCGTGCTTTCTTTGCATGTGTGTGTGTATCGACGTATGTGTACATGAGATTTGTCAAAATGTCAAGTCGCATTCATCGTCTCAGGAGCTAAATCAACATAACTACTTCTGATCTCCGTGATGTGTACCGTATACCAGGCAAATCTGGAACTACACGACCCATTGTCGTCGAATTTCACGCCGTTAAAATGAAAACGAACTTAATAACAGCAGTCCGTGATTTCAACAAGAAGAAATCTTGCGCCGAAGATAAATTAAACACACAAATAATATCCATTCCTGGGAAGAAACAACCAATATTCATCGCTGAACACATGCCCCCTAGCCAAAAACAACTGTTTTATCAAGCACGTGAATTTGCCAAACAGAACTCCTACCAATTCTGTTGGTCCACAAATGGTAACATATTTTTGCGAAAAGCCCAAGGTGAAAAGCAACTGCTCATCTCTTCAGAACATTGCCTCTTCGAACTTCGTAAACAGCAATGACTGGTTCTTATTGATATTAGAATATTCCACCATCATACACAAACTATATTTGAAATACCTAATGACTCGCTGAAATTTGTTATTTTATACCTAAAAAACAATCAGAACACAAACAAAACACCCCTCTAGCAAAACCCACGTTGCACATACACTACATACACCATACATGTTATCATAACTATGCGATATTCACTGTTGCTACACCACAGTCTCAAATTAAAGGATAGCTATACATTGACAAGTACTTTCACAAATAGGTTAGTTCAACTCACAGCTTATAACGAATTGCCAATATTTACTAAAAATGACTCCTATTACAACTATAAACTCTGATCTAGACTCGTATAAATTCATGAACTCGTACACTTGTAAGCCAGAAAACTGTACAACGTATCTGAATAATGGCGGTGGCTCAGTATTAAAATTGCTTCATATCAATATATGTAGTATAAAGAAAAATTTCGATGAACTATGCATACTGATGTCAAGAACAAAACTAACATACGATGTCATAGTATTAACGGAATGCTGGCTGAGTAAGGTAACACATTTACCAATCTTGGAAGGATTCAACTCACATTGTACAAAAACATTACTAAATCAAAACGATGGTGTAGCTATATACATAAACAAAAACATAACTTATTCAATATGTGAACCAACTTTGAAAGGCGCAACAGGCTTAATTTGTAAAATAAGTGATGTGACAATTATAGCTATATATCGATCTCCATCACTATCAACCAAAAGCGACTTCGATATTTTCATTGATAGTCTGAATCTGCTATATAGTAGCTCAACCACCAGAAACCTGTTCCTGGTGGGGGACATTAACATCGACATAGGCCCTAACACTAAAAACCCGCATGCAGAGTGTTATTTGACATTTAACGCTATCCACGGACTTTATCCAACTCACAATTACTTAACCAGAATCAAAACATGTCTGGATCATGTGCTAACAAATACAATCTTGCCCACTACTACCTTAATATTAGAATCATCAATAACTGATCACAAGCCTCTGGTATTGACCATCGACAAATCAACCCAAAAGTGTCAGCATTCGTGTGACAAAACAAAAGTCAACCATATAAAAATAAAAGAAGAAATAGAAAACATTGATTTTTCCTTTATACTCGGAAGCGACAATGCAAACCAATCGACGGATAAATTTGTGTCAATGTTGATGGATGTCATCAACAGACACACGAAGATAATTAAACAAACAAGGAGGAATAGAATAATTAAACCCTGGATGACTGCAGGATTAATTCGCTGTATTAACAACCGCGACAAACTCCACTTAAGAACTAAGAAAGCTCCAGATAATATCACTTTAAAAACAACTTACACGCGATATAGGAATTTCTGCAACAGGCTACTCCGCAAACTGAAAATAGCATACGAAACATCGCTGATAGAACAAGCAGGATATAATTCGAAGGCCCTATGGAAAGCAGTAAAAACAATAACCAATACCAAAATAAATCATTCTTCACCTATAGAAGTACTGCAGACAGATTCAAATCCTTTAGCCTCCGTAAACCATGTGTGTAAATACTTTAGTGTATTGGGAAATCAGCTGGCGGATAAAATACTTGCCTCTAATAAAATACGTCCGGCCACAATTACGGACCTCACACGTGACATAAACGGCCCACCGAACTCAATGGGCATTGCGGAGGTGAGCGAGGCGGAGGTAGACACCATCATCAGGCAACTGCGGCCGGATTGTGCTGTGGGATGGGATGGAGTTTCTTCAGAGGTTCTAAGACGCTCGCGAGAGGAGCTGGTCTCTCCGATTACACATATATGCAACATAGCTATAACCACGGGAGTCTTCCCTGAAGCCTTTAAAAAATCAATTGTCCACCCTATTTTCAAGAACGGGGATAGGAACAGTATAAACAATTACAGACCCATTTCTATACTGACTTCATTGTCCAAAATCTTGGAAAGAATTTTAAATAACGCTCTCAAAAAATTCCTCAACAAATATAACATCTTGGCCAAAAATCAGTATGGCTTCCGCTCAGGCACTTCTACTGAGGACTCTATTTTCGACCTAACAACCAAAATCTGCAAAAATCTCGACAGCAGAACCAAATGCCTGTGCATATTCCTAGACCTATCGAAAGCATTCGATACGGTCTCAGTCCCCATACTTCTAGCAAAAATGGCAAAGGTGGGAATTCGTGGTATACCATTTAGTATCTTTGAAAGCTATCTAAAGGACAGAAAACAAATGGTAAAAATCAATAGTTACACTAGTGATGAGATTACAACTACCTACGGCGTCCCCCAAGGGAGCGTTCTGGGTCCCACGCTATTCCTACTTTACATAAACGACCTCTGCACACTCAAACTACCATATACTGATATTTTCACATATGCTGACGACACCGCTATTCTTGTCTCTGGACCAGATTGGCAATCAGTGAGGGAAAGAGCAGAACACTCATTATCTGTAGTCATGGCATGGTTGAATAGAAACCTACTAACTCTCAATTTAACCAAAACCTTTTATGTTCCCTTCTCAATTACTAAGGTAGGAAGACCACCATGTAACTTCTCACTAAAAGACCATACTTGCACAAATCAGGATTCCTGCGCTTGTAACGAAATAACCAAAGCTGAATCTGCAAAATATCTGGGAGTATTGATAGACAGCGGTTTGAAGTGGGATAAACATATCGATCTGATGACAACACGTGTAAGAAGATTAATTTATGTATGTATGTAAGGGATTCTACACCATTGGAAAAGCTGAAATTGGTATACTCGGCACTGTGTCAATCAGTAATCCAATATTGTATCACAATATGGGGAGGAGCGGAAAAAACACTTTTAATTGGCTTAGAGAGGGCACAGAGAGCCGTGCTAAAAGTACTCGCAAAAAAGCCCTACAAATATCCCACACTCCAACTGTACACAGATTTAAAGGTTCTTACAGTCCGACAACTATCCTTGCTGCGAATGGTCTTGAGAATGCACAAATCTTTGCCACCTCTCAACCCTAATAGACGCAGCAAAAAGCCTATCTTCCCCAGCACATACTGCAGAACTTCCTTCGCTAGACGCCAATCGCACAGTATAGGTGGCAAGGTCTACAATACTATTAACAAAAAGCTTTGCATGGATAGATAAAATAAATACGACGCAAAAACCAATGTATCGAATTGGTTGCAGGGTCTCGACTACCGAGAGACTGAGGATCTACTGACCTATCTAAAATAGCATAATGTCACACACACACACACACACACACGTACACACACACACACAAACACACACGGGAGCGCGCGTACACACCACAGATCTTCACATTTTGCATGCTAATATATCCTGAATAAAATACAACAGCATGATTACTATTTATTTATATACAACACAATAGCACACTGTTCACCATAGTAGGAATAATTAGCACCGTATCTCCAAGTCAGAACACTGAATTCCATAATACAGGCAATAGCCTAGTTTGGGATGCAGTCGTTAGTACCTCTAGTAACACAACAATATGTAACCTACATTGTAATTTTATCATGTAACCTATGTGTTGTAAATTTGTTCAATAAATTACTATTACTATTACAATCGCTGTAGTCCGAACCATGTTTTATGAATAAACTAGAATTTCCAAAATTTTCATGTTCCCAGTTTAGCAATTATCATTGTTTTCGTTTCATCAATAAATCTATACCACAAGCCATTGATACCAATTTTCGGTACGCTTAAACACAGTAATTGGCCAATATCGGTTGTACGTACTTATTTCTATAGGCTCTTGTTTAATTAAGTAACAGCTGCTATCGAGCATTATACTCCTATTTGAGCCTATTCATCGCTTTTGGTCTTTGATGTTTTATATTGCTTAATTTCGCCCCTTAATTACATTGACTATAATACGGTAATAAATTTATTCATATTTTGGAATGGCGATGAGATTACTATGACAAAATGTTACCATATACCTGGGACAATATTATTGTGGGACATTTACGCACAACGCCATTTTAGCCCAAATTTAGCTAATATAAGCTAGTGCTACGGCATCTCGATAACTGATAAGCGTACTTATATATTCAGAATACCTACTTACACATTAGAAATAGAAATAGCCTAACTCTGAAATTAACATTTGCGGATCACACAAATATTTTGGTCCGCCCTGGGAATCAAATTCAGGACCTCAGCGCGCCAGTAATGGCCAGGGCCAGACTTACGTCTCAGAGGAATGATCTCCCTGCCGCGGTTTTACTAAACGCCTACAAAATGGGATTCCTATCCTAAGGTAAGGTAAGGTAGTAAGAAGGTTCTTGCAGGGTCGTCGGCAGCGCGAGTGGTCTGGTGTTGTAAACGTGTATAAACTACTGTGACCATGAGGTGCAATAGTATTAAAAATTGATTATTATTAATGGTAATTGTTATAAACTTAAAAGTTATTTGTACGTGCGGTTTGGGTAAATATTCAGCTTAAAGTTATCTTACGAAAACAATGAAGAAGAGTTGGCAAAGTATATTCTATGCTTAAATTTTGAGAGGTACCAACTGTATTTAAATGCATAATTAATTAGACTTCCTTCTAAAGTCCACCAGCAACTAATTAACATAAGACCGTAAACAATAACAGCGAGTGATGAAGACGTACTTATTGACGACTTGATACCTTTTTAAATACTTTTAAAGAAAATTTTGTTTGTACCATGATATGATCACGTCAATTTCTTATAAAAAAAATATGTTACTTTTATTAGGGTCTGTGATAGCTAGAAAGTTGAATTTTCATATTGATGATTCCGCTGTATTCCGCGACTCGCATTTGATCGGTTTTATGTATGTTGAAATACCTACTTCATCATCTCAACCGAATAATGCCACTGCTTTGCATAAAACCTTCTGCAGAGAATACTATGATAGACGTTAGGTCTTGAATCCAATGGGCTCGATCTTCTAATAGCCATCCAAACTCTCTGGAGACGACAGGAGGCGAGGCGAGTGCGAGAGTGAGGACGGTCGCCTCGCCTCCTCTTCGCTCCAACCCGTGTTGGTTTTTAAGACGGAGTCAAAAGACGCGAGGTGGCGAAGCAAGGCAACCATCTACACTCTCGCGATCGCTCGTTACTTTTCCATTTTGACTTTATTTTATACATTTGAAATGATATAAATGCAAGATATTATAATATTGATAGGCAGATAAAGCCGCTAACGCGGTCAACTTGAATCCCGTCCATTTCTTAGTAGACGGAACGGGAAACTGTATAAACCAAGAGCGTCAAGAGCCTCCAAGAGGCACCTTGCGAGATTGTGGATGGGCTAACATTATATAACGACTGAGGAATCTGTTTATCTGAACTGTAAATTCAAATGCTATCGAAAACTTTTTTTAGTGATTCCAAAATGACGTAAGATTACGCAAGCGAAGCCAAAGACGTCGGTTAATTCTAAATCAACACGTTCTAAATAATCTTACTTTATCAAGTCGCTTATTCAAAATTACTCTGTTAATTGATCGTAACATAAACTAAAGCGTTTTCATTACGAGACTATTGTATTATGAGGCTTATGAGACGTTGGGAACTAATTAAATTGGCATTAATTTTGGTAGCGGCGAGAAGCTATATTGGAAGAGAGAATTCTATAGGTATAATAAATGGTTGTGTCCGACCAGTAATTTGGTCGAACCACCTAATTTAATACCTGTCTGCGTATAAATGAAAATAACAACGAATAGTCACAACGAGTAGTATAAAATCACAATAAATGTGATAGAATGAGAAATAAGTGTATATTAATAGACAAAAGTTAAAATATAATCATATATAGAAGCTATACGGCACCGCTAATTAAACATCCAAGACCAATTCGGATCTGATATCTTATTAGGCCTTCAAGGGAGATCGATCAGCATTCAAAAGGTTAATTAGTCGCATTTAAATTAATAACTTTGGTTTTAGAGCTATCAGCTGTATTTCGTGCCTTTATTTTAATTAAAGTATAAATTAATTAGTTGGTGTTTCTTGTCAGAGCGATTAGAATAAGGTTTCGTTCACGAATCTTGCTTCATTGAGATATCTGGCACAGAACACACGGCGGCTTTAACTTTATCTCGTAAAATTAAAAGAAATATTGTATATCTAAATTAATTATGGCTTTGGCTTATGGCTTGTCCGGGACAAAATTTACCCACCCATCCAAATTTACAACGGAACTGGGACGACGCTATTTCAAAATTAACCTTTGACTCCTTGTTAAACGTCAGCTTAGGCCCGAATCAGGCCAGAATATTAGCGCTCTGTAGAAAGGAATCCGGTGATTGGCTGAAAGCTTTCCCTACAGCCAACACCGGAACTTTTTTGGAACCGGACATCCTAAGAATTTCAGTTGGTTTGAGACTTGGCGTCACGCTTTGCGCTCCACATCGATGCCCCTGCGGTTTAACGCTGACACTTTGGGGCATCATGGTATTTCATATTTAAAGAGCGCAGGCTGCTTCTCACGCCACGCTGCGTTGAACGACATCATTCGCCGTGCTCTTGCCACCGCCAATGTGCCTGCTGCCTCTTAGAGCCTAACGGCGTTTTCAGGGACGATGGCAAGAGACCGGATGGTATAACTTTAATACCGTGGGAGATGGGTCGGGTTCTAGTCTGGGATGCAACTTTTGTTGACACTCTGGCCCCGTCCCATCTTTCTAAAGCAAAAGTAAAAGCCCGAAAATATTAAAATTAATAAATATAAGGGTCTCGACTCATCGTATCGTTTTTGTCCAGTCGGTGTCGAGACCCTAGGTCCATGGGGTCAAAATGCGCAAAAATGTTTCAAGAATTTGAAAAAGCGCCTTGTGGAGTCAACTGGTGACCCAAGAGCTGGCAGTTTTCTCGCTCAGCGTATAGGTATTGCTATTCAAAGGGAAAATGCTGCTATTCTTTTGGGCACAATGCCACGGGGGCCTTATTTAGGTTAGTTTAGATAGTAATAATGTAAATATATAAGATATGTAATATTTATGTTACACAAAAATTAATGGGATATTTTTAAATGCACATCTGTTTAGTTTTTATGCACACTAGGTAACTCCACTAATTTAATGAATGCAAACCTGAAAATTAAATGCTGTGCAAAAAAAAAAATGATTAACTAAACATTTCCTACTTAAAAAACTTAAATATTACTTAGAACGAGATGACCTTTTTAATCGAATTCACACCAAAAATGTGGTTCGTACATTGAAATGATATGTAAAACAGAAATACGAATTGTATATCAAAAATACTAACTTGCACTCTAAATTGTACAATCTTATAGCGGAATAGGTTAGGTTAAGTAAAACTTCTTTTTTTTATCAATAAAATTTAATTTTGTAGAGGTGACTGATTAAATTGAGGTTTTACTTAGAATAAACGATGTTCCTAAAAGTAAATTAGGCGATGGTTTGCATTAAAAGAAGTTTTAATATTTTTTTTGAACTAAGGAATTGTTAAATATACTATTTTGATAATAGTTGTTCGTTCAGTAAAACAGTTATGCAAATACCATTAATCAGTTTAATGAATTTGATTTATTTAGTGTGCATAATTAGTGTGCAAGTCAGTATTTTTGGTTTAACTTTGGAATATTTAGTTCAGAAAAAGGGAATATACAGATATCGATTTTAAATACATGCCAAAATTAATTATGCCAACGCCGTCACTTGATTGTTATGCATTTCGTAGCAATTTGGTTAAGCTCCGTAGCAAGCGCGTAGCAGTTACGTAGCACCTCTTTACTCCACTTTGTACTTAACCGCTGCTGAACTTTCCACAATCCGCGGTGTTCCTCGCACCTAGGTGTGCTTTCAGTGCAAACTGAAAGGTTGTAAGTAAAAGTTTCGTATGAGCGGCGTAAACACACAGGTGATCCGTATGCACGCACATCTGTCACCCGAGTAGTATGAAAAAGAAGTTGCTTGATTAGTAGGTACTAATGGTGTTTATATAAGCTTGCATCACAGCATTACTATAATGCTGTAATGCGATAAACGAACGAAAAATTTGAGTCGTCAGAATAAATTTATAAATATAATAAAGTGATAGAAAAGTCAAAAATGTACATTGGAAACATAACAAAAAAAAATACTTGCTGGGTGTTCAACATAAGAATAAGATACCGAAGCCGAAAATATAGTTAGAATTTTTTTTGTGTGTTTGTCTGTTTGCTTTGCTTTGTCCGGAAGGATCTCGATTCGATTTCGATCCCTCTATTAACTAGAGGTAAGGTCTTCAAATAGGCTATAATTAAATTATCTTAAAAATTACAGAGAAACATAATTATTACATATGTATATTTACATTATTACTATAAGCCGATGCATTAAAGAATGGAATCTTAAATGGCGGCTTGTACTTGCGTTGACGGATAGTACAGTTAGCATATAAAATTTCAAGTCAGTTTTTTATTTTCAAATTAAAAATAAAATAAAAACAAGACCGGGTCATATTAATTTCTGAGTAGCTTCTGCCAGCGCTGCTTCGCCAGAGTGAAAGTCAAAAATTGTGAAACAGTACCTACCTACATTTTTCGGGATGAAAGGACACTAAGTATGTAGATTTGTACGGAAACGGACATAGAGTGCTTTCATACCGTATCGTCATCCCGCAACGTATATCACATTATGTCATGGACGATCATGATGTTGGTTAAAATAAACGAAAATTTTTATTAAGTTAACATGAAAGCAAATCAAGATTTTTTTTTGTTTACGGTACGTGCGAGAGTGAGTATAGACGGCACTAGTTTGCGAGCGAGAGAACATGATAAGCACCGCCATTTAAGATTCCTTTCTTTAATGAACCGGGTTATATCTAAACTAAACCTAAATAAGGTTATTATCTTATCACGCTACATATCCTAGGGGCTAAGCAGAGGGCAATCAAATTGGCAGTATAACCTAATTTTCACGCGTCGCGGGCAACGAAGTCGCGGGCAACAGTTCATATAAAATACAAAAAAAGTTCATTACCAAAAAAAACGAAGAATCCTTGAAGTAACAGCAAAAGCCAGACACAATTCAGATTTTTCCGCAGCCTTACTTAGGACAATATTACAAAAATCCTGAACTCATTAACTGACAGCTGTGCGTCAATTAAACATAAAATATAGTCCACGGAGACAGCAGCGTCTTTCACCCCCTCCTCTGTTCCACCCCTTTCTACCCCTTGTGCCACAACTCAACCCCTCTCCGGGATTTTATTAGTCGAGTCTGAATATTCAGTTCATTCTGTAACCAACAAATACTTGTATAAAAAGTATGACTTGAACGTTTTTAAAAAGTTATATTTCCAAAAAAAAATTTTAGTAGCATGAAGATGCTGATTAGACCATCTTTTTTTTTGGACTTTCTCACACAACATCATCTAGCCCAGCTAGGTATAAACTTGTGTTATGGGATCTAGACGATTGATAGACCATATTGAAATATTAGAAATACACTCATTTGCAAAAAAAACGGGCGGTTTTGATTTTCATTCATCTTTAAAAAGATACAATCCCAAACAGGTTTCAATCGTTTGTACACGTTACTGGCCGGTTTTAAAAATGCCGTGGTATTTAAAAAAGTACGTTCTAAATTCAAATTTTCATTTTATGCTCATTTTTACAGAAAACCCCCCTTTATCCTACATTTTTGGCGCGAAGTTCCAGGAGTTAACATCGACTTTCACAACTTTTATTCAATTTTTATCGATTAATTTCATATCCTTAACTGTCAAAGCTTTATTTATTGCTGTTTGGCTGTATCAAAAATGGTAGATAAAGTGGTAAAAGCTACCAAAATTAACGCGCTGCTTGAGAGGGTTGCAGCCAATGTTTCGTGGCTAGGAGGCTCGACGGTCCAAAGGACCTGGCAGCGATATCAGGAGACTGGTTCCGTCGAGAGAAGGCCTGGTTCTGAAAGAAAACCATGTACCCAACCACGGGATGATCGTTTTCTTGTGAGTCGTGCATTGAGAAATCGCAAATCTTCGTATGTGGATCTTAAGAACAACCTCCAAGAAGTAAGAAATGTGCATATTAGTCTATGGACGGTCAGGAGGAGGCTTCTCGCTGTCAATATACGCAGTCACCGCCCGGCCCGCGGCCCTAAATTACTCCGTGAGCACAGAGTTCACAGACTTAGGTTTGCTAGAAATTGTGAATCATGGACTAAAGAAGATTGGAATAGGGTTTTGTTCTCTGATGAAGCCAGGATATCTCTGTTCGGTGAAGATCGACGTCGGCGAGTGCTAAGAAGACAAGGAGAACGCTTTGCAGAGGCATGTTTCGAAGAAATCACACCTTATGGTGGGGGCTCTGTTATGTTTTGGGCAGGAAAAAAATCAATGGAACGTACAGAGTTAGTCTTCATTGAAAACGGCTCACTGACTGGGCATCGATACATAACGGAAGTTCTAATTCCTCATGCACAACCCGCATTGGCCGCTCTAGGTTAAGACTCGATTTTTGGGACGACAATGCTCGCGCCCACCGATCCCGCGATGTTAATACGTATGTGCAAGAGGTCGGCATTCGTCGTTTGGATTGGCCAGCTCGAAGTCCCGACCTCAATCCCATAGAGCATGTCTGGGACGTTCTAAAACGGCGTGTGAGATCAGTACACCCGACTTTGCAGACCATCAGAGAGCTGAAGAATGTGATTACTGCGGAGTGGGAACGTATTCCGGAAGCAAGTATCCGGGATATACTCGCTAGCATGCCCAGACGAATTCAAGCTGTGATTTTAGCTAGAGGGGGTCACACTCGATACTAAACATTTATCTGCTTTTACTTTATTAAAGAAAAACAAACAAAAAAACCTTTTTATTTTTACTTCATGAGCATAATGCACTACTAGCGAACATACACGACTAGCGAGGTTTAGCATTATTTCCCATAAATTGTAACAAAATTTTATGAAATACTGATGAAAACGATTATTTTCTTATTAATTTACCAAATTGTTAGGATAAAACTACCTATAAATATCAAACAAAGCAATATTAACATTTAAAATGGTTCATTGCTTAGGTGCCCGTTTTTTTTTTGCAAATGAGTGTATTATGGTCTATCAATCGTACATACATACATATTATACATAGAAAACATCCAAACTCCATAACAAATATTTGTGAATTACACATATATTTGGACCGACCCGGGAATTGAACCCAGGATCTCAGCGCGGTAGGTCACGAGGTTGTATCTTATGATCGACAGCTGAGAGCTGAAAGTTGTGTATTTCTGTTGCCGCTATAGCAGCAAACACTAAATACAGAAAAACATAGGGTCTATCATCAAAATATGTAAGTTTTTTTGCCATTTTTGTACGGAACCTTCCGTGTACAAATCCGAACAGCTCTTGGCCAGTTTTTAATATACTTTTAGCTCTCTATTTTTGCATATCCAAGCTCAATTCGGCATTGTGTAGTATTTGTACTAACTCTGCAGGTGGTAAGTTTTAGATTCATCGCTGTTTAGACCCCTTTATGTTACATTCTATTATTTTATCAAAATGCATATCAATATGATGGAAGGTAAATTGAATAAAGTGAAGACCCTTTTTTTTGCAAGTAGTATTTCTCGTGCTGAACAGTGCGTTGATTCCTAAAGAATAATATTGACGCACTGAAAAGTGTGAACGTTTCTACAAAATCTGTGAGCCAGTTTAGATTTTAACACGCTTTCGATATTAGCAGATAAAGTCAATTTTGTTCTCCAATTTAGAATCTATTTTTGTTCTTGTGGAAACGTTTATTTTATATCTTTGGCCTTTAAAGTTACACTGTGTTAAAATAAAATCGTTACAGAAAATATAATTTTTGATATACTTAAATCTTGTTCTTGTACTAAAACATCTCCCATATTTGCTCAGTAACTACAATCACAGCCTCCGTTGTACGTAATTACTGGGACAGTTCGCAAGTGAAATAATAAGAGCTACCATCGAATACCTCGTTAGTCTCGTTAGAAGTAGGTCAAGGCATGCGGCGTAAGATGTAAAGTGGGAGCGGAGACTGTCCCAAAGATAGGAATAATAGATAAGGTTACCTGCTTTTGGTGTTTTTCACGAAAGAGAATAAAATATAAAACAACAAGTTTCACATTTAAATACGGATCTGCTCCTGGAACGTTTATGAAGCAAATCTTTACACTCCTTAAAAATAACTAGCTAAATGTGTTGCAGTTTATGTTAAGAAGGAAAGAACTAATTAGACTATTTCTTGCTAAAATATGTTTAAGCCATGGAAGTGTTTTATGATAATTTTAAATAAATTGCCGGGACGGCTTGAAATTTCGTCATAAATCAATGCTGAATTCTAAAACTAAAAAATAAACGAAAATGGGGTGCAACGAAGGAAGTTACGTTACGGGTAAAATTTATTATTCCAACTCACACTAGTACTTTTCCACTATTTAATCGTAAATTCGTACATAACCTGACCGGTTTTACCTAAAGCATTATCAAAGGCACGGCTGCCTTACGCGAAACCGGTCAGGTTATGTAAAAAAATACGATTAAATCAGGTTACGTAAAAAAATACTATTGAATAGTGGAAAAGTGTGAGTTTTAATAATCAATTATAACAAGTTCCATCACGCGCTGAAAATCCAGAGTATAAATGATTACGGGTAAAACCACGTTATAAATATGTATAATAGGGAGGGTTTCTTTAGGTCTGTCAATAGTTCCAGAAACTTCCTTTCGACTGACCACGTGTCTAAGGATTTACGTTCGAGGGTATTACCAATTCCTTGGCCACATATAGACTACCACTACTACATTTTTTACTATGTGGTAAAAAAGAAACATAAAGTTATGAAGAAGTACTGTGTGAATTTGGTTGGTTCGAGTGTAATATTTATCGCAGTTGGCTCCGGGATTAGGTGAAGTCTGTGGGAATCCCTCTGGAAATAAAGGATTCCGTAGGTTTATATTTTTTGACATCTCTGACATAGGTTAGTTGAGCTATCTACATCATATTTTATACTCAACCAAATCTAGATTTCTGACTAGCAAAGCAACTGACGGGAATGTGATGTCACTTGAGACTGGCGTCTACTTTTATTTGGATCTATTTTTTTATTGGATGTTGGCGGAATCGTTAGTAAACGAAGGGCCATTATTATAAGAAAAGAAGAACCAAATCTATTTCAAATAACTAATTTAAATACTCAAACTTTCTAAAACACATTGCAATGAAAAGGCTTCACATTTTAAAACAATATAAATTATTTGTTTAACAAAGTTATGTAGTCCCATAAGTTTCCTTGCAAGAAGCTTTCAAAGTTTTAAAATAATTAATAACTTATTAATTACGGGTTCTTGAATTCACAACTTTTGAAAGTAATTCTGAAAAGTTAATAGAATACTAGAGGACACCTGTAACTCTGCTTGCGTGAAATTTGGGTTTTCTGCAAAAGAATTTTCGGCATATTATCGATATAAACACCGGACAAGTGCGAGTCGGACTCGCCCACCGAGGGTTCGGTACATCCATCCCTCCAATCGTCTGTCCACCCGTCTTTTCCTCTGTTTGTCTGTCCCTCGACATTTTATCTCGTGAATGCGTCGATTCCCTTGAAAGTATTGAAATAGACGTTTTTGATTAGGGAAATTGCAAGTTTGAATGATAGCATTGATTTTATACTTCGTTTCTTAATTATGGCACTTTTTTTACAACATAAAACATTGCCTATGAGAGTCAATTACATCATCAAAGCAAAAGTTATACCTACGAATCAAATGGGAGGTACAAGTGCTGTAATTTTGAACCGCAATATTAAACACGATAATATAAACGTCATTACTTACGCCGTGGACTGTGGTGTCTTATCTTACTATTATTATAAAATTAAAACTATCTTATATTCACTGTTAATGTACTGTCGTAAACTTATCTCTGGAACTCTAGAGGAACTAGTCAGACAATTAATCTTAGCTCAATTTTCCCGCGTTTTCCTCCTCCGCAATGTTTAATTGTACAAGTTTTAATTATATTCAAACGGAATGCTCTGTACCGACAGCAAGGTAGGGACGGTTATTCGCTAGATATTTACGTCGACAATGTCCTTATTAGCAACAATATAGACTTATTTACATAATAGACAATTCATCGCCGATTTTACAATTACTTTTGTGGTTTTTAGATGAGACGCAGACAGGTATTAAATTAGTCGAACCACCTAATTTAATACCTGTCTGCGTATAAATGAAAATAACAACGAATAGTCACAACGAGTAGTATAAAATCACAATAAATGTGATAGAATGAGAAATAAGTGTATATTAATAGACAAAAGTTAAAATATAATCATATATAGAAGCTATACGGCACCGCTAATTAAACATCCAAGACCAATTCGGATCTGATATCTTATTAGGCCTTCAAGGGAGATCGATCAGCATTCAAAAGGTTAATTAGTCGCATTTAAATTAATAACTTTGGTTTTAGAGCTATCAGCTGTATTTCGTGCCTTTATTTTAATTAAAGTATAAATTAATTAGTTGGTGTTTCTTGTCAGAGCGATTAGAATAAGGTTTCGTTCACGAATCTTGCTTCATTGAGATATCTGGCACAGAACACACGGCGGCTTTAACTTTATCTCGTAAAATTAAAAGAAATATTGTATATCTAAATTAATTATGGCTTTGGCTTATGGCTTGTCCGGGACAAAATTTACCCACCCATCCAAATTTACAACGGAACTGGGACGACGCTATTTCAAAATTAACCTTTGACTCCTTGTTAAACGTCAGCTTAGGCCCGAATCAGGCCAGAATATTAGCGCTCTGTAGAAAGGAATCCGGTGATTGGCTGAAAGCTTTCCCTACAGCCAACACCGGAACTTTTTTGGAACCGGACATCCTAAGAATTTCAGTTGGTTTGAGACTTGGCGTCACGCTTTGCGCTCCACATCGATGCCCCTGCGGTTTAACGCTGACACTTTGGGGCATCATGGTATTTCATATTTAAAGAGCGCAGGCTGCTTCTCACGCCACGCTGCGTTGAACGACATCATTCGCCGTGCTCTTGCCACCGCCAATGTGCCTGCTGCCTCTTAGAGCCTAACGGCGTTTTCAGGGACGATGGCAAGAGACCGGATGGTATAACTTTAATACCGTGGGAGATGGGTCGGGTTCTAGTCTGGGATGCAACTTTTGTTGACACTCTGGCCCCGTCCCATCTTTCTAAAGCAAAAGTAAAAGCCCGAAAATATTAAAATTAATAAATATAAGGGTCTCGACTCATCGTATCGTTTTTGTCCAGTCGGTGTCGAGACCCTAGGTCCATGGGGTCAAAATGCGCAAAAATGTTTCAAGAATTTGAAAAAGCGCCTTGTGGAGTCAACTGGTGACCCAAGAGCTGGCAGTTTTCTCGCTCAGCGTATAGGTATTGCTATTCAAAGGGAAAATGCTGCTATTCTTTTGGGCACAATGCCACGGGGGCCTTATTTAGGTTAGTTTAGATAGTAATAATGTAAATATATAAGATATGTAATATTTATGTTACACAAAAATTAATGGGATATTTTTAAATGCACATCTGTTTAGTTTTTATGCACACTAGGTAACTCCACTAATTTAATGAATGCAAACCTGAAAATTAAATGCTGTGCAAAAAAAAAAATGATTAACTAAACATTTCCTACTTAAAAAACTTAAATATTACTTAGAACGAGATGACCTTTTTAATCGAATTCACACCAAAAATGTGGTTCGTACATTGAAATGATATGTAAAACAGAAATACGAATTGTATATCAAAAATACTAACTTGCACTCTAAATTGTACAATCTTATAGCGGAATAGGTTAGGTTAAGTAAAACTTCTTTTTTTTATCAATAAAATTTAATTTTGTAGAGGTGACTGATTAAATTGAGGTTTTACTTAGAATAAACGATGTTCCTAAAAGTAAATTAGGCGATGGTTTGCATTAAAAGAAGTTTTAATATTTTTTTTGAACTAAGGAATTGTTAAATATACTATTTTGATAATAGTTGTTCGTTCAGTAAAACAGTTATGCAAATACCATTAATCAGTTTAATGAATTTGATTTATTTAGTGTGCATAATTAGTGTGCAAGTCAGTATTTTTGGTTTAACTTTGGAATATTTAGTTCAGAAAAAGGGAATATACAGATATCGATTTTAAATACATGCCAAAATTAATTATGCCAACGCCGTCACTTGATTGTTATGCATTTCGTAGCAATTTGGTTAAGCTCCGTAGCAAGCGCGTAGCAGTTACGTAGCACCTCTTTACTCCACTTTGTACTTAACCGCTGCTGAACTTTCCACAATCCGCGGTGTTCCTCGCACCTAGGTGTGCTTTCAGTGCAAACTGAAAGGTTGTAAGTAAAAGTTTCGTATGAGCGGCGTAAACACACAGGTGATCCGTATGCACGCACATCTGTCACCCGAGTAGTATGAAAAAGAAGTTGCTTGATTAGTAGGTACTAATGGTGTTTATATAAGCTTGCATCACAGCATTACTATAATGCTGTAATGCGATAAACGAACGAAAAATTTGAGTCGTCAGAATAAATTTATAAATATAATAAAGTGATAGAAAAGTCAAAAATGTACATTGGAAACATAAAAAAAAAAATACTTGCTGGGTGTTCAACATAAGAATAAGATACCGAAGCCGAAAATATAGTTAGAATTTTTTTTGTGTGTTTGTCTGTTTGCTTTGCTTTGTCCGGAAGGATCTCGATTCGATTTCGATCCCTCTATTAACTAGAGGTAAGGTCTTCAAATAGGCTATAATTAAATTATCTTAAAAATTACAGAGAAACATAATTATTACATATGTATATTTACATTATTACTATAAGCCGATGCATTAAAGAATGGAATCTTAAATGGCGGCTTGTACTTGCGTTGACGGATAGTACAGTTAGCATATAAAATTTCAAGTCAGTTTTTTATTTTCAAATTAAAAATAAAATAAAAACAAGACCGGGTCATATTAATTTCTGAGTAGCTTCTGCCAGCGCTGCTTCGCCAGAGTGAAAGTCAAAAATTGTGAAACCTTCATCCCTTTCATCCCGAAAAATGTAGGTAGGTACCTACATTTTTCGGGATGAAAGGACACTAAGTATGTAGATTTGTACGGAAACGGACATAGAGTGCTTTCATACCGTATCGTCATCCCGCAACGTATATCACATTATGTCATGGACGATCATGATGTTGGTTAAAATAAACGAAAATTTTTATTAAGTTAACATGAAAGCAAATCAAGATTTTTTTTTGTTTACGGTACGTGCGAGAGTGAGTATAGACGGCACTAGTTTGCGAGCGAGAGAACATGATAAGCACCGCCATTTAAGATTCCTTTCTTTAATGAACCGGGTTATATCTAAACTAAACCTAAATAAGGTTATTATCTTATCACGCTACATATCCTAGGGGCTAAGCAGAGGGCAATCAAATTGGCAGTATAACCTAATTTTCACGCGTCGCGGGCAACGAAGTCGCGGGCAACAGTTCATATAAAATACAAAAAAAGTTCATTACCAAAAAAAACGAAGAATCCTTGAAGTAACAGCAAAAGCCAGACACAATTCAGATTTTTCCGCAGCCTTACTTAGGACAATATTACAAAAATCCTGAACTCATTAACTGACAGCTGTGCGTCAATTAAACATAAAATATAGTCCACGGAGACAGCAGCGTCTTTCACCCCCTCCTCTGTTCCACCCCTTTCTACCCCTTGTGCCACAACTCAACCCCTCTCCGGGATTTTATTAGTCGAGTCTGAATATTCAGTTCATTCTGTAACCAACAAATACTTGTATAAAAAGTATGACTTGAACGTTTTTAAAAAGTTATATTTCCAAAAAAAAATTTTAGTAGCATGAAGATGCTGATTAGACCATCTTTTTTTTTGGACTTTCTCACACAACATCATCTAGCCCAGCTAGGTATAAACTTGTGTTATGGGATCTAGACGATTGATAGACCATATTGAAATATTAGAAATACACTCATTTGCAAAAAAAACGGGCGGTTTTGATTTTCATTCATCTTTAAAAAGATACAATCCCAAACAGGTTTCAATCGTTTGTACACGTTACTGGCCGGTTTTAAAAATGCCGTGGTATTTAAAAAAGTACGTTCTAAATTCAAATTTTCATTTTATGCTCATTTTTACAGAAAACCCCCCTTTATCCTACATTTTTGGCGCGAAGTTCCAGGAGTTAACATCGACTTTCACAACTTTTATTCAATTTTTATCGATTAATTTCATATCCTTAACTGTCAAAGCTTTATTTATTGCTGTTTGGCTGTATCAAAAATGGTAGATAAAGTGGTAAAAGCTACCAAAATTAACGCGCTGCTTGAGAGGGTTGCAGCCAATGTTTCGTGGCTAGGAGGCTCGACGGTCCAAAGGACCTGGCAGCGATATCAGGAGACTGGTTCCGTCGAGAGAAGGCCTGGTTCTGAAAGAAAACCATGTACCCAACCACGGGATGATCGTTTTCTTGTGAGTCGTGCATTGAGAAATCGCAAATCTTCGTATGTGGATCTTAAGAACAACCTCCAAGAAGTAAGAAATGTGCATATTAGTCTATGGACGGTCAGGAGGAGGCTTCTCGCTGTCAATATACGCAGTCACCGCCCGGCCCGCGGCCCTAAATTACTCCGTGAGCACAGAGTTCACAGACTTAGGTTTGCTAGAAATTGTGAATCATGGACTAAAGAAGATTGGAATAGGGTTTTGTTCTCTGATGAAGCCAGGATATCTCTGTTCGGTGAAGATCGACGTCTGCGAGTGCTAAGAAGACAAGGAGAACGCTTTGCAGAGGCATGTTTCGAAGAAATCACACCTTATGGTGGGGGCTCTGTTATGTTTTGGGCAGGAAAAAAATCAATGGAACGTACAGAGTTAGTCTTCATTGAAAACGGCTCACTGACTGGGCATCGATACATAACGGAAGTTCTAATTCCTCATGCACAACCCGCATTGGCCGCTCTAGGTTAAGACTCGATTTTTGGGACGACAATGCTCGCGCCCACCGATCCCGCGATGTTAATACGTATGTGCAAGAGGTCGGCATTCGTCGTTTGGATTGGCCAGCTCGAAGTCCCGACCTCAATCCCATAGAGCATGTCTGGGACGTTCTAAAACGGCGTGTGAGATCAGTACACCCGACTTTGCAGACCATCAGAGAGCTGAAGAATGTGATTACTGCGGAGTGGGAACGTATTCCGGAAGCAAGTATCCGGGATATACTCGCTAGCATGCCCAGACGAATTCAAGCTGTGATTTTAGCTAGAGGGGGTCACACTCGATACTAAACATTTATCTGCTTTTACTTTATTAAAGAAAAACAAACAAAAAAACCTTTTTATTTTTACTTCATGAGCATAATGCACTACTAGCGAACATACACGACTAGCGAGGTTTAGCATTATTTCCCATAAATTGTAACAAAATTTTATGAAATACTGATGAAAACGATTATTTTCTTATTAATTTACCAAATTGTTAGGATAAAACTACCTATAAATATCAAACAAAGCAATATTAACATTTAAAATGGTTCATTGCTTAGGTGCCCGTTTTTTTTTGCAAATGAGTGTATTATGGTCTATCAATCGTACATACATACATATTATACATAGAAAACATCCAAACTCCATAACAAATATTTGTGAATTACACATATATTTGGACCGACCCGGGAATTGAACCCAGGATCTCAGCGCGGTAGGTCACGAGGTTGTATCTTATGATCGACAGCTGAGAGCTGAAAGTTGTGTATTTCTGTTGCCGCTATAGCAGCAAACACTAAATACAGAAAAACATAGGGTCTATCATCAAAATATGTAAGTTTTTTTGCCATTTTTGTACGGAACCTTCCGTGTACAAATCCGAACAGCTCTTGGCCAGTTTTTAATATACTTTTAGCTCTCTATTTTTGCATATCCAAGCTCAATTCGGCATTGTGTAGTATTTGTACTAACTCTGCAGGTGGTAAGTTTTAGATTCATCGCTGTTTAGACCCCTTTATGTTACATTCTATTATTTTATCAAAATGCATATCAATATGATGGAAGGTAAATTGAATAAAGTGAAGACCCTTTTTTTTGCAAGTAGTATTTCTCGTGCTGAACAGTGCGTTGATTCCTAAAGAATAATATTGACGCACTGAAAAGTGTGAACGTTTCTACAAAATCTGTGAGCCAGTTTAGATTTTAACACGCTTTCGATATTAGCAGATAAAGTCAATTTTGTTCTCCAATTTAGAATCTATTTTTGTTCTTGTGGAAACGTTTATTTTATATCTTTGGCCTTTAAAGTTACACTGTGTTAAAATAAAATCGTTACAGAAAATATAATTTTTGATATACTTAAATCTTGTTCTTGTACTAAAACATCTCCCATATTTGCTCAGTAACTACAATCACAGCCTCCGTTGTACGTAATTACTGGGACAGTTCGCAAGTGAAATAATAAGAGCTACCATCGAATACCTCGTTAGTCTCGTTAGAAGTAGGTCAAGGCATGCGGCGTAAGATGTAAAGTGGGAGCGGAGACTGTCCCAAAGATAGGAATAATAGATAAGGTTACCTGCTTTTGGTGTTTTTCACGAAAGAGAATAAAATATAAAACAACAAGTTTCACATTTAAATACGGATCTGCTCCTGGAACGTTTATGAAGCAAATCTTTACACTCCTTAAAAATAACTAGCTAAATGTGTTGCAGTTTATGTTAAGAAGGAAAGAACTAATTAGACTATTTCTTGCTAAAATATGTTTAAGCCATGGAAGTGTTTTATGATAATTTTAAATAAATTGCCGGGACGGCTTGAAATTTCGTCATAAATCAATGCTGAATTCTAAAACTAAAAAATAAACGAAAATGGGGTGCAACGAAGGAAGTTACGTTACGGGTAAAATTTATTATTCCAACTCACACTAGTACTTTTCCACTATTTAATCGTAAATTCGTACATAACCTGACCGGTTTTACCTAAAGCATTATCAAAGGCACGGCTGCCTTACGCGAAACCGGTCAGGTTATGTAAAAAAATACGATTAAATCAGGTTACGTAAAAAAATACTATTGAATAGTGGAAAAGTGTGAGTTTTAATAATCAATTATAACAAGTTCCATCACGCGCTGAAAATCCAGAGTATAAATGATTACGGGTAAAACCACGTTATAAATATGTATAATAGGGAGGGTTTCTTTAGGTCTGTCAATAGTTCCAGAAACTTCCTTTCGACTGACCACGTGTCTAAGGATTTACGTTCGAGGGTATTACCAATTCCTTGGCCACATATAGACTACCACTACTACATTTTTTACTATGTGGTAAAAAAGAAACATAAAGTTATGAAGAAGTACTGTGTGAATTTGGTTGGTTCGAGTGTAATATTTATCGCAGTTGGCTCCGGGATTAGGTGAAGTCTGTGGGAATCCCTCTGGAAATAAAGGATTCCGTAGGTTTATATTTTTTGACATCTCTGACATAGGTTAGTTGAGCTATCTACATCATATTTTATACTCAACCAAATCTAGATTTCTGACTAGCAAAGCAACTGACGGGAATGTGATGTCACTTGAGACTGGCGTCTACTTTTATTTGGATCTATTTTTTTATTGGATGTTGGCGGAATCGTTAGTAAACGAAGGGCCATTATTATAAGAAAAGAAGAACCAAATCTATTTCAAATAACTAATTTAAATACTCAAACTTTCTAAAACACATTGCAATGAAAAGGCTTCACATTTTAAAACAATATAAATTATTTGTTTAACAAAGTTATGTAGTCCCATAAGTTTCCTTGCAAGAAGCTTTCAAAGTTTTAAAATAATTAATAACTTATTAATTACGGGTTCTTGAATTCACAACTTTTGAAAGTAATTCTGAAAAGTTAATAGAATACTAGAGGACACCTGTAACTCTGCTTGCGTGAAATTTGGGTTTTCTGCAAAAGAATTTTCGGCATATTATCGATATAAACACCGGACAAGTGCGAGTCGGACTCGCCCACCGAGGGTTCGGTACATCCATCCCTCCAATCGTCTGTCCACCCGTCTTTTCCTCTGTTTGTCTGTCCCTCGACATTTTATCTCGTGAATGCGTCGATTCCCTTGAAAGTATTGAAATAGACGTTTTTGATTAGGGAAATTGCAAGTTTGAATGATAGCATTGATTTTATACTTCGTTTCTTAATTATGGCACTTTTTTTACAACATAAAACATTGCCTATGAGAGTCAATTACATCATCAAAGCAAAAGTTATACCTACGAATCAAATGGGAGGTACAAGTGCTGTAATTTTGAACCGCAATATTAAACACGATAATATAAACGTCATTACTTACGCCGTGGACTGTGGTGTCTTATCTTACTATTATTATAAAATTAAAACTATCTTATATTCACTGTTAATGTACTGTCGTAAACTTATCTCTGGAACTCTAGAGGAACTAGTCAGACAATTAATCTTAGCTCAATTTTCCCGCGTTTTCCTCCTCCGCAATGTTTAATTGTACAAGTTTTAATTATATTCAAACGGAATGCTCTGTACCGACAGCAAGGTAGGGACGGTTATTCGCTAGATATTTACGTCGACAATGTCCTTATTAGCAACAATATAGACTTATTTACATAATAGACAATTCATCGCCGATTTTACAATTACTTTTGTGGTTTTTAGATGAGTCTTCGCCGTCCGTCTGTCTGTCTGTCTGTCCATCCGTCACGAGGCCGTATTTCGGTAACCGAGATAGCTAGAGAGCTATAATTTTCACAGATGATATATTTCTGTTGCCACTATATCAAAAATTACAAAAAGCAGAAAAATATGTGGGATTAAGGGAGCGCCCATACAACAGAAGTGATTTCATGCCGTTTTATGGTATGGAACCCTCCGTTCGTGAGTCCGACTCGCACTTGGCTGGGTTTTTTCTAATCCTAAGCAGAAATATAAACTACGAGTGACTTGTGTCGTAGTACTGTGTAAAATTGGTTACGACTGACAATATACCTTGACTATATCAGTTTATAATCTGGACTAAGAACCCAGTCCCGCCAGACATTTATTATGTCACTAGCTGAGCCCGCAACTTCGTTTACGTCACATAAGGTGTATGAAAGGAAAGGTATTTCTTCATCAGAGTCATCAAGCAGCGTCTGAAACTGCCCTGTTTGCTTAATCATAAAAGAGCTTAATGATTAAGTCTATTTTAAAACAATTCAGTCCACGCCTTCGGCGCGGACTGAATTGTTTAAAAATAGTCTTAATCATTAAGCTCTTTTATGATTAAGCCAACACGCCAGTTTAGGTTCACTTACATTCAAAGAAACCCCTACCATTAAAATTTTTAAAATATCTGATTCTTAAAAGTGTTATAACTCTTTTATTTCTAAACCGATTTACATAAAACAAACGCTAAATGTTAACTGGAGCAAACCTCAACACAATAAAAAAAACCGCATTGCAATCGGTTGAGCGGTTACTGAGATTAGCGTGCACAACCGTACAGACAAACAGATATACAGACATACAGACATACAGACAAACAGACAAACAGACAAAAATTCTAAAAATCATTGTTTTGGGTTCTATTGCGTTCATAAAGCCCCCCTATAATATTTTTTCTTATTTATCTTCCATGTACAGACAGCGACCTGTTACGATTTTATTATATGTATTGATTGATGATGATATTGATATTGATTTTCTAAATAATGAACCTTATATGCCAGCATTTTTGTTAAGTTGAAGTAAAACAGGTGCCTGATGAAGATGCTGTTTTTTATATCAATCGTTCCAGGGGTCCTTCCAAATATATTTATTAAAAGCCAGACAAATAGCGCAGGGCAAACAAGCCTCCCCATACATGAAAGTCTTCAACCGTATGTCTGGGAAAATTTTATTGAAATCTGCACACGAGAATCAGTGCAGTTTCTGAGCAACTGGTTCGTAAATAATAAATAGTAAAACAGATATAACATTCTATGAACGGGCTTGTTTATCGTGTCAAAATTTGAGGTAAATCAAAATTTAAAAGGCCAGTGGCGAGGTTAATCCTGCTTATCCTTTGTTACACGCCATGAGACTCATTAATTCACTACCTGGTGAAATAGAAATTTGCAGTCAGAGCTTACCGAGGTTTACACTACCGAGCACTACCGAGCATTCAGTATTACGAGTATATATTATGAAAAACATTTTATTTTAACGTGAGTGAAAGTCCATCATGGATTCTATGCTGGACTCCTACCGACTAAAACAACCTCATATGCGTCGCATCCGTGGTGGCGGCTTTGTTTTGGCTCAGAGGATCTGGATTCTTGTGCTGTAGCAGTCACTGAGGGGATCTTGGAGGGTATGGAATGCTACATTCCCAACTGCTGGATTCCTGGCTCTGCAGAGAAGCTCTAATGCAGAAAGAATCTGCCTACAGAGCTTGGACCACAACTCGTGCAAATTCAGATCCAAACATCTCCAAGGTGAAACGCAAATTAAATGCCGCCTCGAGGTCCAGTAAAAGAGCAATTGTCAGGGCCAAGTTCGATATAACAAGTTCGATATAAGATAACTGTTTGTAACGTAATTTAATTGTTTTCCGGCACTACAAAATTAGGTTTTGGATGTAAAAAAAAAATTAAACCATTTTTATAGTTCCAAGTTCCTGTCCAAGTATAAAAAATAATTTTCGTAACATAACCAAGATTCTGATAAACTTCACAAGTGCCATTTACGACTATTTAACGACTTTTAGATTCATATCCCGTTAAATTAAACCACCTTTGCTTATCTCATAACATCTTTATGACATGGTTTAAAAATCTTTTCTTTTTGATTACATTTTTTATTACTAAGCGTTTATTGCACAAGTACTTTCAATATTACTTTTCATTACGAAGGGAGACGCAGGGGTGACAAAATGATGACTTGCTATTTTGACTGGCAGTTTGGTAATAATTAATTCCTATGGCAACTCGTGAAAATACTCATATTTATGGTTCTGTCAGCGTTAAATTAAGGTATTCCCCAAAAATGAATCAATTTAAACTTAAACTAGTTTATAAACATACTAAATCTCTGAAAAACATACCTACATATTTTTAATTTTATGTACCTACCTATAAAAAGAATTGTTCGAGTGTTAGTTGAATCTCACGTCCTTATAGTATCGTAGTCAGGTACTCAAACCATAAGAACAAGAAGAGGCCATCGAAAGTAAGTTATATGAACTGAAGGCCAAATTAATCTATATTGTATTCTGATAAAACTATTTCTGAGCTATACAAAACCAGATTTTGCCCATGTAATTTCTCTACATTCGTTAGACGAAGTAGGGTCAGCGATAGCAATAAATATAATCATAGAAAAGCTGAAGGTTGCAAATCTCCTTGTCAATAACAGGTCACGTGACCTCAGCGATGCCCTTTGTACGAGATTGTAGGACTCTTCTAGTAGATTCAAAAGCAATATCTATAATACCCATATAATTGAATTAAGCGGCCTCATTCGTTGGATATACTCAAAGACTGTGTGCGTTAAGTTATTAATCCTATTGAAGTTAATGCTCACGTGAGTCATGTGAAAGGAAAAAATTGCGTAGTGACTATTGATATGATGAGGATTGACACCCCACATTGATCACACGGAAAGTCAACCTTGATTATTTTATTTTTGTTCACATTTCCGGTTGACCTAAATAGGTTGCGATCATACAAACGTAAGATTTCAAGTCTGACCAAGACCTTTCTAATAAAAAAAAAACTGAATGTCAAAATTCATTCAGTATATAGTTTATGCGGCCGTCACGGACAAACTGACGGCTAAAAAAATGTTTATATCATCGTCAACATAACATACTCCACGATTTTTTTATAATATCCAATGTACAGGAATACTTAATATTTTCAAACATTTTCAAACAAATCCGTATAAATATTTATTCCGAAATTAACAATTTCGCCTTTATAACAACAAATAAGGAAGAGCATCTACCTTATTTATCCGTCCATAGATGAGTGACTGGCGAGGAGACACGGTGCCCTACCTACCGGTTGTCACAGATATTTACTGGGCATGGTAGCTTCGGTAAGTATCTGTGGCGAAGACACCGGGAAACCACGAACGTGTCCCAGCACTGCGAGGACCACAGCGATGATACAGCGCTCCACAGTCGGGTGGAGTGCACGGCGTGGGCGTAACAGCGCCAGGCCCTCGTGGCAGGTCTGGACGTGGACACTCTCACGCTCGAGACCATGGTGCGAGCCATGGTCTCCAGCGGAAGTAAGTGGGACTGCGCCGCCGTTTTCTGCGAGCAGGTTATGCTCGTGAAGTCACACGCCCTCCCTAAGAAGTGGGATGATACTCACATCTTAGGGAAATCCCCTAAAGACACGTGATAGCACCCGAACCACCACCTAGGCAAGGCCGCAGTGGTAGCCGTAGGTCTATTGGGAGTCCTGGGACATCCTTCCGAGGGCTTACCCGGGGCTCCCAACTGTAGGCTGTTGGGCGTTACGTGAGGGTTTTTAGTCGGTAGGAATCCGGCATAGCATCCAAGAAGGATTTTCCCTCACATTAAGTAAAAAAAAGGTTGATGCTTTTTAATTAATGTTATTGAAAAATAGTCGTTAGTGGGATGGTCGTAAAGAGTAATGAAAGTTGGACCGTTAAATTCAGCTGGAACTCCCCGTATGAAGTTAATTGGATTTTTCCGTTTGCCACGACTCGTACGTGTGCTGTGTGAATAATAAGCGCCTTAATAGTATTTTGAAAGCTTCGCTGAAGATGCTCACTAGTATGTCCTTAGCGTATTTTTAAAAATTTTGTAGACAATCCTAATTGTAATACTATGCTAGGTCACAAAAGTGTGAGCGACATTTTCTTTCAAAAGATTTCGTTTTTCATGGAAAAATGTGTTTCATCTTAGTTTAGTACATTATAACTATTACATTTTTATGGCCCTCTAACACATTTAAAGATGTTTTTTATGGTAGGTATTTGTTGTTGTAAGGAGAAGATTCTAACTTGAAAATACTTCCGAAGCCCTGATTTCATAGGATTTTGGGGCGGTATAAAGTTCATCGGGAAGGGACAGATGTTAAACTGTTTTCGAATCACAGAAATATTTGTTTCGACCCGGACTTTGAACCCCAGAGCTCAGCAAGAACAGTCACCTGCGGTAGTGCATTACTATGTAGTACCTACTATCTTTGGTATTACTGCGCTACCGAGGCAGTGTAATTTGTAGTGTAATCGTATAACATTCAAGTAAACAACGGCATGTGAAGAGTACACGGGTATAAAATTAATTATTCCCGTTTCAAAGGTGAACTAACAAGGGATACGAATGTCAGTCCTAATCAACACTGACGACATGACACTACAGCTTAAGGCTTGTATATTCAAAAGAGACTCATCTTGGGGTGAACTTTATACTAGGAAATATTCTTTGATTTGATCTGATTAGACTATATTATTGTAATTTATTAGATACTCTTACTTTTTAACTGTTGAAAACACGATTAGGAATATTTTGTTTGATCAAAATCGCTCTCGAAAAATGAGAAATATTGCAAAAATCTTAACAAGAAATGTACTTTTTTATTTAAATAAATTAGTTTAATCCTCATAAAAACCTGTCATAAAATAGATAAAGGTCTTTTGAACTATATTTTACGGCTAGATTTTTTCTTAAAACCCCTCAATTTTTTTAACAGTAATATAATGAATTAGAATCGAAAGGAATCCGGCAAAAGCGTACGCTGCAATCCTTCGAATTGCCTTAGGATTTGTCAAGGTCGAATACGGATGCCTTAAGTTCAAAACAGATACCTGTGTCGTGGCACAATTTGCTCATTTACTGATGCCAACTGAATAGTAATGTCTCATGAAATGTCCGTAATTAAAGATTACATACACATGATGAACTTACTGAGCTGTGCGCTTACTGGAACAATGTATTATTATGAACCTATTTGATTTTCTTGTCTACCTACGTAGTTATAAGGTTCTTATAAAGGACTTCGTACTATTTCCAGGCAAATAAAGTATTTGAAATACTTATTAAACATTGAAAAAAAAAGTATGTAAATGAAATGTCAAAGAAATCACATAAGGAGAAACAGAGTATTCTAGAGTGTTATATTGATTTTAAAAGGTATTGAGTACATTCGCGTCAGTTTCAATTACAGTTTGAATAAAATATTTGTATGTTCTGAAAATATTTGCTTTCAAACTTGTTTTTTTTTCTATATATGAAAATAATGTCTATGAATTTCAGCAGTGGTCTGCCAGAAGCTGATTTGATAGATTAATTGATATATGTTTAGGTGCCTTAATTTTTTTTAATGTATTTTATTTTCTTTCATTTTATTACGTTTACGGTTGTCTGGAAGAAATTGCATTTTAGCGATAAGACCGCCCTTTGTACAATATTGTATGTTTAATTTTGTAAATAGTTTTTAACGAGGTGTACAAATAAAGTTTTATTCTATTCTATTCTATTCTTTAGGACTTCTAAGTTACTGTCATTTTAGTTCATGTTATAGTACAGTTTGCCTTTTGGCACTACAGTGTACCGTTGCGATGGTAGAAACCCATCATGTACATTTTCTTCAGACGTTGCTTATTTAAAACGTGAACAACAATGAGCAAAGTCATAAAACTTCAAATCAAAGCCAGTTGTTCATTGTTGAGAAATTTCGTGGCAAACGTACTATAAATTTTCCGCTCAGGACAAAGTTAGAGAATAATTTTCCGCGTCTCTGTTTATTATAAGCTGGGAAAGTTAGTTCAGAATCGGTGCCTGTAATGAGCTTAAGGCCTCAAACTGTATGTCAGCGGCGAGCGGGGGACTGCGATTGCGGCGAGAGCGCGGCGCCTGAGTACATACAAGCACAGATTAGAGATAGTACAGGTAGAAACCTACATAATAAACTCGCTGAGGCTACGCGCACATAGACACCGCTCACTGAGTTCGCAAACACGATGTAAAACATTTTCATAGAAGTTTTCGATACTGATTTGTGCGCGAGTGTGCGTAGCAGAGGGTAGGTGTGAAAAAAAGTACATACATGAGATTTCCACCTGTACTATCTCTAATTTGTGGTACAAGAGAGAAAGCGGCACTGCGCTCGCATACAATCATACCGCGCTCGGTGCAATTCTTTTCGTTTATTCAAAGTTGCCCACTGTCTTGTACTCTGGCGCCGCGCTCTCTCCGCAATCGCCCTCTCCTCGCTCGCCGCTGACATCCAGTTTGAGACCTTACGAATGTGAACTGCGCTTTGTAGATTGCGACTATGTATAATACTAGTACAATTATGTGGTTCGTTTGTTGAGAAGCTTTTACTACCAACTCTTCTACCATTTCTACATTTAAATGGACCTAATTTACTCAGTTTAAATAGAACACGAAGCAAAAGCTTTTATTTATTCTTTAGAAATTCTTAAAGTAAACAAGTTGGTACTTACGTATCTTATACAGATTTATCTTCTGTAGTTCAGTCGTCCAGAATAACGTAACTCAATAATTTGAGTGCATTGACTTAATCTCACATGCATATTTTTATGCTGCGGCACTTTCACCATCACCTCGCCGCGAGTTATCGAACTGTTCCTCAAACTCCAAAAGCATGATCGCCAGACAGTCTGCGAGACCATCCAGCAGTCATGCCTTTAGAGTCTTGGTGATGTAGACGTGGTGACGTTGTAATTGTTGTAATTCTTTTCAGCCACATGATGTAGCCGGCCCTGGGGTAACCTCTACTAGGACAAGGTTAGTCCAAACCTTCGCGACTACACATCTGAGTTCACGAAATCCGGAGATATGTCTCGGTTCTCCATCTTCTCGCATGCCTTGTTGTCAGCTCCAGGCAACGAATTTAACTGTATTAGTTTATCAACTGGAACTACACGCATACTATTTGATACAATATTCTAAGAAGTATCAAGTAGAAAGAAATGAAAAAGGTAGATACTTGCCGATACGAAGAATGAAGCGCTTTGAAACACAAATCAAACGAGACTTAAGCAAATCAAATCATACAGGTGCCTAGCTTTGACATGGCGGTATACTTTGAAATACTGTACGAGGCAATTTGGCTTAACGCCTTTGGGAGCCAAATAAAGGTGTAAATAGAGCACGTCATACGAGTTTCGTCCTCTCTATTTCAAACTTTGGTATAGGTAATACGTTTCTACTCTGTTAATTATGATATTAACAAAGTTCATCACCTTTATCCTAAATAAGGGTTCAGGCAAAATAGTAAACAGCCCCATGAAGCTACCATGAAGCCCCATAAGCTCTTTCCACTTGCTTTTATTAATTATCGTGTGGAAATTCTCTCGGATGTCTTGCTGAAAACAATCCCTCTACCGTGGGTGCCCTAGGTAACTACTCGAAAACATCTTTCTGTAATGGGAAGCCAAAGGCAAAAGTTTTGTAACTATGACATTTCAAATCCAGACAAGCGCCAAATAATTTACCCCGGCTAGACTAAACACATACAACACGCTATAAAATAAACTGGGTCAATTGTCGACAGACCGAAACGATATACCTATTATTCTTACGTACTATTCGCTCTGTATAAATGGCTCTGTATTATTGACACAGGTGCAAACGCTAAAATTAATAAAATATGTAAATAAATATATATTGTTGGACATTCTCACAGCCTCTTTAGATATTAGGAAAATTCCTGAATCATAGCTTATAATATATGTTTAGACTTCTACGTTTACTTGAAGAATGCGTAAATGTACTCATATGAAAATATTTGTAAAGAATGGTGTTTTGAAAAAATAACAGACTAAGTTTACGCGAACACACACCATGTAAGGTTTCTTAGTTGTAAGTTTATGAGCACATGATAGGTGCCCAACAACTTTTCACTTCAGAAAATATAATTTTCTCAGTTGGTCGACTAGACTTGTAAAACTGAAACAAAATATTCCCTTTTCACGGACATTTTACACAACTATGGAAATTTGTCCTAGTGGGCATCGAACCCACAACGTCGTGATCTTTATTCTCACTTTAGGACCTCTAGAACAACAAGGCAGTCAATTTTAATAATTAAATGTAGCGGAAAATAAACACATAATAAAAGAAAATATAACCATTTAAAAAATGAGATTTTTTACCTTCGCTTGATCAATGCAAGCTCGACAAAGCCTGTGTGATAACTATGTTAATTACTTATACAGTCATATCAAGTCATTCGTATTCACCCCATGGTTTGATGAATTCAGATTTTTCGGGGACCCCAAACACACATGAAACTCGATTAGACAAGGCACGTTCATATAGGTATTTAAATAGAGTAAGGGCTCGAACTACGAGTAATTATGTTAATATTTGTGTTCCACTGACGATATAAATGTGGCTACGTAACCTGGTTAGGGAATCGCTTCAAAGACTCTTGGAAGCACCCTAACCAAACTAACAGCCTCTGACTAGAATACTAATCATCTATATTCCCTACTTATGCATTCAATAAGGCTTTCTTTCTTGTAACTTAATTTTAGTAAATATATTAACGAGAATTTTATCCCTTTTCATATCGTATCTATAGTAGGAATATATAGATACCTAGTCTCTAAACAAGATTAAGAACTTAGGTCCGTACTAATGAAATTCTTCCCATCAAAATATTATAGATATTTCATTACGTAACGGGAATACTTGTGATGGGCATTTTTGAGATGATTCATTTATTAATGGACAGTTTACGAATGCTAAAATCTTATACCGAGGTCACGAACGTTTACTTTAGATATGTTTGTAAAAAAAAGCGGTACTATTGTAATTACCGAAACATAGTCATGGAATATTACTGAGAGGGAGCTTCACTTTCAATAAGTACAGCTACCTACTGAGAGACGGACAAGGCTTTTTCGTGTTTGAAAAGAGAAACGAAATTTCGAAATTCTCAAAAAAGCCCACAAAAGTAACTCAATACGTACATATTAAAGCCTGATTGCTTTGTTGTATGTGGTTATAATACGCAACAATATATGATAAGAACTAAATGAATGTATCACCTATGTATCACTAATAAAGCTTTTAATTCTGATTCATAAACTCTGAGAAATTCTAACAATATTTTATACTCTTTTTGAGAAAATTGTCAATTAGCCAATTTTGGGTGAATTCGTCCCTGTTCACTTTACGCATGAATTGAAATATGAAACTGCTGAAACGCTAATTACGTAACTTTTTGCTACAAGCGCCTAATTTGGGTGAAAATAATCTATGTGATATTTACACATTACAAAGTGACGTTGCAAAATTTTGTAATTAAAAGTACTTGACCGTAATTCGAAGCTTATATAATGAGATAGGCATATCCGTTACCCGTAGGCTTATCTTAGTCATGTTTGATGACGTATTTCCGTCGACTCACCAGCAGATGGCGCCACCTGTGAACTTATAAAAGAACATGGCGTCCACTTTGTCCTCATTGGCGTTTTGATTCCCGTAGCAAAAGGTTATAGCAGGAACACCTGCTAGTGCATTTATTTTTTCTAGTTACTAGTTATATACCTATAGTTATGTAAAGTTATAAAAAGTGACTTGGGATGAAGTTAGTGAATTTACAGAAATAATTATTTAACGGCTTTGCCGTTCGTTTGAATATACAGTGAATCTAAAACATGTGACTTGTGATTGAAGTAAGTGAACCTACAGACATATTTAACGGTTTAACCGTTCGTTTAGGTCTCAGGTATGTTTTTACTTCATATTTTTACGATCACATATGAGTGTGATACGTCATAACGTGAAATAACCTATTATTTTAAAATAGCACGTAGACCTTTCGAGGTTGCAGTTTCTTTTATTTAATATCTTTAGTTACAGCTAATATCAAACTGATTTTATAGATTGTATTCATAGGTACTAATACATTTTTTTTTAGATATTATTTGCTTCGTGTATGTACAGCGTAAGTACCGCCGAATATAGAAAATATCTTCAAAATATTTTTATACCTACCCACATAAAGGCACATTAATTACTAGATGTTCCTATACATGTAAAAATATGGCCTATTATGGGTAAAATCGTAATCATCCCAAGTTTCTGAATACGTACGAGTGTGTCAAAGTAATAACTAAATGTTCACCATGAAAGTAGTACTTAAATTTTAGGTACCTAACATAATACTATTTCTTTTAGTTTGGTTTCTTGATAGAAATGAATCCTCCATCCTTAGAAAGTGAGCTAATTCCAAGTGGAGTATTTCAGAAGCGCGCTCTGAGCTCCAGGTACTGTATTAGGTACGTCAAATAGCTACAGTTCCAGCTCATTTAGCTCGAACTTCAAATAAGGGCGATCGCGACGCCACGTGCATTGTCGTAAGTGGAGTAAAAGAAGCCGACTTCCACTAAACCAGATAAGGATGATGGAAATAGGTAAGTTATTTCTTATTACCTAACACTGGTCCTGACCAAGTGTAAATTTCTTCACAGATCAGAGGTTAAATTACGAGGATGATAGAAACAATCATCCTTGCTTCGTATTTTATATAGGGACAGCATTAAAAGAGATTTCGGTTACCCAAGATCCTAAGACACAGTATAACCTAAGAGGTTGATAGACACGTTTTGGCGACAAATTGCCTTGATAAGATAATAATTTGATCCCCACTATTGTAAAATCATAGTCCTGGGTTCGTCAACCTAAACAAAAACGAGGAGATCCGACAATTCGAATCCCTGCTACATTTTGAAAAAGCTGACAAGGTTCTTTCTGCCAAAAGGCTTTTGCTGCCAAAACCTTTTGTATTTTTAAACAAAGAGAATCTTTTGAAAAACTTAAGTTTCTTCGAAAATATTTATGACAAACTTGAAGACCTACTTTAATAATAGGATTTCCATAAATCTTTTATCAATTTATTACAAATGGCTTGCGGCCATAGATCTGATTTCATATATTATTCTCAGAATTGTCAAAGACCCAATTCTTAAAAATGAACCTTGATAAAATATCGTCTTCAAACACATACATTTTCGAGGCTGAAGTCTTTTCAACGGCACTCGGGAAGGCATGCATTTTGGTCTTCGATCTCCAAAAAGATGACCCCGAAAAAAGTTCATCCAAATCATTACGCCAGCCTTCGAGAGGATCAGGCGTCAAGATCAGATCTCCATCGAATAGAGTCCAGATTCCATTGTACCAAGAGCCTTTTTAGGCCTGTATTACAGTTACCACTCTCGAGGGGTGTGTACAATATCCATAATAATTGGGCATACGACAGTAAATGTCCCTTCAATTAAGAAATTTCTGAGCTTTAGGCTCTCAAAGAGACTGAGAAGTCTTACATCCCCTGCCCATACCAGCAAAGGAAACACTAGCCAGTAACCACCCTCGAGGGGTATGTACAATATTGTGTATCTATAATAATTGTAATATACGATAGTAACCAGGCGTACGATAACATACTAAGTAACCATGCAAGGATGTCCCTTCAATTACGAAATTTCCGAGCTCGAGGCTCTCAAAGAGACGAGGAGAGGTCTAACATCCTCTGCCCACACCAGCAAAGGAAACACTAAATGATATGACCCTGTCATTCTATGTCGGTCAGTTAACTCTGTACAAAATACGTTGGTAAGGAACGAGAGTACCAAAAAGTTTTAAATTTATAAAAGGGTACCGCATTCCCTATATCCAGAAACTCCAATCCGTCCTGCACGGTATTCGAGAGGACGCAGGTTTGAGTCCTGCTCAAAACTGATAACCTTCCCACATTTAAATTTACACCGAACTCTGTTCAAGTCCCGTCCTGACAAAGTTGTAAATTTTCACTTTATGTTAAAATTCTATGGAAAACTTGACTAAGGTGGAATACTAATTGCTTTAAATACTTAAGAAACCTTATAGGTTTCCTTTTTAACTGAAATGACCACATTGTGCAATGGTTCAAAAGATGAATGCTCATGGCACTCTAAAACTAGATCCTTTGTCACCAAGTTTGGTGTCTCCACTTTTCCTAACTTCAAATAGCGATGGGTCATCCGCCCAGAATTCAGTTTTAGGACATTGTACGCCTTTGTGAAGCCAAAATAATTCTATCGTTCAGCATGTTCCGCTTACCAGATTTCCTCCAACCACGAGATTGGATGTGCAAAATACATCTCAGTCAAGCTTATTTTCATGATGAAGCTGACGTAGTGTACATTATTCTTTCTCAGAGCACATTCTTGTCTTCCGCTCGGGTAAGCCGCAACCAAAACATTTTCGTTTCTCACCATCTGGGTGCCTCGATTTCTATAGAATAAGAGTATTCAAATACTCGTCTACCTACACAAAATCTCATTTTGCGCATCAAAATCCTGTTACTCTTCACAAACACGTACAAATAGCCTTGAAAACTCTTCAAACCCAGGGATGGTTAGACAATTGGGAGAAAACAATAATAGGTTCCCAAAGAAACCTCTCATATCGTTATGCGATAGACATAGAACTACCTGAAAGTCCAATACCAAAAGAAAAGATACTAGACATAAAAGGAAGATTTATTTAATTCCAAATCAAAGAAACTTAGTTCTTTTAAAGAAAATTCAAACTTGGTGGGTCTTTTGAATTTTTACCACTTTCGCAGTGCCTAGAGGTAGCTTTACCTCAGCGTCACATTCGGTCAATCCCCTAACCGACAACCCACTGAAGAAAATAGTAGTGCACGGAGTGGTACAAGTGGAACTCCAATAGTGGGTCCGCAATTACCGGTTCTCGACAATTTTACAAGCTTTCCATCCGAGATGCTTTCTTACCACGGACGCGTCAGATTTCGCTTGGAAGCCCAGCTAGAAAACATTTCTCTAACAGGCTCGAGGGCCTAGAATAACAAAGATTGCACTGCATCAATAGAGATGTTGATAATCTTACACATGATTCGAAATCATATACCGGTACTGTGTTACAGTCTGTACTCATTCAAAGCAGTTGTAGTCCAACCCCCAGAGGGACGAGACCAAATCAATTGCCTTGACGAACTTAACTCGTCAGCTTGCGTGTAATGGTCCGACATCAAATTGACTTCACCATACACTGCATTCCGAGCCGATACCATATGTATCAGCTCCTCCGGGTATTTTTTGTGAGCATCCTGCTTCAAACACCACTAAGGCAAGATTGCCTACAAACAATATTCCTATTATGAAATGGAGAACACTACACATGATAGGCCTGTTTGTAATGTGTGGATATTACTTTCACCACCATTTTTAATACCCAAGATGCTGTTACACCTTAATCGGTCAACAGGAGTGTTTGTGGTGCCGCGATGGCACAAGGTAATAATAGAGGGCAGATCTCAAAGCGAGAGCTCTGTAAGGTAAGCTCCATTCGTTCTGCAGAACCTGCAAAAGAACCTAATAAACATTATTTCTTTCCTTCTACTAAACACCTCGACAGGTCTCCCACCACCTCACATAGAGAATCTGTGGAAATGTGGGGGGTGGGGGGGGGGGCGAAGAGGTAAATAACAGATATTAAATCAAAAACTTCTACTATTGAGCTCCTTGAGACCTACCTTTTAAGATACTTTTAATTTTACAGTTTTAACCGACTTGCATTTTATTCATGGTTATTATATGATACGATTCTGTTACATAAATCTGTTGTTGCTGTTCTTGATAATATAGAAACCGTTAGTCAACTTTACATAGTTCGCATGTTTTGGTTAAACATATTATCTTGGTCGATTTCTTTAAAAAATGTAAAGAAAGTTAAGTCACATATTCATTGATATTGGGATTGATGACTTAGTTCAATATTACCAAGTATTGATACAAAGAGAACATTTTTCAGGTTTCTCGTCATAGTGATTTTATGCTTAGGTCGCCGCAACCACGATCTAACTTTGCTCGATTGTATTAACTCACGTCATAGGTACTACTTTTAGGCCCGAATCAAGAGTCCGAAACTGATCATTTTCATTTTAGACAATCTGGTTGGAAAACTATTGTAAACAAAGATAACACCTACGACTAATCAATTGAATCCTTTATTCTAGATAGAAATTAGGATATCAGAGTATCCGATATGAGACTACACAGTCTAATAGTTTATTTATGACTGTTAGAGGTTCTCCAACTATTCTAGCCCCGGCACTACCCGGTCAACAGCAGCTTCTAAGAATTGGTGGTGGTGGTAAGATCAAAATAATCCTTAACACGAGGTAATTGACGAAGGATTTCAAAAAAAAAAATTATCGTCGAGTAATAATGTCAGCTACTACCACCAATCAAATATAATAATAATTCGCAATTATTTAATCCTGTCAATAGAAGGAATACTTACTACTCCTTTAATAAGATTCCTTTTCTCTGTTTAAGATTACATATGAAGTTGTTCAAGATGGTAAAGATTATAAATCTAGATACCATACATACAACATTGTATAATATTATTTTCCTAAAAATAAATTAGAATCACATTGGCGTTTCCGTCACTCACCAGGCGAAAACAAACATTTCTCATTATATAAGCTTCGAATTACGGTCAAGTACTTTTAATAGCGGCGTTTTCCCTGAAAGAAAACGCATATTAAAATACTTACCTAATTCGAAGCTTACTTTTTAAATCTGCCTGGTGAATAAAAGCCAATGAGGACAAAGTGGACGCCATGTTCTTTTATAAGTTCACAGGTGGCGCCATCTGCTGGTGAGTCGACGGAAATACGTCATCAAACATGACTAAGATAAGCCTACGGGTAACGGATATGCCTATCTCATTATATAAGCTTCGAATTAGGTAAGTATTTTAATATGCGTTTTCTTTCAGGGAAAACGCCGCTATTGTAATATGATCACCAAAAGGACAAAAGAATAATTATCATGATAATTATAATTGGTTACCTAAGTACTTAAACTGATTACCCTGCTGCATATATTCTTAAGTCAAAACATCACAGTTTGTTTCTCCTCGCTCGCATACCGAAGGCTCCTTACAAAATTTTCACATACGTTCTTTAAAGGCATTTTTATGAATTCATTATAAATGTAGGTAGCTATATATCGTTTTTAGATGTTCTCCTATACTTGTAGTAAATATGTGTGTATGTCGGTACCAAATGTATATATTCTACTTCCTACTAATACTATAAATGAGAAAGTTAGTGAAGATTTTCGGATGTTTGTTACTCAACCACGCTCTATCGGCTGAACGGATTGGGCTGAAATTTACAGAGATAGCTTATAGTCTGGAATTACATATAGGCTACTTTTCATCCCGGAAAAATGTTTCCACGGGAAGCGGGAACGGGTACCGAATTTCACGCGGGCGAAGCCGCGAGCATCATCTGGTTAGTGATAAATAGAAACAGGGATATCGATTCTAAACTACGTTCTCTAACTTATTTTGTTCGAGTACACATGGAAATTCAATCCCTTATCAAACCTACCATTGTTGTCTACCTTATTGCAATGCACACAAAGATCTATTTTGGTGCCTTACACCTACGTAGTATATTTTCTTTGTTTTCACAGGCGTATGTTATCAAATAAGAAATATGATGATAATGATATTGTAAAAAGCGGCTCGATATCGCGTAGCAAGAACAAGGATATCTTTATAAAATTATGTTTTGCTCCCGTGTTGAGTAGCTGACATTGACAAATGACACGAGGGCTGTTTTTCACTGTCAGATCGAAGTGACATTTTCCCGGCACTGTAAGGTGGAGAATCTAAAAAGTGAAAATAAAAGTACGCAAAAACATAATTCTTTTGCACTAATGAGTTCTTGTAAATTATAGAGGTTAAAAAACAAAAGCGATTTAGAAAAATGTTGTAGAAAATCTACCCAGGTAGCGTCATAGGTTGTAAAGTACTTAATATTACTACCTCTTGATTTGGTTTTAATTTTACATACTTTACGAGTGTGAGCTTTACTGATAGATATTTACGACTAAGGTGTTTTATATTACATAAATTACATGTAGCCTCGCCTTTATTCCCTATGGGGTAAGTAGAGGCATACTATACGCTCACACTTCATAATTAGTGTTGAAAGGGACTGGCGCACGTTGTAACTGCCAACAACCGAGACCAGACGGCTTAACGTACCTACCCATTGAAGCTCAAAAGGTTTTAACAACCTCGTACAGGTCGTGCTGCAGACACCGGACAAACATTATGACAACATTGGGGGGAGTTTGTTATACAAGAAGCTACCACATATACCAAAGTCTAAAGTAAATTCAACTGACTCCGAAATTTTAAACAAGTTGACGCACTTTTTTGCCAGCTTCATTTAATATTCAGGACTCGGAGAACATAATTCGTAGCGGTCCCTAAGAAAAAAGTAGCGGTGTCTCGTTACCGCCATTTCTATTCGTCACACAAATTGAAACAAGTTTTATATTAAATTGACATTAAAGGGAACTTCGTGAAATTTCAGATAAAAATTATGCAAATTTGTAAGAAGCAGCTTTATGTTTTTGCATTTCAATAGAGTCCTACGGTTACTTGAATATCTCTTTGAGTCAGTTGAGAGAAGGCTCTATTTTTTGTATTTGTAACAAGTGACACATATTTATGAGCATACATAAGTAGTTATTAATTTTATGTTAGATATTAGAATTTCATGCCACGCCTTCAGATAAATATTTTCTAAAGGGATAGCACGAAGGAGCGTCAAGCTACGTGTGCGTAGGGTATTGCGCCTCAATCACATATCACATAACGATCAAAATCTAGGTTTTCCACTTCAAAGAGCGAGTTTTGTATTTGGCGATTAGACGATGGTAATGCATAAAACAGTAGTACAGTGTATGCATACTCGTATTTGGCACAGAAATCAGTGCACTGTGAAATCGAAATTTCACTGAAATAAAATACAGAACGTATTTTCGTTTCATAGACGCCATAAATTTTGCGACGTAGAGTAAGTTACGCCTTATTTGGCCGACGAATGTACTCGACTCGATGTGGAGTGATACCACCCCTCTCCAACCCTTCAAGAGAGTACTCGTATTCAGTAAATCGAAAGTCGTTACACAAAAACCGAGATACGTTTTTTTCCTATCGCTTAAAGGGAAACGTCTTCCCTTTTCAGTGAGACACTTTGATGATTATTCGGCTTTTTACGCCGACTTTTGACTTAAAATCGTGTGAATACATTAAGTCATAAGGAAATTCAGAAAAGTCTTTTCTTTTTTTAAATCTCTTAGATTCCATAATTGATTGGAAGAAGGTGCAGAGGCGCTACACTTGCCTTGTCGATTCTGCAAAAATCTTGTATTCTGATTGATATCAATAATGAAATTGCATTTATCTAGTCAAGGAAAAAAATAACAACACAATTACAGACAACTATCTCTACAGACCAAGAAAACATGAATACGATTTTATATCAATCACATCGATAAAGTTGAAAGCACTATGAGTATAAGAAAAAACCGCCCAAGTGCGAGTTGGACTCGCCCATGAAGGGTTTCGTAGCAGCAAGTAACATAATATAAAAGTTCTTATAGTTCGTTTTAACTTTGATTGATGTTTTAACACATTCGCAGTGGTAGTAATTTTTCTAACCGAAAATTGCGGTTTATGACGTATTAAAAAAAACTACCAGCTCTATCTCGTTCAAACTAATTGTCGTTGGTAGTTTTTATGGCAATGTACATCATATATTTTTTTTAGATTTATCATTCTCTTAGTTTAGAAGTTAGAGGGGGAGGGGACACATTTTTCCACTTTGGAAGTGTCTCTTGCGCAGACTATTCATTTTAGAAAAAAATGATGTTAAGAACCTCAATAGCATTTTTGAAGACCTATCTATAAATACCCCACAAGTATGGGTCTGTAAAAAAAAAATTGAGTTTGAGTTCTGAGTATTGGTACCCCCAAAAGTTACTACTTTTTTTCTAGTTATATATAAGAATTTTAATGCGGTTCACAGAATACATCTAGTTACCAAGTTTCAATAGCATAGGCCTTATAGTTTCGGAGAAAAATGGCTGTGACACACGGACGGACAGACAGACAGACATGACGAATTTATAAGGGTTCCGTTTTTGCCATTTGGCTACGAAACCCTAAAAAGCGTAATGTAAAAATCATTATACAAAAAGTGATATTTACAGCTTTTGACTGCTACTTTATGTTTCCTTTGAAAGTCTGCGTTTCAAGTTTCGTTTTCCATTTATCTTGTAAATTGAGTAAAATTGAAAACGAAAACATAAGTGTCGATGATGTCTCTATTTATCATTATTTTTCTGGCTTGAAGAAAATAATGTATTAGTAAGTAGATTTATTTCGCGTGAACTCCCAAGTTCGATGAGTATGAATAATGTAAGCTTTTAGAAGAATTATGTACAACTATTTGCTGCTCACATATTACGTTATTTACTGTCATAAAATTAAAAGTTGGAACTGTTCATTGCTATGATATAATGTAGTTTCGATTTCGTATTTTCCTTCTTCCAATATTTCTTTTTCGTGATTGAAAAAAAAAGAATCATCGGGAGCTCCGGTTATTGCCATCAGAAGGCGCACCTGGGACTCCCGTCCATAGGCAGCTGGAGTAGCTTTGGTTTAAGCTGGTAGCAGTCCAGCAAGACATCTTTGAAGATTTTCACATGTCAAAAAACAAGAAGAAGAACAAACTATACTTTTTATTTAACGTGAGGGAAAATACTTCATGGATGCTATGCCGGACTCCTACCGACTAAAAAACCTCACGTAACGCCCAACAGCCTACGATTGGGAGCCCCGGGTAAGCCCTCGGAGGGATGTTCCTACAAACAATTCACTACGGTACTTTCTAAAGTCTAATAAACCCTTACATCCTTAATACGTAGTATTGAGGATCTAAGGGTTTGGAGTACAGGTCTATAGTATAAATGTTACAGTAATGATAGATATTTTGAAAAATTAATTCTTTATGTTTGAACAAAAGGAATATTCATGGTCATGTCAACCTAAATCTAAAATATGATGATCTTGTCTTAAACTTACCTACTCTTTTACTCACATTTGCGTGACAAAAAAACGTATTACCTACGCACTGTGGAGAACGTGGACTGTATCTTATACTATCTTCGATGCTGGAACCTGGGCGAGGCTTGGTGACCACAATAAAAACGATGATTTCACTTTACTAATTTATTGCGAACACAAGAAGTTTTTCAACACGTCAGCCATTGCAGGCGTACCAAATTCGAGAGAGTGAGAGAGATGTATGACAGAGACAGAGTGAATGAATAGAATGAACCTTTTGTTGGTGTTGCCAACATGGTGCCCACTTATGAGGCTAACAACCATTTAAACTTTTGTTAACAACATAATTGTACTGTTTCCTATTTTCTAACACCCTACCTTACACATATTATACATACTTTTGTACACTAAAGTTAACACTAATTTAAGCTAACCTCATTTGTAATGATAGAAAACTTACATTATTAATATGAAAATGTTTAACCAAACAAGAAGCAAAACAAACCTAAAGTTTAGTTAATACAAGGATAAGTTGAATTGAAGCTTCTTAAAAACAATTAGGTGCATACATCTTAATTAGAGTAGGTACATAAAAGATTTTATGCAAGTTTTTCAGCCTCACAATAGTAAACAGATACATTAATTTACACTCAGTTAAACAACCTTAACGACTAAATTAACTTACTCGGTACTATTATCATTAAAAGGCAGAATACAGATACTTGATAAGGATCGAGTATAGGTTTTTCCATTCGGGATTTGTAAATTTAACGCTCTAACTTTGCCATCTTTTCCAGGAAAAACCTTTACAACTCTTGCCATTGGCCAAAATAAAGGTGGCGCATTTGGATCCTTTAAAATTACTAACATGCCCTCAGTTACATTGGGTAAATCATCTCGCCACTTAGGCCTATTTTGCAAAGTATTTAAATAATATTTGTGCCATACATTCCAAAATTGTTGAGTCAATTTGTTACACAATTGCCAATACTTAAGGCTATTTATAGGTTCATCAACAACATTGTTTTCAGGATAGGCAACCATAGAGGTTCCTATCAAAAAATGACCAGGAGTGAGGTAACTAAAATCGGCACTATCGGCAGACATAGGTAACAAAGGCCTAGAGTTCAATACAGCCTCAATTTGAGCCAGGACAGTGTTTAATTGTTCATAGATTAATAACGATTTTAATACAATCCGTTTCAAATGAAATTTCATGCTTTTCACAGCTGCCTCTGCAAGCCCAGCAAACACTGGTGAATAACTTGGAGTAAAATGAAATTTTATACTTTGTTGCGAAGCATACTCTTGTACCAGTGTTTGATGACTGGCAGAAGCGTGCAGCTTATACAATTCAGCCAACTGGTTGCTTGCCCCTCTAAAGCACCCGCCGTTGTCGCAAAAGACTTCACTGGGTAACCCACGACGAGAGATAAATCGTTTAAAACAGGCTAAAAACGAGTCAGTTGACAAATCTGAAGAAAGTTCGAGGTGAACGGCTTTAGTAACAAAACAAACTAAAATACAAACGTAACCTTTAGAAATTATGGCGCGCCTTAATCGAGAATTTTTTATATCTACGGGGCCAGCAAAGTCTATTCCGACCCTTTCAAACGGTCGGGCGGCAGTTATGCGCTGCTGAGGCAAGGAACCCATTAGCTGCTTTGCAGTGCTGGCCTTTAATCTGAAACACGTCATACATGTGTGTGTTATCTTTTTTACTTCTCTTACACCATTTATAATCCAATATTTTTGGGTTAAATGAGCCAGGATCAACTAAGGTGCGGCGTGTAACAGTCTTAAATGCTCATGACTTATGATAAGTTCAGTTATAAATGAACCTTTTGGTAATATAATTGGATGTTTTTGGGCAAATGAAAAATCTGTATTTTGAAGGCGACCCCCAACTCTAACTAGACCCTGACTATCTAAGAAGGGATGTAATGGTTTTAAGGGACCCTTAACATTCTTACTATCTATTAAAGCCTTTATTTCATCCTTAAAACAAATATATTGTTCATTTTTAATTATTAGCATTAATGCTTGTTGTAATTCGGAACTATGAAGAAAATAATCTAATATCTTATTGTTGCTTGGTCTGAGATTGTGTATGAATCTTAATATGTATGCCATTATTCTAATAACCTTGTTAAGATTAGAAAATCTAGTTAAAAATTTGAAACAGTTCTGATCACTTTGAACAATCAAAGAAACCGCTGAATTAGGACCAACCTTCAGCTCAGGTAAGTCAACAGGCAATGCCACATCCACACCAATTCCCTCACAGGAATAAGTAGGAGACTGCAAAAATGAGGGCCCGTGCCACCAGAGAGTGCAAGTGGATAGTTCACAGGGATCTACTCCTCTACTAATTAAATCAGCAGGGTTTCCCTGTGACCTTACATAATGCCAACTCCAAGCTGATGATTTTTCTTTAATTACTTTTACTCTATTGGCAACGTAAGGTAACAATCTTGTTATTTCTATCTTTAGCCAAGCTAACACTACCTTTGAATCGGAATATAATATTACACTGTCAATTTTCACCTTTACTTTTAGAATATTATAGACTCTGTCAATTAATATACAAAGTAAATGAGCAGCATTTAATTCTAATCTCGGTACAGATATTTTTTTACTGACAGGATTGACTCGCGACTTGGAACAGAGTAACGATACCGTTACCTCGCCTGACCCATTGACTACCCGTAGATATACACAACATCCATAGCCAATGGTGCTGGAAGCATCAGCAAACCCCATCAACTGCACTGAGACAGCTGACTCAGGAATTGAAACATTTCTAGTTAATTCAATGACATGCATTTTAGCTAAACTTTCAATAAAATGAAGCCAATCCACTCTGATGCGTTCAGGTTGTAATGGCATCGCAGAAATTATGTATTTTAGTAAACTTGTTCTTAAATGTGTTAAAATAATCTAATTAATATGATATTGTAACTACTTCAACAATTTCGAGAAACCATTTTTTTTCTTAGTTATGCAACATCTGCGAGTGTGTTAAAGACAATTTAACATTGTCTTTTATTTCTGAATTTTATTTGTTTCTCGTTAGTCGTTGTAACTATTGTAAGGGGACCGCTTTCACAGCACGGCGGCAGATAGAATACATTGTGCCTAAAAGATTTATTTCTCTTTAATTCTATAAACTATTGTTTCTATAAAATGTAAAGGTTTATGAAGCAAGCGTAAAGCTGTGACAATAAATTAGAAAGCGGCCATTAACAAATGTGTCAAGACATAAAATAGAGAGTATCATTTTACAACATGTTGGGTCGATTTGAAATTTGAGTTTAAAGCAAAAAAGGGCACGTCGATAAATTACTCTTTTGGTAGAGCTTTTTTGAAAAGAATGTCATTATTTTCGATTTGGACGAAGATTTATGTAAAGTTTTATTGATTTGGGTGGAGTCCTGAGGAAGGCGTAGTTTAGGGTTTCCACACCCATAAATCCTTGGGAGGGAATCGAGGGAGATTTGAAGAGGATTTAAGGGCTGGTAATGGAGAAGATCGAGGAATTACGAGTCTGTTAAGACGAGGAGTGAAACGATCAACTTGAGGCCTCTAACTAAATTTAAGTTGTGTAGTGTTGTAAAATTTATTGTGATTAAATAATCGTCCTTTTTAGTGTTGGTTCTATTTAAATTATTTTTATGTAAGAGAATTAAATTCAGTGCAACATTAAGACGAAGAGGTAATGTAGATACTGGTTTCTATTTTATTTTTTATTTTGTATACTATTTCTTTTGTTTAATTTGTCTGTGTATAAAATATGTTAATTCATTACTAAAGGCTTTCAAATCAATTAATTGTTCTCGTGGCGTAATTTAGTACTGAGTGAATCAATAGAGTAATTTCTGAATTGTAGGTTGTTGCTTATATTACAAGTTGAATATAGCGTCTAAATTTATTGTTAAAGGTTTCAATCATTTATCAAAATTTAAGATAAACAGCAATTGTAGTGTGTAGTTTAGATTGGATTATATTCTTGTTGTAATCATTTAGTTATAATTTTTTTTAATAAATTAGATCACTTATACGCGAATGAGACCCAAAATCTTTAATAAGTGTTTAATGATATTCTTACAAGTTACTTACAATCTTTTAATAAAAAGATCTATTTAATTAATACCAAACTAGGCAATGATCTTTACCATCGTAAAATCAGTATTACATAGGGATATTTTATCATACATATTATATTGTATATAGGCTGTTCTACGGTATTAAGTTTTTTGCTACCAAATTCCTTTTTCTTAATACCACGAACATAGTAATGGAATTTGGATATAATTTATCTCTATGTGGAGATAATTATATAAATCGAAGTCCTGAATAGATTTATTGTTTTCTCTAAAATAAAATGGTCTCCAAATAATCCATTTTTGCGAACGTTTAATTCACCAAATTAAATAAATACTTGACCAACTCAAATATAAAATTCAGTTAAAATTTTAATATTCTTGAATACACGATATATTATTTATTGCCCTAATATCTTGTTTTATTGGTAACCTAATCTCCTTGAACCTGTTGTTGGTGTTTATACTTGATTTATTTGGTGTGCTGACATATTGATAAGTAAGTGAAATCAGTAAGTATGGAGGCGATTTAAATTAGTGACAGCTATATTCTCGATTTACTTGTAGGTTCAATAGTAGAAGTTTAGGGAAGTCTTAGAGAAATAACTCAGATCAATGAATTTAGTATTTTTTTTGTCTTTCTTTGAATTCACTTATGGTTACTGAAGGGCTATATTGGAAATTTATATACTGAATCTTTTCACTAGTCGAGGTAAATATTCTCTGTGACGTATTTCTTTTCTTCCAAATGTTCCTAAGACAAATGACATGGGCCCAAAAGACAGAGACTTATTCGACATACTTCTGGAAATGGAAATGTCACAGAGGAGGTTTTATTTCAACTATTATATTCTGAGAGGAAATATAATAACAAGACAAATGTGAATATTCTGTGTATGTTTCCTTTATTTCTCTTACTATGGATTTGATCATACTCAGATACGTTTCCTTATCAGAGATATAGAAGCTAATCTGTCGAATCAAATCCTCATACCATTTTTGAGTAATTTCATTTCTAATCAGACCTGGCAATTATGCGATTACGCATAATAAGAGTCCCACAAACTCTTATAGAAACCCAAGCCCGAATGTTTGCAGTACAACTGCCATATACAAGTATAACAAATGAGGTACCTCAATAAAGAACAAAAAACATACATAACACAATTGAAATAAATGCTCAGGCATTTACATAAGGCAAGGTTATCTATTATATATTTGATGCCAGATACCTTTTTGTGTAAACATTATAAAGGGTGTCTCAATAAGAGTGCACTTTTTAAATTTAGTGCTATTTTTTTTTTGTGCAAGTGGCGACTCTGAGATTTGACAGCTTACACATTTATTAGTTCCGATTAATAAAAATGGAGCGCTTTTCGAAAGAACAACGCGTAATAATTGTGAAAACGTATTACAAAAATTTGGAAAGTTATGCTGAGACCGCTCGCAAACTACGAACAATTTTCAGTCGAGAAAGTGCACCTAATGTGTGAACCATTCGAAAAAAATGAAGAAACTGGGTCGGTAATGGACAGTAAGACTCCTGTGCTTCCGTTGTGTGCGGACGGCATGTGGTTTCAGCAAGACAGCGCGGCGCCACCTGCTACACCGCGCATGAAACAATTCATTGCAGCAACGATTGCCGGAAAAAATATCTCAATAAATTCTGATGTGAACTGGCCACCAAGATTTAACGCCGTGTGATTTTTTTCTTTGGGGTTTTCTCTAATCGCAGCTTTAAGCGAATAAACCAGAAACAATGCCTAAGCTCAAATACGAGATCCAACGAGTCATCGGTGCGATACAGCCTCATCTGTGTGAAAAAGTCATGAAAATTTTCATGAACAGTAATGGCCTGCCATGAGAGCCGTGGAGGCCATTTGACGGATATTTTGTTCCATACTTAATCGGAACATGTCTTTTTGAGAATTCAATAAAAAAATCACAACTCTCTCAAAAAAATATGTTTTTTATATTAAAATGAAAAAGTGCACTCTTACTGAGACACCCATTACTTACTGAAACCACTTGTTATTCTATATACAATATATTTGAAAGTGAATTACGTGTTTTACTAATACACAGGAGTGTTTATCGAGAGGTTTTACATATCTCAAAAGACAAGCTTTCAGAAACTTGTTTACACAAATTTAGGTATTTAGTCGATAGAAATTCAAATTACTAAGCATTTGAATTTTAATCCTTCATTTATTACAGTTGAATTGAATCACACAAAGTTTATCATTGATCTGAGTTGAATATTAACAGAGTTCATTCTTTAATGAGACAATAATGAGTTGTAGGACAAAGGTTTCTTACGAGTGTTCTAATAAGAGAGTGTTAAGTATTCATGTATTGTTTTATATCTTAATAATTCAATCGCTTTAACATGCAATACGTCTGTGAGGCTAAATTCAAAGGGGACCTAGAATGTAGTTTCACAAAGGTATATTATAAATTAATAGGTTAACTAGACGATCGCAACAATATTAAATGGGTGGCGGGCTCAGCTACGGGCTACCCATCACAAGGTGCAGTGTCATTCCAGCCTATATTTTCTGCCCAAAGTCTTTGCATTATTGCCTTAGCCTTAATAACTATTGGACTAATAAAACCCATGGGATCATAGAAACGTGCTATGTAGCTTAAAATATCCCTTTTTGTAGGTCTATCAGTAGTAGGTAAAGCAGGACATCCAATTTTAAAGCAATCTTGTTTCATGTCAACTGTTAATCCCAAAGCTTTCATGCTACATTCCTGTTTTTGTAAGTTAGCTCATCAAACTGCCTTTGAGAAATTGGAATATCATCAAGTATTGAGGGTGAGTTTGAAGCCCATTTGTGAGTATTAAAATTCCCCAAGCTAAGCAATTCTTGTAACTGTTTTCTTGCATCTAACATAGTATTTAGATTAGAGTCTGCATAAAGCACATCGTCAACATAACAGTTATTGAGTAATATAATAGCTCCTAATGGATAATCCTTTCCAAACCTTATTGCAAGCTCCTTTAGGCAACGTGTAGCTAGGTAAGCTGAACTTTTCAAACCATAAGTAACAGTTTTTAAGCGTAGGCATTTGATTTCTTCTTCTGTGTTATCGCGAAAAAGAATATTTTGTAGCGATTTAAATTGAGGGTTAAGCATCACACATCTGTACATTTTTTGAATATCGGTTGAAAAGGTATAATCTCCAAAGCGAAATAAGAGTACAATATCAAAAAGCTCCTTTTGTACTGGAGGCCCATTCAACATTAAATCATTAAGTGAGACTTTCTTTTTTGTTTGCATGGAGGCATCGAATACTGCCCTAACCTTAGTGGTTTTACTGCTTTCATTAATGACAGCATGATGCGGTAAAAAATACACAGCATCCTTATTTAAATCATAAGAACTAAGCTCAACATATTCCGCATGACCCAATGTTACAAACTCATTAATAGTTTTGTTATATTCAGTTTGTAAACTTGAATTCTTCTGTAACTTTTTCTCTAAGTTAAGAAACCTATGATAGGCAGAATCAAATGAGTTACCAAATGTGTTGTTTACATCCTCTATTGGCACCTTTAAAGGCATATCAACATAAAATGTTTTATTGACAATTTGAACTGAATCTTGAAAAATACTCTCAGCGAGCTCATGTTCAGTTAATGTTTCATTAAATGTTTCTGGGACGTGTTCCACCTTCCAAAAGCGTGATACAGTTGCGTTAATATCAGAATCGCATGTTAAGCAAAGCAAAGAGGTTACCTTAGTGTAAGAGGCCTGCTGTGCAGGCAACCCTCCCGCTACAACATGTCCAAACCTTGTGTTTATAAATTGAGGTTGCGTTATATTTGCATTCTCAGGCGGCAACAGCACCTGGAAAAACACATCCGCACCGATTAACAAATCTATTTCAGATGGTGTGTGGTAATTCACATCCGCCAGTACAATATTGGCAGGGATTTTCATTTTAGAAGTATCTATCCTGCTATGGGGGAGTTTACAAGTTATTTTCTTAACCACCTGACAATTTAATGAAGTTTTGTAATCGGATGTTAATGAACACAAGTCCACCGGCACAGAAAACATGGAAGTATGGTTTGAATTTGTGATTCCTATTATATTTAACCTATTTCGAATAGGAGCCAATTTTAATTTCTCAACAACGCTACTTGTTATCATAGATACTTGAGAAGCTGAATCGAGGATAGCCTTCACATGAACTTCAAGGTTATCCTTGCCCATAAGTTTGACAATAGCTGTGGGAAGTAAAATATCATTAAATGTGTTACCTGACATTAATGTTACAGGTGACGGTGATGGCACGTCATGTACGAGTGAGTTGTGAGATTTCTTGCACTCACCGCACTTGAAATGGAATCTACATTTCTTTTCGTGTTGATTTAAACATACCTGGCATAACTTTTTATCTTGAACGAACTCGAATCGCTCCTTAGCAGATAAGCATTTGAAAGTTTTACAACTATACAGTTTGTGATCATTAGCGTTACAATAAAAACATGGTTTGTTACCTGATGAGGTAGATGTTATGTTGACAACTGCCTTCTTGGGCGGGGCCACGGGTTCAGAATTCTCTAGAGCCAAAGCCCTTTTCTCGAGGAACTCCAAAAACTGCTGGACTGAAGGATCTGTCCCATCATCTCGCTCCAACTGGTAGGCCCGCGAAGTGTAGGTATCTAGTTTACGCAATAAGACACATAACACAATCTCATCCCAATATTCAACTTTGGAACCTAAATTTTTTAATGCACTTAGTATTTGCTTTATCTGGGATACAAAATCTCTTAAATTTTGTGGGGAAGACCTTGACAAACTCTTTATATCCAATAAAGAATAAATATGCTCATTGACGATAATATACTTATTGTTATACCTCTCATCTAATAACCTAAGGGCTTCTGGATAACTTTCACTAGCGAGTGGAAGGTTTTTTATTAAATCAAGTGGTTCATTTTTTAGAAATGACCTTAAGTAGTAAAGCTTAGCGACATTATCTAAGTTTACATCTTTATTTATTACCGATTTGAATAGGTTTATAAATGGTGTATAGTCACTGTACTTACCAGTAAAACATGCAATTTGTATTGCAGGTAAACGAATCTTATTAATATTATTGGACAACTTTTCCTGTACAACTTGAGTATGGTGTTGTTTTTTGTCGATTTCGACATTCAACACAGAAATTAAGTTATAATACTTTTCTTCAATTTCACTGTAATTCTCTGCATCACTAGGATCTAATGCCAAAATCATCTTATTATATTCGTCATACTCAGCAAATGATTTACATAAACGGTCCCTCTTGACGACTAAACTTTCGTAATTATCGTTTGTAATATTCTGAAGGGACAGTCTGGTTATACTGCCTTTAATGTATCCTCTTCCAGAGACAAGCTTTTTTATCTCGGACATAGTGCAGCCCTATACAATATACTTTATAGAAACTAATGGCACTACTAGTAAACACTAAAGTCACTATGTAAAACCTTCTCTTGAAGATGAAACTTGAAAAGTAATCGTTTGTAAATTTCACTGCGCAAGATGGCGAACGACGCCACGAATCGCTTACGCAACAACAGGCCGCTGATTGGCGGACCGACCGAGCTGACCACGCCGCGACGACCGCTGATTGGCGAACTCTTCAAATCTTGAACCAACTGTATCCGGTTACACCGTCTTGTATCAATTTCGTATATTATTACTGCAAAAGGAAATTTCCTCTTCGTTGCAGGTTGAAAAAATATTTTTATGCTTCTCGAACCTCGTGGATGCCGCAGAAGGCCGCTTGCTTATCTCCGTAACAAATGTAGTAAAACCTCGAATATGCCGCGAAGCGTCGTTGCCGCCACACTCGTTGCCTCGTCACCACTATCCGGCTAAGTTTGTACGAGAGCGAACGTTGCAAAGTGCGGCCAAGTGGAGCGCCCGCCTGATGCCACAGACGCCAGCTCGCTTTGCGACTAATCTTTTAACATAATAGTGTGACAGAAAATGCATTTTGGTGTAACCACACATCGCTAGATTGACTAGATCTGAAAACCTGTGTTTATACCATAAACTCTCGTACTGTATTATCATCATAATAATAATTTGTTTCAATATTCACAATTATAATATACCACTAAAACTAACACTATGTTATTCATTAAAGCGTAATGCTATGCTGTTAAATTAATGACAAGGCATGCAAATATTCATAGCTTCACGTCTAGTCATTAATTTATGGATGTGTCCATATTAAACTACAAATAAATGCGGTTAATTAAGGTTTGCTGCTACAATACATGCGTAAACAATCTGTGTTGACAATGAATTTTTGAACGAAATAGCATGGGGCGCTATTATTCTAGTTACAGACTTAACTACTTAAAAAAATATTATGAAAAATTGGTTATAGACACTCTTCTTACCATGCAAGTGATAAAAGCTATGGCAATGTCTTCTCCACTGCTAAGCTGACGTATCATCGTGGGAGAGAAATAACACTCTTTCGTGCTGTAGAAGACGCACTGGGCACTGGAAAACACAGAGCAATCTTCATGCAGAGACCTTAGGGGTGAAGGACAAACTTTCAGCAACCGGACTGAGTTTCTTGGGGTGTTTTTCTCAGTCTGTAGCATTTCCGAACCCCCAGTAGAGTCACAAAAATTTTGACAAACCTAAATATTTTCTTTTTTTAAATTTCAAATATTAATATATTTTATTTTACTTGTTAAAGTCGACACGCGTTGACCATCAAGACAGGAAATTCGGGTTCAGATTTTCAAGATTCTGGTTTCCGTCCGTTCCGAGTTTCTTGGGGTGTTTTTCTCAGTCTGTAGCATTTCCGAACCCCCAGTAGAGTCACAAAAATTTTGACAAACCTAAATATTTTCTTTTTTTAAATTTCAAATATTAATATATTTTATTTTACTTGTTAAAGTCGCCACGCGTTGACCACCAAGATTTCGGTTCGATTCGGGTTCGGATTTTCAAGTTTCTGGTTTCCGTCCGTTCCGTCAGATACGCCAGAAAAAACCGGAAGGCGTTTCACATCTAAAAAAACGGTAGCGTTTTAAAAAACTCGTATACCTAATCCGATACCTTAATATTTGTGATTATAATGATACTTCTTATAAAAGTTCAGCAGATAAATATCTCTACAAAAAATTAATCCAACAGGGATTGAGAACAGTTTAGTAGCACGATATTTTTACCATCAAGGACGTTTGTATAATCAAGTGAACGAGGCAAAGTCGTAAGATAACTATCTGGAGCATTGTTCTAAGAACAAGCTGCTCTCTACAAGTTTCTTATCTCAAAGGAAGAGAAATCCTTGGTAAGCCAACTGTCTAATCTAATATATAGTAATCTGAATAGGTTTAACAAGCTAAACGGGTACTCGATTGCTTCAGCGTTTGTAGTGTGCAAACAAATCTTTCATCTCTATAGGAATTTTATTAGTTTATGAACATCGTCGGTTACAGTAACAATTTCTTCAAACAATTTTCCTATCCTTTTGTATCTTATGGAAACCTACATTCACGTTGGTTATCATAAACAGTTATTTATCATCATGACATCCGTATTCCAGACTCGTTTAATCAACTACGAATGGTTCTGGCGTCTAAACCATTACTCAACACGATCGTTTAGACAATCTTGTCCGACGTTTCTGTTATCTTTGTAATCTGAAACTCATGCACTTCATATTTATACTTTAATAGCGGATGTCACGCGGTTTCACCCGCGTAGTTTTTGGTGATACAGGAATAAAATATAGTCTATCCTCCTAACCCCTGGCGTACTATACATAGTACATCTAAAGTAAAAAAATCTGACGAGATAGCTAATTAAAAAATTGCATTTCTTTTTCTGCTATAGCATGGTATGTAAACGTCTCTTTTAAAAAAAAATACTACCACCTTCACCAGATTGACAAATTTCTTTCTAAGAAACACTTTCAACGCAGGTGTACGCTTCTTAGTTCGAAACATAGTAAATAATTCATATTGATTCATTCTTCAGGATAATATTTTTAGATTGCAATGTGTTTTATATTTGATTATGAAGTATATGATAATATTTCCGATGTATTTTGGTTTTGGTTTCAATAGTTTTTTCACTACAAGGTCAAATATTTTGATGTCCTACATATAGTACAACAGGGGTCAAGTTACTGTTTTTAAACTGTTTTGATGTACTATGCATAGTACATCAGGTGCCAATGGTGTTATTGATGTTCATATTTTTTAGCTTAATTTTGACAATATTAGACGAATCCGAGCGTGATTTTTCAGAAGATTCTGACTATGACCCTCTACATATCAAGAGTATAATATTTCTAGTTCATTATCATAATCAGATGTCGAAGAAAATATTGAATCAGCTCCTCCGTCACAGTACCAGTCCCTTCGCCTTCATGGCTCCTAAGCTCTTTTACAGAAACGTAAACCTAGCCATTTTTATGTTATGGTAGATATTTCTCCACTAGAAAACTGCTTGATGAATAACATATTAAATTAAATTGCGTGACGTGAGGAATTCACGCTCGCCACAAATTATCATGGAAAGTCAAATAGTGTCATTGTGCTAACATTACTTTGAAGATTCTGATTACTAAGAAATTATTTCCGTAAATTTTTGTTTTTAGTTTCATTCTTTTTTGTATGTTTTTAACTTTTTAACTTATTTTATAGCAATATACAAGCATTTTTTGAAATAAAGACTAAAATTTTCTTTCTTTTTTAACACTATTTCACAACTGAAGTACTACACATAGAACATCAAATTAAATATTTAAGCTCAACAGACACCGAATGTACTATGTATAGTACATCAAGAAAACTCACTTTTCCAAGCTTACGATTTTTTTCAATAATTTTCCTATGGTTTTCATACCATACCTAACATCTACACTAAGTTTCATAAAAATCGGAAAGATTTTATACCTTCAGAAGTTAGGAGGTTAAGTCAACTGGCTTCCCAAATGTGAAAGAATTTTTCAAATCGGTTCAGTAGTTTTAGAGCCCGTTCAATGTAAACAAACAATCGTATCAAACAATAAAATCTTTTCTCTTTATAATATTAGTATAGATAGATAGAACAAGGATTAGCATCCTACCGAGCACCTTAGGGTTCAATCTTCCAACAAGTTCACCTGCAGACTAACGGATGAGTTCATTACGAAGAGAAAGAAATCTCACAACATAGTCCTAAACCAACCCGTCTATCCTTGTAGTGCTGTAAGACCAATTATCCACCCAAAATATTGAACTAGACTTTTTTCCAGTAGTGGAGTACAATACGTGGATTTGAATGATTGATAGAGTGGAGTAAAAATACGAATCCTTATCGTTCTAACGAGTAAATTTCACAGTATATCACAATGCCATCAAACAGCATTGATTGCATTGTGCGTTTTATTAATTTAGTTATCCTGTTGATTTTAGAAACATGTAAAGCTTATTTAACCTTTAAAAGTAATAGTTTACTTTAACATATTCTTTTAACAGAACTCGAAAAATTGTCCATACAAGTTGACTGTTACAGGTGTTGGTTTCAGGAACCGACAGATTTACCGGTCTCTTAGGATGCATTTCTTGCCGGGGGTCACTTTATTTTGTGTATATTTGTATATAATTTATAAAGACTTGTCAGCAGTAAAATTATTGTCGTTTACCGATTGTTTTAGAGGCTTCAAATTGATGACCTCTTTTTCATTAGTTTTATAATCTTAAAATTCTTTCGTATTAATATTATAAAATATAATTCGTATTAAGTACCTATATTAAAATTTATGTACAATGAAGATAATTACCTTATTGATAGTTTTGAAAAGCAAATGGTATGCTAACTAAATCACAAATTGAATATGAAGAAATCATCGGTCTTGAGCAGGACGGCCGGCGTCGTTCAATATATAGGGCGTCTGGCCCGGAGTATCGGAAGTTCTACTTATTTACCTACCTTAAAATAAACTGTCTATACATTTCGAAATCTAATAGTTAACAATATACAAACGGCAAATCAGAAACAGATAGAAATCACTTACATAATGACAAGTTAATTACAGAAACTTTCCTTTCTATAGATCCTATCTAAAATAACCTATCTATAATAAATTACAATGCTGAAATAAGTATTTCAGATTTCGTAGAAGCCTTTTTAAAACAACTTCAACAAATTCTACGATATTAACGACGGCTTAAAATAATAGAACAGAAATAAGTCAACTTTAAACATTGCTTTGTGAGATATTTTAGCCGGAGACGGGAGATAGTCCAGATGTTGAAGTTAAACTTTGCCTATAGCTGTGCTAAGAGATAAGTAATCGCTTTATATCTCCAAAGCTCAAGTTTTAAGTGAACGATCTAGTCTTGGATCTAAAAGAAGTATACACGTAAACTCGACTTATCATTGGTGAAGCATGAAAATGGCGTCTATTTATTTGTATGAGCGCAGTTGAAGAATCTTTTACACATACTTATACGAGTAATGGTGAGAGTTTTATATACACTCGAGAGCAATGAATCCGGGTCACTTAAAGAATGTTAAAAATCTCGGAAACTAAAAATGATAGGTTAATGCAATAAATTGTATTTAATAGACAATGTAATACTCCTTAAATGAAAGTAAAAACAATATGAGTCACCATACATTTTATTAACACAAAATTACATAAAGAAAAAACTGCCGATCTCTCCTTAAAACAAAAATAGGAAACATGAAATTTTTGAACTTTATTACGATTTTCTTGAATTTTAATACTTCGTATTGCCTCCTCGTGCTTCCATTACTGCGTTTACGCGGTTTGGCATGCTGTACACCAAGTTCCTTATACGATTTTGGGGAATATTCTCCCATTCCTCTGTGAGAGCAATTTTGAGCTCACGAAGCGTGATTGGGGGAGGGTTTCGTTGTTTTACGCATCTGCCTAGCTCGTCCCAAGCATGCTCGATCGGGTTGATATCCGGGCTGCGCGCTGGCCACTCCATACGAGTAATGTTCATCTCTTGAAGGTAGTCATTCACAATCCTACCTGTATGAGGTCGGGCATTGTCATGCATAAATATAGCATCCTCACCTAAATTGACCATAAATGGACCAACGTGATCATTGAGGATTTCTTCCACATATCTTACGCTAGTTAAAGAGCCGTTTTCTATGATCACCAGCTCTGTGCGACTTTCAGAAGAAATTCCGGCCCACACAAGTACAGACCCACCACCGTAGGCTACTTTTTCTTCGATGCATGCTTGCTTGAATCTTTCCCCTGGTCTTCGATACACTCTGTGTCTTCCATCGTGCTTGTAGAGCATAAATTTTGATTCGTCGGAGAACATAACTTTTGACCAATCTTCAATACTCCAATTTACGTGGCTCTGGGCATACCTTAGTCTCGAAATACGATGCCCACGCTCCAGTTTAGGGCCGTTTGCAGGTCTAAGGGGTTTTAAGTTAGATTCAGCAAGCCGACGTCTTACTGTCCATGCACTTGGGTTACTTCCTCCGAGGCGTCGAAACTGATTGGTGAGTTCAGTTCCTGTGAGAAAGCGATTTCGAAGCATGGTGTTCACCAAGTATCGGTCTTCTCGTGCTGTGGTACACCTGGTTCTGCCCGTTCCTGGTCTGCGTAGGTTAGAACCAGTTTCTTCGTAACGTCGGAGAACTCTTTGTACTGTTGACAGCGACACACCGACAGTCCTGGCTGTATCGCGCTGACTCCGGCCGGTTTCCAGCATTGTAAGTATTCTGGTGCATTCTTCAGGCGTAAGCGACATAATTTCAGCTTGATTAATGAATATAGAGCACTATCAACATGGTTTATGTACCCACATAAATGACAGATTACAAACAAAAGCAACACCAAATGCTGTAATTTCGTAGTTCCATCTTCGAAAGTGGCCCTTTTTCAAATTTGATTTTTTTATGATATAACTTTACAATAACTAAGAAGTTTTAATACCTTCATTTAAGGAGTATTACATTGTCTATTAAATACAATTTATTGCATTAACCTAGCATTTTTAGTTTCCGAGATTTTTAGGATTCTTTAAGTGACCCGGATTCATTGCTCTCGAGTGTAGTTTATGTCTGAGCTTGAGGTTTAGTATGAACTCAAAGATAATAAATACACATTAAATGACTTAAAATCAGTTGGTTACGCTTTACCGTAACACCAAAACATTTTCTTTTATATTAAGCTCTCCAAATTGACGTCACCAGCCCGATCGAAAGTCATGGTGCATCTAGCGATTGGGGGCAACTCTTACAATCCATAAGACTGCTGACAGTGGTCCTCAAGTTGGCGGCCCTGTTATGTGCCTCTTCACGCTCCGCTTGAAGAACCCGGGGTTGTAAGATTAAGGAAAGACGTGTGTGGGCGACCTGCCCACATTGATAACATTTTATACAGGTCTACAATTAGCGGCTTTATCGCACAATGCAATTTCTACCAGGCAAACTTTGAGTAGAGATAAATCTCTCGACGTTGTTTTCGATTCTGTGTCATAGCTTGAGATAAATCACAAAGCGACGTGCGATGCAGACGAACACGAAATAATATAATATAGGTGTACCTTATTATTTTGTGACTGACCTGAGACTATAATATCACCAAATAAGACTACCTATAATTACTGGATCGCGCGGATAGATTTAATATTAGGTGAGTACTAATATCGATACAAAAATTGTCAAATACTCTACCAAAATAATGTTATTCCGATGAAATGGCTTTACGTCCCCCATCAAATAACTCTCGGTGCGCACAATTTTACTTTCCACGAATAGTTACATAGCATATATTTCCACGATAAATTTCAAAGCCGGATTATCGGAGTAACTATTTGACTTACAATATAGGTAGCGATAAAATTATTGCTTTATTTTCTTTTCCCCCTTATTTATGTAAATATAAAATCAAAGAGTTCAAAAAAAACCGGTCAAGTGCGAGTCGGACCCGCGCACGGAAGATTAAAAAAAAAACTATAAACTTCACTTATGTTGTATGGAGGCCGCCGCAAAGTTTTTTATAATCATGTTTAGTACCTATTTATTGTATAACTGCAAGAGATATACATGATCTGTGAAAGTTTCGACTGTTTAGCTATAAGTTTTGTGTATGGATCCCTAAAAAACGCCCATAGAATGTAACGCTGAGAAATATCTCCTAGAAAAATCTCGATACATTACGAATAAACCAGCCATTTTATTTCCGTAACACGTTTCGTAGGATCGAATCGTCTTTTTAAGTGAATTACTGCTTGAATTGAATGACTGCCTCTGTGGCTTAGTCGGTAATGATACCGCCTGCGGCGCTGGAGCTCGTGGGTTGGAGTCCCACCGGATACAAATATTTGTGTGACCCATAAATGTTTGTCTAAAGAGTCTGGGTGTTTCTATGTATAATACATAACTGCAGCAAAATATTTGTAGCAATCTACAATCTTATCGTACTATAATTGTTTACAACTGCATATCTGTCTACTTATGTATGACTAGCAATCTATCACCGCTGCTACGCCGCGCGCCGAGCCTACAGAATTTTTCCAGTATCAGTATGCCTCGGAACTTCCTGGGACAAAAAGTAGCGTCCAAGCTTAGAAGATTTTTTACAACTTCAAAGGACCATAGTCCTAAATAAATGGTGGTTCTCCGCGTTTTGTAGATACAGGGTCTTGAAAGACAGACAGACGGACGTACGGATAATAAAGTGAACTTAGAAGGGTTCCGTTTTTAGGGTTCCGTAGCCAAATGGCAAAAACGGAACCCTTATAGATTCGTCATGTCTGTCGGTCTGTCTGTCTGTCTGTCTATCCGTCCATGCGTCACAGCCACTTTTCTCCTTATTTTGGGGGTCCCCATACTCAAAACTGAAACTAAAAAATTTTTTTTTCATCAAACCCATATCATGTGGGGTATCTATAGATAGGTCTTCAAAAATGCTATTGAGGTTTCTAAAATTATTTTTTTCTTAAGTGAATAGTCGAAGTGAAAAAATGTGTGTGGGGGGGACACACATTTTTTCACTTCTAAACTTAGAAAACGATAAACTTCTAAACTAAGAAAACGATAAATCTAAAAAAAATACAAGATGTACATTGCCATAAAATCTACTAACGAAAATTGGTTTGAACCAGATCAGGTTGGTAGTTTTTTTTAATATGTCATAAACCGCAATTTTCGCCTAGAAAAATCTTTACCACTGCGAACGTGTTAAAACATCAATGAAAGTTATAACGAACTACAAGAACTTTTATATTATGATACTTGCTGCTACGAAACCCTTCATGGGCGAGTCCAACTCGCACTTGGCAGGTTTATTTCCGTGGTATGGAATCTGAAAAATGACAGCGGGTTATTTAAACAGTACATAACAATAAGAGAGAGAGAGAAAATGGTCACCAGTAACTTGGTTACGATCCAAGTTAACAATTAACTAAAATGACAAAAAAGGTACTATAAGTCGAGATAAATGTGCTAATCAGAGCTCTATTAACATCGTTTTGCGGATAAGCTCCGACAGAAATTGCCATGTCGGACCACGGGCACAAAATTTATGGCGTTTACTGTGGACATTTTAGTTGAGTCCGCTAGTATAATACGTGAAAATACTGTGTAGTTGTGTACATAAACACGCAAACATACTTTTTTTTTATAAAGATCGCCAAATTGACGTCACCAGCCTGATGGAAAGCCGTTGCGCATCTAGCGATAGGGGGCCACTCTCACAGTCCGTAAGACTTCTGAGCCTTCAAGATGATTCACGCTAAGTTCTGGCGAAGCCTCTTTTCACTGTGTGTGAGTGGCATCTGTGCCCCACATGCGTTGTTCGGGATCAGGTTGAAGAGCTCGTCAGAACACTCGCCATGGACGCTATGGTTCTTCGCTGCGCTAACGGCTCGAGGCCTCCCGTCACCTCAGGACAATCAATAATTCGGATAGCACGTCTCTGCATAATTAATGTTAACATCTTATGAATGTCTCAGCGATATAATATGGGTGCTCGTCGCTCCATCTGGCGGGTGGACGTCCTACCCTACGTTTGCCGCGGTCTTCACTCCAGAATCTGCCTGCTCCATCGGCCGTCCGTTCTTCTGCAGACGTTGCCTGCCCACTACCACTTTAATCTGCTTATTCTGCGAGTTATAAGAAAAAAAAAACAAATTAGGTCTGGTACAGTAAGACCATTTTATGTTTCTCCTAGCATTTGCCCGCGACTTCGCTCGCGAGGTGATTTTGACTAATAATTGACTTTGATCTTTCCAATGCTTAGGGCTTCTAGTAAAACATAGGTCAAGCAATTTTAAAATAATAGAGATTCTAAAAGAACGAAATTGCAATAGTTTCTACCAGGGAAATGTTTCGGCACAATAAAGTACTTGTGAGGAGCGCCGTTAAGCAGATTATGAGAGGATCCGAAGTAGGCTGCTTAGAAACTCGCAAGAAAAGCAATATCCATTATCTTGGCGGGCTTTGTATGTCGACCGCTTTGCATTGCTAGGTGCTTGCAGTGCGCGTTATGCCATAGCATAAAGGTATTATAATACCTTTACATTTTAGTTAATTCTTTAACCCGTCTCACGGTTTTATACCCATCTACTTTGAAGTCACGGTTTTATAGCCCATCCTGTTTTAACGAACTATCGAATCGAAAATCGCTCTCGTCAGCAACGGGGCGTGTAAATTTGTGATTTCTGTTGTCTGTAAATGAAGAACCGATTACGTAGTAACTATTTAGTAATCTGTGGAACCGATGGCTGGTAGAGTACACAAGTAGTGGAGTGGAAACCGCTTGTTCTTACACGTAAGACACCCCTCACCATAAGAACCAATTACCTAAGGGTTTTAAGGAGGGAGTAGATGTTGCAAGTGCTGGTTATGGTCTACGTTCAACAGTCGACTATGATAGGCTAATTTGATAAATTTGCTTTAATAATGATTGTAATATCATATACTTGAAGCTGAGGCCTGTTGCGGCGTCTCACTTGTGAAATAGCTAGTTTCCTTAAGACCCTTCACAATCGCACTATCTTCGTAGATATCACATAAAATTCAAATTGTATATCTGCTATTCAGTTTCGACAGAGCTAGCGGCAGATGCATCAACGACACCACGATTTATGTTTTTAATTAAACTCAATATTGGAAGAGATAACAATTAAGGGCGAATATTATTTCATAATATTTCTTCACTTCGCATAGTCATTACGAATATTCAAAATGCGCAGACATAATATACAGTTTTAATTAAAGCCTTGGTATTTATATACTTAAGCAAAATGTAACCGTTCCCATTTTGTTTAGAACGCGAACAATGTGAAATTTTAATGTTACTGTGGATTCGAAACAGACGCTTTTCGGAATAATTAGGTATTTTCCCATAATTGGTATTCTCTTTTATTGTAAAAAATATCAGATCTTATTTATATCCTGGAAACTAGTAATTATAGGAAACTGATACGGAAAACATTCTGATATCAGCTAGATATGAATAAAATAAGTAAGTAGCTTATGAATAAAATATTAACCTGCTGCCCTGACATATCAAAAATACCTATTTAAAAATCACCATCACCAAAATCTACTCGCACAGACTTGTAAAACTTCATAAAAATCAGCCCAGTCGTTCTCGAGTTCTGATTCAACCAACACATTGAGTGATTCAGCTTTATTTATATGTCTAGTAAAACAAGCTCAGAGCGACATAAATCATTACAGTGGGTAAAGATGTTCCCACACTGGCTGTTAAAATGGGCTGTATCTTTTTTCTGCGGTGTTAGGGTTAATGTTCTAGAAACCCTTAATATGCTTTATTCCTTGAAATTTGTTTGGCAATAAACGCGGTAATCAAATACTTTAGTAACAAAGTACCTACGTGTAGATTAGTGTCTTATACGCGTCATATAAATATAATACATGACTTATATGCTGAGTTGAGAGCAAATTTGGCGTTTAAAGCTGAGCTCACATTGGTAAAGAAGACGAAGACTGTATCAAGACAGGCTACCGTTTTACTAAATCTATGAAACTGATGTTTTCCAGAAAACAATATTTTACAGTGCACGTTAGAAACACAACGTCTTAAGACTGACTTCTGCTTTACATGAAAAATGCAATCGCTTCGACTTTCGGCGTAAACATCACATGACTGTTTCATGACACTTACCTACACGGAAATTTAGGCCTACGTCTAACACTGAGCCTCGCAATTGGGCCATTGTAAAGGGCTAATTTACTCATACCAAATTACCACTATTCAGAATTTCAGTGCAGCTCAATTGTAGTTTTTGAATAGTTTAAAAACATTTTCATGATCCGGCGTTTCCGTAAAATTTATTTTGGGGATAAAGGCGTGACCATATTATGTACGAATGTTTAAGCATAAAATATTTTGTATTTCTGTTTGTATTATCTCTGAAATTGGCTTTATTGTAAACTATCAAAATCCTGCTATTCTTAAAACCCATTTTAGATACCTACACTGCGAGACGGTACTCTTATTACATTACCAACATCCCATGTGTCAGTAAATCTTATAAAAAGAAAGGTCCTTTTTCTCGAGAAGGCAATTTAATATCTGATCAAGGCAAATGTAAGAAATATGAAAGAATATTACAATTTTGTACCTATATTTTTCACTACAGGGTAAATACGTCTGACTCCAGACTCATGCTGCGGAATGATATCAAACCAAAACCAGATCATGACATTGCTCGTTTTCCAGTGATTGCATATATTTACTTAGTTTCGATAGCTAGTACATCAATCTCACCTACAACCTTAACTAGTCTATAGGACTTTTAATATTCTTTAATATTTTACATATTTACAGTAACTACAAGGATTTTGAGTATAATTTTTTCTTCACTAAATGTTATGATTAAAATATGGGTAAATTAGGAGCACCGAATTGCAAAAAAACGTTCGTTTCTATAAGTCTGTACCCCACCCGTACCTAACGGCGTGATAGTCATAAAGAAAGAGATGAATGAAGTGGCTTATTTAAAACAAACAACAGTAGTGGTATTTATGTACTATCGCCAACGTTACGAGATAGGAGTCTGCCACGATAAGGCCAGTAATAAAGTATAGTCTAACATGTAATGCCTTCGCAGTCTCATAATTGCAGCAATACCAGGTATAATAAATATAGATACGTAACTTTTATAGGACGATACGTTCCCAGTCGGCATCGTGTGTGCAATTTCATTTCGTTTTATTTGAACTTTTACCGGCTATGAGAGTCGGTAGACTGTAACGGAGCAGATTCTATGTTTTAACTGTTATACGTTTTTTCCATATGAAAAAAAAAAGTAGCGGTGGCATAGAAAAATAAACGTAGAGTTGGGTGATTTCAGTTCCCAAATAAGAATAGTGACAGGGTGTTATCGAATAAATCATCATCGGAACTTCCAACAGCTACTTGACTTGTCCGACTTTGTTAAAAGTGTGTCGTTAAATGCACTCTACCAATGTGTGGAGGTTATGTCCTCCCTGGGATCCAAGTTGACTTACCAAAAAATGCACTAGAACGATTTTAAGCTAAAGGAGCCAACAGGACGAACCGGGAAGTAGTCAAGTGAGGTAGTGACAACTTTGGAAATGGTAAAATTAGGATGATGACAATTTAGAAAGCGGACAAGTTTGGAAGTGGTCAAGTGTGGAAATGGAAAATGGACAAAGTCGACCGGAAGGAAAAAAAATAAGGGTAGGTATTAGCTTTATAAATTAGTATTATAGGATTATTCTAAATATGTAATTATAATTAAGTACGTAATTTATATCATAAAATTGTTTATAAGACGAGTAGAAATTTGTTACCAAGTCACATGTAATTACGATCAGTCTTGAGTACAAAGTTGTCGACTACGTTTAATTATGCCTCTACAAACCGCACACGCATACATTATCATGAAAACTTTGACTGTTATTAACATTTTTGGTACTTACTTGGTCACGCGGTTTTACTCGCGTAGCTCCCGTTTCCGTGGGAATACGGCAATAAAACATAGACTATGTTCAACCGGGCTTCCCGGCAGTGAAAGATTTTTTAAAAATCGGTTTTGTAGTTTCCGAGACTATTCGATGCAAACAAACAAACAATCAGATATTTCCTCTTTCTAATATTAGTATAGATGTATAGATACTGAACGTATAGTCAGATTTTGAGTTACGTATAATCAGAGACTTTAGTTAGTACAATGCCTTTATCTCTCTGCATATTAAACTAAAATAGATATGGTATCAGGTAATATTTCATGAGCGTGTAATATAAAATATGCCTAGTCGGGTTTCAATAATAGATACCTATTGTTTGGACATAGTTTTTCTTATATCCCGGGAAAATAAAAAAGTAAGTTATTTTCTTTGAACTCGCAAATCTTATTTGTGATACATTAATTACCTGAATCTTACTGGTACTGAAAACGGTTGAGCACAGTAATCTATATGCTGCAAATACATACAATATTCGTTAAATAAAAAAGAACATAGGCGAGCATAAATATCTATACCCTTGAAAAGACATGAGCTTTATGAATAAAGATTTTCAGGCGAGTGAAGTCGTTGGCTAAAGCTATTAACTAAATAACAGTACGAAAATAGCAACAAGAGCTTACATTTCAGCAGCTTTTAAACGTTTATTTACTTTTTATTCATTATACCGATTTATGGTCGTGATAATTTAATGGATTAATTTCCATGAGTAACAACCTCCCTTGAGTCACATTTCGGGGGTAATTGATATATTAGATACATCGGAATAAACAGATTTGGTACTCATGCAAATAACACAATCATTTTATTTTAGTGTTCTTTTTTGTTGGGTAGTAGTTAATAACGAACAAGTTAGCTTACTTTAGGATCAGATAGCGTTGTGAGAAATGTCCGTGAATATTGATTAATTTATTTATTTACATTAGTAATTGTATTAAGTAAGTACTTATCTATTAGACTTAAGTATTAGAACTTTTTGTACCACAAAACGTTTAAGGAGATAAATTTGGTTTGATTGATTTTACAACAATCCAGTGTAGAGTGCATAATATGAGTAGATCTTAGCCAATAATACTAAAATAGTACTAGCTGACGCCCGCAGCAGGAATGTATTATTCCAGACATATATCTGTTTATAATACTAGTAAGATATTGTTAATCGCATAAAAACTAAGAATACTAATGAACAACATTATGGCTGAAATCATCTGGGAAGAAGTATAAGCACTTAGATTTTATAATTATTAGTTTAAGTACAATTAGTTTTACCGACTAAAATAAACCACACGGTAGCCTACCACTGCCTACGGTTGAGAGCGCCAGCCAACCCCAGTGTGATGTTCCTGGATTTTCGACAGGTTTTGGATTCCACCGCGGCCTCACCTAGGGGTTTGCTTACAATCTCGCGTCTTTGGGAAGTGGTTTGGGTATTATTCCGCTTTTTAGGGCATGAGGCGTGTACATTCAACTCCTTTGCGCGACCTAGGTCCACTGCGACTTAGGTAACTGTTTTACCTGAGTCGAGAGTCTAGACATAGGTAAAATAGTTACCGACATGTCACTATTCAAATAGGAGTTAGTAAAAATGATAAAAGAGAATCTGTAAATGTTCTTCCCGACTGATTAAAATACCTACCAAGCGAGATGTAATCTGCTAATACATAAAATCACCTTATTAGTAGTTTCAAATTGAGTTTTTCCCGACTTTTGGAACGTTTCGTTGCCTTGCCGGAACTGCGTGCGATGACTCAATATCTTTAGATAACTATCCGCCAGTTGACTACGACCTCTTTTATTACCTTCATGTTCATTCGAGACATGCAACATTTTCAAAGTAGCAGAGCTTTTTCTATGTTGGTCGTATTTCGTAAGGTACATAAATCAAGCGATGGGTGTACAGCCGTGATACTTATCAGGGAAATAGTTGCAAAAGCACATCACGCTTCGATAGGTTTGCAGTATTTATTTAGCAACGTAAATAAGAGTCAGTACTTACTTGTGTATCGCAGAACAGAACTGGACCTGTTCTAATAATTGAAACTTCAAACTAGAACAAAAATCTATACTAATATTATAAAGAGGTAAAGTTTGTGTGTTTGTATATTTGTTAAATTGTAAGGGGTAATCTCGGGATCTACTAAACCGATTTTAAAAATTCTTTCACCAATAGAAAGCTTCGTTAATGTGGAGTGTCATAGGCTATATAGCATCACGCTACAACGAATAAGAGCGGAGCAGTAATAGTAAATGTTTCAAAAACGGGGGAATAGTTATTCCTTTTGAGAGCTTCGTTGCGTGTGCTGCGTGACTAATAGTGTTTAACCGACTTCAAACAAGGAGGAGGTTACTCAATTCAACTGTTTTTTTTTTTATGTTTGTTAGCGCAGAACTCCGTCGTTTATGGACCGATTTAGAAATTTTTTTTTCGTTCGAAAATAGATACTCCCAAGGTGGTCCCATTTTAAGGAAGCCAGGATCTGATTATGGCATTCTGGAGAAATCGAAAGGAACATTTAAAAATTGTAGGGGCATCTAGGGCGTTTGTAATTTTTTTTATTAAGGGTTTTAAAGTAGTACAACTAAATGAAGGCCTGGAGTCGATCTGATGATGGAGACGAAAGACAGTAGAGAGAATTCCCTAACGATATAGGTACAGCAGTTACTTTGTGTTTGGGTTTGATTAATTTGTACTGTCGAGAACTTTACACCTAGATAGATAGATTTTCGGTCCACACGACACTAAAAATAGTGAAAAAAAAAATTAACAAAAAAGAATCCGACTTCAAACAAAACTAAAAACTGAAAAATAAAATTTACTTAGCACAAAGTTAGTATATTCTGATTTATCAGATATCATCTATACTAATATTATAAAGAAGTAAAGTTTGTGTGTTTGTATATTTATTAAATTGTAAGGGGTAATCTCGGGATTTACTGAACCGATTTTAAAAATCTTTCACCAATAGAAAGCTACGTTAATGTGGAGTGTCATAGGCTATAATTATAACATCACGCTACAACGAATAGGAGCGGAGCAGCAATAGTAAATGTTTCAAAAACGGGGGAAAAGTTCTTCCTTTTGAGAGCTTCGTTGCGTGTGCTGCGTGACTAATAGTGTTTATTTATTTATTTATTTATTATTTATTTATTTATTATACACTTTATTGTACACCATGTAAATATAAACAGAGCACATAGATTCCTTCTTCCTTCTATTTTTTTATGATTGTTAGCGCAGAACTCCGTCGTTTATGGACCGATTTAGAAAATTTTTTTTCGTTCGAAAATAGATACTCCCAAGGTGGTCCCATTTTAAGGAAGCCAGGATCAGATTATGGCATCCTGGAGAATCGAAAGGAACTCTTAAAAATTGTAGGGGCATCTAGGGCGTTTGTAATTTTTTTTTATTAAGGGTTTTAAAGTAGTACAACTTAATGAAGGCCTGGAGTCGATTCGAGAGAATTCCCTAACGATATACAGCAGTTACTTTGTGTTTGATTAATTTGTACTGTCGAGAACTTTACACCTAAATAGATAGATTTTCAGTCCACACGACACTAAAAATAGTGAAATAAAAAATTAACAAAAAAGAAACCGACTTCTAACAAAACTAAAAACTGAAAAATAAAATTTACTTAGCACAAAGTTAGTATATTCTGATTTATCAGATATCATCTATACTAATATTATAAAGAGGTAAAGTTTGTGTTTGTATATTTGTTAAAATTGTAAGGGGTAATCTCGGGATCTACTGAACCGATTTTAAAAATTCTTTCACCAATAGAAAGCTACGTTATTGTGCAGTGTCATAGGCTATATAGCATCACGCTTCAAAAACGTTGGAAAAGTTATTCCTTCTGAGAGTTTCGTTGCGTGTGCTGCGTAAATATTTATAGTTATGTAAAAAATATGTACCTACTACAAAATTGTTTCTCTTAAAAAAGTTCTTAAAAAAATTGCGCGATAGCATGTGTCTATCTTTGGGTTGGTGCACAATAACCATTTTAATGGCAATCAATTTTTTCTACAATAATGCCACGGGATACCTCTTCCGTAACGAAATTGTTCTTAAAAATAATGCGACGGCAATACACGCGACGACAAACCTTTCTCTCTCTCTCTCTCTCTCTCTCTCTAACGTAGTATTGAATATTAACGACGAGACGCTACGGGAGTAAACGCAACGTGACGGGAGTAAATGCGACGGGAACAGGTAATACTCTCTCTTATGTGGCGCAAACGAAGTTGCGCGGGTCAGCTAGTATTGAATAAAGTATGTAAATATTTCATATCTTCCTTTTTCAAATAGGGTCAGTTCGACTCGAAATGAAATCATTTTCTGAGTCCTGGGAACACTAAAAGTGGCAATAGAATTTGAATACTTACTTGTGTAATCTGAAACTTACACAGAAATTATGAAGTTCTGAAGTTTTTATATAATAGGTCTTCGGCGAGATCTAGACAGCTGACGCGTTCTCAATGACTAAGTTCTTATCCAAATTATATTAAAGGACAAAGTTTTGAACTTAAATTTACTTTATTCTTGTAATTCTGTTTATTTAAGTCAAAATTCTTTTTTTAAAGCATAAAGCTCAGTTCTAGTATAACTTGTATTTAAGGCCACGTTTGCAATATAATATTATAGGGCGGGTGACGTTCTCTCCGTACAAATTTGAAAAAGAAAAAATACGCATTTTGCGGTTATTTTAAGTATAAATAGTAAGGTAATACATATCACGTATGAAGACAAAATGTTGTAAAGTAGAAACGACGTCCCTTAACTTGAAACAATCAAAACCATCAAATCAAACGCCATTATTATTGATTGCTCCATCAGTTCTCGTCGATTGCGACTTGATTGTGACATTGAACGGAATAATTTCCCTCCTAACATTAAATTCGCAGGTAACATTAAAGATGAGGGAGTCCAATAGACCGTAAGTACCTACCTGGCATTTTGCGATAAAACCGACTCTCAAAGTGCTGAAACTTGAAATGTAATGGGACGATCCGATACGATGAAAATCTCTGTGTAGTACCTACGTATTTAAATGTTACAAGATTCTCAGTACATACTTGTAAATTTTATTTAGATTGCGTATTGTACTGTCGTCATCGTGAAGAGGCTCCGGAAACTTAAAGTATAGAATCTATAAATATAATAAAATGATAGAAAAGTCAAAACTGTACATTGGATATATAAAAAAAAATACTTGCCGGGGCTTTACATAAGATACCGAAGCCGAAAATGTGTCGGTTTGTCTGTTTGTCTGTTTGCTTTGCTTTGTCCAGAAGGATCTTGAAAAGTACTCAATAGATTTGGTTCAAATTTTGCGCATAATTATATTAACTACAGGTGGGGTCTTCAAATAGGCTACATATTATCACGATACATATCATAGGGGCTAAGCAGAGAGCAATGAAATATGTAAGCCGGTGGATTGATTTAACTAAAACGTAGCAGTAATATAAGTAAGAAATAGGTTTTACGCACAGGCTACATATTATTTCGCTAAATATTTTAGGGGCTTGTCAGAGAACAATAAAAATCTGTGTGTATAATGTAGCAAAATACAGAAACTACTGAATAATTTTAATTATTTTTTACGTGAATCGCAATTAGAAGTGGTGCAATACATAAAAAACATGTTATTACGCTACTTAGCCTAGAGGATTGGCAGAAAACAATTCAAATCCAAAGCAAATTGGCATTATAACAATTTTCACGCGTACGAAGTCGCGGGCAACAGCTAGTAGATAAATAAATAGAGACACGCACCATGCGAACTAAAACAGGTGGAGAGCAGACGGAATATTCAGGATGAGAAGAGGGATTGCGGTCTGCGCAAAGATGTTTTTTTTTATTTATACGTGAGCAAATCCTTCATCGACTTCTACTAGCTAAATCGCAGGGTGTCTACAGCTTGGAACACCGGGTAAGCCCTCGATAAAATGTCGTAGGATATAAGGGATCGTCGTAGTCCCGGCAAATTTTGGCTACTGCCACGAAATGCTTCTACGTTGAAAAGGATTGTTGTCTATCCCTGAAAATTGTTCTTTACATTATAATAACTTTAGTAATGTCACTGTAAAACTTAATCCAATGATTATCAGATAGGTAATTTTACTTCTATTTCTGGGATTTGGGTAGTAAGCACGAGTTAAAAGCCAACATTGCAATATAATACTTCATTTATTGACATAGATATGAGTATATCTACTTACACTTACATTTTTATCCGTCTCACAATTACAAAAAATTTACTCAAACCTAATCAATTTGCGCGCTTCCGCTTACAGAATAACACATGGCGTTTACCTTTGTACAATCCCGCTAATCCCACGGGATCCCGAATATACAAAAAATAAATAGATATTATGCATGCTCATAAGCTCGAAATTAGCTTGGATCCTTTTTGTATTCTAGATGCGATAATCATTCAAAAAATTGGTGCAAGGAATTCTTTACCTTATGAACATGCACAATATTTATTTATTTTTAACATATTCATGATCGGTGATATCTATAAACGCCAAAAAGCTCATTTTTAGAGAAGTGTCATTAAGGTCGAGATTTGCTTGCATTTATCTTTTTGAATGGCAATCGCATCTAGATTACAAAATATGGCTGCAAGTAATTTTTGACCTTATCAACTTGCTTATAGTCTTTTGTTTTACTGATCTGCATGTTTTTTGTCGATCTTCATTTGTGTATCCGACCGTCAGTTGTTATGCCGATCGTCATTTGTTTTTTCGATCGTCATTTGTTTCGTCGATCTTCATTTGTTTTGTCGATCTTCATTTGTTTCGCCAATCTTCATTTGTTTTGACGATCTTCATTTGTTTTGTTGATCTTCATTTGTAAATATTATAATTTTAAATTTGATTTTTTACCAACGCACCTGTTACATTACAGCAATAGAACAAAAAAAAAGAATGAAAAAAATATTCCCGTTCGTCCCCCCAAAAAAATTAAGGGGACCATCGGGAAAATAAAATATTGAATTCCCGTTCGTGGGACGAACGGGAATACTCCCAACGTCCGACTTAGAAAAAGCGTTAAAAATCATTCTTTTATTTCCAAATACAAAAATCCAAACCATGAACTGAGCAAAACACCCACACTTTTTGTGAGACCTCGAGGGAAATCTAGTGCCAAGTGTCATTACATTACGAATAAAACAGTCGTTTATTCGCGTAACATATTCTTTTGAAGGCAATCACCGCTGTGTTACAACTCTTCATCTATCTGTATACAAAGAGGCGAAGAAATCTTTATTGACATTTACCCGAAAATGGGGTCAGGTAATAAGATATCAGTAACAAAACACACATAAGTACTTAAGTCATGCCTTATTCTCCGAAATGATAGGCAGAGGCTTACTAAACGCCCACATTTCAGTGGTTATATTATGTCCCATTTAATAAGTAGCGAAACATATTGCTTCTTGAAATGGACAAAGGGGCATTTTGTAACCGCTTGCTAGTGAAAATTTTAAGCTGCCCATTAGACCTTTTTTCTATTGGGCTTTATAATAACCATCTAAATGGCAGCCGGGACCAACGGGTCAACGTACCTTCCGAAGTACTTAAATACTCGTAACTGGAAATATTGCAAATGATCATCCATTTCAGTAACGACCGAAGCGTAAACTGCTGAACGCAGCGATCACTTACTGAACACTGAGCAAGCGGGGATACGAGCGCTTTCACGTACACTGGTAACAAAACACGTAACGAGCGTTGGTGATTATAATTACACATTGTTCCATTTGACTATATCACTGGGCGGAAACTACTTAAAAATTATTCGTTTTCAATTCTGTCACCTACATTGAAACACGATTTGTTTGTACAGAGCTTGAATGTGTGTGTGACCACTAAGGCCAGGCAAGCGTTCGGTCAAAATACTCTCCTCCAACTATAATGAAGCCGTGGCGGGGTGGGGTAGCTTGCTCAGTAAGGGGCAGGAAGTTGCGTATCTGTATATAATACTATCATATTATCTTTGCTCACTCATATCATAAAGAGGAAAGATTTGTATTTGTGTGTGTAAAGAATAAATTAAAGCACAGATTGCAAAAAAAAAATAAAAACCGCCCAAGTGCGAGTCGGACTCCCGCACGGAGGGTTCCGTAACAAAAAACAACAAAAAGTCGTACCTATTTGTTGCATGGGAGCCCCCCTTTTTTCTTTTTATTTAACGAGATGGAAAATCCTTAATGGTGTATACGCCGGACTCCTACCGACTAAAAAACCCCACGTAACGGCCAACAGCCTACGGTTGGGAGCCCCGGGTAAGCTCTCGAAAGGATGTCCCAGTAAAGGTCCATTTTGTTTTAATTATTATTTTTTTATGAAAATATTCTGTAAGTATTTCAAGCGTCTACTGGTTGCCCTCATTACCTATTAACATAGAGCAACGCGCGCCTTATACAGTTCGCGTTGCTATATAGTGTTATACAACACACGTCTTTAGACAGGTCGCGTTGCTCTATAGTGTTAACTATCCTTGTATAGATCCTCTACGGTAGGTACAGTATATATTTCAAAAAGAGTTTGTGGACTCTATTTCTTTTTCAGAATATTGATGACATTATAAACACGATATCTACGTCTACAACGTAAATTGTGTGTTTGTACGTAAATTGTTTATACTGGAGAAAAATCTAAAATATGGACTATTTGTTTACTATTTCCTATGAAATAGCTATCTTTGAAATATTACACCTACCTAAAGTAAGCTGCTGACAGCGTTGTTCACTTTTTAAAGAAACAATATTTACGATGAAAGTCGAAAAATAAGTTAGTATGTGACCCGTATAATGTTCAATCATGGCGACACGAAATTAATTTCATTGAGCAACATTTGATTGTGCTATACTTCCTAAAGTATTCATTTAATTTGCATGGTGTAAAGGGAATTATTGATCTTGATGAAATGTTCAAACCAACTAACGTATTTAAATTGAGAAGGATACTTTATTACCGAATATATAAGACAAAATCGCTAAAAAACACGTTTTTTGTATGGGAGCCCCCCTTAAATATTATTATGTTTTTGTTTTCTGTATTTGTTGTTATAGCGGCAACAAAAACAAATAATCTGTGAAAATTTCAACTCTTTAGCTATCACCGTTCATGAGATACAGCCTCCTGACGGACAGACAGACAGACAGACAGACGGACAGCTAAGTCTCATGAATAGGGTCCCGTTCTTTACCCTTTGGGTACGGAACCCTAAAAAGATCATTATAAAGCTACATTAATAGCGAGTAACTTCAGCAAAATTTTATTACTGTATTCTCACGGAAACGGGAACAACGCGAATGGACAGCATGACGTCCGCTAGTACATCATATGGGCCATGACAGAAAACAATTTTTAGCCTACTTGCATGTAAATGCTTTTTTTTTCAAGCACTGCGAATTAAGTGTGACCACCCTATATAAATTATTATACATATACACAATATAAATTTATTGCTTGCTTCCCCAATAAGCAGCCCAGGATAAATTATACAAGCAAGGAAAAATAAGTAGCTATGTAGTCATCTTACTTTATAGTTATTAGGGCTTGCGATTATCAGAAAGGTAATTCTAGAGTCATTATACAAGGTTGTTCAATAAAATGTTCTCAAGCGTCATACAATCTACTTTATGTAGATGATAGTCTTGTAATCTCCGAATAATTACTATAAGAGGAAATTGCAATGGTAATCAGCCAGGAAACGTTACCTTCCATAAAACGATTCACTAGAAATAATAAAAAGATACAGTGTACCCGAGATAAGAGGTACGAATCAGAGGGCTATTAACATCGTTCTGTGGAACTCCGACTGTAATTATCATGTCGGTGTGCGGTCGCAAAATTTATTGGGCTCTAGGCTGAAATTGAGTTGACTTACTACTTATTTGTGGTTAAACTTGCCACACGACTCTTGATGAACGTACTCAAAGGATATTATGGATAACTAGCGGACGTCACGCGGTTTCACCCGCGTAGTTTCCGCTCCCGTGGGAATACGGGAGTAAAATAAAGCCTGTATTCACCGGAAATAGCATACTTTTCAAAGAATTTGCAAACAAACGAACTATAAATCTTTCCTTTTTATAATATTAGTATAGATTTATCAGCAAAAATGGAGTTATACGAGTACGTATGTATACATCGATTGCAACGTCTAGGCATTACGACAAATGGCTGGGTCAAGTGGTGAGAGGATAAATAGGTCATTGAAGGGGTAAAGGTACGTCTAGATTTACCTTCTGCTTTTAAAAAAAGTGCAAAAAAGCTACGGAATGCTCGTAAGATCCTGAAAGGCAATCAAGTAGGTAATTGGCTAATAAATAATAATTAAGTACAAACTTATTTATGCAAAGCAGTTTTTCTTTTTTAAACGTGAATAAAATCTTACGCAAAACAGTTAATTTATACAACGATCATTATTTTTGTCACATCGAAGATATCAACGTCTTAAAAAATGTTAACAGGATAGATCCGTTTTTTTTTATACCACTAAGATGGCAGGCAAGCATACGGCCCACCAGAAGGGCCGGTGGTCACCGCAGCCTTTGAACGTTTGCAACAGCAGAGGCGCCACACTCGCGCTGCCGACCCTGTAAAAACCTTCTAAGACCCCTTTTTAAGAACCCCATTTCTAATACCTACCAACCTTTGCTCTCAAAATTGCAAAAAGGATAAAATATGCAAGCCTAAACTCCTTAAAAAGGTTCTTTATGAAAATTAACGACGTTAAATACACAAGGTACGTTTTTAAATGGTGCTCATTTACATAAAACAACAACGTACTTCTGACTTTCAGTCTTCGAAGAAAACCGGTGCATTTGACAAACGATTTATGAATTTAATAAAACTCCGCAGTAGAATAAACAATGCTTGCACAAATATCAGGCACCATTACGTTTCTTCATTTCATAAAGTATACGTAAATCCTTAAAGAGCAGATACATTATCTCGTTTTAATTTAATCCCTTTATGTAATGTAAGTAGATTGCTAAGTGTTCATATAAATCTGATGAATATTTGTAGGAAAAGATATATCTGTTAACACAGCAAAATAATACGATGTAAAAAGTTTGAAGTGCTCGATTTGCGAGCGTTTCCATGCTTCAGGAGGCACATTAGGCCGCTGGTCTCGGTTGTCAATAATATAGCAGTCGTTAAGCCAAGTTGAAGGCCTTTGTTACTTAAAAAATTACAACAACAGGCAGTCTCAACCTGCGCCTGTCCACATTCAACACGGCATTATGGTTCACCACCTATTATGTGGGACAAAATCAAAAGGTGAAATGTTGGCATATAAAATGCCTCTCCCTATCCCTTCGGGGAAGAACGCGTGATCATACGTTACGTTAAAGAGTTTCAATACCCAAACTTAGCCTTTTTTACGTGTCGAAATTGTCATTAATACTATGTTAGACTTCAACCACAGTACATATGTAGGTATACTGTGCTTCTATCGACTATAACCACACAGTGCCATTCCATCTGTCTACGGACGGGGGTTCCGTACGTCTTCAGAAGGATAAGCCCAGGGCTCCCGACACACGACACACCCAAACTAGCCTGAATTGCTATGTCGCAAGAGTTCGCCAGGTGATTGATATGTCTCTCAGCAGTGACTTCCTATAAATTCGAAAATAAATAGTCAAAAACGCAGTCGCTTCCAACAGATAATAAAACTGGACCTTGGGCCCATAACCATAACCAACGTAATTAAGAAGACGAGAGGAAGAGATTGAGAACCGCGATTTTTGTTCATAACGCATCAATACTCGTATTATTAAACGTCATTATTTATATGTAGGATTGAGTGGTGTCAGGTGGCACGTTGCTACATTCCGATGTAACCATCACTTTGTAGGTAGTTCGGCGAGGAAACCAGGAATCGTGGTATAAAGAAATAATGCGTGGTTTAGTTAACACTCATTTAGTCAATCGTATAACTAACACTAAACACAAAGAACCTCCTAGGACTAACTAAATCTACACTGTTATAACATTCCACCAGAGCACGTGGGCGCGTGCGCACCGGTCGATCGTTGCACCAATAATGACCGAGACTCAACTGACGACGTCCTGATATGTCGTGCGTGGCCGCCCCTCCAGCGCTCGGTGTTATGTCACCTGTCAATGTCACTTGTCATTAGGATCACATTTGAAGTGTGCCGTCACGGCCAACCCTGACTATCGCACGTCCTCGGGCAAAACACCTGTAGAAATTTAAGAATGCGTTAATGATCGCTCGTCCATTCCTGAGTACTTGAAACGGGTTGAGGCATCCGAGGCCTCTTAAACTAGCTAGCGCAACACACAGACATGGCTCAGGCATACGAGGCCTTCCCAACCAGTCCAACCTTCAACAAAGACGTGGCCCAGGCGTACGTACCTCTTTTAACCAGTCTAAGTAGACGTGGCCTGGGTATACGCAGCCTCTTCAACAAGCCCTACCAACACAGACGTGGCCCGGGCGCACGTACACATTTCAAGCGTACGCGGCCCCTTCAACCAGTCCGACCAACACAGACGTGGCCCGGGCGCACGTACACATTTCAAGCGTACGCGGCCCCTTCAACCAGTCCGACCAACACAGACGTGGCCCGGGCGCACGTACACATTACAAGCGTACGCGGCCCCTTCAACCAGTCCGACCAACACAGACGTGGCCCGGGCGCACGTACACATTTCAAGCGTACGCGGCCCCTTCAACCAGTCCGACCAACACAGACGTGGCCCGGGCGCACGTACACATTTCAAGCGTACGCGGCCCCTTCAACCAGTCCGACCAACACAGACGTGGCCCGGGCGCACGTACACATTTCAAGCGTACGCGGCCCCTTCAACCAGTCCGACCAACACAGACGTGGCCCGGGCGTACGTACACATTTCAAGCGTACGCGGCCCCTTCAACCAGTCCGACCAACACAGACGTGGCCCGGGCGCACGTAACCTTTTCAACCAGTCCAACTAGACGTGGTCTAGGCTTACGCGGCCTCTCCAACCAGTCTGTCCAACAAAGACGTGGCCCAGGCGCACGTATCCTTTTGAACCAGCCTAAACAGACGTGGCTCAGGCATACGTGACCTCTTCAACCAGTCTTCCCCATAACAAAAGCGTGACTTTGTATAGCGGCAGAGGTTCCTACATAAATCGACTTACGAATCTGTAGAACGTGAAAGAGGCACACAAAGGTCGCAAATCCTGGCGATTCGCTTCAGAAAGAAAAGGAACAGTCTCACCGGATGACGTCAGCAGTGCACCTCCAGCTGTGATGTTAGTTCTGCGACACGGCCATCACGACGACTCACACGTCCTCGTGTGAAGCATCGCAAACATTTACAGCATCTGAAACAACAGTTTATCCAAAGTACAGAATCTTTTGCTCGACCTTCCTGACCGAAGAGTCGGGCATCAGCTAAATAAACTCGACATATTAAGTCTGCATTATTTTATTCTAAACAGTTCGCAACGCTTATTAAATCTGATCACAATACATACATACAAACACATACACACAGTCACGCTCCCATAGGCAGAGGCACAGTATACGCTCATATTTCACCTTATGGTTTTATGTCCCACGCAATAGGTGGTGAGCCTATTGCTGTGTTTCTGCAATTTTTTTTACACTTGATTATTTTGATCTCTTGAGTATTGCTGATCACAATAGGTACTCGATTAAATCGAAATCGGCGAGTTCAGTATGCAATACTCTTAACTCAACCTCAAGCCTCCATCCGGCCAGGTAGTGGGACTTCCATCCTGTACCCACTTCAGATAATGGTATGAATTGAACCAGAAAATGCCTACCTTCGGCACTTTTTTTTTATACCACTAAGGTGGCAGACAAGGACCGGTGGTCACCGCAGCATATGAACGCTTGCAACACCAGAGGCGCCACCACTCCCGTGCTGCCGACCCTGTAAAAACCTTCAAAGACCCCTTTCAAGGAACCCTATGCTGTAGGCTTTTCCTTACGGCTTGACGACGTAGGTCACTATAAAGACCCATGGCTAGCATGAATCTGCGCGCGGCCAGAGTAATTTGCATACTACACTCACTCACTCACGTGAAGGTCTTACTCCTTCATCATCATTTGTCAGGTAAGTCTTTAAAGAATCTACTCACATGAAGGTCTAACCCCTTCGTCATCTCAACGACCTACTTAGTGGAAAAAGAAAAGGACTACGTGACCTGTAATTTGCAAGGTCCATCCTCGTAGCACGTCGATCTTCATAACTACCCAGCAGCTCGATGAGGATACGCCTCCCGTAGCTCCGGCACAACATAATCTGCTAGTGACCGCGCCGCCCGTACCGCACGCTGTTAGTTTTCACACCAGTGCTCGCGCAAGCCGCTGTCGACCCGCGCTCTGTTTCTCCGCTGCGCTGGCGATGGAGCACCCACAGCGGCCACAGCGCAACCGTTCACGAAGAAGTTACATGAAAATTAACAAAATTTAGAGTTAAAGTACACCGGTAACAAGTTACTGTACATGTCTTCCGCCAAAATGTTATGAGGGATGACATAATATTGGTTCCATTCCCTGAATAGATTATTTTTTTTGCCCATTATATAAGCGGCGGTTGCTCATACCTACATTTCATTATTTATAACCAATATTTTGAGGAAAGATTATGTCACATTGGAATAATCAAACCATTCGAACTTGTATCACTCCTGGTCAACAAAACACTCATTGGGCAACCATTAAACCATCTTGTAGCCGGTACCGTCAGTTACAACTAAAATCACTGGTCTGATAATTACACTAAGAAATTACGATCAGATAACACAGGAGTCATAACTTGTAAGCGAATTTTATTCACAGCTTGTAATCTATCAAAAATTTAAACCTTACAATCTTACCTATTAAAAGTTCTAAGGGACTAGCCTGCGTGACCTAATTCATGGTGCAATTGAGAGAGAGCTGTACGTTTGAACAGAGCATCCCGTCACGAGCGACTACTTAGTTCCATATATGTTCATACATGGAGTTCATCTTCAGTATCTCGGATTCTCTCTTTCTGGTTGTAGGCTTTCGAATTACATGTTGCTATTAAATAAAGCTTGATAATAACGGACTCACAAAATTCCTTGAAGTCTCTGCTGGCGGAGTACCGTCCTTGATCGCCAATCATGTAGATAAGTATGCCGAATAACGAACACTATAATTCAGTGTCTTATACTGCTGCTTATATCGATGCTAAGTGTAGGATGAAATGATGCGTACTTAGTACCTGGTATAATGACAGCCATTTCATCGACAACCGGGACCTTACCGCTAACCTCCGAAGCCCGAAAGTGCTTGTACATGAAAGAGTCACAAAGTGGTTACCCATCCAAGGACTGCCACAGTAAAAGCTGCTTACGACAAAAATGAATTTACAGAACACCAAGACCGCAGGACTACAAGCGCTTCTATTGAACTGATAACTTCCTTTTGGTTGTTCATACACTAAGTTTTCTGGTCGCATCAATGTGTGTGGTGTGTCAGGGTAGTGCCACCCTGGTATTGGTGTTCGTTTTAACCTGTACTTTACCTGATAAATGATATCCATATATTCCTTATATTTTAATTTCTTTTATTAAATAAGAAATTAAAATATAAGGAACGGAAAGATGTTGTGTCCCTCTCTGTAGAGTGTACAGTTGAAATATCGTGCGTAGAATTGGAGCAATTCATAGTAGTATGCGTATATAAACCTGGAGTCTCACCCTTTTGTGAGTTTGAGGAAGTAATGGATAAAGTGCTATTTAAACTTGGAAAAACTAATAAACACCTAATAGTGTGCGGTGATTTTAATGTTAATATACTTATAAATACGCGTCAGACCAATGATATCTTAAATTTATTTAAATCACACAATCTCACTAACTTATTTTTAGAGCCTACTAGATATTGTGATACAACAGCTACTTGTCTGGACAATATATACAGTGATATGTTGCCAGAAAGTAAGAGTATTATAAATAAGATAAAATCAGATCATACTGGGCAAATAGCATCTTTCAAGATCACAAGAGAAAAAGTTAAAAGACGTAAAATATTATGTAGACCAGTAACTAGTGACCGCTTGGAACGTATGCTAGTTGGACTTTGCAATAAACTTCCATTTTTAGACACTGGCTTAGATCCAAATGTAATGTATAAGTTATTTTTTGATTCCTTTTACAATGAGTTCAACTCCGTATTCAAGTCTAAGGAAGTCACAATCGGTGATAGGCCAGCCTTCAGTGAATGGGCCACTGAGGATATACATAAAAGTAGACAAAAACTGTATGAACTATACTCAGAAAGACAGCTTAATAGAACAGATGAATTTCTAAATTATGTTAAAACTTATTCAAAAAAGTTTAAAGCAGACTGCTTAGCAGCCAAAAGAAAGTATATAAGTAATAAAATTCTCAATAGTGTAGACAAAGTTAAATCTACTTGGAAAATAATTAACGCAGAAAGAGGCCAAGCAAAATCGAATGATAATAATTTTAAACTTAAAGTAAATGGTAACATAATTACAACAGATGCCGAAGTCGCTAACGAATTTGAACAATTTTTTTCTCGAATTCCAGTAGATTTGACCAGAGCCCTAGGTTCTTCTACCCCAATAGCAGAATCCTTGTTAAAAGCAAATGTTCCTTGCTGTAATGAAATATTTAAATTCAGTAAAATTAGTATACACACTGTCATAAAAACTTTTAAATCTTTAAATATTAAGAAAACTGCTGACCTCTGGGGAATTTCTGTACATTTAGTTAATTCGTTAATTGAAATGGTTGCCCCTGAATTATCAATAATATTTAATAATTGTGTTGATAGTGGTGTGTTTCCTGACTTAATGAAGTTTAGTAAAATAACTCCTCTGTTTAAATCGGGTAGCACCTCAGATCCGTCCAATTTTCGTCCTATTTCTGTACTACCCACGTTTAGTAAAATATTTGAAAAGGTAATGCTTAATCAAATGCAAAATCATTTTAATACAAATAAACTATTCCATACTAAACAATTCGGTTTCACGCGAGGTCGGTCTACCACGGATGCTGGCATCAAATTGTTAGAGTGTATATATGAGGCCTGGGAGGAGTCGTATGATGCTTATGGTGTATTCTGCGACTTATCTAAGGCCTTCGATTGTGTCCAGCATCAGACTTTAATTCAAAAACTTGATCATTATGGAATCCGGGGGACGGCCTTGGATTTAATTAGTTCTTACCTTAGAGATAGAGTACAGAGAGTAGTTATAAATGGTAAACAGTCAAATGGTTCTGCTGTAACAATGGGGGTGCCTCAGGGTTCAATTCTGGGACCTTTTCTATTTTTAGTGTACATAAATGATCTCCCTCACCTTATAAGAGACGATCACGAGGTAGTTTTGTTTGCTGATGACACATCTTTAATATTTAAAGTTGAACGTGGACAACGCGATCTTGACGAAGTAAACAATGCCCTCTCTAGGGTAGTCCACTGGTTTAACGCTAATAATTTATTGTTAAACGAAACTAAAACAAAATGTATAAGATTCACCTTGCCAAATGTTAGGCTCGTTAACACCAGTATTAGGATTAGGGATGATCAAGTAGAATTGGTCGATGAAACTGTCTTTCTGGGCATAAAGTTAGACTCCAACTTGCAGTGGGGGCCTCATATCGGGAAAGTCTCGGGCAGACTGAGCTCTGCAGCCTATGCCGTTAAAAAGATCCGACAACTGACAGACATTAGAACAGCGCGTCTTGTCTACTTTAGCTACTTCCACAGTGTCATGACCTATGGCATACTATTATGGGGTAACGCTGCCGACATCGAATGTATCTTTGTGTTGCAGAAAAGGGCTGTCCGGGCTATCTATGGTATGGGGTTTCGGGAGTCATTAAGAGAAAAGTTTAAGGATATCAACATCCTTACTGTGTATTCACAGTACATATATGAAAACTTATTATATACTCATAAAAATAACAGTAAATTTATTAAAAATAGTGATATCCATAACCTAAACTTAAGAAATAAGAATAAATTGGCTGTACCTAGATTTAGGCTTAATAAAATAAGCAATTCTTTTGCGGGTAATTGTATTCGAATGTACAATACATTGCCGACAGCCATAACAGGTTTGTCAGTTAATAAATTTAAAAAACTAGTAAAGCTTAAATTGTGCCAGAAAGCTTATTATAGCATTAAAGACTTTCTAGAAGACAAGACTGCCTGGCAGTGACACGAATTGCTCCTTTCTACATTTAAAAAAAAAACTGTATTAGATACTAAGATGAATAAGAGGGACCGGACTGAGTTTCTTGGGGTGTTCTTCTCAGTCTGTAGCATTTCCGAACCCCCGGTAGAGTCACAAAAATTTTGACAAACCTAAATAATTTTTTAAAAATTTCAATGGGAATAAATTTTATTTTATTTTATTTTATTTTATTTTATTTTATTTTATCGCGCGGCTGTCTGTACATTTATTTAAATTTTCTTATAACCCTCGGCATGTTCTTGAAGCAATAAAGTTCATAAGCGTGAACGCAGTAACCTCTCGTGGACATCGTCGATGACAGAACATCAGAACGATCTAAGGACCATTTGCAAGCAAAGAGTTTTACCAAATCGCTAGATTTCCGGTGTAGCACATCTGATCCTGGCCCTTTGGGTCCTGAGTGATCCCCGAGGAAGCTTTCCATTATTCAGGTAGGATACGAGTTTTAAGAGCTCTCCATCCTTCTGCTGTTCCGCAATCAGCTATTGGTCAGCAAATTCCGCTGATTGATCAATACACTCTCTTTGCAGTACTGTAGGGGATTATTTTCTGAAAAGAAGTGTGCATGTAATATTTCCTAGCCAATGCCTTCCTAACCAATTCGACATCACCATATGAAATTCAAATGAGACAAGCGGCACTATGTCCGCTTTCGCCCATGTGGACTGCATGAATGCAGTTTTTGACCACACCAAACTTGCTGTTATGCAAATGATGATAACATAATTTCCAACTGCATGAGTGAGAGCTTCGAACCTTTTCTGACGCTAAATCTAAGATCGTAGAGAGATCGACCTCCATGTAACCTTACTAATTGTTCCGAGAAGCAACAAAAAAATATAACGGTTTAGGACTGTGTGTCCTCAATCGCAGTAGTCTACACACATCCTGTCCGTACAGTCTTGTTTCATTTTAAACTACAGAATGGAACTTGCAAATAATGATCAACTACAGCGAATTATATTGGCTCTTAAGTATGTACGAGAACCGACTGGTGTGCTCCTCCAGGGTCAAACTGCAAGGGTATCACCGATAATAAACGTGTGATTGAAGAATTCAAGTTTCTGATTTCAGTTTCCTTATAGGAGGGATGTTATTGTCTCACGTACTGGTCAATCTAATTTCTATTTCTTTAAGGGCGCCATGTGATACGGTTGGACGTAAAATTACGTCAAATCATGATCGTTTCTAGCCAGCCTAGTGGCCTAGTAAAACAAAAAAAAAAGGGATTTCAAAAGTTACGCCATCAGTATCAGTGGTCAGAATTTCTACAGGCGATCTCACGAAAGTTAATTCAGTATCTGTTGCAGTCACACTATAACAAAGTCTTTAATTCTTAAATTTACAGAAGATAGATTCTTCCACTGCCGAATATTCGGTATCAGAATAGAAATAAACATGAAACTGCTCACCAAAGTAATCCTGAAGGTGCGTGCGTACTTTCTGTGACAGAAATTACCGCGTTACTGCTGCTTCAACAGAAAATGCCATATTTCCGTTTCTGTATCGCCATAAAAATGCATACTCTATCGCCACGTGGGCGACGCGACTGAGTTTCTTCCCACTTCTGATGTAGGATTGAGTGGTGTCAGGTGGCACGTTGCTACATTCCGATGTAACCATCACTTTGTAGGTAGTTCGGCGAGGACACCAGGAATCGTGGTATAAAGAAATAATGCGTGGTTTAGTTAACACTCATTTAGTCAATCGTATAACTAACACTAAACACAAAGAACCTCCTAGGACTAACTAAATCTACACTGTTATAACATTCCACCACGTGGGCGCGTGCGCACCGGTCGATCGTTGCACCAATAATGACCGAGACTCAACTGACGACGTCCTGATATGTCGTGCGTGGCCGCCCCTCCAGCGCTCGGTGTTATGTCACCTGTCAATGTCACTTGTCATTAGGATCACATTTGAAGTGTGCCGTCATATAAATGTACTAGCGGTTCCCTGCCATGCTTCGCTGTGACTTATTTATGGTGGTTTCATGTACCTATGAGAAATGAGTAACAAAAACCAAAGAATGGGTACATTTCAAAAAAGTTGAATGTTGAGCCGTAACCAAAATTATAAATCTTTCTGAAACTCCAATTAACATCCAAATCAATAGAAGCTTCACTTGAAAAAAAATCTATTCTGTGATCAATGTTCAGTTTTTAAAACATCGTGCGAACGCTTCAAAAAAAAAATTGCGTGTACTTAGTGTACACACGTAAGAAGTGAAACTTCTTCATAAACTTAATTTTCACCTCACCTTAAATTAAGTCAAAAAGTACAAAAGTCCAAAAGTCCAAAAGTCCAAAAGTCCAAAAGTTCAAAAGTCCAAAAGTCCAAAAGTTCAAAAGTCCAAAAGTCCACAAGTCCAAAAGTCCAAAAGTCCAAAAGTCCAAAAGTCCAAAAGTCCAAAAGTCCAAAAGTCCAAAGTCCAAAGTCCAAAAGTCCAAAAGGCCAAAAGTCCAAAATTCCCAAAGTCCCAAAGTCCCAAGGTCTCAAGGTCCCAAAGTCCCAAAGTCCCAAAGTCCCAAAGTCCCAAAGTCCCAAAGTCCCAAAGTCCCAAAGTCCCAAAGTCCCAAAGTCCCAAAGTCCCAAAGTCCCAAAGTCCCAAAGTCCCAAAGTCCCAAAGTCCCAAAGTCCCAAAGTCCCAAAGTCCCAAAGTCCCAAAGTCCCAAAGTCCCAAAGTCGCAAAGTAGCAAAGTCGCAAAGTCGCAAATTCGCAAAGTCGCAAAGTCGCAAAGTTGCAAAGTCGCAAAGGCGCAAAGTCCCAAAGTACCAAAGTCCCAAAGTCCCAAAGTCCCAAAGTCCCAAAGTCCCAAAGCCCCAAAGTTCCAAAGTCCCAAAGTCCCAAAGTCCCAAAGTCCCAAAGTCCCAAAGTCCTAAAGTCCCAAAGTCCCAAAGTCCCAAAGTCCCAAAGTCCCAAAGTCCCAAAGTCCCAAAGTCCCAAAGTCCCAAAGTCCCAAAGTCCCAAAGTCCCAAAGCCCCAAAGTCCCAAAGTCCCAAAGTCTAAAAGTCCAAAAGTCCAAAAACCCTTAAATGACATGCTATCCCTGGATAAAGTACTCTTAATTCGAATCCACCGTGGTGGGGAACAGAACAAAGATGGCGCGTAACCAAAAATCGTGACGTGACGTGACGTGACGTGACGTGACGCAAATTTTTTTCCAACGCCGATAAAGAAGTTTCACTTCAATAAATTCACGCTAATAATATTTCCCTAACGCGCCAAAACTCTAACTTCAAAAATAACACGCAAATCATATCTGACCTCTTTATTAGGTAAGTACTCTCTTTTATTATTCTTAATGCAAGAAGGCCGCAATCAAACTTCTCTTAAAAAATAGCAATCTGGTAGGTACCTTCTAAATAGGTTGTTTATAATATTTTGTTCTGAAGCTGGCAGAATATACACTCATTTGCAAAAAAAACGGGTGGTTTTGATTTTCATTCATCTTTAAAAAGATACAATACCAAAAAGGTTTCAATCGTATGTACACGTTACTGGCCGGTTTTAAAAATGCCGTGGTATTTAAAAAAGAACGTTCTAAATTCAAATTTTCATTTGATGCTCATTTTTACAGAAAACCCCTTTTTATCCTACATTTTTGGCGCAAAGTTCCAGAAGTTAACATCGACTTTCACAACTTTTATTCAATTTTTATCGATTAATTTCATATCCTTGACTGTCAAAGCTTTATTTATTGCTGTTTGGCTGTATCAAAAATGGAAGATAAAGTGGTAAAAGCTACCAAAATTATCGCGCTGCTTGAAGAGGGTTGCAGCCAATGTTTCGTGGCTAGGAGGCTAAATGTTAGTCGCTCAACGGTCCAAAGGACCTGGCAGCGATATCAGGAGACTGGTTCCGTCGAGAGAAGGCCTGGTTCTGGAAGAAAACCATGTACCCAACCACGGGATGATCGTTTTCTTGTGAGTCGCGCATTGAGAAATCGCAAATCTTCGTATGTGGATCTTAAGAACAACCTCCAAGAAGTAAGAAATGTGCATATTAGTCTATGGACGGTCAGGAGGAGGCTTCTCGCTGCAAATATACGCAGTCACCGCCCGGCCCGCGGCCCCAAATTACTCCGTGAGCACAGAGTTCACAGGCTTAGGTTCGCTAGAAATTGTGAATCATGGACTCAAGAAGATTGGAATAGGGTTTTGTTCTCTGATGAAGCCAGGATATCTCTGTTCGGTGAAGATCGACGTCGGCGAGTGCTAAGAAGACAAGGAGAGCGCTTTGCAGATGCATGTTTCGAAGAAATCACACCGTATGGTGGGGGCTCTGTTATGTTTTGGGCAGGAATAAATTCAATGGAACGTACAGAGTTAGTCTTCATTGAAAACGGCTCACTGACTGGGCATCGATACATAACGGAAGTTCTAATTCCTCATGCACAACCCGCATTGGCCGCTCTAGGTCAAGACTCGATTTTTATGGACGACAATGCTCGCGCCCACCGATTACGCGATGTTAATGCGTATGTGCAAGAGGTCGGCATTCGTCGTTTGGATTGGCCAGCTCGAAGTCCCGACCTCAATCCCATAGAACATATCTGGGACGTTCTAAAACGGCGTGTGAGAGCAGTACACCCGGCTCCGCAGACCATCAGAGAGCTGAAGAATGTGATTACTGCGGAGTGGGAACGTATTCCGCAAGCAAGTATCCGGGATATACTCGCTAGCATGCCCAGACGAATTCAAGCTGTGATTTTAGCTAGAGGGGGTCACACTCGATACTAAACATTTATCAGCTTTTACTTTATTAAAGAAAAACAAACAAAAAAACTTTTTTATTTTTACTTCATGAGCATAATGCACTACTGGCGAACATACAGTACTAGCGAGGTTTAGCATTATTTCCCATAAATTGTAACAAAATTTTATGAAATACTGATGAAACGATTATTTTCTTATTAATTTACCAAATTGTGAGGATAAAACTACCTATAATTATCAAACAAAGCAATATTAACATTTGAAATGGTTCATTGCTTAGGTGCCCGTTTTTTTTGCAAATGAGTGTATTTTAAGAAAAATCGACCAGCGCCATCTATTGGTAAAATCACTTTTTAAAGCTGTTGCTTATTGCTGTTATGATAAAAGTGTATGAAGTAGCCTAAAACCATCTCTGAATCCGTATATAATGAATATTGTATATGGTGTCCAATTTTGAGCTCAGTCGACTCAGTTAATTTTGAGTTTTTAATAAGTACTTAAACGCACACAACATTTTTATATAATACTAGCTGATGCCCGCGGCTCCGCCCGCGTGGAATGTTATTCCCGGTTCCCGGTCACTTAGGGGTATGAAAAATAGATGTTGGCCGATTCTCAGACCTACTCAATATGCTCACAAAATTTCATGAGAATCGGTCAAGCCGTTTCGGAGGACGTATGGCAACGAAAACTGTGACACGAGAATTTTATATATTAGATAGATTTGAAAAATGTAAGGGAAAATTACATTTTACAAAACCGCTACTTTTCCACTATATTTATTAATAGATAGCGCCCGCGTTTGCTATAGGAATTTATTCCCGGGATAAAAAGTATATAGGTGTTATTCCAGACTATAATTTATCGCTCTAACAAATTTCATCAATTTAAATCAGTCCGTTCAGCTTTTAGAAAAGAGAACCACTGAAAGAATCCGACATCTAAACTCACAAACCATCGCATTTATTAGTAAGATGAACCCGACTAGTTTTGCCTCTCGGTATTTTCAGAGGATATTTTAATTTAAAATAATAATTTTAGATAACATTAACCTTTTTACACTTATTTCTGAGGAACAATTTTCTGCAAGATTTTGAAGCATTTGTAATTTGTGAGGTAAGCACCTATTTGTAAATGGTTGTTACAGAGGCAGAGGCATTCGTTCAAAAAGTTAATAAGAAATTCCGTTAAAAAAGGATTTGAGTGAACAGTCTCATTATTTTATTTAGAAAGGGACTCTGGGGCGACGGCAATAGAACATTAGAGAGTAACGTGTGTCGTTTATTTACTGTGGCGGCGCGGCGGTGGGGTTAATGTTCTAAAAGAGCCTGATGTGCGTTATCCTTTTAATCCTGTTCGGCAATAAACACGGAACAGTGCCCTACCAACGTAAAGTGTGCAGATTAGTGGCTTATAAACGTTACAAAAACCTCAACAAGTTTTGGTTCGTTGAATAAGTACTGTAAGTATTTATACGTCCGATTTTATTCGACGAATGAAAGTATACAAAAAAGGTATGAATAAAATTTTATAGAAGTAGGTACCTAATAAGGTAATTATTTACAATTATATACAATTAAATAGTACTAGTTATTAACTAGTACTATTTAATTGTGTAATAGATTAACTAGTAGTTAATCTATATAATAGTTTTCGTATTGTGGAAGGTACGTATGGTCGTTAGTTCCGGCTGCTAAGTAAAATAGTAGACATTAACCCAAGCGAAGGCTTAATGGGTGGCTTGATTACTTCAGCTGGAGGTAACAACAGGTTGTCCCTGTCCCTTTTAAAGCTATACGATTGGTATCCTGGTAAACTGTGACTAGGGGTCCAAGTCTGCCATTTCAATTCTGCCAGTATACCGTCTGTCTTTCTGTATATCCAGGAACCATGATAACTAATAAGCTGAAGCTTGCGAAAATGAATATTTTATTTTTGTATATGAATCTTGTTGTACTTAACCGATTGCTATAAAACAAACGTAATATTTTAATTCTGACCAAGATCTTTAAAATAAACGAAACCTAAGACCGAGAAAACCGCGTCAAAATCTATTCAGTAGTTTCTGCGTCCATCGCGAACAAGCAGACAATCGACAACCACTCAAAAAAAATGTGTTCAGGCAAACGGAACGGTGAAGTCTCATGCGTAGCACGAGACTTCACCGTTCCGTTTTTACACATTGGGTACGAAGTCCTAAAATGATCTAGATTTCGTGCCAATAAATGATTACTTTTCCAGCAAACAATTTGATCTTTTTCTACCATTTAATATTTTTTCATTCCCCATTTTGAAGGCATCAAAACTCTCACGTTTGGTCATACGCACGTTAAATTTGCTCTATTTGCTAATTAGTATTTCCCAGTATTCCCTTTTGATGTTGCTACGCGGCACGTTGTACGTTGGCGGGCTAACATATGCTTAGAGAAGCAAACTATGTTATAAGCAATAGGTAATTATTGTAGAAGAACCAATTTTGCTACATATATTTTGTTGTTTCAACATAAGTTTTTAACTGAATTTCATAACATACAATATTAATTACTAGCCGTTTAAGTAAGTTTAGAACCCATAAATAAACATTGTAACGTAACGGGAGTCGAGGGTGTCGGTATGAACCTCCCGGGTGGACTCTGTCGCGCTACAATAGTTATTTTGTATAAATGACGGTTACCTGGATAACCGGCAGCCGGAGATACATCGGACCTTTTAGGTTAAGGGCCGTACCGTTTGGCTAGTAAAACCTTGTTGCAATGAGTTCGTGAAAGAAAATTCAGTATGTAGGATTATCACCACATTTAATAATTCACAAAAAGTAAACCACGGGCTTCGTGGAAATGTGTATGCACTACTTAATCTAAATATGTTGCATTCCTATGCAGGATGCATCAGCCTTATGACAAGAGTAAGGACACTTATGTCTACAAACACTTGACTTACTTGCTAAATGTATCATATCTCATGATCTGATCGGCTCTCGCGCCGATGCGGTGAAGTTATACTATTTGATACAATAAACCAAACATCACATCGTGACGTGGCTATCTAATAAAAATTTTAAATAAAAAATAGAACCGACTTCATACAAATCCTTAAAAATAAAATTTACCTAGCACATTGTAATATATATAGATATATTTTGATTTATCAGATTTTATTCAACATCATATTGAAGTCGGCGCCAAGTAAACCCATAGGTTTAGGTAGGTATTATTAATGGCACCAACTTCAATATTAAATTGAATAAAATCGGATAAATCAAAATACATATTACAATGTGCTAGGTAAATTTTATTTTTAAGGATTTGTATGAAGTCGGTTCTATTTTTTATTTAAAATTTTTATTTTTTTATTTTAAGTGACGGGTAGACCGAAAAGTATTTCTATCTAGGTGTAAAGTTCTCATCAACACAAATCAATCAAGCCGAAACACAAGGTAACTGCTGTAAATCGTTAAGGAATTCCCTCGACTGTCTTTCGGTTCCATCATCAGATCGACTCCAGACCTTCATTAAATTTTAGTACATTAAAGCACTTAATCAAAAAGTTAACAAACGCACTAGTTGTACCTACAATTTTCGGTGGTTGCCCTCGATTTCTCCTGGATTCCAGCATCAGATCCTGATACCCTGGATATGGGACCACCTCAGAAGTAGCCTCTTTCAAACAAAAAAAGAATTTTCAAAATCCATCCATAATTGGCGCCGCTATCGCGTAACATACATACAAAAAAAAAAAAAAAAAAAACATAGTGAATACGAATTGAGAACCTCCTCCTTTTTTGAAGTCGGTTAAAATACACATTAATCTAGTTACCTAGAAATGGATCCGTTCAGGTTTGCACTAGTAGTACAGTTTAACAGCTAAGTAAACTAGTTACACGCTAATTGTTGTATAGGCAGACCGCTAAGCAGACTTACTGGAGATGAAACACGTTGTGCAAACTCGCGGTGGATGATCGTGAAGATACGGTCCCAGAGGTGCAGTAATCGACCTCACGTAGGGTTGTACAAGGGAAATCCAGGTGTTACTCGTTGGTGTATACAGTGGTGATGATAAATGTGGCGTCGTGGAAAAAATATAAAACTCGGTTCCGTTTACCGAGTGATGCGGTTTATGCGGTCCAGTGGGCAATCGCCGGTTTGTTAGCTTGGCCGCCTTTCGGTTGCCTCCGCTAGGTGCGAAATCATTTCTTGAAAATTGGTTCCAAGAAGATCTGTTCTAAGAAGACTTGTTCTACGAAGACTTGTTCTAGGAAGACTTGTTCTAGGAAGATCTGTTCTAGGTAGACCCGCTGCGCAAAAAGGAAAATCACGCGATATTAGTATTCAGCATGTATATCGCATCTTGCAGGTGCGAAAAACCAATTATACAATTCATAAATACCTTTTTGCGGGTCTTGTTGTAGAATGGCATGTCTTTTGAAGAGACACCTTACGTGTCCTTTTACACGACAGAAAAGAAATGCCACGCAACCTCCATTTTCGTTTCCCTTTCTATCGCTCGGCTTGCCACCATAGTCTTTTGCGCACTACAGAATAATGCGTTGTCTATGAAGATCCTACAACCGCCCACTACTAAGCTGTGGTAAAACTATTATTTGCTTTAGCTTTAATTTGGTTACTTATTTATTATTTATTTATTCTAACGTGGATCCATTATAAACCAAATAAAAGCTATTTCCCCTATTCTTGAAAATCTTTCGCCAACAAGTATCAGTCACCGTCACCTGTCAAAATGACAATGTCAGATCAAAGACGCCCTCTATTGCGAGATTCTTGCCATGAATCTAATATGTAAATGGATGCAAATATGAAATAATAACAACAGCAAGATACGGATATCATATCCCAGTGTTACCAAAATATAAGAATGATATGAGAATTATATCTAGCAGAGTGTTGCAATATTGTTTCTCGCGATCATTTTGAGGGAAAGCATTGCATAGTGGTGAATGTAAAGTCTTTGCTAAAAGGTGAGAGTATCGTAGCGTACGCTACAACATTAACGAGACCCACAGACCTAATAAGAATAACGATGCATTTACCATTTTCATTTCAGATCACTGAAGATTTCTTGTCCTACATTCCAACAAGAAGTTCCCATAGTAAAAAGTAGCCTATGTGTTAGGCCAGGCTGTATATAAACTTTATAACTATTAACGGGATATATTTACCATGTACTGTTTCATTGAGTTAGTGTGAACGCGTGCAAATTGAGGTAAGGTGAGAGTACGTGTCCGGAGGAGGGTAGATTGCTACGGTCTGCCTACCAACATGCTCTCTGCACTCCAGTTCATCCGTGATCATGGCGCTTGCAACAGTGCCGAAATATCGGAAAGTCAATGAAACAGTACATTGTAAATATCCCGTTAATAGTTATAAAGTTTATAGTAATGACCATGTTAGTTTAAAATCATATACAGGCTGTATATACCATGGGAGTCCTGGGGTATCCTTCCAAGGGCTTACCCGGGGCTCCCAAGCGTAGGTTGTTAGGCTGATACGTGTGGTTTTTAATTGGTAAGAGTCCAGCATAGCATCCGTGTAGGATTTTCCTCACGTTAAAAAAAAGGCTGTATATACCAAATTTCATATCAGTCAAATACAACGACGGTTCCCGGGTCAATATTTGTGGATATTCTCGTTTATATGTGTTATACCCTAATGTTTTTTTTCGAAGTCTAACTTCTTGTAAATATTTTCTTTGTACAAAATGAAAGTAAGTGTGAAGAAATATATCACTTATTTGACAGTTGTGTTATCATTATAGCAGAAGGAAATATTAGATTTTTTGGTTTAGATGACATCGCATTTATTTATGTGTTTATTTGTATGTTGTTCTAACAAGGACCAATCTTTTGGAACATAATTTTGAACAAACCTAATAAATACACCATATATATTATTATTAGAGTTAACGGGATATTTACCATGTACTATTGAGTATTTCCGATATTTCGGCGCTGTTGCAAGCACCATGATCACGGAGGAACTGAAGTATAGGCGGTTGAAAGCGAAAGTCTCAGCACATATATCGATCTACCCTCCTTCGCAGTCGTTTATTACGCGTTAAACCACTACCACTGGTCTCACTTTCGTTTTCACTAACTCGACGTTCACGACACACAACGCTCACCGTGTCTACTCGCGGTTTAGTATGGAACTGTTTATGGTTATTTGTACACAAACGAACCACTGGATGCCAGACGCTCGGCAACTGAAACCCATCCTCCCGATTGAAATTCTTATACTTTTTAATTTCAATCGCTTCTCTAACCATTCTCGGTATATAGTGACGTTCAGTTGAGAGCATCTTAGGGTTATGTAACTCAATCCAATGGTTTGTGCCGGACTCCAACAGGTGTTCAGCGACTGCAGACTTTTGTGGTTCGTTATTTTTGACTGCCCTAATGTGTTCTTTGATTCGGCACGTCACCGTTCGTTTTGTTTGGCCTATATACGAACTACCACAACTACAGTCAATCTTATACACTCCCGGCCTGTCCAGTGGAAAACTGTCCTTAGGTGTACGTAGGCACTGCGATAGCCTCTTAAAAGGAGTGAAGATAGTTTTAACGGAAACCTTTTTTAGGATGTTTGCGACCTTATCTGTCACTCCTTTGATGTAAGGTAAAAAGGCTGGATGTCTTTCCACTTTATAGTCCACAGGCTTATTCGAGCGTCTCGGTGGTCGGATCCGTCCACTGTACCCATTTTTATGTAGAACGCCGCTTAAATGATGTAGCTCCGCTTCTAAATGCTCCTCGTCACATAAACTATATGCACGGTCAGTAAGCGACGTCACTACAGAGTTCAACTGGCGCGGGTGATGATGCGAGTCGGCATTTAGGTATCGGTCAGTGTGAGTCGATTTTCTGTACACGGAGTGACTCAACGAACCGTCTGGACGGACACTGATTTGCACATCAAGGAAAGCAAGGGATCTTTCTTTTTCTATTTCGTAGGTGAAACTCATATTACGATGGATGTTGTTAAACTTTGTTACTAAGTGTTGTACAACATTTTCACTACCCTCCAGTATACAAAAAATGTCATCTACATACCGTTTCCAGATTTTGATGCTTGGGGTGTTGGCTGTGGCTAAGGCTTCAAAATGCTCCATCCAAATATTTGCTACAACTGGAGCTACTGGACTGCCCATTGCTACTCCATCTATCTGTAGGTAGTACTCGTTTCTATATACGAAATAATTAGTGGTCAAGCAATGTTGTACAAGGTCAGCATATTCCATCGCAATACCACCCTCTGCTATTTTTCGTTTTATGACGTCCATGCAGTCGGTAATGGGAACATTTGTGAATAATGATTCAACATCGAAACTCACCATCACTTCCTGTTCGTTTAGGGTGGTTTGCCGCAAAATTTGTACGAAATGTCTCGAGTCCTTCACATAAGATGTTGTTCTCCCTACTAAAGGCTGTAAGATGCTAGCCACATGTTTGGCAAGTTCATACGTTGGCGAGTCAATTTGACTCACTATAGGCCGTAACGGTATGTTAGGTTTATGAACTTTTGGCAGTCCATATAGTTTGGGAGGTTGAAGGTTTCTCGGTCGCAGCAGGTGTGTCGCTGCCTCTTCACCTATCGCATGTTTACATTCCCTGACTAACTTAAGAGTGCCTCGGCTCGTTCGAGCGGTTGGGTTGTAGTTAACTTTTTTATAAGTAGTTTCGTCACTTAACAAGTATGCGAGGCCGCATTTGCGTTTTTCCGCGGCGGTTTCTAACCTCAAAATGTCATCAAACTGTCAAAATCAATGAAATCAAGTCAATGTTTTGACATTTTGAGGTTAGAAACCGCCGCGATAACCGCAAGTGCGGCCTCGCCCAAACAGAAACATTTTTAGATGAATATTTATTTTTCATTCGTCAAATCTTTAGATGAACCACGGGAGCTCTCTGAAAAAAGGTCGTGGATTTAATATTCTGTATTTCATTTGTCAATATAATTGTTTCTGACAATATCATAACAAGAAGCATGTAATTTTTTTTGGAAAGTCAGTTTTTTTAGTTACTTGCTGACTTTCGCAACTTCGTTTACGTCACATAAGGTCTAAGAAAGGAAAGGTATTTCTTCATCAGATTCCTAGGAGCGTGTGAAACTGCCCTGTTTGCCTAATCATAAAATAGCTTAAAGATTAAGTCTATTTTAAAACCGATGAGTATGTCCGATATAAACGCTAAAACTTCGCAAAGAATTCACTACTTCTAAGAATCTCACTGTCTGGCTCATCGATTCGCGTCTCATTAACACCGCTAGTACTCAAGGGCGATAATTCTAAAATACACGTGACCTCTGCTGGTGTGTTCCTGACAAAACGAAGGGAAAGTACAAGGTAAAAATAATAATAAATGTCATCATCAGCAACTGTAAAGCATCAAATTAAAGGATAACTGCTATGTTCTACCATTGCACCGATTGCCACAAACTGGGTCACCCTCACTCTTTGCGTCTGAAGTGTACGGTAAGGCCTTAGTGGTATAAAAAAGTTCCCTAGCAAGCATGGTACATAGAAGTCAATAGATTTGCGTCCAGTGATACTGTACAAATATATAATTTGTCTAAGAATATAGAGCCGTTTGTACATCCAAGTTCTCAATTGTGTCTACGCTACTCACGGAAATGTACTCTGAGAGGTTGCCATTACCATCGACATAATCACTCTCAGTGGTAAATAACAGGGGAGGTCTTCAAATACAATTTGTTACTTTGAAGTGTAACTTTAACTTTGTTTTGTTAGACAATAGGTATTATAAAACGACCACAAGTTTCACGACTTTGCCAATGTAATCTAGATTTGAAACAAGTTCGATTAAATTGGTTCAACTTGAGCCGTTTGAATGCTAAACTTACTTGGAGTTGAACGTTATTCCGTAGGAAAGCTTTTATATGTGTTTAGTTTCAAAGATCGTTGAGGAACAGCCGCATACCTAAGTTCGTAATTAACCAGTGCAATGTTTCTATTAGAGAAGCAATATAAGCCTAGATCGGTAATAAAGGTTGGCAGGGGAGGAATAAATCCACCAACACTCCCTACTCGACAATTCTAGCGATGACAACAATCCCGGATTAAATAAGTAATAGTACCAAGTAAAGACATTTTGAGGATTACCGCAATTAGTAAAAATGGAAAGGAATTACTACCATTGTACGATGAAGGCTTTCGGTGTGGTTACTTTTATTAACTTTAAAACTATTGTGTGGTGTAAATAAATATAAGAAACAGAACATATTTACCTTAATTGAGCTGAGGTCCTAGGTACGATTTCAGGGTCGTTCCAAATATTATTTTCTGTGATCCACAAATGTATTTAGAAATATATAAGTATGTCTAATAGTCGTCTTGATCCCATAGCCGAGCTTATTTAAGCTTAATCCCAGATTAAGCTTAAATAGATGAATGATCATGAAAAGAATGTCCAACATTTTTTTAAATTATTTATTTACTAGACCAGCAAGGCCTTCTAGAGGCCATGCCTCAACGACGATAGTAATAAGTACCTGTCTTACTAAGATTGAAATATTTTTAAAATCAATCTTCTGCCTACTAAATCAGAAATACAAACAAAACTATAAAATGTGTTTTTCTATCGACACGCTCCGCAAGCGTAACGAAATGGCGATCGTCGAGAGTCATAACATAAAAATAAAATAACAATAACAACCTGATATTTCGCACTCACTAGCCCTTCACTGGGTGTAACTAGCTCGACTTAGCTCCTGCTCTATTTCATTTGCAGCGAAATTCAAATTGTGTTTGAATATATTTTTAATTGTTTTTTGTATTTTTGTGTTATTTTATCAGTGTCGGAAAGAAACGTCGTGTATTATCATATGTGAAAGACGCATAAAATTGATATAAGTTTAATTTTATTTCAAATCTTTCTTCTCTTCGAAATGGATCGTTATGAAAAACTGTTTTCGGTTCTCTTATATGACGTCTACGAGATAAATTGGAGTGGCGACATTTATATACACAGATGTCATTCAAATTAAACCTAACAAAACAGGAGACTTGATTAGACATTTTAAAACCAATGAAACTATAGACAGACACGGTTTTAGTGGTACTGCCCGCGGTAGCCGCAAATGCGACCTCACCCTTACTTCGATTGCTGTATTGAATAGAACATTTTCAGAATATCATTAAGTTTGAAGATAGTATAGCAATAATAGACTAGGGTGTTTTTCCATCAGTGATTTGCTATGCTACATTGTTGCGGATGCGCTAACATCCACCTTTCATATTGGTCGGTCGGTCATAAATATGATTGATAGATTTCAAACGCATCCATAGCAACCTAACAGAGCACATCCCTGCTGGAAAAGCACTCAGGCCGGTTTCGTCGTCATGCGATTTCACACTCATGTGGTTCTACATAGCGTTTTTTTTATTTATCTCTCCCGACACAGACTTTATCCACCATCGTGTGGGTTTGGGTTTTATCCCACTACTTAAGGCGGTTTGGGTTATATTCCACTTCTATCAGGGGTGACGAGACACACCGCACTTTTTGGGCCTGCTTCTGTAAAAAAGGCGAGCAGCCAATTCGCCGTGTTCAGGCCCCCGGTCTACTAGACAGCGAGTGTACGAGTACACTAGCACGCTCCACAGACTCGTAGAACCACATACACCGCACGCAGGTGAGAAACCGCATGACAATGAAACCGCTACCTGGCATTCAATAACATCATTTTACTGCCATAAAGATGGCTCTCAAACAGCTGTATCTGGAAATGTAATGGGAATATAGCTAATCTAAAACGACGAAAGTCTCTCGTATAGTATGTAATAAAATTTATGAAATGCGTTTAGAAAATACTTCTGGAGTGTCTACTGTGGTACATTTATCGCTACCTTTTTTACGTGGCACCTTTATTTTTTTACTTTTGATAACATGCTAATGTTATTTTTAGCGATATGAGAAAACGTTCAGAGTAATTTCGTCGTGCCAATTCTAGGCAAATACCTAAATATTTTTCAGTGTTAAGCAGCATCGTTTTAATGGATTGGGACAGGGTTTGTTTGTTTATATGAATTTTTACAGGAATTGATAGATTCCAGTTTAAAACATATCATTCTTTTTCGCAGCCTGTTTATACCGATACAATAAAACCTTGTACCTCACTACAAGTTATATAAGAAACTCAATCACACTATTTCCTTTGAAAGCTAAGTCAGGTTTACATTTAGGATGTAGGCTGAAACATTCACCTATTTCCTAATAACGCAGTTGTAGTCACAACCACGCAAACATAGCTTGGTATAGGCATCCTGAAATCCTTTGTTAGCGACGCTAATTGCTTTCGGCTCCAGACATTACATAGTACTGTGACTAAAGCTTAATACTCTTTGGGTGAGGTTTAACAATGGATTATACTTGTGCGTGTTCGAAAGAGAAGTACCTACCTTTTTTTAACGTTAGGGAAATCCTACAGGGATGCTATGCCGGACTCCTACCGACTAAAAACCACACACATTCTACCTAACAGCCTACGGTTGGGAGCCTCGGGTAAGCCTTCGAAAGGATATCCCAGGACTCGAAGTGTCTATCTATAGAAGTATAAATAAATAAGTAATAATAATAGCGTATGATATTATAATCGTCGGTGATTTAATTGGGCAAGCCCCAGCGCGGGACGGTGCAAGCGCTGGCATATTGTTGTACCTATTGTCAAAATTTACGAATTTATCTATAAATACTTAATATTAAACAGGTTTATTTGAAATGAGTATAAAAAATACTCGTTTTAGTTACGAATCGTGATTATTCAATTCAAACTTATCACCTATTTTAGTACGTGCCCATGCATGCGTTGTGACTGATTGACCTGGTTTGATGAGCACGTCAATCACAACAAGGCACACTCATGCTGTGATAAAATTGTTTGTGGGCTGATATTGTTTTCTACTAATTGCTTTTAAAACATTCAGTGCTCCGCAAACGAAAACTGCGTTAAGCATTATCCACAATGGCTGGTTTTAGGATGGGTGACGTTTGTAACATTTTTGTTTGCCAGCGTTTCAGTCCCTCAGAACAGTATAATTATTGGAACGAAGTTCCTTAACGCGCGTTGTGAAAGGGGGCTAGACGGAAAAAATTCTCACGAAAAGTTGTAACGACACTTTTGGTAGTGATAGTGGTAGTGATAGTGGTAGTGATAGTGGTAGTGATAGTGGTAGTGATAGTGGTAGTGATAGTAGTAGTGATAGTGGTAGTGATAGTGGTAGTGATAGTGGTAGTGATCGTGGTAGTGATAGTGGTAGTGATAGTGATAGTGATAGTGGTAGTGATAGTGGTAGTGATAGTGGTAGTGATAGTGGTAGTGATAGTGGTAGTAATAGTAGTAATGATAGTGGTAGTGGTAGTGATAGTGGTAGTGGTAGTGACAGTGGTAGTGATAGTGGTAGTGATAGTGGTAGTGGTAGTGATAGTGGTAGTGATAGTGATAGTAATAGTAGTAATGATAGTGGTAGTGATAGTGATAGTGGTAGTGATAGTGGTAGTGCTAGTGCTAGCCAGGGGATGAACATGAACTCTACGAGCAACACCAAAGCAAATAGGAGTTTCGCTCTGTTCAGTTTCAGTCGCGCGTAAAGGTTACACGCACTCACTTTTATTTAATATTTGTTTTCTTTTTGTTTTTGTTTCTGTTTTTGTTTTTGCTTACAATAAAATTTTAAAATTAAAATAAAATTTTATTACAATTCCTTCACTTTAATTGAAAGGAACTTCGTTCCATCCGGGTGTCCCTTGACTCCTCTCAAGTTTTTTTGTTTCTGTATGTATAATTTCTATTAATAATAACTTTAGGTACATGTTGATTTATTTCGTCAATCAATCTAGCATGGTAGTTGTTTTGACAATGCTTACATTAAAATACATATTTTTGGTACGATACAGTTTTAAAACAAAACAGTAGAAAACTTTATTCCGTGTACAAAAAAGCGAATACCCCAGAGTAATATAAAATGCTAAAACTAACATAATTTTCACATTTAATACTTTCGGAGGAAAGAGGTTTTAAGGCACCATAATTTACTCTTTTCCTTCTTTAATACTCCCTCCTGTTTTTCTTCACACTATTATACTGAAAATTTGTAGCGCTCTCGCTTAGCGCAAGCGGTAAAAACGTTAAAACCCTTGGTTTAATATAATGAAGATTTATTTACATATTATCTTTACAAGAAAATTGTTCTCTCGTAAAAGCAGTCTTGGATTTTTACAACTTTAATATAAATGCGCTCCAAACAGCCATATAATAATTACATACTCGTACTCGTTCAATATACTTTGATCTCATTTTCTATACAGATATAAAATAAACAGAAAATGTTTATATCAAGAACTTTTAGCTTAATATCAAGAATATTTGATAATAAATTGTGGGCAAGACAAACATTACAGCTGCGAGCAGGTCATGCTCGCGAAGGAGGCGGCGGGCCGGGTGCGGGAGAGAACTCTCCCACCCGAGTTCCGCAGTCGGCGCCCTGGGCGCCGCCGACGTGTCTTCGCCGAGGACTATCGGCCTCCATGACCGGGGGTCTGAGGACGGTGAGAGGGCCGCTCACCGTCCTTACAGAAGCAGGCCCATGACGGCAGCGTGACGTGAGCACTCACGCACGCCCCCCCCTTAGAAGCGGGGTCACACCCGAAACCCCCCATAGACGCGGGATTGCACCCGAACCACCCCCTGGGCGAGGCCGCATTGGCGGCCGTAGGTCTGTTGGGAGTCACGGGACATCCTTCCTGAGGGCTTACCCGGGGCTCTCAACAATAGGCTGTTGGGCGTTACGTGAGGTTTTTTAGTCGGTAAGAGTCCGGCATAGCATCCTACGAGGATTTTCCCTCACGTTAAAAAAAAAAAAAAAAAAAAAAAAGACAAACATTACAGAATATAATTTGCTTAGTTTATCAATTATTTATTGTATTACTAGCAGATGCGCGCGGCTTCGCCCGCGTGAAATTTGGTACCCGTTCCCGCTTCCCGTGGGAACATATTCCTGGGATGAAGAGCCTTTGTGTTATTCCAGACTATAAGCTATCCCTGTACCAAATTTCAGCCAGATCCGTTCAGCTGTTACAGCGTGATTGAGTAACAAACATCCAAACATCTAAACATCCAAACATCTTCACAAACTTTCACATTTATAATATTAGTAGAAAGTAGAATAGTAGCATAGTAGGATTGAGAATAATTGGTATTCTCCTCTTAATATTTCATTTACCGTTGGCCATAATTTATTATAGCCAACTGTTAATGAAAGGAATTTCATTTTTGTTGTCATGGTAGGTACATACATTTGTAGAGCACATTTTTATGGGATATAGTTGGTAGTTATTTTTGGCCACCCCACTGGCTATTACAAAACACATCAAGAGTGTAATTTGGCAGCATGCTGCCACGGTATCGCGTCGCATTTCCCTACGGTTACGGTATAATTTAATACCATTGTTTGGCTTGTATGTACCATTTTGGCACGGTCCGTATCTTCGTTCATTTGCTTAATTAAGTCGTTTATAAAACATAAAATGCACATTACGTTTGACGTACATACATAAATATAGTTACGACATTGGGGACATGGGGTACACAGAGGTATATTATATGCACACATTTCACACATTATAGTATTTTCGATTTCTTCTTTATTTTATTATTTAGTACTGAAAATTTTCAAGCTGCCATAGTATCTTCATCTTAGCTAAACGACTACCATGTTATTTGGAGAGACTTAACGTGCCTTTTATAGTACAAAAACACGTGTAATTTTTTGAAGTAAATCTTCTTTAGGCGCGACTAGGCAGTAACTCAGATTTTTTTTCTGACGGAAGTAACGTTATTTGAATTTTGAAAAGAAAGCGTGGAGCGTTTATGTTATCTTTACTATTTTTGGACAAAACGCTCCACGCTTTCTTTAAAAATATAATAGTAAATATTTCATAAAGATGATCATTTCGCATAAGTAATTATTTGAACGAACTAAAATTGTTTATGTTTACCTGCGATCTAATGAATTTGGCAAAGGAAAAGTTCTTGAGTCATCAAACTAAATGTCCAAATTATTTTGTAATTTTTAATGCGTGCTAAATGTGTGTTTTTTAGTTTGTATATTATTATCTATGCTTTTTTATGTTCCAACGCTTCCACATTCTGCATTATATCCTGGATAACAAGCCCCAAACTTCGAAACAAAAAGTCTAGTGGGTTATTTCTTAAATATTTAAATACATTTGAATAAACTCGTTCACCGGGCACCTGGTACTCATTTCAAATTCTGAAGTGTTACTGAGGCCGACAAGAGCAAACTTGGTAAAATTGTCGGAGTATGGTGTCAATTCTGGGAGTGGTAGCTGCCGTTTGACATTTTCGACGACTTTAAAAGTTACTAAGATCACCACTAGAAACTTTTCTTACGCATTTAGTGACATCTTAAACTTCGTATTCACTAAAAGCAGGTAGGGAACGTATGTACAGCAGAGGCGTAAGTCTAAGGGAGATTTTTTTACTATGCTACGTTGCAATGGGTGCGTTTGATATTCACCAATCACATTCTTTGGTACACAAGTAACGTTGACCGCTTACAATGTCAAATTGAGTATCCGACTAATCAAGTTAAACATCTTTAGATAATTTATACTGTTGATTGATGGCACTTGGTGAAACTTGCTGCACATATTGACCTTTCAAATGCTGTGAAGCGAAACCGGTCAGGTTTATAATACTATATATTGTGGAACAGTACAGGTGTCGTTTTCAATATTTTAATCATCTATCCTTACAGTTTTTCCCTAATTTGGTAACATCTATAGAAACTTAGTATAGCACTCTCTGGTGGAACATCACGATAATACAATAGAAAAAATCTTTGCCAAAACTAAATATCGTTTCTTTGTTTAACCATTATAAACTTTATTCCCGGGATTTTGAAGGGGAGAGTGATGAAGCAGTCAACTAGCTATTGTAAAAAAACCGGCCAAGTGCAAGTTGGACTCGCCCATGAAGGGTTTCGTAGCAGCAAGTAACATAATATAAAAGTTCTTATAGTTAGTTGTAACTTTGATTGATGTTTTAACACGTTCGCAGTGGTAGTGATTTTTCTAACCGAAAATTGCGCTTTATGACGTATTAAAAAAAAACTACCAGCTCTATCTCGATGAAACCAATTTTCGTTAGTAGTTTTTATGGCAATCTACATCATATATTTTTTTTAGATTTATCACTCTCTTAGTTTAGAAGTTAGAGGGGGTGGGGGACACTCATTTTTCCACTTTGGAAGTCCCTCTTGCGCAAACTATTCACTTTAGAAAAAAATGATGTTAGAAACCTCAACAGCATTTTGGAAGACCTATCTATAGATACCACACACGTATGGGTTTGATGAAAAAAAAGTTTTTGAGTTTCAGTTCTGAGTATGGGGACCCCCAAAATTTACTGCTGTTTTTCTAGTGTTATATAAGAATCTTAATGCGGTTCACAGAATACATCTAGTTACCAAGTTTCAATAGCATAGGCCGTATAGTTTCGGAGAAAAGTGGCTGTGACACACGGACGGACGGACAGACAGACAGACATGACGAATCCATAAGGGTTACGTTTTTGCCATTTGGCTACGAAACCCTAAAAACATATAAAGTTGACACATTATAGCTTTATTTACTTAATGTAATGTAATTTAGAAAGCGTAATAAACAATAGGCTCATACTGAACATCTGTGTAGAACACGTGCTTAATAAACTAGAAAATTAAGTATAATATAAAGTTACACGAGTTCACGACTTTTTTGACATTTTAAAGTTAGGAGCTTATCCTGCGATTTTAAGTGTTAATTAGAAGTTTGGTTTATTACAGCTATAAAGGACTGTCAATGATACTCGTACGATGTAGGATGATGTATTGTAACTGATATAGAGGCACATGAATATTATTTGGTATGTATAGATTACTATACAATATTAGGTACTTAATAAGCGTCTATGTGAATAGAAAGAAAGAAAGAAAAATATATTTAATTCCGACAAACAGGTGGTAGGTACATTGAAAATGACTTATGATAAAAACTAATAACAAAGAAAAGAGAAAAAAAAAGTATAAGTACTTAGAGTTAAATAAAAAATTAGCTTAAAAATAACTTCGTACCCCACGCCCGCGCGGAATAAGGCCGCCTTTCAGCATAATGTCGCCACGTGAAAGGAAGCGTGTCCCTCCCCTCACGCAACGACGCTGTTTTTCAAAAGCGGCCTCTTAGGAGTTCGGAGGCACGGTCTTGACCCAAAGAAAAAAAAAACAAACAAACAAAATCATGTTCCGCACGCGCTCCCGTTTGTGCCCATTAAAAAATAATAATAATACACAATACACAATAAATTATAAAACTGTAGAGATTCTAAATCTTAATCTTAAAAAATAAAGACAAAATAAAAAAAAAAAAAAAACAGATCCCGCACCATGCCCGCACAAGCGTCAAATTGACATGTTATGTCAGTGTCATGTCAGCGCCCCGCGCTCCGAGCGACTTCGCTTCGCGCGTTCAAAGTGCGACCATCCACAAAGTGACAATTTGTGACAAACAAAAACAACCTCAGTGCACCCAGTATCATAATTACAAACAATTATTGCAAAATAAAAGACGGGAGGAAAATAAAGAAAGGAGGCATGAAATAGGCCAGCCATCATGTCGTAACTTAACAACTTACAATGGTTAAAAGTTATTGTTGGAAGAAATAGACAAAACAAACAACAAATAGGTACATATCATCTAGTACGGAGACTTTGAGGTTAGTTTTGGTTATTGTTACATAAATTACAGATTATAATAAAACAAAACAAAAAATACGCAGACGTTCTCTCACAACATCATCCAGTCTAAATCAAACTTTCCATAGAATTAATTCAAATTATATACATTATTTCCAATTCATAGGTACAACAAAACATCCTAGGTTACAAACTATAAAATATTATATACATAGATATAGAATATATAATTATATACATAGATAGACTAAATGTCAATATATCTGTCTAACACTCTTGGCTTAAAAAGTAGATACAAGATAATGTAATGGTTACATTTTTCTTTATCTTAATTTTCAAAACCAAAAATTTGTTTTAAGTTATCGTTTAGAGTCTACGCTTCAGATAGACATTGAACAAGAAGCCGTGAGATCGGTCTTACCAGACTGCCCCTCACTAACACGTTTATTGTGAATGTTCAATCCGATTGACGTTGTCATTTTTGTTTTGTTTCAAACTTTGAACAGATGATCCACGTCACCTTATATAGTGACGCAGTTTAATGAAACAGACACAGACTGCAGACAAAATTTGGACATGAACCCCTCTGCACTCTATTTTATAGAGAGGGGCTAAAAGTTCAATAATGTCTTTATTTAAGCAGAAAGTTTTACATACGACCAAACATACGCAATCCCCTTTATTCTTTTACTATCCAGTATATAATCGAAAATTCAGTAAATAATATGATCGCTTATTCCCTTGACGTCCAAAATTACAATAGAGAACAGGACTCTTAGAATTAGTGAAATACCATTAAACAACAGTACGGTAACAAAAGAAAACCTATCTGATTTATTAGACCAATTACAAGAGATAAGGGCCGCCGTAACCATTGTCTGATCAGAACAAAATTCACCGAATCATAAACAACAGGAACAATAGCCAATAAAATTAGATAGCGATGGGTTAGAAATTGGCAAGGAAAATAAATAAGAGCTTAGGAAAAAGATAATTATAATCTTCCACTTCATTGGTGTTCGCGCCTACGCCATGGCAACCCCATGGCCACAACTGTCAACTGTCAACAGTGTCAATTTTTTTTTATCTATATCATCTGTTCTACAAAGTTTTCGAAATTCACACGAGTCACACTAATGTAATCTTCCTATACTCAGCAATAAAACGAAAGTTTTGAAGATTCGAGGTTTTAATTAAACTTCCATTATGTCCATGTAAACTACGAGACATAAATTCTGGCGACCGCTACAGGACATTAACTTGCAAAATTTTTGAGAAGTACCTACTTGACTACGTACAACTAACAAGTCGAAGAACAAAATCTAATTTACAAAAGCAAGAAAACTGACGACTAAGCCAGCCAGGTCGGACAGTAATAGAAAAGCTCCGCGCCCAGCCTTAGCACTTCGTCGAATTACAAGATATTCATCATACAATTTTCAAGAAATACTTGGTACCTACTGCCATCAAATATCAAAACCAGCAACCAATCCATGGTTCCTGAAGCTAGGACTTTTCAGTTAAGTGCCCATTTCCTAATTACACTTGCTCCAAAACTTGCCAAAACCCATATTTTCCTTCAAAAGTTGTTGTAGTGTACTTTTCCAAGTTATTGTCAAAATTCATTCTTTTTTCAAAATTTAACAACATTATTCGATTTAAGACAAGTAAATCTTTATCCCAATAAGATATTTCACATTCTAAAAGATAGTTTTAACATTTTCACACTATAATACCACCCACATTGCTTTCAAATTATAAAAATATAACAGTAAAATTGTCAAAGTTAACTTTTAAACTAAGTGGATTGTGGTTTATTCCTATACATTTTCATGAAGTATATCTTCACATAATCATTAGTTCTATTTTAGGCTGACAAAGTTACTTGTCACTTACCACTTCTTATAAGTGCTTTACATAGGATATTCATTATCCAAGCATTATCCTTAGTCGCATCTGAAGCCCACAGCTTATGCACATTACATATCACTTTGTGCCGAACATTTCAGCTCATACTGACAACAACAGCTCACATAATCATCAAACAGTGAGCCGCTACTACATGCTGGCACCGTGACTGTGTTGGGGGACCAGATGCCACAGAACACCGATGATGTTCAGATAAGATTTTGAATATTTTTATAACTTTATGCCTACATCCTGTTTGCATTGTTGTTTTGTTGTATAGACAATCACTTTCATTTGAACTAAGTACATTAGCTACTATTAGTTCCTATTATTTTAGTAAGATTTACAGTGTACTAAGTACTACAACCTGATCAGTGGATTAAATCAACCGATCCCAAGACACTTGTTCGTAGGGCTGATCAGGTTGGCCATTTACTGTAATTTGTTCTTTTTTGTGTGTACCTATTCTATTTTATAAACATTTCACAATGTCAGTGAGTGAGGATCTTAATGCAAAGCAACAACTAAAAGATTTGTTTGCTAAACGTAGCTCGGTTAAAGGACGTTTAACCAAGTTCAAAAAATATTTAGATATTGTGCATTCATCAAAATTGACTAAGTTGCAAGTTCAAGAATTGCAAATTAATGTAGATAAAATACGAGCTATGTCAAGCAAATTTGATGACTTACAGAGTCAGATTGAAGTTCTAAACTGTGATAGGATGGACTCTGAGATGGACGAGCGTGATGAGATTGAACAAATTTTCACTTCGCTCCTTGCAAGTGCTCAGCAACTTTTGATAAAACATAGCCACACTTGCAATGATTCTGAGGAGCTTAATTCATCGCAGTGTCATAGCGATCGGTCATCTCACTGTCACAATATTGATTTCAAGTTGCCGCAAATACAGATTGCTAAGTTTGGTGGGGAGTATTTCCGCTGGCTTGAATTCCGAGACACTTACTTGTCACTTATTCATAATAATCAGCGCATCAAATCAGTGCATAAATTTCACTATTTAGTATCATATTTGGAAGGTGAAGCTGCACGAGTTATATCTAATTTGGAAATTTCTGATACAAATTATGAAACCGCTTGGCAATTGTTGTGTGATCGTTTTGACAACAAGCGTCAACTGGTCAATCACCATCTTAACTCATTATTGAATATCGGCTCCTTCACACGTGAAACAGACAAATCACTGAGGTTTCTAGTTGATCACGTGACTAAAAACTTGCGTGCCTTATCTAGCCTAGGTCAACCTGTCCAACACTGGGATACATTAATCATACACATATTATCAGCAAAGCTAGATAATCGCACCATAGTTAAATGGGAGGAATACCGAAACGGATTGACCGACGTTCCATCTTTAAAGGAATTTTATAAATTTTTAACTGATCGTGCAGACGTTCTAGAGACACTATATCACAATAAGGTAGATAGGTCTAAAGCTGTCCAAGCGCAAACACAGCAGGTTGATAAATATACACACAATACAAAATCATTTACTTCAATTCAATCATCATCATCATCAACTCAACACTCAGGCTCTGTCATGTATCGCTGTGCAGTCTGTAAAGGTGACCATAGGATATATGACTGCCCTATATTTGCAAAGAAGAGTGTCCAAGAACGAAAGAACGAAGTGCAAAGGCTGCGTTTGTGTTCCAACTGTTTAAGGGCAGGCCATCATGTGCGTAATTGCAAACTAGGCCCATGCCGAGAATGCAATCGTAGGCATAACACTTTCCTCCATGAATCCAACAAGGGAGATAGTGCAAATGTTGATAACAATTCACCAAAATTATCTGTAAACAATTCAATGAATTACAACAATAGTCAAACACAAGGTCAGATTCTATTGTCAACTGCAATGATAAATGTTACAAATCCTCAAACAAACCGATATGTCCAAGTCCGCGCTCTGCTGGACTGTGGTAGTCAAACTTCATTCATTACACAATCATTAATGAACCAACTTTCATTACAAATATGTCCAATTAATGCCATAAATATTGTTGGCATAGGCAACAACTTGGCAGGCCAAGTAAGTACAAGTTGTATTGCCCAATTAAATTCTTTGACAAATAATTACAAAATAGTACAATCGTTTTATGTTCTGAAGGAACTTACAGGTTCTATTCCCAAGCAATACATAGACATAAAACATATCAAAATACCTAAAAACATACAGCTTGCTGACCCCAAATTCAATCAACCCTCATCTATAGATGTTTTGATAGGTGCAGATCTGTTCTGGGACCTCTTGGGTTGCGACCAAATGTCATTAGGACCGGCCATGCCTAAGCTGCAAAGCTCAAAGCTCGGTTGGGTTGTCGCTGGACCAGTCGCAAATATAAACCCCAAGCAATTTTTAGTCAAAACAGTTCTATGTAATGTGTCAGCAAGTGAAGACAATAATTCTAATATTAATGAACAATTATCTAAATTTTGGGACCTTGAACAGGTTCCCGATAGACAATATCAAACCAAAATCGAAAAGGAATGTGAAGACCATTTCTATCGCAATACATACCGTTTAGACTCTGGTAGATTCTGTGTAAGACTACCCTTAAAGGATACACCAGACTGCCTAGGGGATTCATATGCCGTTGCAAAGGCACGTCTACTTCATTTGGAAAAACGATTCCGCAAAAACCCAGACTTGAAGTCCCAATATATAAATTTTATTAAAGAATATTCTGATTTAGGTCACTTAGAAGTATGTCCTACTAATATGCCATACCCCTCGTACTATCTATGTCATCATGCCGTTTTCAAACAAAATAGCGAAACCACTAAGCTCCGTGTAGTCTTTGACGGCTCTCTCCGCACAAGTTCGGGATTCTCACTTAACGACTTACAGTTGGTTGGACCCAATGTTCAAGACTCTCTCTTCTCCATCTTAATTCGAGCCCGCCAGTACAAGTACCTGTTGACTGGCGATATCGAAAAAATGTATCGTCAGGTCCAAATAGACGAACCGGATCGCAATTTGCAACTAATATTATGGAGGAGTGACGAGTCCAGTCCAATCCAAACTCTACGTCTCAAAACTGTCACTTACGGTCTTGCAAGTGCAGCTTATTTGAGCACAAAGTGCTTATCGTTATTGGGAGATACCTGTGATGACGAACTTATAGCCACTATCATAAAACATGACTGCTACGTTGACGACTTGATCACGGGATCGAATGAATCTTCAGAATTGCTCCATATACAACGCATGATTTCATCTACTTTAAAACTTGGTTGTTTCAACTTGCGCAAGTATAAGTCAAATTTACCAAGCGCTTTGACATCCTCTGTCATCAATAAAAATGACAAGGTGAGCTTGAGCGAGTCGGCAAGCACTCTTGGTCTAAATTGGAATCCTAATACAGATTGTCTTCACATATCAATTACAATACCTATAATCGATAAAACAATTACAAAGAGATCAATTCTTTCAGCATCTTTCAAAATTTTCGATCCTCTTGGCCTCTTGAGTCCTTGTATAGTTGTTCCCAAGCTATTGCTACAATCGCTATGGAAGGACAAGAGAGGCTGGGATGAACCAGTTACTTTGGACATATTAAAATTATGGAGTAATTTTGTAAACAATTTACATTTTATATCAGATCTACCAATTCCGCGACTGGTATTATGCGATTCTGCCAACAACATAGAAATCCATACCTTCAGCGACGCCTCACAAGTGGCCTATGGCGCCTGTGTGTACTTAAGGTCATCTAATTCTTCTGGAATAGTTAAGGTCAATTTGCTATGTGCCAAATCTAAAATTGCACCCATAAAGCCTACAACCATCCCACGTATGGAGCTTTGCGCCACTCTGCTGGCTGCCAAATTGACCAAGGCTGTTACCAGTGCATTGCGTTATAAAGCAGATCGTGTGATTTACTGGTGCGATTCTACTGTTACACTCAGTTGGCTTTCTGGTAATGCTGCGAAATTAAAAACTTTTGTAGCCAATAGGGTACTTGAAGTCAATGAGCTTACTGAAGGCTCATCATGGCGCTATGTGCCCACAGACCAAAATCCAGCAGATTTAATCTCTAGAGGGTTAAATCCTAAAGAAATCAAAGATCACAAGCTATGGTGGTCAGGTCCCAATTTTCTATTACAGCCTAGTCATGCTTGGCCTGATCCACACAATATTTTAAACGAAGCCGATTTACCAGAAATGAAGTCCAATTCTGCTCAAGTTCAGAGAGATGATACACACTTTCTGAAAATGACCAATTATTCATCTTTTAACAAATTAAGACGAACTTTAGCTTATATTTTTAGATTCATTCACAACATTCGCAATCCTAAGGATAAATTGATAGGTTCTATTACCGTTTCCGAATTAGATTCTGCTTTCATTCACTTATGCAAAATGTCCCAACAAGATTCCTTTCCTTCAGAATTTAACCTTCTATCAAAGGGTAAACCTTTAGGTTCGAAATGTTCTATTTTATCACTCTCACCATTCTTGGATGAGGCTGGTGTTATTAGGGTTGGCGGCAGGATCGAGCTGTCCAATTATAATTACTCTAAAAAACATCCCATACTTTTGCATGCCTCTCATCATTTAACTAAACTCTATTTCAACTATCAACACTTGCACTACCTTCATGCTGGTCCTCAGCTGCTACTAGCTAGTGTTAGGGATACTGTGTGGCCCATCAATGGTAGGCATTTAGCCCGCCGCACAGTTCACAATTGTGTAACTTGTAGAAGACTGCAAGGCAAAACCATTACCCCCATTATGGGAAATCTACCTGCACAACGTGTCACACCAGACTATCCATTCAAAACTGTTGGTGTTGACTTCGCAGGCCCCTTCTTTACTCTAAATAGGAAGGGCCGTGGAGCACGAATAAACAAATCGTACTTGTGTTTGTTTGTGTGCTTTAGATACAAATGCGTACATCTGGAAGCCGTTAGTGATTTGTCTAAGGAAGCGTTTCTATTAAGCTTACGCAGATTCATCGGTAGGCGGGGCAAGCCAGCGGAGATATTCTGCGATAATGGCCGCAATTTTGTTGCCGCAGCAAAGGAAATAGGTGATTTTCTTAAGGTCAACAAGGATCATGTTAATGATTTTGCTGCGGATGAAGGCATAAGGTTTATATTTTCTCCTGCGTGCGCGCCCTCGTTCGGTGGTATCTGGGAGGCCGGGGTCAAATCCGCGAAATATCATGTTAAGCGCATTATGGGCAACGCTCATTTGACATTTGAGGAGCTATCAACTCTCTTTGTTCAAATTGAGGCAGTACTAAGCAGCAGACCTCTATGTCCACTTTCACCTTCCCCAAATGACTATCATTTCCTTACCCCAGGGCACTTTCTGATAGGCCGTGCTCTCAAAGCATTACCAGGTCCATCATATGAGGACCGGAATCAAAATAATTTACAACGCTACACAAAGCTTCAACAATTAAGTCAACATTTTTGGCAACGCTGGCAACATGAATACATTGCAGAACTGCAGCAGCGTTCCAAGTGGCGTACCAATTCTGCTTCATTACAAATAGGAGACCTAGTTCTTCTCCAAGAAGATAACGTGCCTCCACTCAATTGGAGATTGGGACGAGTCAGCCGCTTATTTCCTGGACCCGATGGAGTGTCACGAGTTGCGGACATAAACACCACCAGAGGCTGTTATCGAAGACCCCTGACTCGAATCTGCCCTCTACCTACGGCGGATTCTGTCCAATGATGTTGAAAGAGGGCTTTCAACGGGGGGGAAGATGTTCGCGCCTACGCCATGGCAACCCCATGGCCACAACTGTCAACTGTCAACAGTGTCAATTTTTTTTTATCTATATCATCTGTTCTACAAAGTTTTCGAAATTCACACGAGTCACACTAATGTAATCTTCCTATACTCAGCAATAAAACGAAAGTTTTGAAGATTCGAGGTTTTAATTAAACTTCCATTATGTCCATGTAAACTACGAGACAATTGGTAAAAGCTGATTATATCCATTAAATAATATTAGAGTTATGTAGTACAGAGTTCGAGGCAATTTGATTCGGTTATTTTTTTTAAGGAGTAAGGAATTCAACTTCCCAAGACGAGGGCGGCGGCGTGACGTAAGAGTTTCACGCCTCACATTCCAAGTAGCGAAATAGCACCCGAACCAACCACCAAAGTCGTGGGATAGTACGCGAGCCTCTAGGCGAGGCCGAGTGGTAGCCAGATCAGAGCCAGATCCTTCTGATGGCTTACCCGGGATGGTTTTATTCAGTTAAAGTGTCAGTACTTAAAGGATTTCCACACCTAAAATAAAGGTTTCAATTTAGCGTCTGGGAGACGGTATTCCCATATCGATCTACGTCTTGCTTAAGCGTGTGCTCGGGGCTGATACTCTGAGCTAGCTGTCGCCCTATCAGAGGCAAGTTCAAGATGGTGGCGTGTCGTTTACTAGCGCGCATCACTACGGAACGCCGTAACCTGGTGACTAGGGCTGTTCAGGATCCCTGTGATTTCCTTTTGAGGGTGCACCAGGTTACCTGGATAAAGCTGGGGAGAAGCACAAAATTGGATTTTAACTCAATTGAGTATATTTAATACATAGCCGCTCTGCATAAAATCTAATCTACATAGGTGGGCTATGTAGATTAAATTTTATGTAGCATAATTATTATTGTTGAATACCTACAAAAAATCTACAGCTCACGGATTAAGCTTTCAGGTATTGCTTGTCATTTTATGGATTTCCTTAATAGCATGTATTTTGCATACTTACCACAATCCATGCATCTGTTTACACTCTCATAACCGAAAAGATCCTCCAGTAATTACTCAGGTAATAAAGTGGACAAAAATGTCAAAAAAAAGTCCATGATGTGTTTTTTAATGGATTGTATCTAATTGACCCCGCGGACTTAGTGTTTTGTAAACGATCACTGCAGTAAGCAACTTTCACTATGGCCGGTCCATGGATGGGTGACCATCCATGTGATCACTTTGTGACATTTATTTGAGCGTTTCCGTGCTTCGGAAGGCACGTTTAGCCGTTGGTCCCGGTTGCCAGTAAAATGGCAGTCGTTAAGCTAAGTTGAAGGCTTTATTTCAAAAGCAGGCAGTCAAACCTGCGCCTGTCCATTTAAACACGGCAATACGGCTCACCACCTATTACGTGGGACAAATTATACAAAGGTGAAATGTGGGCATATAATATGCCTCTGCCGACCCCTTCGGGGATAAAGGCGTGACCATATGTATGTATGTATGTATCTAATTGAATATTTTTATCTAATCTGAAAGATTTTTATTATGATAATTTAAAAATGCCACTAAGATATTATTGAACTCCGTTAAAATAATTAGGTATGTTATGATTTGTTAGAAGTCTACAATTTAATGTAGGTCTATTTTTTGAATTGGAATTGTAGTTCTCCAAATATATTATAAAAGCAGACTTCTAAAAACAGTAGTGACCGGTGTAGTAATTTTATATTTCAGTAAAAAGTGGTTCTCGAAATGCTGAATAAATATTTTTATTTGGGGACATAAAAGGCAGCTTTTTAATTAAGTAGTACTTGCAATGGCCTAGTTACGTTGCGTGTTTTCCTTTTTTTATGCCAAGGCAATTTTTGTATCATGGCCACTGTAAAACACTACAAGTGGTTGGAAATGAGTTGCCGCCATTGGGGAATCTCCTAAGCTCAACTTTATGAAACTATAGGACAATTTTTCGCATAAAAAGTGTTGGTGCAAATATTCCATAATGGGGTTCATGGGGTCTAATATACGATACTTGATCCTTACTTACACCTACAAATAGTTTATAATAAAATAATGTTAACTAAAAATGCTTTTCTCGGTAATGTGCGCATTTTTTAAAAATTGTATTGAAAGTCATCTGAATTCTAAGATTAAATACAGAGGCCCAGACTCCACAATAGCATTAAAAACATTTGACATGAATATATTAGATTTACAACGCGTGCACAATCATATATTTATAGCTATAAATGTACATTTATGTATGTGTGACATTGTTTTCTGCATGCTGCCAATAGTGGCGGAGCTATGCCGTCCTATCCAAACTTTCACGAATTCAGACGATAAACAAACACAATCTGGCAAGTGTGTCCTACAAAAATACCGCCTGCAATATGTTCGGATTAAGTACAAAATAATATTGCGTTTGTTTGTTGACGTATTGAGGATTCTGTATCGTTTCGTAACGTGGAAAAAAAAGTGACTGTAGTGTGTCTTTTTTAAACTATATTTTGTGTTTGACTTCCGTACTGTTTTAATTTAGATATACTTAAGCTGGATAAGGTACAAACTTTAGCCTCGTGTTATATTGACGAGTCACCAACTGACATCTTAAATAAACACAATAATAAAATTATGTTAAATTTCTTGGTTATCTGTATTTCTTCATTACCAAACCAGCCCCATGCGTCCCCGAGCAGGGTAGCTTGCCTAAACGAGTGTGGGTGTGAATCTGTAGCAGCTTAGATTCAGGCAAACAAGACCTGGCCAATCGACAATCTTGTTAGCAAATTGGGTTATCGATTGGCATATAGTTGTAAACATTGGTAAAACGCTGTAGCTTATTGTAGTATTACAGTGATTTATTTATTTATTTATAGTGTGCTATTAGGCTAATTTGATTCATATAAATTGTTGCATTGTTGTCCATCTCCATACATTACATTATTCACATCATTATCATCTCATTTAAAAAAAGCATACATAAAAATAAGAAAGTATTTATTTTATATGCACTGAAATGAACTGAGCTAGCCAGTAGTTCTTAACAGATACAAACGCAGCGTCTAGTAGTAATACACTATGCAGCAGTTTTATCACTAACTTAAATCCATTTCCAATTTTCCAACCACTGTCCCAACAAACACTGATTCCTACATAATAAACTCAAAGAAACTGAAATATTTAAATAATTTATCCCAACTAGCTCCCAGCATCTCAATAGGCCCGAGTGCAGAAAATCAGATCGCCATCAATCTAACAAGACATGGGCGTCCGTGGTCTGGAATGGACGTTGCAATGAAGACGTATGGTACAAACATATCACACGGTCATTTTGTTTCATTCGCTATCTGCAGCCTGCTTCTTGCCTTTACAAAAGACGTTTGTTTACTTTAACTTATAAGAAATTTTCCGACTCTCTGAGAGTTTCCTTTTAAAGCTTTCGTTTCTGAGTAATTTGTTTAGAATGTAATTAAACGTAATGGTTTGAATGTTTGGGAATTTATCTCCAGCTTATTTATTTATGACCTTAAAACTAGTTTGTTTTAGAAAGTCTAAACTGTAAAGTAAATTAAAACTTTCGACCTAAATTAGTTTTACTAGTTTAACGGTAAATATTGCTCGGTAAGTTTTATACCTTTAGCAGTAATAATTTTTCTTTAAACTTAAACAAAAGAAAGTATTACATAATACGACATTAGGTTTGCCACCTCTTACACGAGATTAGAAAATGTAGGCGTATAGCTTTGTCTCTGCCTCACTTCAGGGAAAATGGCGCCACTGTGTTAATGTATGCTTAGTTAAGTTATCGTGAAGTTACGCCTCCCCCTCAAAACTTGATTTGACAATACGTACCTAAACACGAATACAAATTTTGTAATACAGCTTACCTAAATTGCAATAACTGTATGTTAAAAAAATCTTATTAGTGCAAGAATCTATTAATGATTAGATTTAGCCAATAGACGCCCATACGACTAGTTCTTGCAGTCTTTGCTCAAACTAATTTTCCAAGTTCACTTTGAACAAATACGTCTGAGGTTGTATTGTGGTACCGTTACGTCAGCAAACATTAGTCTAGCTCGAATGTTACGTCTATTAGTACATTCATACGTTGCCGCGTTGGCAAGCGCACCGCCGCTCTCGATGTCCGAAATTTATCTTCCGTACTCCTCCCAAGACGGCCAGTCCGCCCCCAGTTCATTTCACACAAACGACCGAGTATAATGTTTCTTTTCATTTTGTTACTGGTACTTAGAGCCGAATGCTGGGTAGATAGGAAAATGTCAAAGACATTAAGATAAAGTCCGCATCGGACGAATCCAATTTGAAATTGATGTTTTCTCGTATTGAGTACTTACACAAGAAGCAGAGAATAATACTATTATTGCATAGTTAAATGTGATAGTGTCTCGATATGTTTGAACATTTCAACGTCGTGGCGATCATTAGTGCGGGCTTGTTACCAGAAATATGCGTAGGGAGGTAATGTGTCTACAGACACTGCAGTAGGTAGTAAGTAGGAGAAAAAAGAGATTCCTCCCGGTACAACTAGTAGTAAGGCCTGGTAGTGTTTTTGCGGGAATATCAGAATGTTTTGTTTGGGGCTTTTGGCCAGTTTGCAAGGGGTCAGACTACCCTCTATAACACCAGGATTTTTAGTTTTATCTCAATCAGACAAGACCAATGACCACAAGAGATAGGCCAGAGGTTAATTTATTGCGACCTAGTAAAGGGATCGAGGGCTGGTAGTAAGAAGTTAGTGTTCAGAAGGGAATTGCCGTATACAGTCGAATTTAAAATTAAGGAGCAAAAAAGCTGCGAAAATATTTTATGGTTGTCTGAACATGATACTGTATAACGTCATGAAAAAGTCGTAAATGTTACGTACAAGCTTGTACTAGTAAAATTTTCTACTTGAGCTGCCCGATCTACACGCATTTTACGAGTCCCGACCTTTTACTAGATATTCTGCGGTTTTACGCAGTGGTTTCTATTTTATGACTTTAACTCTGTTAAATTTATTATTATGTCTGTACGATCGCGGAAAGGAAACATTCATCGTTCTTCAAATACATGAAACTTTTTGTAAGCATATTACCTTTTCAAACTATGTATCATCGGACTGTTGTTTAAAGAACTTCTTGACCTTTGATTCAGACCAATATTCTTAACATATAAATAATTGATAATAATAATTAAACTAGTCAAGATTAGGTACACGGCGGAAATCATCAAACAAAGTAGAGGAAGGGAGGGAGCAACAACACACCTGCGATCCTTTAATCCTAGAGCGTATTCAGTCACGGATTACCAACACTGATTGTACCACATGAATTTAAGGTACCTATGTAGGTACTACTCTATAACCCATTTTTTGACGATATCGTCATTCTTCGTTTATAATTACTAAGGTTCATCATTGACTAATGAGCCCTAGAATTGATTAAAGGTGTTTGATTAATTCCTTCAACCCCTCCCTTGTTTAATTATCATTTTACGATTGATTTCTGCCACGCAACGCCTGCTTCTATTAAATGATGCGTTATTGCTGCTGTAGGGAATGTTAGTATTGATTTTGAGTTGTAATTCATATAGGCATAAGAAAGGTCATGCTGAATGACTCAAGATTATGAAGTATGTATTAGAGTTACACTTATCTTTCAGGTTGTGTTTAAGAATATCAAGAGCTCAATACTACTCATCATTGTGAACATAATATTAAAATATACAAAAGTTTGTATTTTCTTATGGCAAATTGGAAGAATCTTAAAAAGAATAAATAGATCGATTTAGGAGTGTAAGCAATAGATCAAGTCAGTCAGGGACGTGGGCCAACCTACATGGTTGGCAATAAATCTTACAACTTATTACTATTGCCTACGATATATGTTGTAGGCATTTAGGTACAACGTGAGACGTTACTTATTTTTTCACTTATTCCATTCATCCATTCCATCTAGTGTCGGTGTTACTTTACAAAATTTCAACGGTTCACCTTCAATCTGATGCTTTTAATATTTGATGCATTTTATTTTATTTATTTTTGGTTCACCTGCGAAGCGTGACCACATTTACTGTAATAAACAGTAGTCTAAATGAATGAAAAAAAAAAAGTTTGAGCCATTGAAAAGGCGATTTAATAATTTAATATTTGGTTTCAAATTGTTTGGTTTGATGTAAGTTGCAATATGCTACCCTTTAATCACATAAACTACAGGTTTATCTAATTTTATCATCTAATTAATTAATTACATGGCCATTTTTCATTTTGATGTCATGTAATTAAGAGTTTACTCGACAATTTAAATTTGTTTACTTTTATCACATGTGATCTGTTTTGTATGAATTAAGTACTTTATTGAGTTCGAGCGCGGTGTAATTTTTCTGATCATGGTAATTATATCCTGTTTTATTGAAGCGGAGTCTCATTAATGAGATTGCAAATAGGAATAGTCCCGAGTCTAATCAGCATTGTATGATTGAACTACTTATTTTTTTGAAAAATGATTGAAAAGCATAAAATTCAAAATGCCATTCAATAGGCAGTTAGTTTTACTCAAATCACAATCGTATCTTACCCATCTTTGCCCACAGTATCTCTGAAACTTTCCTTTACGAAAGCCAACTGAGTCAGCGTTTTTATATTTCCCCTATCGGTGATTTAGCCCAGGCCCCTTTTGGCTGTTAAATAGAAATCTAAGTTACGAATGTTGAAAAATCATTCTTCGCGTCATAAATTATGCCATGCCAGCAGGGGTTCGTAACAGTAAAAAATTGCAGTCGCTGTGTAATCGCTGTGTCGAACTGGGGGTGCTAATGTTGTAGCTTACAAAATATCTTGTTAAGCATTTGCTATGAAAGAAATACACAAGGCTCTCTCAACCGTGACTCATATTGATCATATCTTTGGAAACTTTGTTGTGAAATGTTTCTAATATTTTATAGCAAAGTTTGAGTTTCTGGTATATGAATTCTTTGTTTTAAAAAATCATTGCTTTAAGCATCTTTGACTGATTCTGAAATATGTAATAGCATTTTAGCATTTCTATCTACGTGCGGGTCCTTGATTTGAAAGGCACGCTAAGCCGCGCTGGTGCCAGTTTCAAAATAAAATTTCAATCGATCGATAATAAAAGGTCTTATGGTCCGCTTACAGCAGGTCGTCAAATAGGGCTCATCACCTGTTACATGGAAAAAGTCAATTATTGAAATGTGGGCGTATGTGTGATTATGTATGTATGACAATGAATTATAATCAATAAATATGAAATATATATTCGTGGACATTCACACACAACATCAACCAGCCCAAATTAAACTAATATAAACTTGTGCTATGGGTGCTAGACGACTGTTATACATACTTATATATTTCTAAAAACATACATTTTATACATAGGAGATACCCAAACTCCGAAACAAACATTTTGGAGTCACACAAGTATCTGGACCGACACAGGAATCGAACCCAGAACCTCCAGCGCCGCTGGCGGTATCACTACCGACTACGCCACAGAGGCAGTCAACAGTTGCAATTATAAAATTGCAACTGTGCTCAAAAGGCGTTTATTTGATACGAGACAAGTCTGTTTTTGTTTGACAGAGTTCATGTACCTACCTACATATTCGTGTAAATATACTGAGACTGTTTTAAACAATCGTTGTTGCATAAGTGTAGTTATACCTACTTCAGATTGTCATGGAGTTTTTATTTAAACAAGGAGTAGTTTAATTTTAGTTTTTTAAGGGTGTACGAAATTTTGAAGCTGCATGGCAGGACACATTCGATATTAATGAAAACTTAATACTAATAAAAGTTAAACAGAGGTTTTGATCATTGTCTCATTATATCAAAATAATTGATGTTAAGATCCTTCTCATAATAAATCTGAACCGACGACCTGAGAAAGGTCACAGGGAATGACTGGATGCGGAAGTCGCAGGACCGTGTATTGTAGCGTTATTCGGCAGAAGACCGTCCAGCAGTGTACTGCCATGCTGATTTAATCTCCTATTGTATAACTATCAAAATATATCACCAAAAGAAAATGGTTAAACATTATTAATGCAAAAATGCGCAATGTTTTTTAAATGTTTACTCAAGTTAGCGGTTGAAATAAACTAAAGAGAGCAGTAATGAGTATTCTTAATGCATATGTCGGAGCGGAGCTAATTGGCTGGCGTTGCTGCGATGGAGTAAGTATAATTTTATTTGCACCGCATTACATCGCGGTTACGTTACGTTGCGTTAGTTAAATAAAGTGGTATTTTATTTCATCACTGAATTTATCTTTTCTTACTGGTTTTCTATTTTACAAGAATAATAACGTAATTAAAGCATCTGTTCTTTACGTCGTATAAACAACAAACAAATCAAACAAGCAATATTTTTGTTGGACTGTGGCATCTTTGACTGAGGAGAGATTTTTTCAACGGCAAGACCAATTTTAATGAGAGTTTTGATTGGAAAACAGCTCAGCTGTATTACAAAATGTTACTTAGACAAAATTTATTTGATGAAAAAGATTTGCGCGACTAATAAAACTATAATTTGTTAATAGAGTAGAGCAGTAATTTTGGAGCATTGTCACACACCACCAACTAGCCATCTAGCCCAAATTGAGCTAATATAAGCTGGTGCTATGGGATCTAGCCGACTGATAGACATACTTATATGTTTTTAAATACATAACTATTATACATAGAAAACACTTTTACTGCCCTAAACAACATTAACTGCCCTAAAGCAATTGAGCCGTTGGAGGCCCAGGGCGAACCGGTTACCGCTGAGCCCCTAGCTCCCATTATCACATGCTCGCCCAGTACATCAGTGGATATATAGTGTGACAGTGTAAATAATAGTAATAGTTGTACTAAATTAATTGTATTGAGTGATGATATTGGTACCAATCTAAGTTCATTTTTAAAACAAAACTCAAATTCAAGTTATTACTCGGTTATTAATAATATTGCTATCCCGGTGCTTCATTAAGTAGTATTATGCAAAAGATATTAGAATATAAATTTGAAGCTAACAGTAAAATAATAATTTTCTGTGCAAACAGGGGGAAAATTAGCAATGATGATTTGTCCCTATACATGAATTACATCTTAAACTTAAATGTCATACAAGTTGTAATGTTCACACTTCCATTTATAAAAGGTGTGCCAGATTCGGAAAATTCATTTAGATATAAGATGAATTTACGTTTAAATTTAATAAGTCAGTATAATAATAAATTTAATATAATTGACTTTAATTCTGTATTTAACACAAATTTGTCACATAGCAAGTTTATAGTCTATAATAATCACAAGGGTAGGTATTGTCTACCCAAATATTATAAAAGACAAATAGCAAGTTTGCTATTTAATTATTTTTATTCTAGAGCCAAAAACTTGGCTGACAAAACTGCTTTATTTGAGCAGAGTAGTTTTAGGACTTTGGAATCTGTTCCAAGTAATTTAAATTAACTGCTGGGACAACAGAGGAATTACCCTCTAGCCAAATTTGTAAATTAATAGAATTAAATTTAATTGCAAACCGTAATTTTATCGGAAACTGTCCTCCGAACAAAACTAAATTAAAAAATGTAAATTACATCAGCCTGGTGCATTATAATATTGCAACATTAACACAGGTCAAAGAGTTTGAATTGGAGCTGTTCATGAGCTCAGAAAATATTGAAATTGTTTGTCTTACAGAACATATGCGTAAGGAGTATGAGCTCATGTTCAGTTTCAGTAGTCACCGGGTTGGTAGTGCGTTCTGCAGGGTCAACACAACACGGGGGGGTTCGTTGATTTTATTAAATAAGAAATTAAAATATAAGGAACGGAAAGATGTAGTGTCCCTCTCTGTGGAGTGTACAGTTGAAATATCGTGCGTAGAATTGGAGCAATTCATAGTAGTATGCGTATATAAACCTGGAGTCTCACCCTTTTGTGAGTTTGAGGAAGTAATGGATAAAGTGCTATTTAAACTTGGAAAAACTAATAAACACCTAATAGTGTGCGGTGATTTTAATGTTAATATACTTATAAATACGCGTCAGACCAATGATATCTTAAATTTATTTAAATCACACAATCTCACTAACTTATTTTTAGAGCCTACTAGATATTGTGATACAACAGCTACTTGTCTGGACAATATATACAGTGATATGTTGCCAGAAAGTAAGAGTATTATAAATAAGATAAAATCAGATCATACTGGGCAAATAGCATCTTTCAAGATCACAAGAGAAAAAGTTAAAAGACGTAAAATATTATGTAGACCAGTAACTAGTGACCGCTTGAAACGTATGCGAGTTGGACTTTGCAATAAACTTCCATTTTTAGACACTGGCTTAGATCCAAATGTAATGTATAAGTTATTTTTTGATTCCTTTTACAATGAGTTCAACTCCGTATTCAAGTCTAAGGAAGTCACAATCGGTGATAGGCCAGCCTTCAGTGAATGGGCCACTGAGGATATACATAAAAGTAGACAAAAACTGTATGAACTATACTCAGAAAGACAGCTTAATAGAACAGATGAATTTCTAAATTATGTTAAAACTTATTCAAAAAAGTTTAAAGCAGACTGCTTAGCAGCCAAAAGAAAGTATATAAGTAATAAAATTCTCAATAGTGTAGACAAAGTTAAATCTACTTGGAAAATAATTAACGCAGAAAGAGGCCAAGCAAAATCGAATGATAATAATTTTAAACTTAAAGTAAATGGTAACATAATTACAACAGATGCCGAAGTCGCTAACGAATTTGAACAATTTTTTTCTCAAATTCCAGTAGATTTGACCAGAGCCCTAGGTTCTTCTACCCCAATAGCAGAATCCTTGTTAAAAGCAAATGTTCCTTGCTGTATATTTATGTAATATTCAAATTCAGTAAAATTAGTATACACACTGTCATAAAAACTTTTAAATCTTTAAATATTAAGAAAACTGCTGACCTCTGGGGAATTTCTGTACATTTAGTTAATTCGTTAATTGAAATGGTTGCCCCTGAATTATCAATAATATTTAATAATTGTGTTGATAGTGGTGTGTTTCCTGACTTAATGAAGTTTAGTAAAATAACTCCTCTGTTTAAATCGGGTAGCACCTCAGATCCGTCCAATTTTCGTCCTATTTCTGTACTACCCACGTTTAGTAAAATCTTTGAAAAGGTAATTGACACATTTGAAAGAAATACCAATCTCTTATATTGGCTTTAATTAACTTAGAAGACAAGTTACAAATAATATTACAATAGATATTTCATATATGACGGGTGTCAACATAATAGACAAATTATAAGTAAAAGTACTATGAGAGGTAAAGCTACAAGGTTTCTTCGCCAAGGATGTAGTCATTGAAACGTAGCGGTAATCTTTTAGACCTTGTTGAACTTCTGACCTGCGGAGGCTCAACGTTTTGAGGCGGTGTTCTGAAAATATCTTCTTCAGCAATTTCGTCATTATTGGCCCGGTCAGGTTCAGGATCTCCAACCTCTTCTTCATTGACAAGTAGGTCTTCATCATCTATTGGTGCAGGCAGTGGGGCTAAGTGTCTATTCGACACAGTTGTCTCTTGACCATTGCGCCGTCGTACATGTGAGTAGCTGGGGTTTGTCTGGAGCAACTCGACTTCCTCAACATAGGGGTCGGTCTTCGAGCGGACAAATTTCTTTATTAGCACCGGTCCAGGGACAAGCCATGATGGAAGCGATTCTCCAACCGGCGTTCGTCGAGGGAAGTTAAATAACTTCTCGTGGGGAGTAGCATTTATTGATGTGCAGAGTAGAGATCGTACACAGTGTAGAGAGGGCTTCAGAACTTGCTCCCAATTTTCAATCGGCAAGTTTTTCGATTTAAGGTTCAACTGTATCGTCCGCCAGAGCGTTCCATTTAGTCTTTCTACCTGGCCGTTTCCCTGAGGATTATAAGGAGTCGTACGGGAAGTGGCAATATTGCAATTCTTGAGAAATGTTTGTATTTCTTGTGACATGAACGATGTTCCTCGGTCACTGTGTATGTATAAGGGTTGACTGTATTCATAAAATAGATCTCTCAGACATTTGATAACAGTTGCTGAAGTTGTACCAGGACATGCATATGCGAAGGGATAACGTGGGAGGAAGGGATAAGGGATTCGTCGATTATTGTTAGTATATACTTGTTTTTCGTGATAGAAGGCAAGGGTCCTTTAAAGTCTATATTTAGTCTTTCAAATGGTGATAATGCTTTGATTAGCGTACCAGTCGCTTTCGCAAAGCGAGGTTTTACTTCCGCGCATACACGGCAAGAAGCAGTCATTCCTTTTATGTCGTTTAAGCAATAGGGAAGATTTTTTAGTTTGACCCAGTGATACATTCTTGTTATCCTGGGATGTGAGAGAGCGTCGTGCAGTTCGTATAATTTATTGTTGCTCATGAGTGCACAGACTCGAGACAGTGCATCCGCAGCTACGTTCTCTATTCCAGGTCTGTAAACGATATCGTACTTGTAGCATGACAATTCTAGTCTCCATCTTTCAATTTTATCATTCTTTATTTTGCTCGTATGGTTTTGGTTGAATATATAGCTTACTGATTTCTGATCAGTGATAAGGAGAAAATGTCTGTTGATAAGGTAGTGGCGCCATTTTCTGAGACTCTCCACTATAGCGCAGGCTTCTTTCTCCACGGAAGCATGTTTGCGTTCACTGTCTGATAATGTTCTTGAAAAAAATGCAACCGGGCGTCCCTTTTGAGCTAGTGTGGCAGCTATAGCAAACTCTGAAGCGTCAGTTTCAACCGTCAAGGTTTCTTCGTTGTCTATAGCGACTAATGCGGCTTTTTCGATGTCGGCTTTTAGTTGCTTAAAACTATGCTTCGCATTTTCATTTAATGGAAAAGTTACGTTATTGACGAGAGGCTGTACCTTTTCGGAGAATTTGTGCACCCATTTAGCGTAATGAGCAAATAGGCCTAGGCCTCGTTTGAGTTCAGCGGCGTTACGTGGTAGTGGTAGATTTATAAGAGGTTCAAGTCTGTCTTTGTCAGGTTCTATTATATTGTTTTTAATTGTATATCCCAAGAGGCTAATGGATGTTTTGTTAAAGTTGCACTTTTGTTCATTTAATGTAAGTTTATACTTCTTCGCTGCATCCATAAATTGATGTAGATTTTTATCATGTTCCTCCTTATCTTTCCCGCAAATAGTGACGTCATCTAGATATGCAAATGTACCCTGAAGTTTTTCTTTGCCAATTACGTGTTCAAGCGTACGTTGAAACGCAGCGACTCCGTTGGTGACGCCAAAAGGGATTCTTCTAAATTGATAAAGATTGCCGCAGGCTTCAAAAGCCGTATAAATTTTCTCGCTTTCTAAGATAGGCACTTGGTGATAAGCACTTTTTAAATCTATCTGGCTAAAGTAATTGTATTTAGCCACTTTTGACACGATAGATTCAATATTAGGAAGTGGATAAGCGTCTAAGTATGTAAATTTATTGATAGTTCTTGAGTAATCAATTACCATCCTCTTCCGATGAGATCCACCCCCGGCGACAAGTACCTGAGCGCGCCAAGGAGATATGCTCGGTTCGATTATTCCATCTTCTAAAAGCTTTGATATTTCAGCCTGAATGAATTGTTCTTCGTAATTGTCGTGACGTCTAGATTTGATGGCTACAGGATAGATGTCAGCAGATAAATGAGTAAATACTGATGCTGGTGGCACTGAAGCTTCCATTACGCATATTTGCAGAGGTTCTCTGGTACCTCCGAACTGGAATTCAAGCTTGGCATGATCTCTATGAATGTCGTGACCAATGATAACGTCAGCACACAAGTTGTTAATTATGAGAAGTGGCCGTTGCTTATATGTGTGTTTGTTGATTTCTAGCGTAGCGAAGCAAACCCCTTTGACATGTGACGTATGGTTAAGCGATGCGAGATTTATGGTTCGGCTATAAGGTCGTTGCTTGAGTTTTATCATTCGAGCTGTGTTCTCATTAATGAAACTAACCGAGCTTCCAGTGTCGATCAATGCATCGGCACGTATGTGATTGACGGTGATGGCAATTGTAGCTTTCTCTAAGCATGACGGAGAAGCCGCTGAGTAGACAGTACAAGTCGCTTCGGAAGGGCTTGGTGACTGTAAATGTTCGGTAGGAACGGAAGTATTTGGATAAGAGACGGCATTACTAGTTGTGGAATTGATTCGTGATTGGCAAACTGAAGCAAAGTGACCCTTCTTGGAGCAAACCTGACAATAGGTGTGAAATGCTGGACATTTTATTCTTTGATGTACCTTCCCGCCGCAAAAGAAGCAGCGCTTTGTCTTAATTTGCGGTGAAGGCGAAACCGCGGCGTTGTTACGGGCTGGTACGAAGTGCTGTGACTGATGTGGAATAGGCATTGGAAGAGCATTTAGGGCGCTCGGAACGCTAACGCCCATTGTCGCAGAGTCCTTTTCAGCGGTTTCTAAGATAACGGCTTGGTTAAACGCTTCGTCCATCGAGAGTGTTGGGTTTTCGAGTAATCGTTCTCTTATCTTAGTTGACAGGATTCCTGTGATAAAGGCGCTTCGTATAGCCTGCTTGCTATGTTCGTCAGCGGAAACAGATTTGAAATTACAGTCTTGCGCGAGTAGTCGTAATGCGCGACAGTAATCGGCTATTGCCTCATCATGTTTTTGTTTTCGTGTTTCGAGTCTATAGCGAGCCAAAATCTCATTTTGAGGTTTAAGATATATTTTATTCAAAACAGTAACAGCGTCGTCATATGTTTGACAATTTTTCATGTGTACATAAATGTCAGTGGATAAGTGATTTGCTAGTAATTTCAATCTTACGGCATCCGTAACGTCGTCAGGTAGTTCCACAGAAAGAAAATTTGAGAACGTGTGGTACCAATGCGACCACTGCTCTGTTGCTCCGGGAGCGCTAGGATCAATGTCAAATCGATCGGGTCGTAGGTACCTGGCTAGCCGACATGATGATGTCCTCTCAGATTCTTTCTTCGTTTCAGACATTGTATTTAAGTTAATTAAATTGACACATTTGAAAGAAATACCAATATCTTATATTGGCTTTAATTAACTTAGAAGACAAGTTACAAATAATATTACAATAGATATTTCATATATGACGGGTGTCAACATAATAGACAAATTATAAGTAAAAGTACTATCTCACATAGTACTTTTACTTATAATTTGTCTATTATGTTTAAAGCTACAAAGGAGATTTTATGTCAGTAATGCTTAATCAAATGCAAAATCATTTTAATACAAATAAACTATTCCATACTAAACAATTCGGTTTCACGCGAGGTCGGTCTACCACGGATGCTGGAATCAAATTGTTAGAGTGTATATATCAGTGATGGGCAAAATGTAATTAGATTAACCGTTACAAATTATAATTACTTTGTAATGGTTAATTCAATTACTCTGTAACAGATTACTTGAGTAATTAATTACAATGAGTACTAGCAGTAACTAATTACTGAGTAATGGAATTACACGTTAATCTAATTACATTGCAACTAGTTACTCATTAATTCAATTAACCAACACTCATAATTACCAACTCTGTCCTGTGCTGTGGATTCGTCGCGGCCCAACCAAGGGGTGAATCGATATTGATGCGGTTTTTTGATGTAAGTCAATGTGTCCAGGTTGGTACTCAGCTATAAAATTTGAAGACCATCAGCTCAATTCCTGAGTGACGAAGGAATTTCACTGAAATTCCCATACACTAATCACAAAATTTCATGATGGGTATCGTTTAAGGGGTTTTTTGGTATGCTGAGTGCGAATCACATGATAATTTTGCAATCCAATATGGCCGCCGCGCCGTAGTCACAAAATTTCATGATGGGTATCGTTTAAGGGGTTTTTTGGTATGCTGAGTGCGAATCACATGATAATTTTGCAATCCAATATGGCCGCCGCGCCGTAGTCACAAAATTTCATGATGGGTATCGTTTAAGGGGTTTTTTGGTATGCTGAGTACGAATCACATGATAATTTTGCAATCCAATATGGCCGCCGCGCCGTAGTCACAAAATTTCATGATGGGTATCGTTTAAGGGGTTTTTTGGTATGCTGAGTACGAATCACATGATAATTTTGCAATCCAATATGGCCGCCGCGCCGTAGTCACAAAATTTTATGATGGGTATCGTTTAAGGGTTTTTTTGGTATGCTGAGTGCGAATCACATGATAATTTTGCAATCCAATATGGCCGCCGCGCCGTAGTCACAAAATTTCATGATGGGTATCGTTTAAGGGGTTTTTTGGTATGCTGAGTGCGAATCACATGATAATTTTGCAATCCAATATGGCCGCCGCGCCGTAGTCACAAAATTTCATGATGGGTATCGTTTAAGGGGTTTTTTGGTTTGCTGAGTACGAATCACATGATAATTTTGCAATCCAATATGGCCGCCGCGCCGTAATCACAAAATTTCATGATGGATATCGTTTAAGGGGTTTTTTGGTATGCTGAGTACGAATCACATGATAATTTTGCAATCCAATATGGCCGCCGCGCCGTAATCACAAAATTTCATGATGGGTATCGTTTAAGGGGTTTTTTGGTATGCTGAGTACGAATCACATGATAAATTTGAAATCCAAAATGGCAGCCGCGTCATAATCACAAAATTTCTTGATCGGTATAGTGGATGCATTGCGGTCCAAGCCCAAGGTATTGACCGATTTTGATGAATGTGTCCAGGGTGTACTTAGCTATAAATTTTGAAGACCATCAGCTTAATTCCTGAGTGATCAAGGGCTTTTAAAATTAATAATATTAGTATAGATATTCTACTGTTAAAATTCTTATAGCGTAGGTATTTTCGCTTTTGTATGGGAGTTATGTATCCTGTTACGTAGTAACTATTTATTAACTGTACCAAAAAATCCCTTATACGATACCTAACATGAATTTTACAACGGTGGCGCGGCGGCCATATTGGATTGCTAAATTAACCCGAAATTCGTACTCAGCATACCAAAATACCCCTTTTACGATACCCAACATGAACTTTTACAACGCTGGCGTGGCGGCCATATTGGATTGCTAAATTAACCCGAAATTCGTACTCAGCATACCAAAATACCCCTTATAAGATATCCAACATGAAATTTTATAACGGCGGCGCGGTGACCATATTGGAATGCAAAATTAACCCGAAATTCGTACTCAGCATACCAAAATACCCCTTATACGATACCCAACATGAACTTTTACAACGATGGCGCGGCGGCCATATTGGATTGCTAAATTAACCCGAAATTCGTACTCAGCATACCAAAATACCCCTTTTACGATACCCAACATGAACTTTTACAACGATGGCGCGGCGGCCATATTGGATTGCTAAATTAACCCGAAATTCGTACTCAGCATACCAAAATACCCCTTATACGATACCCAACATGAACTTTTACAACGGTGGTGCGGCGGCCATATTGGATTGCTAAATTAACCCGAAATTCGTACTCAGCATACCAAAATACCCCTTATACGATATCCAACTTGAAATTTTATAACGGCGGCGCGGTGACCATATTGGATTGCAAAATTAACCCGAAATTCGTACTCAGCATACCAAAATACCCCTTATACGATACCCAACATGAACTTTTACAACGATGGCGCGGCGGCCATATTGGATTGCTAAATTAACCCGAAATTCGTATTCAGCATACCAAAATACCCCTTATACGATACCCAACATGAACTTTTACAACGGTGGCGCGGCGGCCATATTGGATTGCTAAATTAAACCGAAATTCGTACTCAGCATACCAAAATACCCCTTATACGATACCCAACATGAACTTTTGCAACAGTGGTGCGGCGGCCATATTGGATTGTTAAATTAACGCGAAATTCGTACTCAGCGTACCAAAATACCCCATATACGATACCCAACTTGAAATTTTATAACGGCGGCGCGGTGACCATATTGGATTGCAAAATCAACCCGAAATTCGTACTCAGCATACCAAAATACCCCTTATACGATACCCAACATGAACTTTTACAACGATGGCGCGGCGGCCATATTGGATTGCTAAATTAACCCGAAATTCGAACTCAGCATACCAAAATACCCCTTATACGATACCCAACATGAAATTTTATAACGGCGGCGCGGTGGCCATATTGGTTTGCAAAATTAACGCGAAATTCGTACTCAGCATACCAAAATACCCCTTATACGATACCCAACATGAACTTTTACAACGATGGTGCGGCGGCCATATTGGATTGCTAAATTAACCCGAAATTCGTACTCAACATACCAAAATACCCCTTATACGATACCCAACATGAACTTTTACAACGATGGCGCGGCGGCCATATTGGATTGCAAAATTATCATGTGATTCGTACTCAGCAAACCAAAAAACCCCTTAAACGATACCCATCATGAAATTTTGTGACTACGGCGCGGCGGCCATATTGGATTGCAAAATTATCATGTGATTCGCACTCAGCATACCAAAAAACCCCTTAAACGATACCCATCATGAAATTTTGTGACTACGGCGCGGCGGCCATATTGGATTGCAAAATTATCATGTGATTCGCACTCAGCATACCAAAAACCCCTTAAACGATACCCATCATGAAATTTTGTGACTACGGCGCGACGGCCATATTGGATTGCAAAATTATCATGTGATTCGTACTCAGCATACCTAAAAACCCCTTAAACGACACCCATCATGAAATTTTGTGACTACGGCGCGGCGGCCATATTGGATTGCAAAATTATCATGTGATTCGTACTCAGCATACCAAAAAACCCCTTAAACGATACCCATCATGAAATTTTGTGACTACGGCGCGGCGGCCATATTGGATTGCAAAATTATCATGTGATTCGCACTCAGCATACCAAAATACCCCTTATACGATACCCAACATGAACTTTTACAACGATGGCGCGGCGGCCATATTGGATTGCTAAATTAACCCGAAATTCGAACTCAGCATACCAAAAAACCCCTTAAACGATACCCATCATGAAAATTTGTGACTACGGCGCGGCGGCCATAATGGAATGCAAAATTAACCCGAAATTCGTACTCAGCATACCAAAATACCCCTTATACGATACCCAACATGAACTTTTACAACGATGGCGCGGCGGCCATATTGGATTGCTAAATTAACGCGAAATTCGTACTCAGCGTACCAAAATACCCCATATACGATACCCAATTTGAAATTTTATAACGGCGGCGGGGCGGCCATATTGGATTGCCGGCTGTGGTATTGATTTGCTTGACTTGAATGTATGAAAATTACGAAGTAATGAATTACAAAGTAACTAGTTATAAAGTAATCTAATTACTTTGCAACTAGTTACTTAGTAACTAATTAACCGGAACATCCAAAGTATTTAAATTACAAAGTAATTAATTACTGAGTAATTAGATTACATTGTAACTTAATTACATTGTAATTCAATTATTAATTGAATTACTTTTGTAATTAATTACGCCCATCACTGGTATATATGAGGCCTGGGAGGAGTCGTATGATGCTTATGGTGTATTCTGCGACTTATCTAATCTAGGCCTTCGATTGCGTCCAGCATCAGACTTTATAGAGATGATCACGAGGTAGTTTTGTTTGCTGATGACACATCTTTAATATTTAAAGTTGAACGTGGACAACGCGATCTTGACGAAGTAAACAATGCCCTCTCTAGGGTAGTCCACTAGTTTAACGCTAATAATTTATTGTTAAACGAAACTAAAACAAAATGTATTAGATTCACCTTGTCAAATGTTAGGCTCGTTAACACCAGTATTAAGATTAGGGATGATCAAGTAGAATTGGTCGATGAAACTGTCTTTCTGGGCATAAAGTTAGACTCCAACTTGCAGTGGGGGCCTCATATCGAGAAAGTCTCGGGCAGACTGAGCTCTGCAGCCTATGCCGTTAAAAAGATCCGACAACTGACAGCCATTAGAACAGCGCGTCTTGTCTACTTTAGCTACTTCCACAGTGTCATGACCTATGGCATACTATTATGGGGTAACGCTGCCGACATCGAATGTATCTTTGTGTTGCAGAAAAGAGCTGTCCGGGCTATCTATGGTATGGGGTTTCGGGAGTCATTAAGAGAAAAGTTTAAGGATATCAACATCCTTACTGTGTATTCACAGTACATATATGAAAACTTATTATATACTCATAAAAATAACAGTAAATTTATTAAAAATAGTGATATCCATAACCTAAACTTAAGAAATAAGAATAAATTGGCTGTACCTAGATTTAGGCTTAATAAAATAAGCAATTCTTTTGCGGGCAATTGTATTCGAATGTACAATACATTGCCGACAGCCATAACAGGTTTGTCAGTTAATAAATTTAAAAAACTAGTAAAACTTAAATTGTGCCAGAAAGCTTATTATAGCATTAAAGACTTTCTAGAAGACAAGACTGCCTGGCAGTGACACGAATTGCTCCTTTCTACATTTAAAAAAAAAGCTGTATTAGATACTAAGATGAATAAGAGGGACCGGACTGAGTTTCTTGGGGTGTTCTTCTCAGTCTGTAGCATTTCCGAACCCCCGGTAGAGTCACAAAAATTTTGACAAACCTAAATAATTTTTTAAAAATTTCAAAGGGAATAAATTTTATTTTATTTTATATTTTATTTTACACCAAAACTCCGAAAAAAACATTTGTGGAACACACAAATATTTGGACCGAAAGTATAAGCTTGTTATATGATTCAAATGATAAACATAATTTTATATTTTCAAGTAATAAACAAACTCTGAAACTGAATCAAACCCAAGGTCGCAAGCATGGCAGTCGTAGGTAGCCCGTAGCCCGGTAGTCGTAGGAGAGCTGTACTCATATTCCTAGTTAAAAGCCTCAGGGGAAATCCGATAGGAATACATCAAATTTCCAGCTTCATAACCGTTTGTTTTTAAATCGAAGCTATTTGTATTTTTCAACAATGCAATTCGCCGTTATTTCTATTACAAATTGAGAGTTTCATTTAAAATGGTTTCATAAATGGGTAACAAAACAGCTTCTTTGCTTCGTTGCATTTCGTAGACTTAACTTGCTACGTCAAGGTGCTACGAAAACGTCTGGTGTCTACGGACAATAGAGCTGCTACGTTGCCAAGCATAGACGAGGTGAGTTTAGATCTTTTGAGCTCCCGTCTGTTGAAATAGACACGAGTTTCTCATGCAAAGCGTGCGCGCTGTGTTAAGTGTTTACAAGTGTTTATCTGAGGCTTGTAGCCTGACGATCTAACTTTATGTAACCTCTATTAAAATAGGGGTTTTGTTTTAGAACATAATGAGAATAATAAAAAAGATTCTAGCATTTAAAGGTCTGTATCAACCAAAATAGAGTTGTACTGTAATATTATAAATGGGAAAGTTTGTGAGTGTGGATGTTTGTTACTCTTTCACGCTCTAACGGGTGAACGGATCTGGCTAAAATTCGGTACAAGAGTAGATATGGGTCTGGAATAGACTACTTTTTATCCCGGGAATAATTTTCGATAGGAAGCGTAAACGGAAGCAAAATTTGACGCGGGCGGAGCTGCGGACGTCAGTTAGATATTCAATACATCAATCCCCTCAAATTTAAACGTCCGCAAACTACCAATAAACGCTTTATGATAATATCTTCTTTGAACTGTATTATCATATTCCTAATACATCACAGCGAGAGAAAATTTTAAAAAATCCTTTTACCTTCATTTTGATAAAATATTAATTTTTTCTGGGGCGTTTTATAGAGTTTGGAATACTTGGTAATCTACCTTTGCGAGGATTAACGTTAAATCGACGGCAGCTAAAAATATTCTACCCTGTATTGACGAGGCGCGGCGCGGTGGTTAATTACTCTTGAATATTTATTGGTCGTTAGAATAAATCGCTTGCGGCGAACAAGACTTCAAGTTGCCTATTCTTTTCGTATTTTACCGAACCTAATTTTTCGCTCTCTTTAGAAAACAGCTCAAAGCTATTTCACTTGCAGTGAATGACGTAATTTTACAATTACAACACACCTCGAGTGTGCTAACGAAATTACTAACAAGGATACAAAACTATTGAAGACGTCACATGGAATGCATTGCAGTGCACTCAGTCTTATATTATTCAATGTTTGAATCCAAATGCACTGACCATATATTAATTACAACTCAGCTTTCTATAGAATAATGTAAGTCAAATGAATTTATTAAAACCAAGAGGCGTTTCCCCATTATAGTTAGTTCGTGATTGAATAAACACGTTGTTGACGTTATGTCATTAATTTAACTGATTGTTAAATGGAACCGAGCTGCATCTATACAAAGAACGCGATATGTACGAACACATTCCAAATTGAAACAGATACCTATTTTATTTCTGTTGGAAGTCCTGGGGTATCCTTGGGGCTTACCCGGGGCTCCCAACCGTACGCTGTGAGGTAAGATACGTGTGGTTTAGTCGGTAGGAGTCAGACATAGCAGCCCTGTAGGATTTTTCTCATGTAAAATAAAACCTATTTATATTATGCAAATATTTGTGTAAGAGTATGTGAACCTACTTAATGTGTACGTATTTATGGAAGTGTGTTTCTAGGTCACCTAAATCCCATAGCATAAGCTGAATATTTCAGTTGTATAGCACTTTAAGCTATCCAAAAATAATTACTCCGAAACTTACAAGACTGTAAGATTTTATTGACTTAACTACAAACAAGAGACATTGACCGCTTGGCGAAGACTCGGCGAAGCAGATTCCTTAACCACATGTAGCCGAGAGAAAGCATATTGTGATTTTATTTCGGTTCGAATTGAATGTATCTATCACGTCGATGGTTCCTGTGAGGTCCAGCTCGTAGAGGATTCCACATACAAAAAGAGAGTATTTAGATAATTTTAATGATAGTTTTCTATATAAATAACTAACTAAATAATTACTTAATAAGTTCGTGTCGGACAACGGCATGAAGCGTTTGCACTTCTGCAATTCTGTCCTTAGCCTTCCTTAGACGTGTCCTAGCAATAGTATATCTTCATCACAAGTCAAAGCCATTTAGGATTTGTAGTGGCTCGACTAAATAGTGCGGACGTGCGCACAATACAAATTTATAGCATTCCGTAGAAATGCAATAATGTGTCTTCTAATAATAACCACAAATATACCTTCATCAAAGGTTGCCAACGCCATCTTGACTTACTTGAGTCTGTTCTAACAGCTAAAATATTAATCAATCAATCATACTCACTGCTGAAGGCAGGCCTTTCCCAATTTTCTCCCAACACACAAGTGACACATTTGTGTCATTATTTTGGGAGGGGTTATCGACCTTGCTATCACACTCTCCATAGACGGGTTGATACTTGATTATTTCAAAGGGTGGAGTGGAGTACACACGGTCAGTACTAATGTCATTATTACTGATACCGTGTAGTCCACTTAAAAGCGAACGCGTTTACTTCCAATGTGCGGTTGATAGCATTCAGACAGAAGCTATTGTCCCATTAAAGTTAATAAAGTGCACACTCCGGTCGCCTTTTATGTCTCCCAAGGTACTAAACGCCCGTATGAGATCACGTCCAATGGTACGATTAAGTCCATTCCCAATTATAATTATTACACTTGGATAACATTATCTAGTTTGTATTAGACAAGAGGACAGTTTTGGCTACGGATCACAAATTATTAGAAAAGGTTTTATGTCCCGCTTGTGAGATAAAAGGATGGGAATGATCGCGTCCATTTAATTTATAACTCATAGAGTCTTTATTAAAAAGAAAACCTGTATTGAAGCGTGAGATATCTCAAATGTATCGCGAAAAGAGTAAGGAGTTGTTGTTGGGTTTTGAGCTAGGTGAATTTTATTTTCGCGCTTCCCAAACCATCTTCTTTCCTGGTTTATTCTGAGAAGAAGATTGCTTGAGTGTCGTTCTAGACTTAAAATATATCCAAATTTAGCCAGATCCGTTCGAAGATTGTTTTGGCGACTATATTATTATTATCGGCTAATTATCTACCTGAATATGAAACACCCACGGTGTCAAGAGATTAGGTTCTTTCACTTTAAATGAAACGCACGCCTAAGACGCTGATTTATATTAACTTCATGATCCCACAGAGCGTGGTTATCAGGTCTCGATTAAAAGGCTTTACATAAAGGGAATAGCTGTGTTGCTTATAATATCGCTTACCGCAAGCTCATTAGTATGATATCGGTGTCTTCCACAAAGGTTTTATGTTGGATTAGTAAAATATCATGTTATTTTCTTGGAAGTTAATACACACTTTTTAATTTGAAGTTTTGTACAGTATAGACATATATACGAGTACTTTAATTTTAGATTCAGATAACAAGAAATGCAAATAGTTATTTGTTATACAAGAGTGCAAAGTTGCTTTTTAACCGCGTGCTCAATTTTGATGACCGAGCAAGCGAAGGATTCTAAAATTGAATCACGAGCGCAGCGAGTGATTAAAAAATTAGAATCCTGAGCGTAAGCGAGGGAATTAATAGAGCACTAGGTGAAAAATCTTTGCACTCGAGTGCAACACATAACTTTTCATTCCATCTCAGCGAGGAAGTGATTGAATGCAAAATTCATTTACAATAATATACATACATACCATTGTCACGCCATTATCCCCGAAGGGGTAGGGAGAGGCATAGAATACGCCCACATGTCACCTTATAGTTTTATGTCCCACGTAATAGGTGGTGAGCCCTAGTGCCATGTTGAAATGGACACACGCAGGTCGCCGCGACCCGCAGTTGAAAAATTTCAAGCCGCGCATATGGCCTTCAACTTGGTTTAACGATTGTCAATTTACTGACAACCGGGATCTTTTTGCGAAAGTGTTACCTTTGTCGCCTTTTACAACAACCTCGAAATGTATTGTTTACAATCACAAGATACTTTTATTTTGTTTTAGGTATTAAATACTACATTGTGATACGTATATAAAACAGAATAATCTTTCCTTTAAAGCTCATTTGCGCATTACCACTTAACAGTTACGATCAATTCTGTAGGCGTCAAATAAATTTCATCGATGCTAGAATTGCTTATTATTTCTGATTAAGTTTTTTCACCTGTGTTCATAAGATTTTCACATTATGAAGTGAAAAGAACAAAACGCGCGTAACGCTAATAAAAAAAGTAGGTACACCAAAGAAGTAGTTTTTAATAAATTAAAAAAAAGTTGTATTAAAAATTCAGCACCGTATAGGTTAATCAAAGTAAATAGTTCTAATGATGTTCTGAAGTCACAAACATAATGCAGACGATGTTCCAAATTTAAATTTACTTTACCCTCTAGAGCATAAAAACAGCTTTTGCAATTAGATATCGAAGTGCAAAAATACTCTTTCCGAGATGGGAGAATGAAAAAGGAGTTTATTTGTTTACTAAGTTCTTGCATGCCCCTTAAAAGTATAGTGTTGAAAATCCAGTGCACTTCTATCTTAATCAATCAACTAAACTAGCATATATGGAAGTCCACTGCTGGATCTAGACCTCTCCCAAATAACGCCACAGCACATGGTCTTGCACATTCCGCATCCAGTCACTCCCTGCGATCTTTTTCAGGGCGTCGCGTAGGTCAATCTGGGGAGGGGTCATCCTACCCCACATTTACCAGGACACGGTCCAGAACTAGTTTGGTTCATCTACAGATGTGGCCAGTCCACTGCCACTTTAAATCGCATACCCTGCGAGCTATGTAGACCACTCTGGTTCTCTGATGAATAATATAGTTTCAGATTTTCACTGATTTGGGAGACTTCTATTTAATAATATGTATTGATCAGCCTGTGTTAGTACCTGTATTATGCAAATAATGAATATTATTATCTCCTGATTCCTCAACTGTTTACTTTTTCTTGTCTGAAGGCAAGAGACGTGGCAGCCACGAGATTTATTTATGCGATACCGTTTTGTTGGCTTGAGGCAAAATTCAATTTTATAAAAATTGATTTTTACCTTGAGTGTTTTGTGTAAAATGTCCCTTTTCGTTTTAATGCATATTATGCTTTCACACCTAGTAACGACTAGGTAATAATAAAATTGTTCATGATAGTAGATAACGATCTACTATCATGAACAATTTTATTATTATGGTACCTACTAGCGTCTTTTCAAAGATTCATTGGCTAAATTAATGTGCGTTTTTTATTTTTCTGCATTTAAAGTTGAGTCATTTAAATAGGTAACATTTGACGTCTTGAGATGAATGAGAAAGTGAATAAATCAATACGTACTTGAAACATTTCTTTTTCATACCACTAAAGTGGCAGACAAGCATACGGCCTCACCAGATGTACCGGTGGTCACCGCAGCCTATGGACGTTTGAAACACCAGAGGCAGCGCAAATTATGCGTTCGAAGTGTAATTATGATCTAAGGTAATAGGTAAATAGGCTTTAAAAATGTTGAAACGCGAAACCGGTTAGGTATTACAATAATAAATGCTGTGGAACAGCACAAGTGAAGTTTTTCAATATGTGTAGCAAGTTCCATCAAGTGCCATCAATCAACAGTATTAATAATCATTCTACAATCTAAGCTTACGCGGAAGAAAGCCTCTATCGGATCTCGTGCTCGAACGCTCAGGACTCAAACGTGTGAGGGTGAACACCCTGTCTGTGGCGAGCGGTGCGATGATAGAATGTAGCCGTAGGCATCATATCAAACAATTCTTCAGAGCACAAACCGTTGTACAGGCAAAAGAACACACGCAGATAGTCAAAGTCCCTCCTGTCACTAAGAGATACCACACCACCTGCAAGTATGGAATCGTTAACAACTCTCATAGCTCGCCTTTGCACCGAGTCAAATGGACGAAGCTGGTATTCAGGTGCCCCCGCCCAGAGGTGACAGCAGTACTCCACACTTGCGACTTATAGAGAAGCAGTGCTTGCGCAGCAGTAAAGCACTCCGAGTTTCTTGGACACCAGCTTGGCCTTGCCCTCCAAGTGACTGCGAAACTGCACGTATATTTTGTGAATTTTAAAAATCTTCAGACGAGTCCCTGTCCCAATATTATTTTTTCTATCGTAAATTTAAGGAGCAAAATATAACAAGTACCTACGTAATTTGATTGTCAAATGACTGTGAAGTGAAAATAAATTGTCAAATGTTACCTATTAAAATGACTCCACTTTAGTTCGCTTAAATGACGTCGCCCGCCCGATGGAAAGCAATGACGTAATAAAGAGAACTATGGTGCCCACGGCTCCGAGTGCGTGGAATATATCTTCCGGAATAAAAAGTAGCTTATATGCTATTCCAGACAAAACATAATGAAAGTTAATAAAATAAATAAATTTATAAAACAAAGTAAAGTAAGTATATAATTAAATCGTAAGTACTTTACATTGCTCCACTATTATTGTTCCGTATTCTTACTACAAAAACAATTTGGTGAGCAAAAATTCAAATTACAGCTAAGAAAAGAAAATTGCGAACTATCCAAGAAAAATTATCTTTTTCATAAACGATTCAATTGGCTAAACATTGGCAATATTTAGCCAATAGAGTCGTAGTAACTGTTTTATTTTTCAATTTCACTGGCTTATATTGCATAATATTTGCAATATCGAATGTGCGAAGCTCACGGTCCTTTGCGATGGGTGAAAATGCAGACTGAGCTCACTATGAGTATACTGCAGCTATTGAATGGCAGGATGATATTGGAATTCTTCGTCGAAATAATAACATAGCAAATGTACATCGACCTTTATTTAAAATTTTATTCAATGTATTGAAAAACTTACATAGTTTATATTGTATATTTTTGTTCTTGTATGTAGTTAAATCAAAGTTTAAATAGCTGTATTACGGCAGTTAAATATGTAATGTAAAGTCATGACAGTCAGCTGGCAACATTATCTGTTTCATAATATGAAACATACAATGTTGCATTTACATCATAAATACGAAAAACTTAATTCCGAAAATCACAGTCACGAATTTCATAACTCCGATTTTCATAATTCCGAATGATTCGAAATCCCGAAGTCAAAAATCCGATGTTTCATAAATCGTTTTTTTAAAAGTCAGAATTTCAAAATTCCAAATGTTTATAATGCCGACTGTCAGAATGTCGAATTTCAAGAAAACGAACTGTATAATCCCGAATTATTAAAAATCCGCCATACTATAAATACAAACTCCGAATATCAAAAATCCGAAACATCGTAAATACGAACTCCAATTATCGAAAAGTCCGTAATTTAAAAGCCGTGTAAGACTTGCATTGGGGCGCACGTCGCCCCGCTTGAGTTTCTGTAAACGATCACTGTCAGTAAGCTACTTTTGTTATGGCTGCAACGTAGTCTACTGATTAAATTATAAATTACATGAGACCTTAACCATGCGCAAGCAAGCATGCCAGCCTGTCTGACATGCTTGCAGGCATTCATTAGCTTTCTAAAATTACGAGACGAGTTGAGAGTGACGAGACAAGCTTGTTACTGCAATTGAGGAATATCCTTCCTCCACGCTTTTAACTGGTAATTCAAAGCACAGGGGGCTACAGTTCTAACTTAACCTAACCTAATGAATCTTCTTTTACTCTTGTAACTCCACACCTGTAAGGACCACAGCGAGTTGGGTTTCAACTGCATTTTTATGTTACATGAATACCATATTTAATACTAAATCATTTAATATATGCTTATTTATAAAACTCTGGACAATATCAATTTTAACTTTAACCAACTTTTTTCGTAGAAAGTTATAATTTTAACAATGAATTTTCGGAAAATTTAAATTCGGTATAAAGTTTTTCGGGAAAATAACAATACGGACTTTTGATTATTCGTACTAATGAATTTAGGAAAAATAAAATTTCGTACTTATGACTTTCGGATAAATAAATATCGTCCATTTGAATATTCGGAGCTTTGTTTCTTAGGGATTATAATCTTCGGAATTTTAAACATCGGAATATTGAAATTCGGAAAAACATTTTTAGCCACTAATTTCAAACTATGTTACACAAGCTTGTGATATAGATAAATGTAAATACATATTTGGTCAATTTGAAATTTTACGTAAAGGGAGACCAAACTTGGGAGTTCTGGGACATCCTTCCGAGGGCTTCCCCGAGGCTCCCAACCACAGGCTGTTGGGCGTGACGTGAGGTTTTTTAGTCGGTAGGAGTCCGGCATAACATCCATGAGGATATTCCCTCTCGTTAAACAGAAAAAAAACGGGAGACCAAATTCTAAAAAAAAACGTACTCACTGCTACTATGACTCTGAAGCAGTAAAATAACATGTACGGTAGGCAAATACAGAGACGCCCTAATTGGTTGAATGTTTATCTGAAAAATGACTGTTTTTTATGAGGTTTATCTCACATTTAATAACCATAACAAATTTTATTCAAACTATGAAAGGATTTCGGTAAAACATCAATCTTTATAAGAAGAAAATGTATCCTCTTCTTCGTCTTACGTTTTTCAACTGTACCTTATACAACTACTGAAGGTAGTCACGTACTGTTATTTACAGTACAGTTTTCACCAAGATCTTAACAATCTCACTAACAGTCTTCAGTTCGCTGTAGTTATTAACAACTGTTTAGCTTTAGTTGGTTGTATCTGTCCCAAGTCAAAATGGTAAGATAATTTTAGTGATCAACAAAGTGAGATGTAATAGGAAATTGTATAGACTTTGAAAACTTGATGTGATGTCACATCTATACAATATTATAAGTAAGAATGGTTTGATTTATTTGCATTGATTAGGCTCCAAAGCCAGTAAACCAGTTAAAACAATTCTTTCAGTGTAGTAAAGCTATACTATCGCCGGTTTTTCAATTTATTCCCGTGGGTAGGGACGGGAACTACACTGGTGAAAGCGGGTGACATTCGCTATTTGGTAATAAATAGGTTCTGAATCTTAAACCTGTAATACTACAATATTTGCTAGTAAAAAAGGTTGTATTTTATTCCCGATACTCTCGAGCGAGGCCCGTCCTTGTGAGTATACGGGAATAAAATACAACCTTTGTTATTCTTCTTATTACCACGGAGGTCAAACCGCTTTACGTCCGCCAGTAGTATATCAAGAAACAACTATCTTTAGCATTTTTATAGTTTCTTTTAAACCCTACCTGAGTCACTTTGTCAGTGACGGGTAGATTTATATTCAGTACTAGCTTCTGCCCGCGACTTAGTTCGCGAGGTAATTTTAACTATAAACCAGTCGACTTTGACCTGTCTGATGCATAGGTCTTCTATTAAAACATAGGTCACGCTGTATTGTCATTTCCGCTGAACCGATTTTAATGAAACATACAGCATAAATTAACTTAAAAAATTACCTAAATATGAAATCCTAATAGTACAGCTACATCAAGCTACTGAATATTGCTCCAACCCCGAACAAATAAACAAACAGACAAAAAGAAAAGATATTACAGATTTGGACTCAGAAGCCCTAAATTAGTCAATAACAGTTATTTTTTTGAAAAATATCTTGAATGTATCGTCACAACTATTTTTACAATTTTATAATAGTATCTAGAGATAGAGATTGTCGGAAACGACTGCTTTGACATTCCAGCGCCGGTAAAATGCCTGCTTATCTAAAATGGATATCAAAATTCCAATGAAAACAATTTATTTCTGTATGTGTGTAGAGAAGGACAGAAGAAACAGAATTAGAAAAGTCCACTCTTACATTAAATTACATTCCTTACAATGGATGGCGATATGTTGTGACACAAGGTACCATTTATCGAGTTCTTGTATTAAAATTTATCGTATATCAACGTTCTGCCGTCGTCGTTGCGCCTGACAAGTTCCAGATGTGATTTTTACAAGGTTTTGGGAAACTCAAAAAAACATGTTTTTTCAAAAACTGTGTAAGTAATCAAAAATCTGTAAATGCAGTATTATGAACATTCATTTTTTACATATGTAAGATATACATTTGAAATGCAGTGTTGCATATATTTGAAGATATAATTTTTTTTTCTGTAAATCTGCACATACCTGTTTTGGCACTGTGCATGCAAATTATTCATGTGCCATTTTCATGCACTTAAGGGATAATGTTAACACTGTTTTCTCCAAAACTAGTCTATTATGTGACATTTCGGTATTAAACATTCAGTGTACTACTTTCATTTTCAAAGTTATTGGTCGGTCTTTTTGTAATGTATAAGTATTAATTAAAACTTCTGTCCTTAATCGTAAAAGTTAAATTAAAAGTATGTTAAAATATCTAAAAGTCACAACATAAACTTCTCTATAAAGTCCTTAATCCTCCTTACACGAGTCCAATGCAGAGTGCAGAACAAAATAGATGGAGCTTAAACTTTTGAATACTTTTTTTTTTTTTTTACGTGAGGCAGAATCCTCATGGATGTTAAGCCGGACTCCTACCGACCAAAAATTGTGATGGATATCCCAGGACTCCTAACAGACCTACGGCCGCCGCTGCGGCCGTGCCCAGAGGCTGGTTCGTGTGCTATCCCGCGTCTTTTGGGGTATTTCGGGTGTGATCCCGCTTCTAAGGGGGGGCGTGCGTGAGTTCATCACGTCACGCTGTCGTCATGGACCTGCTTCCGTAAGGACAGTGAGCGACCCTCTCACCGTTCTCAGACCCCTGGTCATGGAGGCCGATAGTCCTCGGCGAAGACACGTGGGCGGCCCAGGCCGCCGACTGTGGAACTCGGGTGGAAAAGTTCTCTCCCGTACCCGCCCCGCCACCTCCTTCACGAGCATGACCTGCTCGCAGAAAGAGGCGGCGCAGTCCCACTTACTGCTGCTAGAGATCATGGCTCGCACTATGGTGTCGAGCGAGAGAGTGTCCACTTCCAGACCCACTACGATGACCTGGTGCTGTTGCGCCCACGCTGTGCACTCCACCATCGTGTGGAGCGTGGTGTCATCGTTGCGGTCCTCGCAGTGCTGACACTCGTCCGTGGTTTCCCGGTGTCTTCGCCACAGAAACTTACCGAAGCTACCGTGCCCGGCAAGTATCTGTGTCAACCGGTAGGAGAGAGCACCGTGTCTCCTCTCCAGCCACTCGTCCATGACCGGTCTGACGGCCGCGATTGTGGCGAATCCCACCTTTGGTTGAAACTTTATAATATTACGTACGATCTTATGTCTGTAGAAACCGTGCTCAGTTTTATGCCTATTCTTAATTAGGTAATCAAATTAGCCTATGGCAGTCCAATGCTGGACGTAGGCTTCTCCCAAATTACGCCGGAACATACCGTCTTACGTCTTCCGCATTCAGTCACTCTCTGTTACCTTTTCAGGCGGTTGAGCCATCAGAAGGGGGATCGTCACATCCTACGTTGTACCTACCATCAAAACGCATGCTCTGAGAGCTATGTCGATAACTCTGGTATTCTGACGGATAACATCGTTTCAAATCAGGTTTCAAGGTAGGTAGACTCATGGGCAACCACAACCCTAAATCTTTCGACTAGGATTAGTCCCTGCTACGTCGTTTTTTTACGGCGAGGCAATTTGTGACGCTATTCTCGAGAACAACTGTAAACTTGTAAAATGGTGCCGGTCTTGTCACCTTTTTTTAAAGATCAGAGTCATCACACTCCCGCTCCCCGCTTTAGCTGTCTCTTCTAGCCGGAGAATGAAATTTAATACACTTTAAGGACCATAGTCCCACCAAATTTAAGGTGTTATTTATTAATTCTGTCCTCTCAAGGGGATTTATTATTTTTGAGTTGCTCGAGTGCCGCGCTGACTTTGCTCTGATCGATATCTGGTACATTGGTGTGTTAATGGAGCCCTGTGGCCACGTAGGCTAATTAATCCGTGATAATTATAGGTCTCTGTAAAAGCAGTCCATTTCCTCCAGAATATTTATGAAATTAACCTTGAGGGTACAACTTTGCTAAGTGTGGCTCTTACTGCTGTTGAACTGTTGGGTACAGACCTTAGTGCCCCTGTTCTGCTCAATCGTAGCCTCGAAAACACTGGTGTTATTACGGCTGAAGTCGTGTCTTAGAAGCTTTAGAATTTTGACGTTAAGGTCAAACCGTTCTGACGAATACACAGGCGTAGGTCTAATCTTCATAACTTCGAGAGTCTCGAGCTTTGAACACTTTTTGCCATTGCTGGACAAAAATCTTCGGGCACTAGTTGTAACGTTTTTACCACTGCGTCGGTTTTATCGTTGTCAGTGGTTTCTAGCAATTAATCGAAACAATTTCGAAGTTTCAATTGAAACCTTTCGGATCCCAATTCTATGTGGAGCGTAGTAGGTCGAAGAGCAGGCTTTATAACCTGGGCTATTAATTGTGACTTTGTCGGGGTTTCACCAAATCTACTTTCTATGGAGCCTCATATTTAAGAAAGAGTTCACCAAGAATTCACCCTGAGATTGGTGGGGAAATCAACAAGTAGGTATGTGCTCCAGTCATTCGCCGTATCACGGTTTTGCCGCGATCTTATACCCTACAGTTTGGCGTTGAAAATACCCATTAACATTGTAGTTGGCAGTGCCTTGTAATATCTTCGCTATGTCTACACAGCCTCGATTGCCTCTTTCGTGCTTCTCGAGGTAGGGGCAAACACCTGTATCACATTCAGGGAGTTCCTGTCGGTAAGTTCCAGTATAAGATATGTTACGCGAGCCGATACAATGCTGACTTCCACACCACTGCTAATGAGGTACATTTTCACCATAAAATCGACACCACCGTGGAGATCCTTCCATCACTTTGCTAAAAATAGAGCATTACATCTGGTGTGAGGGTAAGCGTGTTCTAGTATTTAGATAACCTTTATTCGGACCTCGCTCCAGTCTAGTATGTCTTTGCGACTCAGTTCTACCTCGAGTTTGGTAAGATGCTCGTTCAGCTATGGAGTGTACCTAAAGTGCGTCGTTATATGGAGCCAGAACTAGACGTGAATGGTAGCCTGTCTTAGCCCGTAAATTATTTGCACTTCCCTCCCGCCATTGTTGCGACCACTACCGCGACCGAAACAGCGGAAGTGTAGGGAACTGGGGGCCGTTTATTTTTATAAGCTTTCATATTGGTAGGGGTTTGGCCCGTACTGTACGACATTGACCAGACGGCTAAGTACCTAGTGCTTTATTTTGTTTGTTCTTCTCTTCGTCATGACCTCATTCGCTAATCAGCAGGAGCACCACTCGCAGCTGAGACCAGAAAGTGGCCCCTATGTTGTTGGTAGGATTCTATACACAACAAAACTTATCAAATAATAGTAATAAATAAGTAATAAGCACATTACTTACGAATTTCGACACACTTTTCTTTTCAATACTAATTAAAATGATGGTAATGGTCACATATTTATCGTGTTCTACGCGCGATATTGGCAAGATCGCATATTCCATATGTGCGTGTGTGCACATAACGTTTTTTTCCAAGGCTTAAAACACATACAGAATATTACAAAATTGGTTCTAAGCTAGATATTACAACGGATTTTACTAGCATGTGTAGATTTAGACGGAGATCATAAATATGCAAAAATCGAAAAATCAAAAAAATGCACATATGGAACTTGTCAGGCGCAACGACGATATAATATTCTGTTTTATGACGTCATTATACGTTGTGCCGTATCTAAGTCTCAAGTCATGACGTACTATCACGTTGTGTCCACGAAAGTGTTAATTATCTGAGTCTTGCATTATCTTTGCCTCAAACAAATTCTGTAAGCTTGAATTTTTTTTTGCGTGATTGATACTTAGGTACATCAACTAGAAGTGTCAAGTATTGCGAGTGTTGATCATCAAATTCATGCACTTTCTTCATGAACAACGGACAATTAGATAAATAGGTACATCACAGCAGAAGGAATCAAGTATTTTGCCAGCAATTTATGTCTTTTATTTATAGCATTCGTTTAGAAGAGGCAATAAAGCAAGTGGTCATTCGTCAGCCGCACTTCTGAGTCACTGGAATGTAATCAAGACATTCGTCACAGATACACATCCGTCAAGTGACCAAAACGTTTGTGTGGCACGTATGTTATACTATACCTAAACATTTTTTGTCCCAAATACTTAGCTTTCTTTCTGAGTAAGAAAGTATTTGACCAATTGGTTTTTCGCGATCTAGAAATAATTTCGTAGGCAATCGTTTCGTTGGGATTCAAAGTCAAATAATAATCGTAACAACCTGTCAATACAATAAAAACCTAGTATAAACTGTCTAGTTTTGAGGAGTGACCTCTCCTTTAAAATAACAGGTACACCATGGAAGTTCCGAGTCTGAGTTTTTAATACGAAATGAAAAATGTTTTATTATAAATTCAGCACCATAGAGGTTGAAGTAGACAGGTTTAATGATGATTTGGATTTACAAATATGATGCAGGCGATGTCCCAAATTCAAATTTACTTTACCCTTTAGATAATAATACAGATCAGTGCCTCTAGAGGATAAAAACGACTTTTGCACTCAGGTATTGACAAAAATCCTCTTTCCGAGATGGGGGGATGAAATAGTTATTTGTTATACAAGAGTGCAAAGTTGCTTTTTAACCGCGTGCTCAATTTTGATGACCGAGCAAGCGAAGGATTCTAAAATAATTAGAATCCTGAGCGTAAGCTAAGGGAATTAATAGAGCACGAGGTGACAAATCTTTGCACTCGAGTGCAACACGTAACTTTTCATTCCACCTCAGCGAGGAAATGATTGATTGCAAATTAGTAGATTGTATAACAAGGGGGCAAAATAGTATTTTTACGGCGAGGGCGCTACTTTGAATCACGAGCGAACCGAAGGATTCTAGAATAGAATCCCGAGCATAGCGAGGGATTCTAAAGTAGAATCCTGAGCGTAGTGAGGGATTCAAAGTACACCGCCCGAGGAAAAAATAATTTGCCCTCGAGTAATATACTCTACTTTTCATTCCCTTTCTATGTGAAAAAATAAGTTTTGTACGATGTAGTTACCTTCTATAGTTATTGTTCCAGGAGTTCATAGATTGTCACTTTCATAACTTGACGTAGAACTTATTATATTTTCAGAATACAATAAAACATGTTTACTGATTACAAGAACATTAATAATGACGAACACGAACAAATAAATGGCGCTCTTTAGTTTTTTTTAGTTAGCTCGGGTCACCGTGCTATACAGCCAACACTTACCAGCCAGTAATTCATACAATTTGCGTCCGATTTATATGAAATTTTCAAGTTCCAAATTCAAATCACTTTGCCGCCCGCTAAAAAGCTCTTAACAGAAAAGAGCTATTTTGCGTCCAGTTATCGTGTTGCAAAGTGATACTTTTCGAATAGAAGGAATGAAATAGTAGTTTTCGATACAAGTGTGGGATTTCTGTTATTACGACGAGTTTCGACAGATGTTGCCCCGAGCCGAAGGCGAGGGTGGACAGTTGGAACGAGTTAAAATAACAATCCCACACGTTGTATTGAACAACTATTTTTAATACAGTTGCGAAAAAATTAAGAAAATAATAAAAACACAATAAACCTGAATTGTCCAAAATGGCGGCAACCGTAGAAGAATATATACCTATCTAAGCAGAGACTATGGCAGTGCTCTTCATACAGCCAACTTTTTTTATATTTATAAATTTAATTTGGCTGATACATACTAATATTAATTTATGCTTAAATTTTAATTAAAATTACTTTTAATCTGATATTGAAACAAGTTAGTATCTTTTTTTAGAAATATTTGCATGAATCACAGACATTATTTTGACAAATTGAGAAAGAAAACGCACGAGTGCGGGAATGGTAAAGAAAAAGCACGAGTGCGTAATAGCCCACATCCCGAACGCTATACGTCCCTGTAATACGCCACTTTTTGAGCAACTGTATTAAAAAATCATTTACAATCATATACATTCATACTATGCCACGCCATTATCACCGAAGGGGTAGAGAGAGGCATAGTATACGCCCACATGTCACCTTATAGTTTTATGTCCCACGTAATAGGTGGTGAGCCTATTACCATGTTGAAATGGACAGGCGCAGGTCGCCGCGACCCGCAGTTGAAAATTTTCAAGCCGCGCATATGGCCTTCAACTTGGTTTAACGATTGTCAATTTACTGACAACCGGGATCTTTTTGCGAAAGTGTTCCCTTAGTCGCCTTTCATGACACCCTCGGGATGTATTTTTTACAATCACAAGATACTTTTATTTCGGTTTAGGTGTTAAACACTACATTGTGATACGTATATAAACAGAATAATCTCACGTTTAAAGCTCATTTGCGCATTACTACTTAACAGTTACGATCAATTCTGTGAACGTCAAATAAATTTCAGTGATGCTAGAATCGCTGATAATTTTTTTGATTTAGTTTTTTCACCTGTGTTCATAAGATTTTCACATTTATGAAGTGAAAAGAACAAAACGCGCGTAAAGCAAATAAAAAAAAGTAGGTACACCAAAGAAGTTCCGAGACTGAGTTTTTAATAAATAAATAAAAAGTTGTATTAGAAATTCAGCACCGTATAGGTTAAAGTAAATAGTTCTAATGATGTTCTGAAGTCACAAACATAATGCAGACGATGTTCCAAATTTAAATTTACTTTACCCTCTAGAGGATAAAAACAGCTTTTGCACTTAGATATCGAAGTGCAAAAATACTCTTTCCGAGATGGGGGAATGAAAAATATATTACTTCATACTGCAAGGTATTCGAATAGATTATGCGAATAGAAGGTAGCAACGATCGCAATTTCTTCTTTACAAATTGTGAGGGAATTTAAGCGGCTTTTAGTCAACATGATGAATGGACGGACCGCACAATATTCATATGCTTATATTTTTATTCTAGACGACCCATATTTTCATTGGAAATAAGAGTAACGGCCTTACCTTATTTGATGACCCAAATGAAATCAAGGGAAGAAGAGTAAAGTGCTTTTTCATCCCCCCATCTCGGAAAGAGAATTTTGCTCTTCGAAATCTGAGTGAAAAAGTCGTTTTTATCCTCTAGAGGGTAAAGTAAATTTAAATTTGGAACCTCTCCTGCACTATGTTTGTGAATTCAAAACATCATTAGATCTAATAACTTGAACTTCTATGGTGCTGAATTTTTAAAAACTTTTTTAATGTATTAAAACCTCAGACTCGGAACTTCTTTGGTGAACCTTCCTATTTTTTATTTGCTTTGCGCGCGCTTTGTTCTTTTCACTTCATAGGTACTGTTAAAATCTTATGAACACAATTGAAAAACCAAAAAAAAGTAATGTGTTATTCTAGCGATTTTAATTTATTTGACGCCTACACAATTGTTCGAAAGCGTTAGTACCTTTAAAGTAGCAGTTAACTTTACTTTAAGTATGTATCTATCATAACGTATATACGTACATACATAACATCACGCCTGTCCCCCAACGGGGTAGGCAGAGACTATGGCTTTCCACTTGCTACGATCCTGGCAAACAACTTTCGCTTCTTCAACTTTCATAAGGGTCTTCATACATGCTCTTCGGTTAAGGGTACTCTTGACCTGGCCTTTTCTCAGAAGATTATCGATTTTAGCGACTTGAGTATGCTGAGGTCAACCCCTACCATTTTGCCCATTCACTCTCGCCTCATAAATCTGTTTCGTCAGCCTATTTCCATTCATTCGCACCACATGTCCAAACCATCTGATTGTTTCCACTGCATTAATTTTACTTTCATGCTTCTCCTGCCACACCCAACTTTCACTACCATGCATAAGTGTAGGGACAAGCACTCCTCTATGTACAGCCATCCTTGCCCTTTTAAACACGTTCTGACTGCTCATAAAGGTGTGAATGGCTCCATTCACTTGATTTTCTGCCAAAACTCTTCTTTCAATATCATTGTCACACTTTCCATCTCTTGCAAATTTTGAACCCAAATAAACAAACTCTTTCACCTGTTCCACGCTCTTTCCTTCGATCAATATCGAGCAATCAGTCATACATTTCTCTCTTTCAAAACCTCTTTCATAACGTAGTTTTTAATATCTAAACTACAATAAAAGTAAGTACATATCTTAGGATAGTAAATGATTTTTGTATTTACTCATTTCCTCGCTGAGGTGGGAAGAAAAGTTATGTGTTGCACACGAGTCCAAAAAGTTTTCACCTCGTGCTCTATTGATTCACTCGCTTACGCTCAAGATTCTAATTATTGAATCACTCGCTGCCCTCGTGATTCAATTTTAAAATCCTTCGCTTGTTCTGTCACCAAAATTGAGCACGCGGTTAAATAGCAACTTTGCACTCTTGTATAACAAATAACAATTATTTCGCACTGAGGTTTGCTGAACACCATTGGCACAGTTCTAGGCCGCTAGCCTAAAGATCCATGAACAAGGCGACCATAATAAGAAGAGTATAAATTATACCTAATTCTAGAAGGCATCCTTCTAGAATCTATATATATAAAAATCAATGCCACTTTTCGTTGTAATTTTATAACTCAATAACGGGCTCACCTATCTAGACGAAATGTTTAGGCTTTGTTCGGACTGTTTAGTAGATGGTTTATGTGAAGTTTGCACAAAATCGGTCGAGCGGTTCTTCATTTATCACGCAAACGAAGTTGCGCGGGTCAGCTAGTTAGGTATAATTTATACTACTATTAACTACTAACTTACTATTAACTAACTAATTAGACAATAACTCTGTTTTTTATGTCATTACGTGTTAGCAGTACAAGTTATTTTCGTATACATAAATAGTCTTCGGTATTTTATTGGTACAGCTTTATGTATTCAGCTAAATCATACTCATGTAAGGTTAAATCTATTTACACTCCTTTGTACTGACTGTCGATGCTATTATACAAATGGTAAATGTTAAATGAATGATATACAATATGATAAAGTAACTAGAGCTACTGTTTTAAAATATGTCAAATAATAGAATTTCGTATTATATTATCATGCAGGTGGCTCAAACCGTGCTTTCTATGAAAGGAGACGTCTGCCAAAAATGATTCTGTCAACAGATTATTCAAGCAAACGAGTTTTGGATTAACGTTCCATGCTCGCTGGACGCGGGCTGAACAAGACCAAACGTCGTTTTGATCTGTGGACGAGACTTATATTCGGCAGAGGATATTAAATTTGCTGATATTATAAACGGCTTACGGTTTACATGGATCTTGCCAAATGACTAAGATTTTGGGACAAAACACAATCTCACTTCCTAATAGTGCATCTGCTGGCCTTTTAGACCATTTTATAATAGCTAGATGTTTCTGACACAGGCCTAAGGAGCTGCAAAGCCAGGTAGCAGTCGCCCCTACATTAGCAACATTAAACATTCAAATCAATGCAGTTCCTATTTACCAATAATATGAGGTCCTTAGACTAAGACTTTAGAAAAACTTCGAGTAGAAGAATCGATTAACAATAGCAGTGGTAGTGAACCACTGGCAAATAAAATGCATTTGTTTACTTTCATTACGTATACACTTGGTCGTGGGAACGGACGCACACAAAATGTTAAAGAATTCGCTCCCCTTCGCCCTTTGTTTGTCTGTCAACACAAATATTGAAAATCCATTAGTAACGACCGTTGAAGCTTGAAAAGTCTATATTAAAAATAACAAAAGAAATAGTGTCGTTCCAAGTTTACATCAAAGTTATTTTCAAATATTATTTATGTCGGAGGCATACGATTTGAACAAATATCTAATCTGGGGCCTTACTCTTGACTTTAATTCCGATCGATCGACATTGGAATTTTGATGTTTCGTACTCTTGAATTCAATACTAGCGCAATATTATTATAGAATTGCGTGGCCGTATTGGGAACTAAATGGGATTGGAATTGCTCAATCGCCCCCCATTTCGCTACTCTTGAGTACATTTGACATCTGTCTATTGCCGTAGAATTATGTTTATTATTGTTTGTTGATTAGGATTTTCTCAATAACAAAAGTGCTACTTCGTAGCTATTGTTTTACGTTTTGAGTGGTATTAATAACAATTATAGTGGTTAATATGGTGCGTTTAGTACTAATGTACAATATTTTACATCCTTACATACATATAATCATGCCCCTATCCCCGATGGGGTAGGCAGAGGCATAGTATACGGAATGGATCTTTTTACGAACGTGTTTCCTTAGTTGCCTCTTATGACACCCTTGGGATGTATTGGAGTGGCGACCAGTTAAAACTAAGACGAAACGAGGGAAGAATGAAAAAAAAGAATTTAATGCATATTATAGAGTTGCAGAAGTTTATAAAAACATAAAGCCCTTTATGCCAACTCATACGAGAAGAAGTGATATAATATCATCATGATATAAGGTACCTACTACCCGTTCGCTCTAAGTTTGCCGGTCGCCTCCCATACAACGCCTCTACACCAGCCTCTACACCAGCGGCAAACGAACGAACGGAGGGATATACCTATGTTGTTACAAGTTATTCAATCAATTATTTATTGTGGTAAATGTGGTAACGATAACTTAATATTATCACCAAATTTGTAGATTCTAGTGGCTTTGTCATTTTACGCCACTGGAAGTTACCAAAGACCTTGGACCTTGGTAAAAGACATAGGGTAAACTATAATGTACAAAGAGCACGTAATGAGAAAATAAGAAACAAATAATTATTATAATATTATAAAATCTTTATTAAGAAGAAGAAAAAAACTTGACAAATAGGAACGTAAGGACTTAATGCATCTTTCTGGCTATCTCCCATAAAGCCTCACTAACAGCCAGGACTGCTTCAGCTAGCTTGTTCAGTGCATGCGCTGAACTCAACTCTGCTTCGACCCGTCGCGCTTCTATATTGGCGAACCGTTCTATATTTGAGCCCATCGGAACGGAAAGGCGATGCCGCGCCGCCGCCGGCGAGGTCTCGGCAAGTCGCTTGCATGCGGGGTGGATGATGCAGGTACTGCAATGTAATAAGACATACATTTCATTAAAAATTGGTTTTATTATTTGTTTTTTTTTATGGATTCTTCCTATTATAACTAAACCTTGAACATAAAATAACAGTGGTGCGGATTTCAAAGGGCTAGACAGTGACGGTGCCCGCAGGTACTGGAAGTTATCGCGAAAAAAGGCCTGACTCACGATGGTGTGCACCGACGGCAGGGTACACCAAAAGGGACAGCTAGATACGCACGCTTATTAGAAAGAGGGAGCGTTTTCATCCCGACGTGGGCGCCTATGAGGCGTAGTTGTTCTTTCTAGGTTTAATGCTATGTAAAACACATTAAGTATTACCTGCTAAAATTACAAGTCTGATTGAGTAAATATTTACTTACCATTAAGATTCTTAGGTGACACTCAATAAAGTTTGACACTTCAAAGACATATTGAATAACACTTCTTAATAGGCAACGATAATGCTACATACAGCCAATAGCGTAGTTAATTTTATGATTTAGACCTTTTGTTTCCATTAAATTGAATTAAAAAGATTAGAAGTAATCTACAGATCAACTATTTTTGTTATATTTATTTATTATCCTTGTATTTTAATTGATTGATCATTTTACAGTTTTTTACCAGTTTATCGTAATATGTTGAGCAACACTTATGCGGCCGGTGACGCAGCTAACTTCAAGTGGATTAGAACGATGACATTTCAATCGCGCGGCAATAGCGATTCCGATACAATGTTGTTTCAAGAGTACCAAATTAGGCGACATGAAAATTAACATTGGAATTGGATTACGCTTAAATTGAGATTGAAATTAATTTGCAGAGTAAGGCCCCTGATCTGTTCTGAAATTATTTATATAATTTGACATCCTGACGATTTGACTTAAAATTTATATTTTGGAAAAGGAACTTATAAGTCTGGCATGACATAGACATAATATATTTTATTTTGGGGGCATGAGTATTTTATATTAAGAGTGTACCATTGCTATTTGTCATGGTTATTTGCATGGAAATGTATAGTTATTTGAATTAAATTTACCTAAAGCTTAGTACATTTTTAAAGATTTTTTTTATAAAAAAAAATCAAGCGCTCAGGTTGCAGCGAAAGTTCTTATTTCAGAATCCGAGATCATGTAGTATAGGTATTTTGGAATTATTCTTCATAATTTGCTGTTTTGAGTTAAACAATAATGATAATTTTAAGATGTTGTACTCAGAAGTTGAGATTTTTCCTCGTCTGTGTCTTGTTTCATAAATCAATTTAATTGGCAACAAATTCTGTCGAGGTCTTCCAAATTTCAAAGTATTATAAATTTTATTTCAAAGTTCTTTGGAATAAGAAATGTAGGTCAACTGATATTATGATTGATTTAGTTTTTTTGCAGTGAAATCTAGATAAATGATTATGTAAAATACATTTTGAAACGATATTTGAACTAGGAAACAGCCAGGAGCCATTATAATGTTATGCATAGAATATATTCAAAAGATTGCACAGGTGCATGTATAAAAGCGAGTCATCTAACTGAATTACCGTTAAAAACATATAGAGCATTTTGCGTAATTGGCGATATGATTTTTACTGTGTGCATACAAATTGGAATTCCGTATTCATATTTCTTTTTAACACAGAACTGAATTGAAAATAAAAAATAGGTTGTTCAAATTTAAAACGTGGAAGTTTTTAAAGGTGTATTATAAGGTTTTTCCATCTATTAAAATGGCACAATCAAAGATTTACAGAGTTATCATTCGAGAGTTTGCCTATTCTATTCTTTGCCCTCCACTCCGCACGAACTTCAGCATTCCTTGTAGTCAGCAGTCCTACAGTCTTCCACCCCTTCAAGCCACGACTTTTGGGTCTGATTCGCGATTACATTCTTTACAATGGATGGCGATATGTTGTGACACAAGTTACCATTTTTTTTTTTGTTTAACGTGAGGGAAAATCCTCATGGATGTTATGCCGGACTCATACCGACTAAAAAAACCTCACGTCACGCCCAACAGCCTGTGGTTGAGGGCACCGGGGAATCCCTCGAAAGGATGTCCCAGAACGCCCAACAGACCCACGGCCGCCACTGCGGCCTCGCCCAGGGGGTGGTTCGGGTGCTATCCCGCGTCTTTAAGGGGTTACGGGTGTGATCCCGCTTCTAAGGGGGGGCGTGCGTGAATTGCTCACGTCACGCTGCCGTCATATGCCTGCTTCTGTAAGGACGGTGAGCCCTATATCGGGCTTTATGGGGTTTATCTTCCCTCTGAAGTATCAGTGAGAGATTAACTTATCGCCTTTCATCATACAAAAATGAATTGTTTTAATTGATAGTAAATAAAAAGAAAAGAAACCATTGATTTAAAAAAAGGTTTTTTGTTTAGGTATCAATGACAGGAAATTTCTAATTTTGGATTTTATCCTAGGTGCACACTGGGCGACATGTCGCAGCGACAAGCATGCAATATTACATACCTACATTTTGTTCCCAGCTCCGCACACTGGGCTACATGTACAGGCGACAAGTCCCCGCGACATGTTACCACGACCTGTCGCCCAGTGTGCGCCTAGGGTTCATGTTGCAGGTTACAAACTGTACCTAAATACGAGTAGAATGAGCAACATCAGAGGCGCTAGATATGCGCTTTTGACCCTGGCGTAGCTTGTAAGAACACTGTACAAAGTTTCCAAGCTGCCCATAAGGCCTTTAACTTGGCTTAACGACTGTCATGTTACTGACATCTCGAACCAACAGCTCAGTTCTCAATAATTAATTTCTACTTCTCTGTTACAAACATCAGTATCCGATTTATCAGCGTCCTTACATTACATTAGTAAAACGTTATGTCGGAAGTAAACGCTCTCGACACCATGATGCTGTTAATATCTGCAGTCATTGTTATATTAATTTTCGTACGTTAGCACCACCGTTTTTATAGTGTTTCGAGAAGTGTTTCGAGAAAGTCAAAAGTTATAGAGAAAAACCTGTCAAATATATAGATTTGGTTCGATCTTTAATCTCGCCTGTTCTAACAATGGCAGTAATCAAAAGAGAGCACCATTCTTTTGTGTCGAATGATTATTTCAGCTACAGAGCGATAGAAGGATTTTTCCTCAAAACACATTTTTATAATAACATTTTTTTTTATTTCAATTTTGGTACGTCTCTGCGTAAAAAATTTACGCCACTGTGGTTTTGTGGTGGTGTATTTCTGGTATTTAGGTATCACATTATGATTCATATTATAATAAAATTAAAGAGTAACATCGGTTTGGCATTTTTAATCCAGATACCAGCGGAACGTACTCGATGACTGGCGGGACCGCAGGACTTTCTGCAGTCAGGTCAAATTGACCGCAAAACGAAGTCAGTATGACTAATCCTAACCTGTCTTTACCTTACCTTACCGTACTAGTCTTCTTACCTGTCTAAATACCTTCTTTCCACCTTTCCAAAACGAAATTAGTGTTAACTCGTGAGGTTCCAAGGCTCTTAAAGGGGCCCTCCCTACTCGTAGGCATTATAATATTTTTCGTAATTATCTTACGTTAAAAAACTGTAATAGTTCTATAATAGCAATAAATCCTCGTAATTATTTCTACTGTTATTGTATTTAAACAATAAATTAGTATTATTTCTTCAGGAGTCGCAAAATTGTATTTTTGTTCAATATTTGCCATGTCCTTTTAATTTTAAATTATGGTTCCCATTTAATGTCATTCATACAGATTAATTTTTACCCACGTTACGTTGTTTACCCACCGATTATCCTGAACGTCCCTTCTGTGCTGTCACTTTTATTATTCATATTTCAGTTTAACAAACCCTTACCGACCCTAGTGAACATTATATCAATAATGAATAAAACGTAGCCATTTTAAAGGTCTTTTAATAAATTATTACCGTCACCGAATAAATAGATTGTTATAATCATGAGCTTACGAAGCACTAGCGCACAATTTTACAGACTTTCCTTTCATAAAAGAGCTTTTCCTGCAATCCCACGTAGTCATCAAAATCTGATTTAATTAGCTATTGTGAGCGATAATGATTTAATCACTCTTTATTCAATTGGGTATCAAAGCATTGAGTATTTTATATTTCTATTAAGAAACTCACGTATTTTGTTGAGCAATATTGATTATTGGTATAAAGCCTTATTGGAGTGTGGCTTATGGATACTTGTAAAAATATCTATGATTTTATCATAAAGTGGAAATATCTTTTAGGTCCTTGAAAGAGAGGGACGGCTGCTAGCTCTCCTTACAGAAGCAGGCTCAAGACGGCGCACATAGAGGTATTTGCACGATCTACGCGGCCAAAATCCCATTATCAAAAACACTAATACATTCATAAAAACGAGTTCCACGAATAAAGTATGAACCCGGGCACTATACCTATGATTTAATTATTTCATACCGCGCACCCCGTCCCTGTAGCATCAGTCGCAATTTGACCGTTACAACTAGTTTACATTTCTGTTGTCGGCACTTTTTTGAACATGAAACTTTCAAAGTGTATTTTTATATTATCAAGTACTTCTTACGAATTGAGAGTGATGGAGTCAGATGGACAAGGTAAGAGACTTACAAAATACATAAATAAAATTTTGATAAACTTTCAGACTACATTTTTGTTTGTAATGTAAAAAAACTCATTTTCATACCATAATTTATTTTAATATTTTTTCTTTGCTAGTGTTTTTGTTTATGTATCAGGGTAGATCCGGCTGTAATTTTTATTATAGGTCATTATCTGATTCATTTTTAAGTAAATGCAATAAAAATCATCTCCGGAAACGTCCGGATAAATACACTTTTGAGGGATTAAAGACATTCAGCTAAATATCGTCTAAAATAGGAAATATTTATTAGCAGCTTTCTACATAGTGTATGTTTGTTTTAGGTTCAGAGGGTGCATCAGGAGTAAGAGTTGTGACTCTACAACACTTATTTGACCTCATGAAGAAAGAAAATTTGTCTACTTTAGATGCCAAATTAAACTATTTAAAAGATAAACTTTTATCATGTGAGGGTTACCTTAACGACCAAATTCTTAATTTGAAACGTGGTTTTGCCCATTTCAAATCAGAAATGAACAATAATATATATAAGGAAGACAATTTTATAAAATAAAACATAATTTTGTGTTGTGGCTCAATTTGGGAGAGGCTAACGTCCAGCAGTGAACTGCTATAGGCTGATTTGATTGATTGAACTTAATTAAAAGGGCACTTTTGAAATACTTGTTGTTGGCACTTCACAAAAAAGACCAGTTCGACCATCCAAGTCGTTCAGAGACGCAAGTGAAAGAAGCATAAGGCGAAAGACTGAAGAACTGCAACCTAACTTTGAAAAGGAGATTATAATACATCCTGTGAAAGTAAGACTGGGAAAATCCGATAACAATGATGCATCAAGTGTACTAAAATATATCACTAGCACCTCAACACGAGCAACAAAATATAGAAAGGCGTTTTTGCATACGCAATCCAGTAAAGAGCAGCCCTCTTTGACACCAATACAAGCTTAGCAAATGTTTATAGATGTTGATTTGACACAAGGACGGTACGAAATTATAAGAAAGACCAATAAGAAAATTTTCCGTGCTATCGAAAAAGCCAAGAAGAAAATGTTATTTACCTCAAGAATCGTGGACGGTAAAGATTACCAGTGCTAAAGCTCAGTTACAGTCACTAATGGATGTTACATTGGGCCTTTATCGAAATTAAAAATCAAATTATTAAAAAAATATTATAATAATCAAATCAAATAATAATAATATCAAATTGAATTGTTTTTTATCTTAAAATTCATCAAAGAGCGATGAAGAAATTTAGAATTATAATTCTAAGTTTCTTCATCACTCTTTGATGAAGTCACTAGTGACTTTTTTTTGGAAAATATAGTATTATTAAAATAAATTTTTATTTTTATGGTTTATTTACCTAGTTTAGATACCAATTACGCATTAAAATAATTTTGGCCGCCTAAATCGAGCAAATACCTCTATGTGCGGCGCTGCGGCGTGACGTGCGAGTTTCACGCACGCTTTACGCGCCAAGATGCGCCAGAATACCCGAACCAATTCTAAAAGATACGTACCCAGTACTCAGTAGTAGAGTCGGTAAGAGTCTGACATGGAATCCATGAAGATTTGCATACGTAAAAAATAGAATGTGACCGAAAATCAACAGTCATTCTTTGGATATATTGCAACTACGGTTGACTATTCTATAGCATTGTTAAGAATTCACAAGGAGTTGACATTTATGGAACATGCTTAATTATACAAGTAAAGATAATAAATGCACATATATATTAGGAACTTTTAATTTATTAGGACATTTTCCATTCAAAATTTTGACCTAAAAGTAAACATCTCGCACCAATTACGAAAAAATAATGCCTAATGCGTTTGCACGATGGGGGTACAGGAAATGTTTAATATTCAATCGATGCGGGTTGCATTGTGGCTCTTCCCGCCACTCTACGTTGAGTGGGGTAGCAAAGTATTAAATAAACAAGTAGCTTGACACGGCCAATGGCTCCATAATGCACTGGGGTACACTGTCAGAATGGCACGTTTATTGTTTAACCAAATTTAACACACGAATTACCTATAGGTTATTAGCGTGTTAAATTTGGTTTAACAATATTTCTATAAGGATAAGAAGGCATTGCCGAGAAGCCTGAGGCCTCCTCCTGAATGTTTACTAGGGACTCCACAAAATAATATCAAAAGTAATTTCGTCGCTGCGCCTGACAAGTTCCATTATGTGATTTTTACAAGGTTTTGGGAAACTAAAAAAAAAACATGTTTTTTCAAACATTGTGTAATTAATCAAAAATCTGTAAATGCAGTATTATGAACATTCATTTTTTACTTAATTAAGATATAAATTTGATATGCAATGTTGCATATATTTGCAGATATTTTTTTTTTTGTAAATGTGCACTTACCTGTTTTGGCACTGTGCATGCAAATTATTCATGTGCCATTTTCATGCACATAAGGGATAATGTTAACATTGTTTTATCAAAAACTAGTCTATTATGTGAAATTTTGGTGTTAAAAATTAAGTGTACGTACTACTTACATTTTCACAATTATTGGTCAGTTTTTTTGTAATGTATTAGTATTAAATAAAACTTCTGTTCTTAATCGTAAAAGTTAAATTAAAAGTGAGTTAAAATACCTAAATGACATAATATAAACACCTCTATACATTCCTTAATCCACTTACACCAGCCCAATGCAGAGTGTAGATCAAAATAGGTGGCGTTAAAGCTTTTGAATAATTACGTACGATCTTATGTCTGTGGAACCGTGCATATTTTAAACATATTCTGAATTAGGTAATCAAATTAGCTTATGGCAGTCCAATGCTGGACGTAGGCCTCTGCCAAATTACGCCTGAACATACGGTCCTGCGTCTTCTACATCCAGTCACTCTCTGTGACCTTTTCAGGCGGTCGGGCTTTCAGGAGCGGGGTCGTCCTATCCTACGTTCACCAAGCTCAGTCTCCTTTTCAGAACTCGTTTGCACATCGGCCATCATTTCTTCTATAGCTGTGTATCTACCATCAAAATGCATAATTCGAGAGCTATGTCGACCACTTTCAAATAAGGTTTTAAGGTAGGTAGATACTTGGACATCCGTAAGCCTCTATCCTTCGACGTAGATTAGTCCCTGCATTATTAGTCCTCATTGAGCATGATCTTGATTTTATCCAAGTTACGTCGTTTTCTTACGGCGAGGAGATTTGTGACACTATTCTCGAGAACAACATGCTCAAGCACAAGTCACATGGCGTCTTGTCACCTTTTTTGAAGATCAAAGCTACCGCACTCCCACTCCTTGCTTTAGCTGTCTGTTTTAGCCAGAAAATATACTTCAACGACCGGTCGTAAAAGTTTAAGGTGTTGTTTATTAATTCTGTTCTCTCCAGGGAATTTATTATTTTTTAATTGCTCACGTTACGTTGGCACGTTAATAGAGCCTTGTGGCTATCTTCGCTAGGTCATGTTGGCTAATTTATCCGTGATAATTATAGATCTCTGTAAAAGCATTCAATTACCTCGAGAATATTAATGAAATGAACTTTGAAGATACAATCTTAATATATTCTGGCCATAAGTGCTGTGCACTCTTCATCAACTGTCTAGGTATTTTAATAAAATATCGAGATCTGTAGATTAAATTTTTATGAACTAATGAGATAGTACAAATAATAATATTTTTATAATTATTTGCATGTGTACTTGTGCTCTTTTTTCCCCGGCTACCACCTCGCCGCGCATACCTCAGAGAGTGCACAGCAGTTATGGCCAGACTATACCTCTGGCTGTTTGCTGCTGTTGAGCTGTTGGGTACAGATCTTAGTACCCCTGTTCTGTTCAATCATAGTCTCGACGATATGTTTGTTATTACGACTGAGGTCGTCTATAGAATATTGACGTTAAGATCAAACCGTTCTGACGAATTCCTAGGCGTAGGTCACGTTTCCCGTCTAATCTTCATAACTTCCAGGGTCTCGGGCGAGAGTTTTGAACACCCCTGTTGCCATTCGTGGACAAAAATCTTCGAAAACTTGTTGTAACGTTTTGAAATTTGTGTATCGTTGTCAGTGGTTTCTAGCAAATTGAAACGATTTCGAAGTTTTAATTGGAACCTTTCAAATCATATAGAGCGTAGTAGGTCAGGTAGCAGGCGTCATAGCCTGGGCTCTTTCTGGAGATGCTGGGACAAGTCAGTGATCGATCACAACCGGTATTGATCCACCTGACAATCACAAAGTCATCACTTTTTGCCCATTACGATAAAGACTTTCTCATTAATTGTGACATTGCCGGGCCTTCACCAAATCTACTTTCTATGGCGCCTCATATTAAGGAAAGAATTCACCAAGAAGTGACTCTGAGATTTAAGAGAAAAACGACAAGTATGTGCCCTGGTCATTCACCGTATCACGGCTTTGCTGCGATCTTGTAACTCCCACTATGGCGTTAAAATCCCCCTTTAAAGTTGTAGTGAGCCTTGGCAGTGCCTTGTAATTATCTTCGCTTTGTCCACGTACACCGCCTATATTGCCCGTTCCGTGCTTCTCGAGGTAGGGGAAAACACCTGTATCACATTCAGGGTCGGTGAGTTTTAGTGTTAGATATGCTACCCGAGCCGACACTGCTGACTTCCACACCACTGCTTATGAGGTACTTTTTCACCATAAAACCGACACCACTGTCGGAGGTACTTCCATCACTTTGCTAAAAATAGAGCATTTTATATAGCGTGTCCTTACATTTTATGCGACTCATTTCTACCTCGAGTTTGCTGTGATTCTCGTTCAGCTATGGAGTGTACCCAAAGTGAGTCGTTGTACAGAGCCAGGATCAGTCGTGAATTTTTTTGCACTTCGCTTCCGCCATTGTTCCTACGGGGTACACTACATTAATACGAAAAACCTAATTCCGAAAGTCACAATCACGAATTTCATAAGTCCGAATGATTCGAAATCCCGAAAGTCAAAAATCCGATGTTTCATAAATCCTTTTTAATAAAAGTCATAATTTTAAAATTCCGAACGTTTACAATTCTGACTGCCAGAATGCTGAATTTCAAGAAACCGAACCGTTGAATTCCGAATCATTAAAAATCCGCCATATTATAAATACGAACTCCGATTATCAAAAATCCGAAATATCATAAATACGAAGGGTGAATGTCGTTTCCACCCGTTCCTGTTTTAACCCGAAAACTTATCAATAAAGACGATTATTTATGTTCCCGATTCCACCCGCTTTTTTAATAGAGTATAGTCAAGTCTAACTACCGAAAATATTATTTCCAAGTGAGTGGAAGGCAAACGACAAAACAAAAAAAAAATTACCACGAAGGCTAAGGCGGGCTAATGGCCTTCTAACCTAACCTATCCGAGTCGGGGTACTCTGAGTCGGGGTGTTAACCATTCACTTATTATGGTTAACACCTCGACTCGGATAGGTTAGGTTAGAAGGCTAAGGCGAAAGCGAAGCGGAGCGGAGCTCCGGCCTTAGCCATTGTGGTTATTTTTTTTTGTTTTGTCGTTTGCCTTCCACTCACTTGGAAATAATATCTTCGGTAGTTAGACTTGACCGTACTTTATTAAGTAAAATAAACTTTAACAGTGAATTTTCGGATATTTGAAATTCTGAATAATGTTTTTCGGGAAAATAACAGTCCGGTCTTTTGATTATTCGTACTAATGACTTTCGGATAAATGAATATCGTCCTTTTGAATATTCGGAGCTTTGTTTCTTAGGAATTATATTTTTCGGAATTTTGAACATCGGAATATTGAAATTCGGAAAAACATATTTCGAAATTTTTGGGTGTTCCCGTTCCTACGGCTACCGCAACCGGAACAGCGGAAGTGCAGGGAACTGGGGACCGGTTCTTTTTATAAGCTTTCATATCATAGGTCATCATTATAAGTGTTTTGGGCCTTATTGTACGACGTTGACCAGCCTTAGTACAGTGCTTTGTTTTGTTTGTCCTTCTCTTTGTCACAACTTTGGCTTCGATTTGTTAATCCGCAGGAGAACCACTCGCAAGTGAGAGCGGACTGACCCCCAAATTGTGAGTAGGACTTTATCCACGCAAAAACTTTCAAATAAAAAGCACATTACTTACGAATTACTTACACTTTTCTTTTTAATACTAATTAAAATGATGGTTAATATCACCTTAGACCATGTTTTCTACCATACTGTTACATATTTATCATGTTCTCCGCGCAATATTGGCAAGATCGCATTATGCCATATTATGTGCGTGTTTGTGCACATCACGATTTTTTCCAATGCTCAAAACACATACGGAGTATGGCAACATCAGTTCTAAGCTAAATATTACACAACGGGTTTTACTAGCACATGTAGATTTATACGCAGATTCTATATTATGCAAAAATCGAAAAACCAAAAAGATGCACATATGGAACTTGTCAGATGCAACGACGATTTGCTAAGAATGTCATTATACCTCACCGCAGACAATGCAATTATGCAGATTCCAAAAGCAGTGAATTTGACCATACCTACTACCGCCCACCTAAAAGACCAACTCTATTCTACTCGCGCCTAGTTTATATCTTGCGATGTGGGTCTTAACCGAATTCCCGCAAGACTAACGAGGTATTGTATGGTGGCTTTCATTATTATCCTCGCGAACTATCCCAAATGTGTCCAAAATACATCCAGTAAAGAACATGCTGGGATTTATTCATGGACATGATATTTTATTTACAAATGTTACAGTTACGTATAAAAATTCAACAGATTTCAAGGGAGACAAGCGATAACATATTATATGGTTTCAAGGTAGCGTTTGAAGTGAATTTCGATTTCCAACTCCACACCTAAACATTCTTTAAAGCAAGTTAAAAAAAGGTGATTTTTAAAAATCTTCAACCTATCAGTACAATATTGTTTATTGTCTAGCCTCAAATCACTTTCTTTTCTAGACTTTTTTGTAGATCATTCTTGTTTAAAAAACCCATATATCGAAACATTTTCACATGCAAATGTATCATAATCGTGTAGCCACTGCCAAAAAAAAACTACATATTTAGAAACGCTGACCTTCGTTGGTCGAGCCAGGGGTCGACGACAGCAATAAATTTAATCTACGAAATGCTGAAGGGTGCAGGTCTCCCTGCAAATGACAGGTTATGTGCCCTCTTCAACCCTTGCAATGGGCTGTTGTAGAAACGCCCAGCCGATTTGATCAATAAATCTATATGCGTAGCTAATGAAGTACCTACGTGAGAATTGTGATTCACAAAATGTTTAGAGATTTGATAAAAAACAGGATAAATATACAGACAATTTACAGACTGTGTTTTCGTATAGATACGTATGATCCTTTATGCAATTACAGATGATACCTCAAACCTTAAGCTTTTATTATGCTCTATTTGAGTGGTTCAATTAGTAGATTTGTAGATGTATCTTTTTTTATACCCCTACTAGTGCAGACAATCACAGGGCCCACACAATGCACTGGTGGTCACCGCAGCCTATGGACGCTTACAACACCAGAGGCGTTACACTCACGCTGCCTACACTGTAAAAACCTTCAAAGACCTCTTTAGAAGAACCCCATACTGTAGGCGTTTGGGATAACCGAGGCAGGGAGATCATTCCTAAACCTAAGCGTGCGCAGAAGAAAGCTCCTATCGGAACTAACCGTGCTCGAACTCTCCGGGCTTAGAGTATGAAAAATAATTAACAATTTGAATAAAAAAAATTAACTCTAGAAAAATAATAAAAAATTCAAAGACCTCTTAAAAAACCTACAGTTGGTAGCTCCGGGTACCTACCTACCTATTGTAAATATCTTTTTCACTTCTTATGCTCGTAAAGTTCTTGTTTATGCTGGGTGTATGCGGACTAAAACAACATTTTATGCTCTAGTGCATAAAGTTCTTTTTCTTCTTCTAAAACAATATGGCCATACTAGACCGTAGAGACGGTACCATGAAGATCGTGTTACTCTATGAACCAAACATAATAAAACGCTATTAAATAACTTGTTTTTTTTTGTTACATTTAATTTATACTGTACTATATAAATTAAGAAACATTAAAAATCAGATAGTATTATGAGTGAAAAAATATTATAAAATGAACTTATGATTAGGCAGTATAGGTCTCGTTACCCATGCCTAATGCTAATTGTTCAAATGTTACTTTTAATTTTAATTAAAGACTTTTATTTACAATATTGCTGTTTCATTTCCTTGCAATCGAAGTGAAAAGCAGAGTGTATAACTCGATCATAAAACCCATTTTATCCTCGACTTAATGGCTCGGGCGGATAAACGTCTCGTATAAAATGGCTTCTTTTATGCACTTGTAGTACAATCTACTATTTCATACAGGCTATCTGACAGCGACGAATTCATGTAATTATTATGAGCACAAGCAATGGTACGTGCGTTAATCGTCAACATATTACAATAAATTATTATCATAAACAACAAAAGAAACCATTGTTAATTACCCGAACTGCTGAAGAAAGGAGGGTTATGTTTTTAGATAAACGCCTCGGGACATGTTGATACTATCGGTATGAAATATTCATGAATAGGGCCAGTAATATTAACAAAATAGATGATTTTGTCTCTGTAAATTAATATGCGTATCACATTTTCACACGGCACTACCTAACATAAATTAAGTTAATATAACCTCTTGATATGGAACATACTTTCTTTTTTACACACTTTCCTTTAAATAAATAAAAAATAAATATTAGAAATTATTTGTAACAAAAAAATTTGTTCGTAGGTATAGGTGTGTGTTAATTTTTACACAAAATCGTATAGACAAACAGATATACAGACAAACAGACAAAAATTCTAAAAATCATCGTTTTGGGTTCTATTGCGTTCATAAAGCCCTCCCTTTTATATTTTTTCTTATTTATGTTCCATGTACAGACAGCGACCTGTTACGATTTTATTATATGTATTGATTGATGTCGGAGTGAGTTGCAGTCCACTATTATCTAGCAAAAAATCTTTATGATCTTTGTAAATTTCATTTACAAGGAATAAATCCAAATTCAAAGAAGTCTTAAACTAATCTTAGAAATGTTGAAGAAATACGACTTTCAAAAGTTCTGAGATAATGATGTAAAACTAAATAATTAAGTAAAATGCAAAGTAGTGATTCGCTAAACGTCATAAAGTATCCCTTTATACCACTGAAAGGACAAAAAGCAATAGATCGTAGCTAGCGACACACAGCAAGATACATAATTAGCAGACTCTTTATTTTACATGTAAAAAATCAGTTATCGATGCAATGCCAGACTATTGCCGACTAAAAACCTATACGTCCCTTAGCTACTGTCTGTGGTTGGAAGCCCCGGGTAGGATGTCCCCAGGATCAAGCAGACTCTAATCTTAAACTACAATTCTGGGAAGACAACAAAGTCTGACACTGTACTTAATAATATCAGAAGCCGCAAGTAAGACTCAAGATATACATAATTATGTTGTTATGAAAGTTTATGAAACAAATTATGAAATAAGAATCAACGATGTGTTGTAGAAGTCGAGTTTTCACATTATAATTTAATAAAAACATGTAATGGCAAGTAGTTTTGTAACTAAATACAAAATTTTAAACTAAACTATTGCATGTGAAGGTTTACATGGGTATAGAATTAATTATTCACAGTTTCGCAGGTGAACTATCAAGGGGCACAAATGTCGGCCCTAATCAACAACCAACATTACATGCAACACTCATACGACACAACTTGCTTATTTAAAGATGCATACTGAATTATAAATAGCTATGTCGCTAGAAATCTGTAGCATAGAAATTTATTTCGTGTCAGCTAAATTTATATTTTAATTCAATTTTGCTCGTAAAATATTTTAGAGGTTCTAACTCATACTAACGTATTAATTTTTTACACAACGAGTAGTTGAAAACATTGTAAATTTTATTAAAAAATAAATTTATATTTGAAACTAAAGATGAAGCCAACACGCCGTGCATCGCGCTATTGGAGTACTTGCACTGAAGAATAATAATAACAACAGCCTGCACCATACGTACTCGTATACAAATGCTTAAATTCAAGATATAATTCTCAATTAGTATAAATATAACTAAGCTCAGCTAATTTCGTCTAAGTGATGAACGTTGGTAATGGACGGCCCCAAAGCCAGCCATATATTATCGTAATACTGGTTAGTATTAGTTAAGTAACTACAGTTAAAGATGATTTCATTAACCCTAGTAATTTAGGTTGTGTAGGTTCTCAGACAACCTAATTCTTAAAGTCTAGCAAAAGAGTAATTAAGAGTAAAGATCACTAAGTAAGCTCCAAAGTTAGGTTCATTATACATATTTAAGAGTATTTTTTTAAAAGCCAAAGGTAGAACCTATTTATAATGTGCTAAACGAGAGATATCTTTAAAGCTGAAAGCAATAGTGAAAGACCTTCCCAGATTATTCGCCTTTTTTGTAAAGCTAAATGTATACTTGTACATACACACTTATATTATAAAGTTCGTATTTTCCCTCGAAAGCGATACAGACGCTCACATTCCAAGTTTTGTGTGGTGAGCTTATTGCTGTTTTGCAACGACCGGGGGCAGATTGTGACTATCAACTATGAACATTTTTCAATTTCTAAATAAGACCTGTAACTAACCGGATTCCGTTGTAATAATTCAACTTATGAACCATGCTTATGAGCCATAATAGCAGGTACCTACTAACAACGGTTTATTATGCATGACACAGTGCTGTAGCTTAAGCTGTTTGTCACAGTGATTGTATAAAGAACACTAAAAATAGAGAGACCCCAAACACTACAAATATATTTACTTTGGCCTTTAAAACGTCGGTAAAAATACTGCGTAGACAGTCAACGTTTTTAAGTATCTGTAGAGCTTATAAAGCTTCAAGCATTTAGAAGAAAGCCGATTAGGATTTAAGTCAGTATTCAGAACTGTAATCTCTACATAAAAATCAAAAGGAAGTCGTGATTAAATTGTCTTTGAAGTAAAAACTTGAAAACTTCAAAATGCCTTTTTAAATTCACAGTTGCGTTGACTTAGGTCGTCAAGTTTTAATTGGATCTTGATGTTGGAAAATTTAAAGTTGCTTTGGTGGATAAGTTCAAACTAGCTCAGAAATGAATATGGCAGAACTCGTACCACAGACTTTAGGTACCTACTTATGAGTATATTTAAACACGCAGCGCCACCCCTGTCCAGCCAAGTTCTATAAAGAAACCGGCTAAGTGCGAAGCGAAGGTTTCGTATCAAAAAATAGTAAAAAAACCGGCCAAGTGCGAGTTGGACTCGCCCATGAAGGGTTTCGTAGCAGCAAGTAACATTATATATAAAAGTTCTTACAGTTCGTTGTAACTTTGATTGATGTTTGAAAATTGCGGTTTATGACGTAGGTATTAAAAAAAACTACTAGCTCTATCTCGTTCAAACCAATTTTCGTTGGTAGTTTTTGTGGCAATGTACATCATATTTTTTTTTAGATTTATCATTCTCTTAGTTTTGAAGTTAGAGGGGGGGGGGGGGGGACACATTTTTCCACTTTGGAAGTGCCTCTTGCGCAAACTATTCACTTGAGAAAAGAATGATTTTAGGAACCTCAATAGCATTTTTGAAGACCTATCTATAGATACCCCACACGTATGGATTTAAGGAAAAAAACAATTTTAAGTTTCAGTTCTAAGTATGGGGACCCTCAAAATTTACTGTTTTTTTTCTAGTTTTATATAAGAATCTTAATGCGGTTCACAGAATACATCAAGTTACCAAGTTTCAATAGCATAGACCTTATAGTTTCGGAGAAAAGTGGCTGTGACACACGGACGGACAGACAGACGGACAGGCAGACAGATAGACAGACAGACATGACGAATCTATAAGGGTTCCGTTTTTGCCATTTGGCTACGAAACCCTATGTAGGGTTCGGTATTGAGGTATTAAATAATAAACCACTTGTTAGCTAACAGTCACACGCGCACGACATCCGGAGATAGAATAGCGGCTAGCAAAGCTTTGCCGTATCCCTACTCCTACGTCATAGTCATGTGCAATACCATATTTATTCCAATATGCTACATCTACCTTTTACAAAAGTTAATAAAAACAATTAGAGATCTTCTCTACCAAGATTGTAACTATTAACGTCATGATTTCTGATTCTATATTTACTGCCAGGTTCGCAATAGGTAGAGCCTGTGAGAAAGAACCTGGCAAGAAAACTCACGGCCACTCTTTTCAAATACTTTGCAATTACACAATAATTTAATTTGCTGCATCCTACATCTACCTTTTACAAAAGTTAATAAAACAATTATATATACTTCCATTAACTTTCAATAATAAATACTGGTTAACAACTCTTCGTCCTTTTCTTTATTAGGCACTTGGGATATACCTTTCCTCCAATTTTAAATCCAACATCAACAGTAAGTCCACGGACGTTTCCTTTTATCCACGTGTTCATTTCTACATTTCGGTGCCTGGTTTCAAAATATACCTCTGAAAATTCTATACCTATACTAATATTACAAAGATGAAAGACTCGATTGCCCGTTTGTTTGTCTATTTGCATCCAATAGGCTCCAAAGCCGATTTGTAAAATTCCCCCACTGTCGGGAAGCCACGCTCTTCCCAGCGAACACAGGCCACACTCCACTCCCGCACTCCCACGGGAACGGGAGCCACGCGGGTGAAGTCGTGCGACGTTCGCTAGTTAAAAATAAATTATACGAGTACGTATATTACATCACGTCTATAGCCCCAAAAGCGCCGATATACATACATCCCTGTAGTCAAGCCGCTCCAGACATCTACCCGGTCCAACAACTGACCTATCGACCGGAACCAGTCTCAAGGCATGGAAACGCTAATTCTAAATGTCACAAGGTGATCACCCATCTCATCAGCCACCACAGCACAAGATGTTCAGCGCAGCAATCGTTGGTAGAACACGTCAGGGAGGCTATGAGCGCTTCACACTCACACAGTTTTATTGCTCAATCAAAGAAAGTAAATTATCTCTTTTGACACATCAATATGTTCTGAAATAGATTTTCCTGTAATGGAATTAGACACGATAGTTAAGCAAATTGGCTAACCAATTTTTTTTTTATAATTTACACTGGCAAATTTCCAATGTCCAATTGTTTTCAACTTCACCGTTTGTTGGGCCATAGGTCTATGTAATAAATGTAGGCAGGTATACTTACCAAATTTCCAAATACTACAAAAGTTATATTAGAAAGCTGTCGCCCATTATCAGCTGTGACGCTAACCATGGCACGAAGTAAATTGCTTCTATTAGTGTGTTATTAGGGTGTATGCAAAATCTTAACTATATTAAAACGACTAAAGTAGTCACTGATTTGAGAATCAATGATCAATCAAAGATGAATCCAGAGTTGAACTGGTTGGTAACTAAACCAAGTGGAAATGTAAGTTACTCGTTTTTTTACATAACATTACCTGCAACCAACTTTCTCCATCCAAAGGTTGCCTGGTAGAAACTACATCTTAGCGATAAGGCCGCCCATTATCTTCTTGCCTTGCACGGTATTTATGTCCCATAATTTTATTTACTTGGCGTACATTAAAGTGTAAAATAAATAAATTACTCTGCATACCTATCAATTTTGAAGGTAAGTTCTCAATCGAGGAAACAATCCCATTTTCATTACTTAGTAGGTACCTATGTTATTATGGAAACATGTCTTGTGTTTGAGAATTATGTTGGTAAGTACTCCGATCGGACAGTACTCAATTTTGAATTTATACAATTACAAACGTAAAGCCCACCAAAAGCACATGTTTCTGACCTCCCGAGATCCTGGTCACAGAATTAGCTCGAAACTATTCGTCAGAAACTTTAATATATCAAGTGTTCTACTGCTCAGCCCACGCAAGAACTCTTCTCTTCTTCTCGTCTTAGTTGGACAGCGACATCTTTCACGGTCTGTCCGATTATTGTTGCATTTTTTTGTGGACCAGAAACATCACACGATCAGAAGCAGTTGAATGGCCCCCAATGCAAATGGACTGGCATCATCAAAATTTTGAGTTCTATCTAACAAACTGCACTTAAGTGTCTAAATGATGATGTTATTTGGGTCAAAGCCCTTTTCAAATAATTGTCTGCTTTTACTTAGTAAAATTATTGCGCCAGTTCGTACGCAATATACCTTTGTGTAGTTATTGTTTCAACACGTTACCCACACCATCTGTTATTACTAATATTGTTAAAATAATAAATCATTGGCATATACAATCTGTCAAAAAGCTAGAGCCTTTACCTTTGAGGCTGTAACATTCGCCACTGTAAAACACAGCTTTGATCATCGATACTAATTTAAAATTTTCTTTACCCATCTTTGCTATTTGAAATTTTCTTACAGGGTTTCTAATGATGGTATGTTCGATATGGTCTTGGAACTATTCGGTAAGCCGCAATTTATTCAAGTACCATTCTAATTACATAGAACAACTTGATAGAAATAAATGTAGGTACCGTCCTCATTCACATGGGACTACCAGTTGGAATTTTGTAGGCATCGTTCTCAATTACATAGAACTACATATTAGAATTTTGTAAGTATCACTCAAATTCACATAAAACCATTTAGTAGGAATTTTCATGTACTTCTTTCTTAAATGGTCCTGCGCAATAATATCTTATTAGTCAATACAATTCGCCAATAATGAAGCATACTTTAACTCAATAATACCTACACCTTATGTTTTTTTTTTTAGCACTGTTCTAATTCACCCAGAACTAGCTCTTACGATTTTGTAGGTACCGTTCCATTTCGTATAAAACCACCAAATAAAATATTGTAGGTACCGTTCTAGAATTACCAATAAAAATATTGTAGGCACCGTTCTAATTTACCTAAAACTGCCAATTGAAATATTGTAAGCACTGTTCTAATTTACCAAGAACTGCCAATTGAAATATTGAATAAGACAGCCATTATGAAATTCAGTCAAAAATCAAAACAAAATATGGGTTTAAATATTAATTATAATGGTAGGACTATACGCGAAGTTCACGCTGCGAAATTTTTAGGGCTTCAAATTGAAAGTACGCTAAAGTGGAATAAACAGGTTGATGAGATTTGTGGCAAATTAAACCAACACTCATATGCCCTTTATATGTTAAGTAAAGTGTCTAGTCGGTCAGCAGTGCTTGCAGCGTATCATGGTCTAGTCGCCTCTAAATTAAGGTATGGTGTAATGTTTTGGGGAAATGCAACAGGAAAAGACCTAGTTTTCAAGTGCCAAAAGCGGTGTATACGGGCCATTTGTGGCTTGCGATCCACTGAAAGCTGCAAACCCCATTTCAAAAATCTTAAAATTCTCACTATGCCATGTCTTTACATATACGAAACGGCTGTTTTTGTAAGAAATAACCTGTCCATGTTTGATGAAGTAGGTAGTCGGCGTCGAAAAGGCACGCTACATCTAGTGAAGTGCCATACGGCTCTTTTCCATAAAAGTATTTTCGCAATGGCTCCGAAAGTATACAATAAGCTACCTAAGAAATTGAGAAATGCCGAAAGTATAAACGTGTTTAAAAGAGATTTGTTTGATTATCTGGTTAATAAGACTTACTACACAATTGAAGAGTACCTGAATGATAAAAATAATACATGCAGCTGACATACTTAATTATTAATAATGAAAACGATGACATTTAGGATAAGTGTGACTCTATTTTTGTTTGTGTATTATAATTTATCTATATTTCCTGTATCATTTATATTTATGACATTAATGTACACTACAAATTTAATTTAACATTTTTTGACATTTGAAATTTTTAATTTAATTTATTATAAATTTTATTGTGCATCGGTATACCCAAATTGCAGTGGTTGCCGTTCTTGTATTGCATGCCTCGATCGGCGGAACATGGTTTGCACATTGTTATCATCTAACACCTTAGATATAAGTTTACTCTGTACCTGTGTTCAGCAATGAATAAATGAATTATGAATTATGAATTGTAGGCACTGTTCTAATTTACCTAGAACTGCCAATTGAAATATTGTAGGCACTGTTCTAATTTACCAAGAACTGCCAATTGAAATATTGTAGGCACTGTTCTAATTTACCAAGAACTGCCAATTGAAATATTGTAGGCACTGTTCTAATTTACCTAGAACTGCCAATTGAAATATTGTAGGCACTGTTCTAATTTACCAAGAACTGCCAATTGAAATATTGTAGGCACTGTTCTAATTTACCAAGAACTGCCAATTGAAATATTGTAGGCACTGTTCTAATTTACCTAGAACTGCCAATTGAAATATTGTAGGCACTGTTCTAATTTACCAAGAACTGCCAATTGAAATATTGTAGGCACTGTTCTAATTTACCAAGAACTGCCAATTGAAATATTGTAGGCACTGTTCTAATTTACCAAGAACTGCCAATTGAAATATTGTAGGCACTGTTCTAATTTACCAAGAACTGCCAATTGAAATATTGTAGGCACTGTTCTAATTTACCTAGAACTGCCCATTGAAATATTGTAGGCACTGTTCTAATTTACCTAGAACTGCCAATTGAAATATTGTAGGCACTGTTCTAATTTACCAAGAACTGCCAATTGAAATATTGTAGGCACTGTTCTAATTTACCTAGAACTGCCAATTGAAATATTGTAGGCACTGTTCTAATTTACCTAGAACTGCCAATTGAAATATTGTAGGCACTGTTCTAATTTACCTAGAACTGCCAATTGAAATATTGTAGGCACTGTTCTAATTTACCAAGAACTGCCAATTGAAATATTGTAGGCACTGTTCTAATTTAAAAAGAACTGCCAATTGAAATATTGTAGGCACTGTTCTAATTTACCAAGAACTGCCAATTGAAATATTGTAGGCACTGTTCTAATTTACCTAGAACTGCCAATTGAAATATTGTAGGCACTGTTCTAATTTACCAAGACCTGCCAATTGAAATATTGTAGGCACTGTTCTAATTTACCTAGAACTGCCAATTGAAATATTGTAGGCACTGTTCTAATTTTCAATAAAAGTTAAAATATTTGCTGAAAGATGGTTCAAATTAATTCAATTAGTTGATTTACTTAGAATACCAGTTAGGATCTTATTTCTTTACATCGTATGTACGTACCTATTCTCAATATGGTAAACCAATTAAACTCAGTTGTTGTCAAAATTAAAATAATTGCTGAAAGAATGGTTCATATTAATTAAATTATTTGATTCACACAGAATACCAGTTCGGATCTTATTTCCTCTCATCGTTTGTATTTTCATTATGGTGAATCAATTAAACTCAGTTGTTGTCAACAGTTACGTCATTAATATGCAAGCACGATATTTTCGAACAAGCGAAACTGCATAAAATCGTAGTACGTCTATCTATGTAATAACCATGATTATCGCTTACGGGTACAATTCACCAGGCGAGTGGAACCGCGGGAATCGCCTAGTATTATAATAATAGCTTCTAAAAGCCACGTGGTTTGGTAATATGACACACAGTAAAACAATCAATTTCTGTGTAAACAGGTCTAAAATCAACAAGGACGTATTGTGTCCCTATATAGATCTACATTAATTATATTATTGTTTAAACTCCAAGACAACAGACGGAGTTCACCTTCTAGCGAAGATTGTAAATTAATAGCATTTCATTTAATTACAAACCGTAAATATATCAGAAACTGTCCTTCAAACCAAACAAAATAAAAATGTTAATTATGTATATCCGCCTGGTGCCACTATAATCGCGGGTATTACATGGTATAATACTTCTGTATTCCTTACATTAATTTTGGACCTGGATAAACTACCAAACTAGGTTTAGCAAATACCGTATTTATATATTTTTTCTTAAGCCTATAAACTTGTAGGTAGGCAGTTAATAATTCGTGGAACAATTCAGACGGTACTTCGTTCGACATAAAGTCTCCTTAGCCTATCTACACTACAATACGAATACAATAGCATTAATGCTAAGTTAGCACAGTTATCGTGCCCAATGCATTAACTATGGACACATATACACTTGTCTTAACTGTACTTTTAATTCGGTATTAGTTTACTATGCGCTAGTCCTTATTTGCCAAAAAGAGAAGCAAGCTTATTTGCAGAAAAGTATTATGAGAGGTTATTATGACTTTCATCTTGCAGATAGGTACCTCCGCACCCACATTCAAATTGAAAATCGTCGGTTGTCAATTTATAACACGAGTAAATTTATGAATATCTCGCCTAATATAGATATCAGGATATGTTAACAACAACTGAGGATTCTAGGCACCAATCAATAGTACAGGAATAGTTTTGTATTCAAATAATTATTTCATCAATATGAAATTCGTTTACTTCGCAGGTTAAACGAGAATAAATTAAATGATCCAATAGTATTAGCTTTACGTAGATGTAGGTTAACCAATGATGACGTATGAAAACATAATCCTGTTTATCGATTTACCTCTGATTGCAATTTTAAGGTTTATTTTCACGTACCTTGGACTTTATGGATCCTGGCAGGGTCGCCATTTGCAGGGTTCGGTATTGAGGTATTAAATAATAAACCACTTGTTAGCTAACAGTCACACGCGCACGACATCCGGAGATAGAATAGCGGCTAGCAAAGCTTTGCCGTATCCCTACTCCTACGTCATAGTCATGTGCAATACCATATTTATTCCAATATGCTACACCCTAAAAATCACGTTTGTTGTATGGTAGACCACTCATTTTTTAAGAAACTTCGCTCTTTATAAAACTTATTAGCTTGTCTAGAACCTAAAATTACAAAAACTTTCGTTTTTGTGACTGACTTATAGACAAAACTCAATCCACTTCCAAACTACTTAGAAGCTTTAAATATAATAGAAGTTAGCAGTATTAGGGCCGGGGGTTAGCAGCTATGAGTAATGCTTATGAATAAATGCTGTCAGGAGTAGAAGGCACCGCATCATTAGCTTTTCCGGGACACACGACCCCAGCTATCCATTTAAAAGGTCATTACTATGTACTAATATTGTAATTAACCTGCACGTAGAGGTCATAAATGGAAACAGACGTTTGATTTTTTGAAAAAAAAAAGTATACAAGTAAGTACACTCGAGAGCAATGAATCCGGGTCACTTAAAGAATCCTAAAAATCTCGGAAACTAAAAATGCTAGGTTAATGCAATAAATTGTATTTAATAGACAATGTAATACTCCTTAAATGAAGGTATTAAAACTTCTTAGTTATTGTAAAGTTATATCATAAAAAAATCAAATTTGAAAAAGGGCCACTTTCGAAGATGGAACTACGAAATTACAGCATTTGGTGTTGCTTTTGTTTGTAATCTGTCATTTATGTGGGTACATAAACCATGTTGATAGTGCTCTATATTCATTAATCAAGCTGAAATTATGTCGCTTACGCCTGAAGAATGCACCAGAATACTTACAATGCTGGAAACCGGCCGGAGTCAGCGCGATACAGCCAGGACTGTCGGTGTGTCGCTGTCAACAGTACAAAGAGTTCTCCGACGTTACGAAGAAACTGGTTCTAACCTACGCAGACCAGGAACGGGCAGAACCAGGTGTACCACAGCACGAGAAGACCGATACTTGGTGAACACCATGCTTCGAAATCGCTTTCTCACAGGAACTGAACTCACCAATCAGTTTCGACGCCTCGGAGGAAGTAACCCAAGTGCATGGACAGTAAGACGTCGGCTTGCTGAATCTAACTTAAAACCCCTTAGACCTGCAAACGGCCCTAAACTGGAGCGTGGGCATCGTATTTCGAGACTTAGGTATGCCCAGAGCCACGTAAATTGGAGTATTGAAGATTGGTCAAAAGTTATGTTCTCCGACGAATCAAAATTTATGCTCTACAAGCACGATGGAAGACACAGAGTGTATCGAAGACCAGGGGAAAGATTCAAGCAAGCATGCATCGAAGAAAAAGTAGCCTACGGTGGTGGGTCTGTACTTGTGTGGGCCGGAATTTCTTCTGAAAGTCGCACAGAGCTGGTGATCATAGAAAACGGCTCTTTAACTAGCGTAAGATATGTGGAAGAAATCCTCAATGATCACGTTGGTCCATTTATGGTCAATTTAGGTGAGGATGCTATATTTATGCATGACAATGCCCGACCTCATACAGGTAGGATTGTGAATGACTACCTTCAAGAGATGAACATTACTCGTATGGAGTGGCCAGCGCGCAGCCCGGATATCAACCCGATCGAGCATGCTTGGGACGAGCTAGGCAGATGCGTAAAACAACGAAACCCTCCCCCAATCACGCTTCGTGAGCTCAAAATTGCTCTCACAGAGGAATGGGAGAATATTCCCCAAAATCGTATAAGGAACTTGGTGTACAGCATGCCAAACCGCGTAAACGCAGTAATGGAAGCACGAGGAGGCAATACGAAGTATTAAAATTCAAGAAAATCGTAATAAAGTTCAAAAATTTCATGTTTCCTATTTTTGTTTTAAGGAGAGATCGGCAGTTTTTTCTTTATGTAATTTTGTGTTAATAAAATGTATGGTGACTCATATTTTTTTTACTTTCATTTAAGGAGTATTACATTGTCTATTAAATACAATTTATTGCATTAACCTATCATTTTTAGTTTCCGAGATTTTTAACATTCTTTAAGTGACCCGGATTCATTGCTCTCGAGTGTATTAATATCCGTAGTCTGTCTGATACACATAACACAAGCAGATTAATCCTAGCTTACTCTGGGATCGGATAGCGTTGTGAAGAAAAGCTATTGCTGTGTAGTAAAATAAAAACTTATCTGTATTCTCTGTACAACGGCAAACGCTGCAAAATATGTATACCTTCCCCACCTATTGAGCCCAGGCGTTTCAGGGGGAAAGTGATTTGAATAGGAGCTATGAATATTATTCATACCTCCGTCAAAGATTTCGGACAGTTCTCAAAGATGAAGAATAGCAAGTAGGTATTGCATAAACAAAACTTTTTTATTAACTGAAGTTGTACTGTGAATAAAATATTACCTCTAAAAGACTTTTTTTATAAGCACTTAAAGTCTTTCTTTTGCTTATTTAATATTTAAACGTATATTACTAAGATGTTAAAGGTAGGTAGGTACCCATAATCCGAGAAACATACATTCTTAAGCAGTTTCCTTAAACTGTTGCTCAAGAGGATTACATGAAAATCACAGTTTATAATGTATGCATGTGGGTAATTCCATAATCTCTTAGTCATTTTCCACACCAATGGCATCCTTAGACTCTTACACGTAAATATCCATACATAATTATATTATATATATTATACACACACGGTAAGCAAGGCATGCGTAAGTGATTCTTGTTTGAAGATGGTTACTTTGAAGTATCAACGACCATTCACTACTTCGCCGGCTGGGCGTTTATGTTAACAGTCTGGTTAAACTTCTTGGAAATAGTTATACTGAGAGGTCTAACTTCATTGAAAATAATCTAATAGAGTTTTGTATATAATACAACATGGCGGAAACTCCATACAAATAATTTGATTTCAATCCTGTCACCTACACTAAAAAACACCGTATGTTTGTACAGAGCTTAACTGTGTGTGTGACCACTAAAATTAAGCAAAACGTTACCTCAAAATACCCTCCAACTATAATGATAGTTGTGGCGGGGGTGGGGAAACTTGCTCAATGAGGGGCAAGGAGTTGTCCATCTGTATGTAATAATATTATATTCTCTTTGATAATACTATAAACAAAAAAATATCTTAATCTCATATCGGGTCAGCTTGATATGGCAAGACAAAGTTCGCTGGGTCAGCATTATAAACATAGTCAACTAATTTAAAAATGTCTGTTGCCACTACTATACTATAAACAATGATAGAAAAGTAATCATTTACATTTAAGTTGTTACTACATCAAAAGAGCGAGAGAGAGAGAGAGAGAATAGCAAATGAGGCTATTTTCACGTCATATTATGGTCAGCAAAACGAGACAGTGCATCGCGATAGGAGTACAACGTACTATGCTAATGAGCTGTTGAGTCTGATAAAATCTAACTTATGAACGCTGTGGCGCACTGATAGTAATGAGACTGGTATAAAAACACTGAAAATATTTTCAGAAAGTTGAATGTATTACAAATTATTTTATTTAAAGTTTTGATGTATTTGGTGGTCATATTATATTGTGAAAATATATTGTGAAACCTCGTTAATCAAATAATTATTTTAAAAAATTCAACCGAAATGTACCTATTTGTTTAAAATTTGAAAGAAATGATTTTTAGTTTTAACACCTAAAAGTACAATTAACATCTTAGTTTTTTTTATTAAATAAAAATATAAATTTAATTTCCTGAAAGAAAATTTTATGTTTTCTACCATTATCATAACTGATGGCAAACACAAAAATATGTTAATCTCAAACACTTCGCAGAATCAAAATATTTTTGTTGTAAGTATGTAACATTTTGTTTACTTGTTTTATTTCCCCCTTTCTTACCTCCGCTACTCTGTTGTAATGTATTTCTGTGTTGCCAAAGTTGATATTATTATGACTTTAGTTCACTAAAACTAGGGCAATGGAAATTAGGGCTGCTGTTGAAAAAACAAAGTAATAAACAAGACAAAATAAGAAGTCAATTTCTAGCTTAACTCTTTGATACTGTGCTTAATCAGTGACCAAAATTTGAAATACCTATTACAATAAAATGTCATGAGTTTAGCAAATCATAAAGTTGTGTTCTACAACTCCCTATTTTATAGCAAGAAATAATAAAGTATACTCTGGATAAATAAGTAAAACAGGCAGGCTCTGGGTATAAGCCAGTTTGATTGGAGCCGTTTTGATTTAAGAATGGTACATTAAATGGTGTTATCAGAAATGATACACACACGTACTACACAAACGCACGCCATCCATGCGCAATCCACTCTCAACTTCAACTGTTCGATTTTTGTAAAAAATTCTGGCCCATTGACGTCATTTTATAAGATTCCAAAAACAAGAAAATGTTATAAACTACACATGCAATAAACCTGTTCATAGAAAAGTAGGACGTAAGAAGGCTAAATTTAAGTTTAAAGTCGTCTGGGTAGGTGCGGCGACCGGTCGCCGCGCGGGGCTTTACGGAAAAGTTTGATTATTATGCGCGGCGACCGGTCGCCGCGAGGAGCTCTAAGCTTAAACAGATAGAGTACTGCCTGGAATAAGACATAGGCCATAATAGGGTAATAGAACGGATTATAATTTCCTATGCAGGTTCCAACTACTCTCAGCAATGGGAAATGTTGGTTGTTAATGGAAAGATTTTAACATCATGAAATTTTATAAGTACTTCTGATATTCTAGCAATTTTATTTTTTTACCTTTATTAAGATATAAGTACTTAGCTATCAAATAAACAGCAAAGGTTCCCAACACAAAAAAAATCACACCTAAAAGTGATTTGATCCTTGAGGGGAGATTCAGATTAAAATCTAAGCACATGCCAGTTTTATATTTTTGGAGTTGCGTACCCAAAGGGTAAAACGAGACTTGCATTTAGCTGATTTTTTAAATGTCTAAATGGCGTTTACAAGGTGGACGTTGAAAAGTAATATCATTCACACACTTTTTAAAAAAGCTTTGAGAAAGACTTTTTAAAACCTTACTTCACTAGAAATTTTGCTTGATGGTATTGATTTACGAATGATTGTCGTGTTTACGATTGATTACTCTGTACCTTTTGAGAATGAAAGTACAAAGATAACAATGGTAATTTTATCTTTTACATAATTATTTACAAAACCACGCCAAAGAATGAACTAGCTATCTTTAGGTGCACAAATTTACACACATCTTATACACATACCTTTAACACTATAATGGAAAGCCTATTCGTCAAATAATGCTCCCAACTTTACCTCATAATTTCACAATGACACAATACACAAGAGTACCTACATTGCTTGTCAATTCCTTGTGGACCGCACTGCAGTATTTGAATTATTTATCAGTTTCTCTTGTGTATTTCCAAAATCAACTGTGTCGAATGGAGTTTCTTATTTCTGGCTGTGTTAGCTTACTGTTTTATTGAAATCTTCAACATAAGAACTGCAAACATTGCTAAAAAAGTATTGTTAAATTTGTAATGTTCAATGTCATGGCAGTTGAGAGTCCTCCGAATTATCTTAGAGCTTTTCGAGCTATGTTTAAGAAAGTAAGCTCCGTGGTTACTCAACATAGAGGAGATTTATAAAAACCTGAACCCTGAAAATAAAAGACACGATTAGGTTCAGAGGTTACTTATTGTTTGACGAGCATCTCACAATTATTTAAAAACAGTCCGTCAATTGAAAAAGTGATGTCGCGTCTTCGAACTTCCAACTAGATGTTTTAGGATGTACTCTATCAATGGTATTATTTGTTAAAGTAACATCCTAACTCATCCCATTTTATCACACTAGTCAGTGTCCACGAGAATGATCGCATGATGTATGTATGTAAAGCAGTTGTCACTAGCATTTCACAGTATTTGTAACCCATATTTCACAAAACAATGACTTGACAGACGTAATACGTGCAGGTTCAGAACAGTGATTTATAAAGGACATAAATTACAATTCCGTATGCAGAATTACAACTATAGACAAGTATGTCATCCAGCTAATTCAAAACTGACAGTTGATTGAAGTTAATAATTTTTACATTAATTTGGAACTCAACCTCGTGTTGTGTAAGTTTTTTATAACATCTGTAGCGCGTATTAAAATTGCCATAACTTAAACCAAAGTTTCAATGTTTAAACTAGTACCGTACGTCTCTCAATGAAATTTCCGAAGAAATCTGTCTTACGAAACATCGCAAACCTTTATCGGAATGATGTAATTTTCTTACTAACTTAGACGTTAGCACATGTACGTAAAAGCTGCTCACTAAATCAACTTTTTGTGTAATAAAATTCGTAACGCAATATACCATTGACGTAGGTAAACAAAGAGATTGTCATCACATAAACAGACCTATAAACATATTTCTTTTACTCAGTAAACGAAATAGCTATCGAGATTCCGTAGTAAAGTTCGAAAGAGATCGCCGTTATTTATTATTAAGGTGGACGGACAGATTTATTAAGATCTCAGGTTTAAGTCGGCAGAAAATAAATCTCTTGGCTATGAAGTTTGTATTTTAAGTAAAGTTAGCTTGGCATTTTGATTTTAAGAAAATTTTCGTTATTGAATTTAACTTTAATAATTTAATTACGTTATAAGCCAGGTATAAGTTTTACTAGTAAGTGAATTCTAAATTGCACATATTGTTTGTAATTGATTGATGCTACAGCTAACTTTTCAGATGGTACATTCGATAATGTAAAGGCGCGTATCGACTTCGCGCGGCAAACCAACGAACATTGGCTCGCGCGGCGGCCGCGCATTATGGGTACTGAGCTGCCGCGCGCGGCAACTCGAACATCGGCGCGCTCGAACATGCCGCGCGACGAACCATTTTGTGTCGGTTTTTGACGGCGCGGCAAAGGAGTGACAGTGCATTGTGCGCGCGTAATTGGGACGGACCTGAGTACCTGACGACTACTCACGCATTTTTAGTGTGTACGCGGAGCCAAAACATTGGTAACGAGAAGTGTCGTACTTTAATTAGATTATAGGCATGGCACTAAACAATTTAAAATTTAAAAGCAGCCGCGCCACTTAGCCAGCTTGCTTGAGACGTCCATGGTTAGGCAGGGCATAAAACGTACGCTCGTCCATGGATCGGCTGCCGCGCGCGGCTGCCTCGCTATAATGAAATTGTACGCTAAAAAAGGCTCGCGAACCAAAACACAGATTTGCCGCGGTCGAGCAAGTCGATACGCACCTTTAGATAGACAAATGATGATTGTGCCATTGATAAGCAGATTGGTATACCTCAAATTCATAAAGTCACTTTTGCAATGATTTTTTATTTATGTAGTATTATGTATACTTCATTATGGACAGCCGCAGGTCGTGACGACCCGCAGTTGAAATGTTTCAGGCCGCCAATTTATAAGGCCTTCAACTTGTCTTAACGATAGTTATTTTACTGACAACCGGGGTTCGTTTCAAGTTTTCCTTATCTACGCAATGGATCGTTTTGTGAAAGTGTTACCTTAGTTGCCTGTTACACCACCCTCGGGATTAATTGGGGTGAAGACATCTTGTACTTTCCTGTCGCCACACGGGTGATTTTTCTTACAGTCGCGGTAAAAAAATAGAATAATAAGCAGTTGTCAATAAATCAGTTATAATACTAAACAATTCAGTGTTTATGCTTAGGTTAGGTTAATTGACGAGAGTTAACTTTCATTCAGATTTTAAGAAGTAAATCAATATTTGGATAGCAACATTTTATGCAACGTCAAATCAGCGTACTGCTGGATGTAGGCATTTTCCAATAATTTTGGTAGGACTGTTGCCCTTGCAAAACTTCGCTAGCCAGACAGAAAACAAACACTTAGATTAACCGTATCAGACAAAAATATGGGACAAAAAAACGTTTTATGAAAAATGTATGCACAAAAATATGAAGGGTACTACACAAACTTGACACAAAGTAATTAAAAGAGCAATGAAAGAGCGCAGTTTACAGCTATGAATGCTGCGTTATATTCTCTCTAAAGGTTAATATTTGCTTTTTAAAGTTCGCTTTCAGATGCGTGATTTAAAAACGAAAATATAAAACGATGTTGTTAATTTTGTCTGTCACGAATGAAACAATACGATTCAACCGTAGATTTTTAATGATATGTATGTTTATCAGTTATTGTAAGAAAGTATCTTAGTGGGATCCACCCCTAGGCGAGGCCGCAGTGGTAGCTGTAGGTCTGTTAGGAGTCCTGGGACGTCCTTCCCAGGGCTTGCCCGGGGCTTCCAACCATAGGCTGTTGGGCGTTACGTGAGGTTTTTTTAGTCGGTAGGAGTCCGGCACAGTATCCATGATGGATTTTCCCTAACGTTAAAAAAACAAAGTATGTTAGTGGCAAAAACATTTACCGTTTGTATAATTTTGATTGCAGTTATCGCTATACTTAGTGTCATTACAATATTATAGAGAGGAAAGATTTGTTTGTTAAAAACGATAAATAAGAAATTGTTTCGTGCGATAAGATCGCCAATTGTAAAACCAATAATATAGTGTTGGTAAATAAACATAAAATGTATTTTGGTGTTACAATAAAGAATTTCTGTCTATCTAAGGTTAAACTCTGAAAGAACGGAACCGATTTTATAAAACATATTTTCAATGTTCGTATATAAATATCATAAAAATAATGTAATATATAAATACCTGTACTTTACAGGTATTTATTTATTACATTCTTTTGTGGTATGGTATGATATCAAATGATATTGTATGATACCAAAGGGTTTAGTACATACGCCCCGTGTGGCGACGGGGAAGAGTAAAAAATGTCGCCACCCAAATACATCCCGATTGTGTCGTAAGGGAAAAGATAAGAATGAAGATAGAAGATAAGAAGAAAGAATAAGGGAAGACTTTCGCAAAAAAGATCCATTGCGTAGAGAAGGAAAACTCGAAATGAGACCCGGTAAAATGACAATCGTTAAGCCAAGTTGAAGGCCTTATGGGTGGCTTGGAAATTTTCAACTGCGGGTCGCGGCGACATGCTCGTGTCAATTTTAACACGGCAATAGGCTCACCACCAATGATATTTAAGTAAAAATATGCTACCTTCATACAAAACAACATTCAGTTATTGTTGAGTTATAATTTCACGTGCTTACCTATCGGTACCTAATAGATTTCATCTATGAATGCGATAGAGAATACAAAACTTTTAAAACAGAGAGGGATAGCTATCTGTGTCGTTTTGCACACAGTAGCCAACCACAACACGACTTGTTTCGCTCGCAGCTATTAGCCAACTCAATGGAATTATAACAATTGTGTGACTTTGTCCGCAACAGTTTTTGAGCGGTAATGCGATATCTACCTCTTTTTAACTGTAACATCATTGCTCACCACCTATTCCGTGGGACATTAAACTATAAGGTGAAATGGGGGTAGATACTATGCCTCTGCCTACTCCTTCGGGGATAAAAACGTGACACATACGGAGTTCATAGTCAAACGCGAATGAATATTAGAAAAACATTACATTAAACCGTACAGTAATTTATTATTCGTTGGGGACAAATTTGTCTGTATTTTCCTACTGCGCTAATAGTTGGTCTGTTTTAAACGTTTGGAATATTAATGCTGACCTAAAACATTTCACAGTTTTGTGGCTGACATGAGATCAATCTCTTAATCGTATCCGGTCATTTGTGGGGTTTGACATAGATTAATGATCGTGCTTGTTTTTGTAAGATTCCTTTATTTTTGTAAATTGGCTTGTACTCTCTTAATGAAGAAACGCATTCTATTTTTGTACTTCTTTAAGTATATTATGAACAAGGAAGATAGGTTTGTTTGTGTAAAACTATTGTAAGTAAGTACTAATTTTTAAAATCTTTTGACAGTATACAGCTAAATGATTTTCTTGTTCTTGTTCTTTTCTATCCCCCCCAATTTCACCCGTGTGGAATTTAACTGGAAGGTATGTGAATTCTAAATTATTATTGATACTGTTGGGTGATGGCACTTAATGGAACTTGCTACACATATTGAAAAACTTCACTTGTACTGTTCCACAACATTAATTATTGTAATACCTAAGCGGTTTCGCCTTTAAGAATACCGAAAGGCGAAACCGGTTAGGTATTACAATAATAAATGTTGTGGAACCAGTACAAATGAAGTTCTTCAATATGAATTCTAAATATTTGGTAGCCTTTTAATTTCCATTTTGCTATCGGTATTCTATTTTCCCATCGAGGCCCAAATCAGCTTTACCTGCCAGTCGTATGGTTGCTGACTGAGACCAACTTGCAGAATAGTTGTTAAGTATAGAGTCCCTTTTTTTTCGTGTGAAAATTCTCATGGACTTCTGCCGCCTATAACCACACGGTGCCTTGCCATCGGTCTAAGGTAGGAGTCCCGGGTAAGCCCTCGGAAGGATAACCGCAGGGCTCCCGAAACAATTATAGCACCCCTTGACTGAACTATTGTTCTGCGCGGGCCACATGTTTCAGTTTCACATGGAATAAAATAGGTACCTACTATATTCAAAATCTTGGTCTCTAAATAAATTATATGCAGTACAAAAGTTTCAAGACCTAAATTTGCGTTGGTTGTAATAAACAGTTATTAATCATCAAGACACTCGTATTCTCAAGACTCGTTTAATCAACTGCGAATGGTTGAGTCGCCTGCACCATTACTCAACACATTCATTTAGAAATGGTGCCTTTAGCCTGACGTACCGTGTAATCAGAAAGAAGTACAGGCCTTTTAGGACTTTATGAATAGAATATAATAAACTGTCCTCCCGGCGCATTATGTCACGTTCGCGTTATGTCACACTGTGTCTTGACAGTTAATTAACACTACATTCGCAATATGACACGTTCGCATTACGTCACTTTCGCATTTTGTCACTTTCGCATTATGTCACGTTCGCACAATGCCACGTTTTTCTTTCGCATTATGTCACCATCAGAATAATGCCACGTTTTTTCCAAGTGAAACAAAATTGAAGATCAGTAAAACAAATAAACACCGACAAAACAAAAGAAGATCGACAAAACATATGAAGATCGGCAAAATAAACGAAGATCGGCAAAACAAATGAAGATCGACAAAACAAATGAAGATCAGCAAAACAAATGACGGTTTGAAAAACAAATGACGGTTGGAAAAACACATGAAAATCGAAAAAACATATGCAGATCAATAAAACAAAAGACTATAAGCAAGTTGATAAGATCAAAAGTTTCTTGCAGCCATATTTTGTAATCTAAATGCGATTACCATTCAAAAAATAGGTGCAAGCAATTCTCGACCTTAATGACACTTCCCTAAAAATGGTTTTATTGATCTGCATAATGTTTTTTCGATCGTTATTTGTTTTTCCAACTGTCTTTTGTTTTGCTGATCTTCATTTGTTTCGGCGATCTTCATTTGGTTTTGTCGATCTTCATTTGTTTTTGTAGATCTTTATTTGTTTTGAAAATTATTTAACTACTTTATACTTTTAAACTAGATGTTCTTCGTATAATGGATATTTTCCCACTCGTATGTCCTAAAAGATCCACATCCTAAAAAAATAAAAATACTTTAAAGCTTTAAGGTATCTACCTATTAAAGTGGTCATAATATAATGTCCATAAAGATCCATGATAGTTCCGCTACGGAACTATTGGGAATAGAAAAGTCTCACTAGTTCCGCCACGGAACACACGGTGACGGTGAGTGGGCTGTGAGCCGTCCTTACAGAAGCAGGCCCATGACGGCAGCGTGACGTGAGGGATTTACGCACGCCCCCCCTAAGAAGCGGGATCACACCTGAAACTGACTAAAGACGCGGGATAGCACCCGAACCACCCCCTAGGCGATGCCGCAGTGGTAGTCGTATGTCTGTTGGGAGTCCTTCCTGGGACATCCTTCCGAGGCATAACTCCTCCCAACCATAGGCTGTTGGGCGTTACGTGAGGTTTATAGTCGGTAGGAGTCTAGCGTAGCATCCATGATGGATTTTCTCTCACGTTAAAAATAAAGGGGAAAAGTCAACGGGGCTTCTTATCCAACTGATCTCTTACCACTTAGCCAACAGGAAACTCATTTAAGAAGTCACAGACGCAAAGCGGGTTACAGTAGCAAGCAGTAAATGGGTTGAAACTTCTTTGAAGTTTTTCATAATTCACTGGCCACTTCAAATACTGTATTTTTTTAAATAAGTTCTAAGTGAGTTGTCATGATATGACATGTAGGTATATGCATCATTATTGTCTTTTTATTGTCGTTTCTTGCAAGATTTCATACATATAAAATCAACAATGAACGATTTCATTTTCATAAAAAACCAACTTGGAAACCCTACCTTGGTCTCAGCAAGTTATAGATATAACTTAAATCGCACAAACAAAAGTGGTAGTACACAGTGGCGATGCGTTAATCGAAGTTGTGGCGGATACATAACCCTGGATATACATAAAAGTGAAATTTTAAGCCGTAGAAATCACATTTGTAAATCCGACTACTCCGAACTCGAAATTTTTCAGGCAGTCAATAAAACGAAGGAAGATATTTGCAATGATTTAGGACCAATAAAAAATATTTATGAACAAAATACAAAAGATATAAGATGTGCGCCCGATTTCACTGCAGTTAAAGATTCATTGTACAGGCATAGAAAGAAATTTTTGCGTACTAAAAAACTGAAATACAATAATTTAAACGAAGTGGAAGTACCAGAAATATTGGCTAAAAATTTTTTATTCTGCTCGGACGGAGAAAATGATAAAATTTTAGTATTTTGCACGAAAACAAGTCAAAACATTATTAAGAATTTGAAAAATGGACATTATTTTGCGGACGGAACATTTAAAATTGCACCGAAGCTCTTTTATCAATTATATACTATTCACCTTGATCTTTATTCTAATCTGAAGTCTAATAATATAGTACCTGTTGTATATGCTTTATTACCAAACAAGACGGAAATCACATATATAAAATTATTTGAAATTCTAAAATTGAAGCTAAATTTAGATATAAAATCATTCAAATGCGACTATGAGCTAGCACAAATGAATGCTATCAAATCAGTTTTTCCGGAAGTGCACATATCCGGATGCTACTTCCACTACAACAGGGCCGTATGGAAGAAAGCAAAAGCTTTGAAACTTAATGCCACATCTCAATTGAGGAAATCAATTCGATATTTCTCTATGTTGCCACTATTTCCACCGGAACTAATTGATGACGCTTGGAGTTTTATCAACAACTCTGCTCCTGCAACACAAGACATGCGTCGATTTCAGGAATACTATGAAAAGCAATGGTACCCCCAACTTCCAGCAACGCTTTTTAGTTGTGCGTATCAAAAAAATCGCACTACTAATGTTCTAGAAGGTTGGCACTATAGGTTAAATAATAAAATTCCGAAGAGACCGAACCTTTTCTTTTTTATATACTCGTTAAAAAAAGAAGCTCAAGTACAGGATCGCAAACTGACAGATTATCTATATAAACCATCCCGAAAAAATAGACGCCACCGAGATATTTTATTTGACATAAAATATAAGAAAAATCTGAAAAAGCTCATAAAGAAGAAGATCACTATAAAACAATTTCTGGTGCGCCTGACCCTTATCAGCCTATTTAAGAAACAAAAGAAAACCTTTTAGGTTAGATTTGGAAAGCGCCTTGCCATCCAGACTGTACATATTCCTGTTACCGAGGTTAAGATAAGAATTTTGTTTTATTGCTGTTTTTTTTTAATTGCCATAGCACATTTTGACCACGGAAATGAAAGAAAGTATATATGTATAATCGAAAATCCTTTGATAGGATTTTAGAAAATCTGGCTAGGCAGAGGATGCAACTTTGTAGACGGTGAAGGTGAGCGCTGACGCATCACAAGGCCTAAACGTTTTTTTTTCGAAGCTGATTTAACTAAGCAGCTTACTTTCTGAGTGTTGAAGGGATTTTGCGGTATACTGAGCTCCTCAGTAAATTACAGGATATATTGTACCATGTTAGGCCCTGTCTTAGAGTCGGGGCGCATTTTTTTTTGCAATTTAACACTGTCATGTTTTATTTAAGTTGTAAACAGTTTGTTTTGTTTTAAGTAAAATTTGTTTTAAGTTGAAAATATTTTTTTTTGTTAATACAGTTAATTAATATGTACTTCGTATTTTCATTTTTCACATTTAAACATTTAAACATAGCTGCTTCTTGGTTCTCAACTGAATGGCTCACCTCACGAATCTACCCCATCTTTTCCCGTGGATGTAGTACATGAAATCTAAATCTAGTATCAAAAAGTCCGGTTCTTTCCCACCGTCCACCTTCCCAGACCACCTGGGTCTTATAATTCTTATTCCCCAGTTTCGCTATCTTCATTTTCATCTAGATTCTCAATTCTTTCCCAATCCCTATTTCCATCCCAATCACCATGTTCCCATTCCACATGCCTATCCACTTTAGTATTTTTCTGAGAATGTGACATTATGCGAACGTGACACTCTGCGAACGTGACAGTCTGCGAACGTGACACTCTGCGATCGTGACAGTCTGCGAACGTGACACTCTGCGAACGTGACAGTCTGCGAACGTGACAGTCTGCGAACGTGACGAATTGCGTCAACGTGACATAACGCGAACGTGTCATAATGCGCCGGGAGGTAAACTGTATTATATTCAACCAAAATAAAACATTTACATAGGGAGTATTCCCGTTCGTCCCCTCGACTTTGGATAGAGGTAAGTTATATAAATATACAGAGAGAAAGTAATGTATTCTGATGTATGACCTAAGCGTACAACATCTGAAGGCTTATTATAAAACTGTAAATAAAACATGCATATATGGTTTCAATATTTGAAATCTTGCAAATAATACCTAAATACTTTTATACTTATTTATTTTTCTGTTCGGAATGAAGCGAATATACAAAATATAATTTACTAAATGTGTTGTTATTTATACATCTCAAACGCTTGAATTGTTGTTTGACAGGTTTTTTTATCTATTTTCACTAGAATACGTTCTTGTGGAAAACGTTTACGACAAAATTTTCCCCCTCGCGGGTAGAAACGCGGGCATTAGGGCAACGATACACGATGCATACGACTTCAATGCTGAAACGAAAATTTTGGGGAGAAACGAAATCTGTCTCATGTATAGGAACGGTGGAACATGAGGCCGATGATATCTCACCCTTAAGTTTTCGTCCACGCATTCACGTCGTGTAATCGGTATTCGACGTCCAGCTCGATGAAATGAAATGCTTATGAAAAGCTTAGTTTTAAATGGACGGAAGAGTTTCAGTTCCGCTCCTCTGCCGTCAAACATCACCACTTTCTCTCAGTGATTGCCTGCTCTCTAGACTAAAACCGGACACACGAGTCTGAATCGTACATGGAGGGTTCCGTACGAATAAGCGGCCACCTTATTTTTATTTGTGTTTTAGTATTTGTGCTTATAGTGGTAACAAATATACATAATCTATGAATATTTCAGCTCTCTAGCTATCACGGTTCATGAGGTCAAGCCTGGTGACAGACAGAGGATCAGCGGAGTCTCAGTAATAGGGTCCCATTTTATCCTTTGTGTATGGAACCCTACAAAGTAACAATTTTGAAATTCGCCTTTACGTAGTCATCGTAGTGGTATACCCTAGTAATGAAAACGTTTTATTACAAAGGTTTAATTCCAACTATATGAACTCACTCGATTATACGATCAAAGGATAAAGGTAATCGATTTACAAAGCACTTGAGCCTTTCTAGTTAGATAATTCTCTCCGTTTATTCAATTCAAAGGTGTCATTTACAGACCTTTTGTAATGTCTGGGTGTAATGATTGAGTCTTTAGAGTTTAAGTCTCTAGAGGTTTCGTTATGAAAGCAGAAAATAGCTATATCTATTCTATATTTTTTTTAAATTACATTTATAACGAAAATGTGGTTTTAAATTCTCCAAGTATTTTTCATTTTAATGTCTTTAAATAAAAAACGTAAAGTATAGTAGGTACTGGTCGCAGCTATTAGTAATACATGGCTGAAACGTTGTGTCGAGTGGTTAGCAAAGGCTCAAAATGAATAATGAATTGCTAAACAGACACGAAAATCAATATTCAATCATTAATTTTGTGTAGGGATTTCACAATTCTAAAAACATTAAGGTTCTACACGCAATATATTTTGGAACTAAAATCCAATATTATTACCCTAGTGCACGATATCAGTGTGCAAACTTCGGGATAAATCTGACCGCAATCAAGGCAAAGTTTTAACTTTTATTAATAGGTTCTGTTGTAACTTGGGTTGTTTGAAACTTGTCTTCATGTTATCCCAAAGGAACTGTTCGTCCTTAACGTTTGTGTTATAGGGGTTACACGCAAATTTCATTCCTTTTTAACCTCATATTAAAAGCCTTGACTTACTTTGTTGTAATGAGATTTAGGCTCAGGTTTACATATAGATACAGAATCGAAGAACAAATATTTATGTAATACAATATTAAACTAATAATACTTTTAGCGAATATTTATGACTATTAGGTATCTATCTATACAAATATTACAAGAGGATAGATTGTTTGTTTGCATGGCCTCGAAACTATTGAGTCGATTTGTAAATTTTTTTCCCTGTTGGGAAACTATACTATCCCCGAGTGACATAGGCTATGTTTTATCCCAGTATTCCCACGTGAACGGGAAATACTCGGGATAAAAGTGTTTTATAAAAAAAATCTGGACTAATCATGCTCGTATTTCAAGTAAACTTTAATCTTAATGATTACTTCAATGTATCATAATTTGATAGTACTGTACCACATAAAATATTTCTTTTATCCTCTACATTTTTACAAACTTCGTTAAAATTGCCAGTTCAAGTTCGTCGACTGTCACAGGTGTTCTATTCAGCTACGGCCGACAGTTTACTCGTCCCTGAGGACGCAATTTTTGCAAGCAGACACCTTTGGCACTATAAACTTGTCACGGACAAAATATCGAAGTTAGCTAAGATTGTGATTGCTTCATTTAGAGGGAACCAATCTTTAGGTTGTTCTGAAATCCGTTCAGAGGAATATAATCATGAAAAATATTGTAATTTATTTTTAATTTAATACGATCTATGCTGTGGAAGTGAAAATCTAAACCAAATTAATGCAATAAGGTTTATCACTAGTAAGTGGGTCGTTTACTTTATTGTATAATTTTGATTGGTAAAGTTATTTAATGCAATGAAATTTGAAATAATTCTTTATTTTATTATATTTTACATTTCAACAGCCCAATTCTTTTTTTTTTGTGGATTCCGTACCCAAAAGGTAAAAACGGGACCTATAACTGAGACTCCGCTGTCCGTTTGTCTCTCTGTCTGTCACCAGGCTGTATCTCATGAGCCGAGATAGCTAGACAGTTCAACTTTCACAGATAATTTATTTCTGTTGTCACTATAGCAGAAAGTACTTAACACAGAAAAGAAAATTATGGTCCATACAATCCCATGCAAAACGAGTCCGCCTCGTACTTGGCCGATGTTTTGTATCCAATATCATTGTAGTGACGATGTGGTACTTACTATCGATTTTACTTCAGGAATAATTTTATTTCATTACTACTAATAGGTAGGTTAGGTGCACTCGTTTTCAACCTTATTCTTTAAGTTTAATAGGTATTCATGAAAAAATATTAGGACAAATTGTACCCCAAAGATATAGGCGAGCTGGTTACATAGTCAATTGAAAACAGGAAATAGTCCAGATGTTGCAGTTTAAACTTTGTCTACGACGCGACCTCCCTATTTCTGACCTCTTAATTTCTTGAGAAGCATGTGCGTTCAACAACAAAAATTGCAGCAATTAAGTTTAATATTTTTAATGTATTTTTTCTTAAAATCGTTGCATTATTTTACACGATTTTGTGGTCGTGAAGTTCTTCCAATCATTGTACATAATATTTATTTTATTACGACTTTACATTAATCTGCGCGTAAATCATGAAAGGCTGATTCCTTGAGTATGTCTCGTTCATATCCCCAAATAAAGAGCCATGATGGACTTACACCCTCAAACTTTAAGAGTAGTTATGTTAGTCACAATGAATAAAGGGCTTGCCCTTTATTCATGAGATTCATGAGATAGAACACCTATACAGATGCTGTAATCCAAAACAAAACTTTCGCAACAATCTTTGCAATCTGAGTATTAAAATCAAGAAGAAATAGAAAATATAATATGTAATGTACTGTAAAAAGTTAAGACGTCGATGTCTGAATATTGCGAAGGAGTATATTCGCTACAGAACGGTAAACTGTACGTACAATACATGTTTCCTATTGTCACGCAAAACGAATGATCATTACCCACACCATCTGTGGAAAATGCGCTGTTTCAGAATGGGGAAATTGAAAAAAACATCTTTTTGTACCTACATGTGTGAGCTTAATTTGGACTGAAAACAAAATGAAAAGTAAACATATTAAATTTTCCCTAATAAATATAAAAAATATAAGTCGGCCCAATATTTTTTTTATAAAGCACAGTGACGTCATTCTATTAGATTAGACTATTAAGAGGACGTATGACGCCAAATGGACTATTATCTTGATCTAGATCTCAGGGCTCGTGAGGTCTGATGAACTAACATTACAACACAAGCAACTTCAGTTCATGAACTAAAGATCTACTAGCCTGAAAACACGATTACTAAAAAAAACCTCGATACTTTTAATTTTTAAAAACACCTCGTTTTAGTTAAACTTTAGGCTGGATCTCTATAATTATCTATTATTTGGATATTATTTTTAATGTATAAGAAAGACAATACTAAAAACTTCATTTACACTATTGGGTTTTTTTTATATTTATAATAGTTTTCTTTTCATCTGAAATTATCTGTTTTTTAGCTTTCATATCATTTCGCTAAACGCGCTCCAAACCTTCTCTCTCTTTCTTTCCTCACGAAATCTGTATGCGCTATCCTCTACCGATTACGATTAGTCTGGCTGCGCGCCTTGTAGGAAGCGGACCTATGCCCGATTGCGTCACACAATGCTCAATTACGACTTTACGACATCGATAGATCGATTAAAAAACTTTTGAATTCCTGAAGTAAGCTGGGGGAGGGGGGGGGGGGGCGATGGCTGTAGGTGCTTAAAATCTTAATTTGTGTAAATAATAAATGTAACTAATTATAAAAGTTATAAATATAAAGACCAAAAAAATGATTAAAAAGGAACATAAAAAACGTTTTTCGCTCGTAGAACGAGAGAAATAAAAAGCTAAGAACCGTATTGATTGTTTACTATCCGATGTAAATTTTCTTTATCTTACTTAGCTTCTTCACGATGGCTTGTAGAAACTTGGGTGTTACTTTTGTGTGGACTAGGTCGGTATGATTTGGCATATTATCTCCTCGATATTGTTGCCACCGAGAATCATCTAAGTTCCCAATGGCGTTACGGAATGCCTGTACCAGGACCTCGTTCGTTGGTCAGCACCTGCAGTGCTTCAAGTGACGTCGACCTGGGCCTAGAAGATCTTCATGGGGCCCAGACCTTATCTGCATATTAGCATCTGCCCAGTTGCCTTCAAGCCCAACCATATTTCAAACCAGACGCAGCTTTTATTGGCTGCCAGGAGCAACAGCTATGAATTGAATTTTCATCCCCATTGGCAAAGTTGAGAGCGACTGCTGTCTTACCCCCCCCCCCCCCCAAGCTCGATAGGTTGCCTAATTGAACTGGACGCTTTCTAGGAACAATAATAATAAACCGGCCAAGTGCGAGTCGAACTCGCCCATGAAGGGCGCAGCAGCAAGTAGCAGCAAGTAACATAAGGTAAAAGTTCGTGTAGTTCGTTGTAACTTTCATTGATGTTCGCAGTGGCAGTGATTTGTGTTTTAAAAAAAAACGACCATCTTGATTTCGTTCAAACCAATTTTCTTTGGTAGATTTTATCACAATGTACATTATATATATTTTTTAGATTTATCATTCTCTTAGTTTAGAAGTTAGAGGGGGGGGGGGACACACATTTTTCCACTTTGGAAGTGTCTCTTGCGCAAACTATTCACTTTAGAAAAAAAATATATTATACACCTCAATAGCATTTTTGGAGACCTATCTATTGATACCCCACATGTATGGGTTTGATGAAAATAAAAATTTTGAGTTTCAGTTCTGAGTATGGGACCCCCAAAATTAACTGCTTTTTTTCTCGTTTTATACAAAAATCTTGATGGTTCGGTTCGATTCGGTTCACAGAATACATCTACTTACCACGTTTTACCAGCATAGGCCATATAGTTTCGGAGAAAAGTGGCTGTGACACACGGACGGACAGACAGACAGACATGACGAATCTATAAGGGTTCCGTTTTTGCCATTTGGCTACGGAACCCTAAAAATGTCATACAAAACCCAGAAACCGCCACTACTAGGATGCCATGCGGGCGAGTCGGTGCCGGAAGTAATTGCACGGAACATAAAACAATGGAGTCGGCTAATTCAAGTACAAAAAAGACAGTGTAAGTATTTAAAAAAAAAAAACTGTAAAATATAACACTGTCTTTAGACTTTCGATTTAATAGTAGAAAATTGGCGGTGATATTTTCAAAACAAATTTATTGTTTCAAAAATACTTGTTGATTCACATAAAAGAATAATCATTTTATTGAAGGTACTAATGAAAGAAAAATGTGTTTTTACTGAATGATGATGCTGTTGGGCGCAACGCGCCAGGTTCTCGTGGGTCTGGACGTGGACACTCTCTCGCTCGAGACCATGGTGCAAGCCATGCTCTCCAGCGGGAGTAAGTGGGACTGCGCCGCCTCTTTCTGCGAGCAGGTTATGCTCGTGAAAGAGACGGATATACAATTTTTACGGAATCCTAAAAAGGTGATCTAGGACATTACATAACCCTACCCTTTTGTTGTCGGTTCGGTTGACTTCGTTTGTCGTCTGTCTGTCAGCAGGCTATAACTCATGCACCGTGATAGTTAGACTGTTAAAATTTTTACCGATGAAGTATTTCTGTTGCCGCTTTAGCAACAAATAATAAAAATAGATAAATAAAAATAATAATATTAAAGGGGGCCCCATGCAACAAACGTGATTTTCTGTCGCTTTTCTTGTACGAAACTCTACGTGCGCTAGTCCGGCTCACTGGTGTCCAGTTTTAGTTATATACTTCTAGAATGTAACCAAAACTAGCCAAGAGCTAGTGGCAGGGCGTCGTGGTTTTAGTCGGTAGGAGTTCGCAATAGCTTCAATGAGTAATTCCACACGTAAAAGAAAGAAACTCATCTTTAGGTGGAGATATTTCTTAAACGAACACTTGAGAAGATTTATACCGTTGATTGATGGCACTTGGTGAAACTTGCTGCACCTATTTAAAAAAAATACCGGCCAAGTGCGAGTCGAACTCTCGCACGGAGAGGTTAAAGCGGGACCCTATTAACGAGACTTGAGGCCTAGCCGTCCGTCTGTCTATTAGTCACGAGGTCGTATCGCTGGAACCGTGTCAGATAGAGGCCTAGAATTTTCACTGTACAGTAGTCCTACCGACTAAAAATCACGCGTATCGTACCTAACAGCCTACGGTTGGAAGCAAACTCAAACTCAAAAAACATTTATTTCGCATAATCCTAATACATAGGCACTTGCGACACGTCAATGAATACAATGCAAATAGTACCACCAGTTCGGAACGCGGCCCGCTTGAGAAGAACTGGCAAGAAACTCGGCGGGCTATTCTTTTTGTGCACTACATATTTACAATAAGTAGATACATACTATAAACTAAAACTCCATCAGTAGAGCAAGCAGATCACTTCCAGGCTTCCTTATCAATCAAATAATCGTCAATTGTATAGTAGCCCCTGCAGCACAATTTACTTTTTATACACTTTTTAAACTTAATTAGGGGCATGCTTTTAATTTCGTTTGGAAGCCTGTTGTAAAAACGTATACAGTTACCCAGGAAAGAATTACTGACTTTGTTCAGTCTACAATGATAAACGGCAAGGTTGTTTTTATGTCTGGTGTTCACATTGTGTCTATCGCTTAACTTAGTAAAACTAGATAAATTTTTCTGAACATACATAAGATTTTCAAAAATATATTGTGATGCCACAGTCAGAATATTTAATTCTTTAAATTTTTTTCGCAGAGAGACCTTTGGACCTAATCTATATATGGCTCTTATGGCCCGTTTTTGTAAAACAAAAATTGTATTTATATCTGCGGCATTGCCCCATAGTAGCATACCGTACGACATTACACTGTGGAAGTAACTGAAGTACACTATTCGCGATGTTTCTACATCAGTCAAATGCCTAATCTTTTGGACAGCAAATGCTGCTGAACTTAATCTGCCAGCCAGTTTTTCAATATGTGGGCCCCACTGCAATCCAGAATCGATCGTCAACCCTAAGAACGCAGTAGATTTCACAAGTTCCAACTCTTGGCCATTAAGTTGCACATTGGTTTCTGCCTGTGTTACATTGGGCAAGGTAAATTTAATACATTTAGTTTTGTTTTCATTCAGGCTAAGATTATTAGTGTTAAACCAATGTACTACTTTTAGGATTGCATTGTTAACATCGTCATAGTCATCTAGCCTCGAGTATGCCCTCGAAATGTTGCATACTGTGGCCGCGTCCTTGCGGGGTTGTTCAGTTGGTATCCCGCTTCTGGAAGGGGGCGTGCATTTATCTTTCACGTCACGCTATCGTGTAAGACCTGGTCATGGAGGCTGATAGTATGGGGCGCCGCCGCTTGTGGATCTCGAGTGGTAGAGTTCTCTCCCGCTCCCTCCCCGCCGTCTCTATCACGAACATGACCTGCTCACAGGAAGAGGCCTATGGCCCCGCTTCAGCGCCTTTGAGACAATGACGCAAGGACCCTTGCTTCCTGGTCCTATAAAGTGGTCCCTTATAGAAAACATGAGACCTTAACTGAGATCGTGCGGTATCCCCTTAACACCCTGACAGCCGTCGCCTTCTGAGGGCTAAGCAATCTAGCCGCATTGCTGGTCATCAAGATCTACGCCCATACGGGGGCCCCGTATAGGGCCATGCTGCGCACGATCCCAATGTACAGTCTCCTGCAGGGAGCGTTAGGTCTCCTGATATTGGGCAACAACCGTGAGAGTGCGGCTGATGCCCCCTTCGGGACCAAACTTCGGAAATGGTACCCGAAGTTCCACCGGCTATCGAGTACGAGCCCCAGATACGTCATCGAGAGCTCGATATAAGCTTGATCTTGCAGGTGGTCTGCGGCTTTAGGGCTGCGTCTCAGTGCGTTGCTCCTCGCGCTGTAATGAGGGCGTCGTCGTAACAAGTTACGCATGTAACACGTTACGCCGACACCTCTGAGCAACGGACCACGCAGCACCCAATCGTAACCGATGTTCCACAGAAGCGGTCCTAAGACCGATCCATAAGGAACACTCGCGTAAGTTATGGCCCTCTCGGAAAGATAGGGACCGACAATTCGACGGAGGAGTAGTATGGAGGCATTCCATGGTAAATAAACGCCTCCCAAACGCAGCTCCAGGGCAAGGTGTTGAAAGCGTTGGCGAAGTCGAAGAGACACTGCCACCCTGTTCTGTTGCCGCTATAACAAATAATACCTACTAAAATCAGAAAAAAACATCCACACAACAAACGTAATTTTGGGGGAAATTAATAACGTGCGGGAATCCGACTCGCACTTGGCTGTTTTTTTTTTCAATATGAACACGTGAGTTTCGGTTTCGGTTTCGGTTTCGGCCGAAACTGACCCTGGGGCCGAAAGTTCGGTTTCGGTTTCGGTTTCGGCTGGAAAACCAGTTTCGGTCGGACACTACTTAGTATACGCTTTTCTCATAGAAAGGGAATGAAAAGTAGAATATATTACTCGAGGGCAAATTATTTTTCCCCTTGGGCGGTGTACTTTGAATCCCTTACTGCGCTCAGGATTCTACGTTAGAATCCCTCGCTATGCTCGGGATTCTATTCTAGAATCCTTCGCTTCGCTCGTGATTCAAAGTAGCGCCCTCGCCGTAAAAATACTATTTTGCCCCCTTGTTATACAATCTACTATTAATTGCTACCTGGTCAGGTGAAAATCGCCCCATAAAAATAGAACGAAATAAACGAAACCAGATATTATAGGAAGATTTCATGGTCCTCAAACTCTAAGTCTTCTTATCTCGATTGTATCCTTACTGGCTGAATTGTTGGATCCCAGACATTCACGAAACATGCCCCTAAGAGAATTTGACGTGGTTATTAAAAAGAGCTCAGTGATGTGAAAAGAAAGAGCAATTATATAACACCTGATTCCAAAAAAACAGCAATGTATCAAAAAATACTTTTGAAAATACGTTATTTATATGAGCCCCATTACCCCACTGGACCTAAAAGACATTATAAACGTGTCAGACTTGAACTGATTAAAGCCATGCACTGTTCTTATTTTAGCTGTAGTTTCTATCGGCCTAATGCAGTCATTTCTAATTTTTCATAGATTCATCGACAGCCTGTTGATGAATCCATGAAATTTAAAATTGCTAATTATTTTAATAAATAAAAAGATTTTTGAGTTCTTTTTTGTTTTTATTTCATAAAAAAGGAAATTGAAGGCTTTACACACGGTCACATTCCAAAAGTATCACTTGGTCCCACGTAATACGTTGAAGTGAACAGAGGCAGGCTATGGAAACCTGCTTAGACTTGACCTTCAACATTGGCTTCATGACGACCTAACTCCTAGATGCCAAGATGGATTACTAACAAAACTTTCGGCCATCACGGGCAAGAAATCCATTCTCGACCTAACTACTCGAAAGCGTAAATATGAAAATTTACTGGTGAAATGTCTTCTATCTCAAAATTTGTCATTTTTAAATATGAGACAAAAGATATTTCGCAAATAAATTTCTGTCGACGTTTTCATCTCACATGATTTCGCCCTTATCTTGATCGATTACACAGAACAATAAACAAGTGTCAAGAGTTCCATTTGTTTATCTTCTGAGTAACAAAGTTCACGTTAATAGTATTATTAGTATGGACGGAGACCCTGACGGCCAGCAATGTGGCTAGATTGCTGAGCCTGCAGAGGGCGATGGCCGTCAGGGTGATAAGGGGATACCGCACGATTTCAGATGAGGTGGCATGTTTCCTAGCCGGGACCGCTCCATGGGACCTGGAAGCGAGAGCTCTTGCGTCGCTGTTTAGATGGCGCAAGGAGGCGCTGGAGCGGGGCCAAAGGCCTGCGTCTCGGGAAATCGAGGCCCAGCGGTCCCTGCTCCACCAGGAAACCGTGGATACATGGAAGGTGCGACTAGAGCAACCAAAGGGGGATTTGCCATAATCGCGGCCGTCAGACCGGTCATGGACGGGTTGCTGGAGAGGAGACACGGTACTCTCTCCTACCGGTTGTCACAGATACTTACCGGGCACGGTAGTTTCGGTAGGTATCTGTGATGAAGACACCGGGAAACAACGGTCGAGTGCCAGCAGTGCGAGGACCGCTGCGATGACACAGCGCTCCACACGTTGGTGTAGTGGACGCAACAGCGCCAGGTCCTTGTAGTGGGTCTGGACGTAGACACTCTCTCGCTCGAGACCATGGTGCAAGCCACGATCTCCAGCGGGAGTAAGTGGGACTGCGCCGCTGCTCTCTGCGAGCAGGTTATGCTCTTGAAAGAGGCGGTGGGGTAGGTACGGGAGAAAACTTTCCCACCCGAGTACCGCAGTTGGGCTAGCGACATGTCTTCTCCGAAGACTATCGGCCTCCATGACCGTGGGCCTGAGGACGGCGAGAGGGCTACTCACCGTCCTTACAGAAGCAGGCCCATGACGGCAGCGTGACGTGAAAAGTTCACGCACGCCCTTAGAAGCGGGATCACACCCGAAACCCCCCAAAGACGCGGTATAGCACCCGAACTACCCCCTGGGTGAGGCCGCAATTGTGGCCGTAGGTCTGTTAGAAGTCCTGGAACATCCTCCCGAGGGCTTACCCGGGGCTCCCAACTATAGGCTGTTGGGCGTTACGTGAGGTTTTTTAGTCGGTAGGAGTCCGGCATAGCACTCATGATGAATTTTATCTCACGTTAAAAAAAATAGTATTATTAGTACATATCTTTTTCTTCATTCAGTCTTTTCAAGAAGTGGAGTGGCGAGTGCGTGTCCCTCTCGGAGACTTTGATAGGATAAAGAGTAAAAAACTGGAAGATGAAAGCGTAAGGAGTATGTATGTAGGCTTAGTCAGTGAAAGGCTTGCAAACGCGAGCCTTTCCGACTTAAATGTGGATGAATGCTGGAATATTATGAAATAAAGTATAGTGGATAGAGCAAAAGAAGCATGTGGGAGTGCAAAGAGACATGAACATTCGAAAGGTGATGCAGAGATGCCTGGTGGGATGCAGAGGTTTAATCCTGCGTAGCAAGAAAGAAGAAAGGGTGTTTGGATTATGTGTCATCTCATCATCTTGCCAGGATTTGGGATTGATGGTGCGCTGCTTCGTGCCGTGTAGTCTACATATGTGGGATGTATGGCATGCGTGCGGGTGGGCGGCAGCCTGTCTCCCTGGTCTGACTTCAACATTGGCGTCAGACAGGGTTGCGTGCTGTCGGCCCTGCTGTTTGTCCTCTACCTGGACGATTGTCTTAAGAGAGTAAGATCGATGAATGTTGGATTGCGAATGGGTAACTTACTTGTGAATGTGAACTGTTTGCTGTATGCAGATGATGCCGTGCTCATAGCGGAATCGCCATCAGAACTATAGTCTCTAGTCACAGCGATGAAAGATGATAGTCTAATGAGAGGCTTACATTTGACCGCGACTAAAACGAAAGTGATGGTATTCGAAAGAGAAGAGGACAGAACGAATGCCAGGATAACTGTAAATGATGTAGTGCTGGAACAGGTAGATAAGTTTGTATATCTTGGATGTGCATTAAGCAGGGATGGACAGTACACCACTGATGTAGAAAGGAGGGTAACTGCGGGAAATAGAGTGAATGGAGCGTTAGGCAAATTTTTGGGTACCAAAACCCTAAGTCAAAAGGCCCAGCTCGCAGTACACAGTGCGGTGCTGATACCTACGCTAATGTATGGAAGCGAGAGTTAGGTACGGCAGGAAACGCATGAAAGTAGAATAAACGCGGTCGAGATGCGCGCGCTACGCAAAATCTGCGGAGTAACGCTCGCAGATCGCGTTCGCAATGAAGAAGTAAGAAAGAGAGTTGGTCTGGAAGAGAGTGTCGGTGCTAAAGTAAGGAAGGACATGCTACGATGGTTCGGGCATGTGGAGCGAATGGGTGATGAAAGAATGACAAAACAGATATACAACGCGAAAGTGGATGGACGTAGGAGTCGGGGAAGGCCACGACACACCTACCACGACCAAATTAATCGTGTGTAGGTGGTGTCAAAGCCGAAGGAACCGACGTACATGCATACAAAAGAAAAATGAAAGTTGAAGAAGCAAGTGAGGTGTGTATGGACCGTGCCGTGTGGCGCTCGATTCTTTCTGCCTACCCCGCAAGGGATTTGGCGTGAAGGAACCATGAATAAAGTTTCAAAAACGGGAAAATTTATTCCTTTTGAGAGTATACGTTGCATGCGCTGAGTAAATATAATTAAAGTTACATAAAAATTGTGAATTGCGAAATTGTTCATTTTAAAGTTTTATAAAAATTCTCCTCCTATTTTTATAAGTAGTATAATACGGTCAATTTTTAAAAAAGGTAAAACTAAAAACCGATTAAAACTATTCACACAAATATCTACTCCATTCTATTCATTGTTCGCTAGTGCGTTGTGATCCGCCGCTACTTGCGTTACTATCGTAATCTGTCACCGACTGACGCGGCGCCGCGTGAATATGGCGCGCGATCGGCGTATATATATGGCGTAGCGGCAGTGAATCATGCGATTTGGTTAGGGTAAGGCAAGCTCTTAACCAAGGAAATTATGGTTTGAGGTTAATTTTGTTTAGGTGGTTATAAAAAAAATTACATCAAACTTACCAAGTGAATGGTGATTACAAGAAAAATAACAACGAAGGCTAATGCGGAAGCTCCGCTCCCGCCTTAGCCTTCTAACCTAATCTATCGAAGTCGGCTTGAGCGGGGTTAATCCTGTAGTGCAGATATTATAAGAAATGGACATTTTGAGAAAAGGACATTTTGCGAAAAGGACATTTTGAGAAAAGGACATTTCGCGACAAGGACATTTTGAGAAAAGGACATTTCGCGAAAAGGACATATCGAGAAAAGGCATTTTGGGAAAAGGACATTCTGAGAAAGGACATTATGAGAAAGAACATTTCAAGAAAAGGAGACGCTCCTGGGTTATCCTCCCGAGGGCTTACCCGGGGCTCCCAACCGGAGGCTGTTTACAGGACACGTGAGGTTTTTTAGTCGGTAGGAGTCCAGCATATAATCCATAAGGATTTTCGCTCACGTAAAAGCAAGAAGACGGTGCTCAAAAACCTTCAAGGTAAAATTGTATAATATTAGAAGTATTAAATAAGAGAAAGGGTTGAATGTAGAACAAATACATTTAACGTTACATCATTCGTATCATTTAAGATTAACATCGAGTAAAGGCCAACAGAAAGGTTCCTGGATAGCTATTATGCGTAACGAAAATGGTCGCTAGCTAGCAACCCAGAACCATAATGATAATCGGAAATTGTGATGTTGAACAGTCAGGAACAGTTATGTCCCAAGTTCACGATTCACTAGATATAATAAAAGGATACAGTGGTGCTGAGATAAATGCACGAATCCGAGGGCTATTAACATCGTTTTGCGGATGAGCGCCGACAGTAATTGCCGTGTCGGCGTGCGGACACAAAATTTATAGCCTCACTGTGGATAATTGTGTCGACTCCGTAGTTAATGTGTGGTCTTTGCGACACTTGCCGAATACACTACATCTTGACAATGACAACCACAAGACAGTTGAACTTCTGCCTCATGGGATAATTGCCCTTTTTTTATTGGAAAGAATACTAGCAATTGTAATTCCTGTATAGTTGTTAACCGGCCCTTTTTTTAGGAACGCATTTGACGAGAACCCCATTTTGGGGATTCCCTTTATAATGTCGCGTCACAGTTATTTAACCTGTGGCCTATCCTGCAACTTGGGTCAGGCTAAGCAGGCGCCATACTGTTTATAACAGAGTAGTCCCTCTCCAAGTTTAGCCCTTGTTTAAAGGAGTAGAAACCAAGCTTCTCTTCAGGGATGGGAATCTGAAACAAACATGAGTCGACTTGCCTAAATGCATTTCATCGCGCCAAAAATAATCTTACATTCGGGATAGCTTCGCGTTTTTATAGATAGATAAGTCCACTATCTTCAAATCGCAAGATTTATGCTTATACTTTCCACGCTTCCTCTTTAATACTTTGCAAATAGTATGGTTCTCGCTCCACTAAACTAATGTTATTATCTGACCAAACCCACACGGTGGCGCCTCAATCGGTAATCGTAATAAATTTCTCATACTGAAATATTGCCTTGGTGTACTACATAACGAATATAGACCTTAAAACGAATTAATAAATAAAGCAATATTCTAGATACTTTTGAGCAAGCGTATGAGCGGATTACTAGAGGTTCCGTAGTAGGCTGCTTACAATCTCGCTAGAAAAGCAATATCCATTATCTTGGCGAGACTGTTTTGCATTGTTAGACTATTTGAAGAGACCTAGCTTACTCTGCTGGCTCACTATGAACCTCATGCATTTACGTTTTAACATCACGTTTTATACAACACTAGGTACTATACTAGGTAATATAACACCTCGAACGTAATACTTGCTTAAACTTACTTATTATTAATGCAAAAAAGGTTTGACTTTCGGGTAGTAAAAAACCTTCCAGCGGTTTAGCAAACCAGGTTACTGGCAGTCTAGTAGCATTTTTAGGGTCAAATTGAAAATGATGTTGAAATCGATTGTCTTCTTTAAATTCAATCTTGTTCAAAATAAATATCGACGAGTGTTTTGGGCAACTTTGCACCGGATGCAATCCGGGGCGGGTATTTAGTTAAAAATATTTGACGTTATATTGTATGATATTATTGAGTTTTTGTTTATTTTTATTAAAAAAATAATCAAATCTAATTTATTAGAATTTCCATTAAATACATATTAAATACAAATAAATATTGCTTAACTTTCAGGCTCTAATTCAAAATATCTTAGATATTAACATATTAGTTTAAAGCCTTTACCATCATTGTACATACCTACCTAGTTCATTGTACAGTTAACACATCGTGCATCCGGACCCGACTCAACAAACATTTGCACAGCACTTAGCTGTGTACAGTACTGCTCTCCTTACCAGAACATTGTCCTCAAGTAGCTACAAATAGGTGACTAAGTACACTCAAATAGCCTTTAAGTAAACCAGCAAACTATGCAGAAAGTAGACAGGTGTACGTTTCAAGTAATACTCTTTACAATGCTCTGTAATGCTTGTACTGCAAAGATTTTATTTGTGGACGTGTAAAATCGGTTCTGATTGTTGAAATTTTGGTTCAGTATAGTATCATTTTTTTCTTGTTTAAGTGCTCGGTGACGGCAAAAGCACAAAATAACCTATTTTATTTATGTACAGACGGAAACCTGCATACAAAGTGCGCCCGGACTATGTACACTGTAGACCCAGCTCACGAAGTTTACGGACACGAGGACAAAGGATTATCATAGTAGTTTTCGATACTTTTTTTTTTTTTTTTTTGTTTAACGTGACGGAAAATCCTCATGGATGTTATGCCGGACTCCTACCGACTAAAAAACCTCACGTAACGCCCAACAGCCTATGGTTGGGAGCCCCGGGTAAGCCCTCGGAAGGATGTCCCAGGAAAGTTTTCGATACTGATGCAAAACACTGTGATTTATCAGACAGATAAACATGCAGGAAGGATGTTTTATTATAGAATGCAGAGATAAAGTTAATTATGAAACTGCTGGACGTTGTTCACAAGAGATTGAGTTTCTCGGACATTGAACTCTTTAATTGAAAATCATAAGATTTTACTTTTCTAAGAACCTCGAGATAAATCAGGAGAAAAATACGCGAGTTAAAAAGATTGCCACCTACATGTGAACATATTGAACATAATTATCAAGACAGAATTAGATAATCGTTTAATCATCAAATAGATGTTACAACCTAAGATGAATTTTGCGATATTGGGCACTCTCACGTTTCGCTGAACGCGACTTCGATTTGCTTTATGTGCTAATTAGTAAAGTTTCGCCTTTGACGTAGCGAGACGGTGTGTCGGAGAGCAAACGTGTGGGGGTGGCACAAGCTCTTCCTAAATTCCTAATAACTGTCATCGTTAGGGAACTTGAAGAGGTATCTTTTGGCGCGACTCAATACATACCATAACAGCGTTACAACCGAGGTTTCCAAGTCTGATCTTTGGTTTAATAGTTATTCAGAAATAAATAGTCTTAAAGCGCTACGGGATAGGATATTGTGCGCGATCGCTTATACCCACATGTATTGCCTTCGTAGTGTAATAATAGTGACAATACCGAGCATAATAAATATATTTGTTAGTACGTAGCTTTTAACAGATGCTATGTTCCAGCTAGCATTGTGTGTTATTTAAGATCGATTTATTTAAACTGCAGTCGGCTTAAGCTGTAAGTTTTTTAAAACGCTATTTTTTTTTAAGGTTTCTGTACATGCTTTTTGCTTTGATATAATCCAAGTTTCGTCTGACCTATATAAGTTTTTAAATAGTAGGTGCAAGCGTCACTCATCTCAAAATCAATTATCTAGCTTAACGAAGTGATAATTTACAGAACATTGAGCTAGCGAGATTAAATAACAAAATAGATACTGTACTCGTACGACTGTATGTTTTGTTTTCAAATAATAAACAAATTTTATCACTGTTGCGCATTCAGTTATACCTACAAGGAATTAGAATAGACGAGGGTATCCGTTGATTTAACTTGTCACAGTAAAACCGGTACTACGGTACCTGTATTGCCGAGTGACATCGTGATAGGCACAATACTGTATGCAGATGTGTCAAGACTGTCACTATGACATAAATTTATGAGTTCATTGTTATTACTAATTCTGGGCTCCCGACCATAGGCAGTGGTAGGGCACCCTGTGGCTTTAACCGGTAAGAGTACGGCTTATTATTCATGAAGGAAAGCCAACCTCAACTGAATTGGGAGAAAAACTCTGAGAATGATGATGACAGTTAACAACAAATATAAAATATTGCCCACTTTATGAATTAATAAATAAATTAAATATATAATACTAGCTGACGCCCCCAGCTTCGTCCGCGTAAAGATTTTTCCTGTTCCCGCTTCCCGTGGGAACTTATTCCCGGGATAAAAAGTAACCTATGTGTTATTCCAGACTATAATGTGTTCCTGTTTCAAATTTCAGCCAGATCCGTTCAGCCGTTCGAGCGTGAAAGAGTAACAAACATCCACACTCACAAACTTTCGTATTTATAATATCAAAGTAAGATAATAATGTAATAGCTTATCATGGTTATTTTCTTAGTAATAGAATTATCTAATATAGTTTGGACATCTGTAAGAATGAAAGTAGGATTTTTCATTTTACCACAACAACAAACAAAAACCCAAAGCAAAAACATCCTCCTTTATGATAAGCGTAAACAGTGATATGGTTAGGGTCGCAATCCTCACAAAATATAGCTGACGTGCATTTATCGATAAAGGCTTAGTGAAACGGGTGGTTTGGAAACTTGGCAATTAATATACATCTGTTGTTATTCTTTATGTCACTGAACTCCTCCTAAACGGCTGGACAGTTTTAAATGATTTTTTTGTGTGCGTTTGGGTGGCGCCCTGCAATTTTTAGGGTCACAAATCAGCAGACGGCACCACAGTCGGTTTAAGGAACCTAGTGCTGTAACGTTAACGAAGTTGCGCTGGTCAGCTAGTAGCTACATATATAAAAGCACTAACTTCTATAATAATATGCACTTGCGAGTCCAAAAAACTCTTTTTATAAATGGGGCAGACAAGCAAATGTCCACTTAATCAAAAATGTGCATCGTAGCTTATGCACTTTTGCAAATGCAGAAGTGCTAGACGCACATTACGGACCGAGGAAAATAAAATCTACGTGCCACTTTGAAGAACCGCATACGGTAGACCTACAAGAAAACAGGCAGAGGCAGGCAGTTCTTTCCATAATCTAAGCAGTTTCTCTTCGTTTACTTTCATTTGTGTGTAATTTATCTATAATGTATCTATTTATTTAGAAACAGCATGTCTATCAGTCGTCTAAATCCCATAGCACAAGCTTATAGCTTAGTTTGGGCTAGATGATGTTAAGTGAGAATGTCCAACAATATTTATTTATTTAGTACTAGCTAATGCCCGCAGCTTCGCCGGCGTGAAATTTTGTTCCTAGACTATAACATATCTCTGAATAGCCATCCGTAGGCACCAAATTTCAGCCAGATCCGTTCAGCCGTTACAGCGTGAAAGAGTAACAAACATCAACACTCACAAACATTCGCATTTATAATAATAATAAAAAAAATACTGGCAGCTCAACGTCAACATTTTGCTAGACCGAATTTATTGATTTTAATTGTAAAACGACATAATAATACAAAATTTTCTACAGAATTATCTTCTAAAACTGGAAAAGTGTGAGAAATCCACAACATGAATATGTTTTGAAGAAAAATACAACAAAATGAAATATACTACACAATGGTTCTGTATTTGACAGATGTCAAGACACAATATTTACAATTATAAAACACAATAAAATGGTAAAATAAATGTTGACCCGATCCAGAAAACGAGAAGCACAAGTAACACCTCCGGACTCATCACTCAGCTCCGCCTCTCTTCCCCGTGAATGTGTAACAGCGCCAAGGGGAATCGCAGAGGCGTCGAGCTCATCGTCGAGTGATGAGTTTTTCTCTCCGCCGACGTCGCCAACACCTGTACGTCGGCCGGGGAGAGGCCGGCCACCGTCTCGCTTGGGACCCCGACGCCCACCGGCATCGCATAGGGCCCCTGCTTCCGGTGGTAATGTGCACCGCATGAGATGGACCACACCTATCAATGAAAATGTCATGCGGGCATATTTTATGGCTACAGAGGTTGAAACCAACCTCACTGCGTATCGTAATCGTATACTGCCACTGTTTCAGGAGCTTGAACCATCTATCAACGTATCGGCTCAACGATTATCGGACCAAGTGCGTGTCATTCAACGCAATCGTATGTTGGATGACGCTGTACTTGACCGTTTACGGTCAGAGTGTCTGCAGAATAGGCGTGTTATCCCTCCTCCGCAACAAACTGTAAGTACAGCAGATAATATCAGCATAGTTGTGGATGACAGTATCACTGCTGTGGATGACTCGTATATTCGTGCAGATACGCAGTACAATGACGAGGCTAGGGTAACTTTGGAATGTGCAATTCATGAATATCGTTTCATACCTATTGAATTAAGACCACGATTGCCCCCGTTACCCATGCATAGAAAAAACCTGATGCTGGTAAGTGCGGTTGACTCACTATTATCTATTTATTTAGATGATAGTGGGTATCTCGGTGATACCCATTCGATCCTGTATTGTGCAGCTGTTGCGGTTTGCCGTGTAGCTAAAGTAAAAATGCCATCTAAAGACCTGGTTACACGGCCAAAGCCAACCGTTCCTGTTTGGCAATCCAGGATCGAAAGACGTATCGCCGAAGCGAGAGTGCTAATCAGCAAGTTAACCAGTTTCAGATCAGGTAACACTCGGCCAAAAGTGATGCGCTTTGTGAAACGAGCGTTTTCTGGGACTGAAATTAGTCCTGAGGAATATACCGCTCGGGTCACAGAGCGCATTGATTTTTGGAAACAAAAAGTCTATGCATGGGCACACCGTATACGTAGGTTTAGAAAGCGCGTCGATCGATTTCAAATTAATTGCTCATTCCAAAGAGACCAGAGGTGTGTTTATAGAAATTGGGAGCAACCAGATAAAGGTGTGAGTATTGGTAGCCTACCGGATGCTGATGAAACGAACATGTTTTGGCGAAGCGTCTGGTCGGCACCTGTAAAACACATCGAAGATGACTGGATGTGCGGTGTCGAGAGAGCATGTGAAGGTGTTGTAAATATGGAACCAATAAGAAGAATTAAATAGATTGTTCAGATGTGGCTAATGCAGTTCGTTCGGTATCAAATTGGAAATCTCCAGGACCGGACGGACTGCATAACTTTTGGATTAAATGGTTCCGTAGTTCACATGCTCTTTTGGCATCTCAGTTCCAGGCGGCCATTGATTCTGGTTCACTCCCAAATTTTATGACCACAGGAGTTACTCACCTGCTACATAAGACAGGAAGTACCTCGAACCCCAGCAATTATAGACCGATCACTTGTTTGCCATCGGTCTATAAACTTCTCACATCCATTTTGAGGGACAAAATTGCCAAGCACATTAGCTTTAATACGGTAATAAGTGCCTCTCAGAATGGATGTAGAAGTGGCGCTCGAGGTACTAAAGAGCTCCTCCTCATTGATATGGCCATCAGCCAACAGGTTCGCCGCAACCGCAAAGATCTCTCCGTATGTTGGATAGATTATAAGAAGGCGTTCGATTCCGTACCTCATACGTGGCTTTTGAGGGTGCTGGAGTTGTATAAAGTAGATACAACTCTCTACACCTTTTTAAAGTCGTGTATGAGTCAATGGAGAACAATTCTTAGCTACCCAGGATATCGAGGGCCATGCGGTAGTGGTGAACCTATAAAAATCGAGCGTGGAATATTCCAAGGTGACAGTTTGAGTCCTCTTTGGTTTTGCCTAGCACTGAACCCTTTAAGTACTCTACTTGAAAGTTCAGGGTTAGGTTATAGGTTGCGAAGAGGAGGTCAGGTAATATCTCACTTACTTTATATGGATGATTTAAAGTTGTTTGCTACAACAAACTCACAATTGATAGATTTACTAAAGGTAACTGAAAACTTTAGTAATTCTATCAAAATGGAGTTTGGTGTAGATAAATGTGCAGTCATGCATATTAAGCGAGGGAAGATAATGGAATCAGATGGTATTCAGCTTTCTGATTCCGTCCATCTGACGTCACTCCTCGTAACTGATACCTATAAGTACTTGGGTATATCGCAGGCTTTGTGCATCAATGAAACTGACTTGAAACATTCATTGCGAGAGCGTTTCTTTGGTCGCCTGAAAAAGGTACTAAACAGTCTTTTATCAGGTGGCAACAAGGTTCGCGCTTATAATGGATGGGTCATACCACTTCTGATGTACTCCTTTGGTATACTCAAGTGGACTCAAACCGAATTGGACGCTTTGGATCGGAGGGTGCGCACATTGCTAACCGCATACCGTATGCATCATTCACGTTCATCTTTAATGAGGATGTACATCCCACGAAGATATGGAGGACGTGGCTTTTTAAATGCCAAAAGCCTCCACAATCGCGAGGTGTACAACCTCAGGCAGTATTTCCTTAGCATGAACGTGGATATGCATTGTGATGTGGTTGCAGTGGACGCTGGACTCACCCCGCTTGGTTTGGCTAAAGAGAACTGGCATAGGCCTACAGTACTTAGCCTTGGTGACCGTCAGAAGGTATGGCAGAGTAAGGAGCTACACGGGAGGTTCTATCAGGCCTTACATGGGTCTGATGTGGACTTTTTAGCTTCCGTAGCCTGGCTACGTTTCGGTGATCTTTTTGGAGAAACCGAAGGGTTTGTCTGTGCAATTGCAGATGAAGTTATCAAGACGAACAACTATAGGAGGCATACTATGAGGGACGGCACGATCGACATTTGTCGAGCGTGTCACCAACCTGGTGAGTCCCTCAGACATATAGTTTCCGGTTGTCCTCGTCTTGCTAACAGCGAGTACTTGCACAGGCACAATCAAGTAGCCAGGATTATCCATCAACAGCTCGCTCTTAAGTACCACCTGGTGGACGTTGAGGTTCCGTATTATAAGTATGTTGCCGAACCAGTTCTCGAAAATGGTTTTATCACATTGTACTGGGACCGTTCTATCATCACAGACAGGACTGTTTTAGCTAACAAACCTGATATTGTGGTGATAGACAGGTCCGAGCGCAAGGTTATGATTGTCGATGTTGGGGTGCCTCCTATGAGGCTACACCTAAACGGATATTGGTATTACGTCGACCCTTGTTAACCAAGTCGAGGTCAACGCACCAATCTATAACTACGCAATTACGCAAGTACTTACGATCTTGCACAATATAGATGTCTAGAACCTATTCAACCATATGCGTGTTCCTGTATGCTGTGCTGACTGCAGGGATAACTTACACTGGGAGTGACTGCCACTGGCCTTGCCTTTCAATAAAAATGCTAATTTACCAATAGAACTCAAAGTATATTTTGCCAAAAACACTAATATTATTCTATCTGAACTACAACAACTCAGGCGGGCCAGCGCGCAGTAACTGGCCCGACACGCATTCATCGCTCATTCACAGAACTGCTGACAGACAAATTCCTTTAAACTTACATTGTAGGTACAGCCGTAAACTACATCCCCCAAATTTTTACAAAAAAAATTTTTGACAAGTAACATATTATTAGTACAACAATAAAAGTTATTTAAGTAGTAAAACTATGGTCACCCTATCATTACATTCATTTGAACAATATTCAACAAGCTTCATTCAAAACACTTAGTCAACATTATTACCGATAACAATTGCTGCGACTCGTATTTCACTTCGCCGTAGGTAACCATGACGTTGCTGCATGGTTAGCGGCTGACGTCAATGTTAACATAGCAACATAGTGCCTATACTTGTTGTATTTGACTTTCTTGAAACCTTTTTATAGATTTATCCATCTTATTCTCCATCCATTTCTTACTAAATGAGTGACACATGCCACAACATTTGCACAGAGTGATTATCAAAACTAGTATTCCAATGACTAAAATCACTATCCCGAACGTTTTCACATGACTTTCAATATTTGTAAAATCGAGTTGGTTGGCACCGTTCTGAGCTATTATAATCTCTTCATTTTTGCTATACGATTTGCCCATTGTTAAAATAATTTTGATTTATTTAATTAATTAAGTACACAATACAAATAACTAGGTGCTCAACTGACGTACAGTGCTAAATGTGGACTTAAGATATTTGTCTAACTTTACATTAAGATGATGAAATACGCTTTCGCACTGTCGCATTTTTAAAGTAGGTTGCTTACTCCGAATTAAATTCATGACAATTCGTTTTTACATTTTAACAAACTGTTGCCTAACATAGAAAAATATGGTGACCATGATTAAGTGTAAATACAAGACTTATTCATACACAATAAAATAAAATATAGCTGGTTTATTAAACTAAATTGGCCCTTTAAAAACATAATTCTACACATTAAATCTGACGGGTAACTTTACAATACGGCCACTTTTTGTCGTTTTATTACTATTCTCGGGAATTTGCTTACATGCTACAGTTACATCTTTGCCAACGCTGGTCCCATGCCAACTGCTATCAGTCTCTGTATTATCGTTATTTATTATGAAAGCTGGCTTTAACCTATCAATTGACACATTTATAGTTCTGTTTGGCAACTGAATTGTATAAACTTTGTTTCTTCTATTTAGGACTAGGTAAGGACCATCGTAGGGTGGTACCAATGGTTTCCGTACCGCATCATTGCGAATAAATACTCGTTCGCACTTAGCTAATTCATCATGAACAAATAACGCGCGCGAGTTTCGGGGTACTGCCGATACTGGTTTCAATTTACTTATGTTGTATCTTAATTCTTCTAAAAATGTACTCCCTTCGCTCAATTTCTTATCTGAGACGTCATAAAAGTCTCCAGGTAAGCGTATGGTTTGACCATATAAATATTCCGCGGGGCTCACACCGTTATCGCTCCTTCCTACAGTACGTAAACCTAAAAGAACTGTTGGTAATTCGTCACACCATGTACTATTATTTGATAACCGTGCCATTAATGCCTGTTTTAAAGATCTATGCCACCGTTCGAGAAGTCCGTTACTCTGAGGATGATAGGAGGTACATCGTATCTTCTTAATACCCATTAACTTTAATAATTGCTCAAAGAGATTACTTTCGAATTGCCTGCCTTGGTCGGTTGTTATTTTAAAAGTATTTCCAAACCGGCAGATCCACGACTCGTAAAATACTTTAGCTACTATCTCTGCCGTTATTTCGTTCACCGGCACTGCTTCCGGCCATCGCGTACATCTATCAATCATCGTGACCAAGTACCTATGCCCATCTTTGCATGTCTGAAGTGGACCTACTATGTCTATATGAACGTGGCTTAACCGCTCAGCATTCGGAAACTGTTGCAGTCCTGATACCGTGTGTCTGCCTATTTTTGCCTTCGGACACTTTAAACACGTCTTTGCCCATTGGCCGACGTTCCGATTCATACCTGGCCAAAAAAATCGTTGCGCAACTAATTTTCTCGTTGACCTAACGCCCGGATGACTAACATCATGTACCGCATGAAAACCTATTTGTCTGAAACTTTTGAGTAAGTACGGTCTACACGTATTTAACCTATTTTCACAATAAATTGGTTTATCATAATTTGGCATAAAAATCTTTTGTAACTTAATATTATCATTATTTCCATTTAATAATTCTAATAACTCGCTATCGCTTTCTTGCGCTGTAGCTAATTCCGCGTAATCTATTACCGTTGGGCAGTGTATGGTTTCAATTCTCGAAAGTGCATCCGCTGAAGCGTTATCATTCGCCTTAACGTATCGAATGTCTGTTGTAAATTCACTGATATACAATAACTGCCTAGTCAGCCGTGGCGTTTCGCTACCTGTTTCTATTTTGTTAAACGCAAACGTTAAAGGTTTATGATCGGTAAAAACAGTTAATTCTCTTCCCTCATACATGTACCTAAAATGCTTCATAGCTAAATAAATCGCTGTGAGTTCTCTATCATAAGTAGAATATTTTTGTTGGGCTTTCGTAAACTTTTTCGAAAAATATCCTAAAGGTAACCACTTACTGTTTACCCACTGGTGTAAGGCTGCCCCCGCACACGTGTCCGACGCATCTGAAAATAGCGATAATTGTACGTTAGTAACTGGGTGAGATAACATCACTACACACACTATCTTTCAATTTATTTTTGCACCGATCAAATGCCTCATTCGACTCTGGCGTCCATGAAATTTTTGTTTTATCTTTCTTTTTTGCTCCCTTTAAAAATTCGTTCAATAACGATTGGTGTTCAGCTGCGTGGGGTATACTGGATCTGTAAAAATTTATCATCCCCAAAAATCGTCGTAGTTGTTCGATGTTTTCTGGGCGAGGATACTCTGTAATTGCCCTGACCTTGTTCTCTAGAGGACGTATGCCCTCTTTAGAAACTTGGTATCCTAAAAATTCGACACTATCTTTACCAAATTCACATTTAGCCATATTTATCGTTATACCAAACTTCGAAAAACGATCAAATACCTGTCGCAAATGTATCTTATGCTGTTCCATGGAGTCGCTTGCTATGATGACGTCATCTATAAAACTGAATAAAAAATCTAGTAATTCTAGTACTGTATTATTCATAAATCTAGAAAACGATTGACTTGCTGTACGCAAACCAAAGTTGAGCCTTAAAAATTCAAAAAGTCCGAATGGTGTTATGACAGCTGTCTTCTCAATGTCTTCTGGTGCAATTTTTACAAAGTGATATGCCTTATTAATATCTAGCTTTGAAAAAAATTTCTTACCTGATAATATATACCTACGTGAAATCTAGGAGCCTTGGCACGGGGTAACGATCCGGCTTGGTGATCGCGTTCAGTCGCCTGTAGTCACCAACAGGTCGGAGGTCCCCATTCTTCTTTGCCACCACGTGCAACGGGCTGGCCCACTCGCTCTTGGAACGTCTGCATACGTCAGGATGTTCTACCTGCAACTTCACTTTCACTAGAGAACTGCACTCCTTGGCAAGTTTCTCACTGTCTAAGACCTGGAATGACTCCTGGCAATCCTCTCGATTGATCAAGGGAAAATTTCATGGTTCCATACAGCCTACAATCCTCTGCAGACGGTAGAAGAATAAGACGGTTTTCTCAATTATAATTCGCTTACGCCTAGGATTTGTCTGCACACCTGTGTTTCTGGCCGAAATTCGCATTCGGGATCACTCTCTTTGAAATGAAATGAAATGAAAAAATCTTTATTCATATAGGTCACAATGTAACGCTTATGAACGTCAAAATGATTGCTTCTACATTTACATTTACTGCCAGATTCGCAAAGCAATAGGTAGAGCTGGAGAAAAAAAGAACCTGGCAATAAAACTCCAGCCACTCTTTTAACATCCAGTAGGTAATTACAAATCATTCAACAACTACAGAGGTGTAATTGTTGAATGATTTGTGTGATGAGATTTGTACACGCGAGTTTTCATTAAGCAATATCCTTTTTTAAACAAAATTCGTCTAGGTAGGTACATAATTTATTTTTTTGTGTGTTGACTTGGAGCGCCTTAAACCCACGCATTTTTATCATCTATATAGTCTTGAATTGTATAATATGCCTTGCTACATAATTTGGCTTTAATGGTAGCTTTGAATTTGTTTATTGACAATAATCTAGTTTCTTTGGGAAGTTTATTATAAAACTTTATACATTGTCCGACAAAAGAACTGCTTATACTGTGTAGACGAGTAGCATGTAAAACAAGATTATCTTTATGCCTGGTATTTACATTGTGTATATCACATTTTTTTAGAAATTGGTCCTTATTTTTATGCACATAAATTAAATTTTCATATATGTATTGTGATATAACAGTTAGAATATTAATTTCTTTGAATTTTTCTCTTAGAGAAACTCTAGGACCTAGCTGGTATATTGCTCTCACAGCTCTCTTTTGTAATATAAATATGTTATTGATGTCCGCTGAATCTCCCCAGAGAAGAATTCCGTATGACATAACACTATGGAAATAACTGAAATAGACTATTCTAGCCATTTCAACATCAGTGAGCCGTCTAATTGTTTTAACTGCATATGCAGCAGAACTTAATTTACCTGACAATTTTTCTATATGCGGGCCCCAGTGCAACTTCGAGTCAATTGTAATGCCTAAAAATACTGTAGTCTCCACAGAGTCCAGCCCGGATCCATTCAGTTGTACATTGGTCGCCACCTGTCTCACATTAGGTGTCGAAAACTTTATTACTTTAGTTTTTTTATCATTTAAAAGAAGGTTATTAACGCTAAACCAATAAACAACTTTTGAAAGTGCACTGTTAATATCGTCATAATCCATTAACTGTCTATTAATTTTAAATGTCAGAGAAGTATCATCCGCGAACAGAACAATCTCATGTTCATCCCTAACATAATAAGGTAAATCATTTATGTATATTAAAAAGAGAAATGGACCAAGGATTGAACCCTGCGGGACACCCATTACAACTGGGGTCCCTGGAGATCGTATACCGTTTACTTCAACCCTCTGAATTCTATTGCTCAAATAAGAAGTCATGAGGTCGAGAGCTCTATTCCTGACACCATAGTGGCGCAACTTTTTGACCAGAGTTTCGTGGTGAACACAATCGAAGGCCTTAGACAAATCGCAAAACACACCCAGTGCATCCTGCGAATCCTCCCAAGCCGTGTAAATACTCTTAAGTAAAGCAACTCCTGCATCCACTGTTGAACAACCCTTTGTGAACCCGAACTGTTTCCTGTGTAGTAAATTATGTTTATTAAAGTGACTGAGCAACTGTTTAAGCATTAGCTTTTCAAAAATTTTACTGAGTGTAGGTAATATGGAAACAGGTCGAAAGTTCGAGGGATCCTCACTATTTCCCGCCTTAAATAAAGGTATGACTTTACTATGTTTCATCAAGTCAGGAAACACACCAGTCTCGACACAGCTATTGAACACAGTTGCCAGATGCGGGGCTATTACAGTTATAATATGAGCAACAGTTTTGACAGATAGACCCCATAAATCTTTAGTGGTTTTCATATTAATTTCTTTAAAAGTTTTTAAAACATCTATAGGACTGACAGCTGAGAATTCAAAGTCTGTGCCGCATTCGTCTACGCCAAGTTTTAGAATTTGTTCGGCAGAAGCAGAGCAAGAAGAGAGACTTCTGGTAATAGAAACTGGAATGTTAGAAAAATATTTTTCAAATTCAGTCGCAACTTCCAAGTCCTCTTCAATATCAAAATTATCTATTTTTAAATGAAAATCATTACAACGTATTTTAGATTTACCAGTTTCAATGTTTATGACATTCCAAGTTTCTTTAATAATATTATTTGAACATTTGATTTTATTTTTTAAATAAATAGATTTCGCTCTAAGACAGGCTTGTCTGAATGTTTTTGAATATTTTTTTACAAATTCTTGAAATTGCGGATTGTGGTTATAGGACTTCTCTTCATATAGTTCATACAGTTTGTTACGGCTTTTATAAATTCCAGGAGTTGCCCACTCACTCATGGAGAAACGTTTATTAAAAGATCGGCGCTTAGGTGTGAAAATTGCACTGAACTCACCATTAATCAAGTTGACTAATGAGTTATACAAGTGATTAGAACTACCGTGATAGGGCAACAACTGTACCTTTTGTGTAATATTACATTTAAAATTTTGTATACGGCTTTCACTGAATGTTATCATATTTACTTGTCTCTTTTGGACTTTTTCAGAAATGCAGAATGAGACAAACTGCCCTGTGTGATCTGAGCGAACTTTTTTGATAATAGATTTATGTATGGATTTCTCACTACTATATATGTTATCAATGCATTTTGCAGTTGTGGCCGTTATTCTGGTTGGTTCCATAAAATTGTTATATAAATTAAATGATTTAAATAGATTCAGAAGGTCCAAACTTTCTGAAGTTTTCACCAAAATATCTATGTTAAGGTCTCCACATACAATAACAGTTTTATGGCTATTATAAACTTTATTTAGAGCGCACTCCATAATCTCCAAAGAAACATCAAAAGGGGCGCACGGAGGTTTATACATATTTAATACAATGAATCGCTCCAATTCAACACATGAAATTTCTACAACCCGTTCAACGGATAGACTAACAACATCACATCTATCTTTAAATTTTAATAATTTACTAACCAATATTGACGAGCCACCTCGTATATAATTTTTCCTGTTGAACGAGCTTGCAACCTTATGATTATTAAAGCTGTAAGTGAATTCATGGCTTCTTAGCCAGTGCTCATTTAAACATACAATGTCAATACTGCTGGAATTCATAAACAATTCCAATTCCAGCTCCTTCCCATCCAAACCTTGAATGTTTTGATGGACCAGGTTAATACATTTTATAATTTCTTTATTTTTAGTATAACAAGGTGTTAGCTTGCCAGAGAAACATTTTGTTGTCTTACTATTCTGGATATTTGTCTGCTTGTTGGATAAGACTTCAATACTATTGTGTGCTATGTTTGAACTACTAGATATATTGTTATTACAGCACTCAGAATTATTACTTTTTAAAATATTATTTGTGGTAGGCTCAATGGTCTCAAAAGACCTGTAGCCATGGCCAGATTTTTTATCTGTTGTCATATAACCTAGTTTTTTGACTTGTTTGGGACGCCTTCCCAACCTAGTATGTCAACACTATTATTAAAATTATACTCAATATGAGCAGTTTTATTAGAAGCCAAAAGTTTGGCTTGATTCAATAAAAAATTTGATAGCAATATCGCTACCTGTCGTCTTAAGAACTTAGATAGTAAGTATCTATTTATAGTCAAAAAAGATTCACGTAATACAAGATTACAGTCGAATAATTCAAAATTTCTACTATTATTAGTCAACTTGTATAATTTTCTGTTTATTTTGTATCGAGTATTGTTCTCATTACGTGAGAAAGATTTACTATAAGGTAATGTAGACAATATTACCTGTTTGACTGACAATTTTGACAACTTTTCATGGAAATTATTAATAGTGTTTATATTTACATAGTCTCTCCTGCCAATAAATATAACTATTGTTGATTGTGGGCAGTGTGTACTAGTCAATACTTTACTAACTATTTGAGAGTAGGTGGCCCCAGGAAATGAATTAATTATGACTGAACTACTCATATGTTGAACTAAGTGGTAACCTAAGTTCTGGCCGATTTCATCACAATATACAACTATCTTTCCAGTATTTACAATTTCTGAAACCTTTGTTACAGGGTCAGCAGAGGAAGTTAAGTTTAATTGTATAGCATGTTCATCCATACTGCCCGCTAAGTGAACCCCTGGAAGCGTTGACTCAGTCTGGGATGTTATGGGCAAGGAAGAATGTGGCAGAGATTCTTCACAGGCTGGTGATTGATTATATAATTTCTCAAGTGAATGGAACCTTTGTTCATTGCTGTGACAAGACTCAACCAAGCTATTTAGTGCCTCAATATACTCTCCAATTTCTTTTTGTGATATTTTGTACTTTAATGTTATTGACTCTAAAGACTTATTTAAATGTATGATTTCTGACTGCAATTGAAGTATATCAGTCTCATACTGCTCTGTTTGAATGGTTAATTGTTTTCTACTAGTTTCCACTACTTGTTGTAGCTGATAATTTGATTTACAAGTCCTAAGATATTTATTCGCACCTATTTTAAACTTTTTGATTTGTTTCTGTGATTTAACAATAAATTTATTGAGCTTTATATATTTTTTTAATTTATTCCTGCTAGTACTAACTAATCTAATGGTGTTGTTAGATGCTAAAGTAATATTATTAGAAGTATCGGGTGTCGAGAGATCTATAATATCTGAGGTCATGGGCTGGTCAAGATTAATACGATCTGACTTTACACTCATCAGCTCATCATACAGACTGTGGGAGAGGGCAACCTGATCAGCTGATTTGAGAGTCTCCCTGTGAGTGATGGAGTTATGAACATCACTTAGCTCACATTCCAGAATGCTGATACGCTTTAAGGCTCTCTCATGGGTGTTGCTGCACTCTTCCAGACCTACCACCGTTTCCTGAAGATGATTCCGCTGTAGTGTGAGCTCCATTACCTGTGAATGTAGCTCAGCCAACTCTTGTTTGAGTTGGGTATTTTTCTCAATGACATTTAATATTTCTTTTTCACTGTCGTCCCGTTCTTCCAACAACTGCTTATTAAGATTTTTGCAAATTTCAAGTTCCTTAATGGTGAGATTGAACTTTTGTTGCAAGTCACGGGTTACAGCACTGCGGGTCATCATTTTTATTTATATTGCCCTTTGAAAATAATTTATATCAGTGAAGAATGTAGTGTCACTTAGAGTAATGGACAAGTAATTTATAATACTTTACAATATTTACCTACTCAAAAAAAAGGGAATATATGAACAAAATTCTTAATTTGTATAAGTATTAAGTACTTATGTAGATTCAATTGTATTTGAAAACCAATTAAGCAGTTCAATACACAATCTATTTAAAATGTTTATTCAATTTATATCAATTTTGCAATGAATGATAGTCTGATAACAAAGTTAAATGCAAATAAATACAAAATTTAATTAATTTTTCACTTGGTATGGTACCTACCCTACTCTCAAATTAACAAATTGTAAGTTTGAAAAATTGGAATTTTAACAGAATATTTTTCATAAGTTTTTACAGTTCTTGTTCGTTTTCATGAAGTTAAAGGATCACTTTTCACTAGTAACCGTAAACTCGCAGCTATTTTTACTTACTTTTTAACAATTTTGTACTGAAATACTTTTTTCTATGGCTTCTGACATTAATCGCTTTTCATTACGTCGTCGTCTTGTGTATGCTTTTAATATTACTTACAACTTATTTTCCGTAGTTAACCTTTATATTTATCACTTTTTTGCTTTAAAAGGTTTGTTATTTATAATTTTAAATCCTAAAAATTCACATACGTAATGTTTACGTTACGGCTCCAGTGTTACCATCATGTTTGTGAATGTGGTCTAGCTGAGGGTTCCCTCGAACATATTTTCTTCTCCTGTCCCAGTTTAGTGGTCCCCCTATACGATCTCCTTCCTAAAGGGATCTTCTGTCCGATTAATTTGGCCTATTTATCAACCTTGGTCAACTCACCGCTAATAAAGGTTCTCTACAAATTTATTTTCCCGAATAAAATTAAATTATAACCCTTTCCATTTTACTTTCCCTATTCCAAAGCTATACCATAACTAATCCCATTTTAGAGTTACGTAGCTAACTAATACTAACACTGTCGCATTATGTCCTATTTCAAAACATAAAATCGACAAATTGTCTATGATTCCGAACAATTGTGTCATACATATCCAAACCACAAACTAGTAAATCTTTTGTCCACCTTGACGTTGACAGAATCGTTGGTAAACGACGGGGCCATTCATACTAGAAAAGAAGAAGAATATCAATTGGCTGTCATTATGGAAATTACACAACTCATAAATTTAGAAACACATGTTTATATTTCATAGACTAGTTGGAGTATGCATTGAGAGAGGGGAAAGTTTTGGTATGGAGTCTCCTCTCCTGATAAAAGTGTAGGTATTGCTTTATGGTGATCCACACTCTGACAGAGTGCCCTGAGTGGATGGAGCAGCGACGTAGTCTCGTAGTGGCAGTAGGACCGGGACATCTTACGCTGCAGACCCTGGTCCAGGCTATGGTCAGCAGTGAACAGGTATGGAACTCCGCCGCCTTGTTTTGTGAGGAGGTGATGTCCGCAAAAGAGGCGGCGGAGAAGGAACGGGAGAGGATCAGTTCTCTCCCGTGCCGCAGAAGACGCACTGGGCGCCGGAGATCACACAATGATCTTCGTCCTCCATAGGCGTGAGTCTGGGGGCGACACTCTGGGCAGGTTGTCGCCCTAGCAGATATAGGCTCAAGATGGTGGCGCGTTGAGAATTACCACGCGTCTCCTCCACGTAGAAAGTGGCGTGGTCCCCACAAATATTAGAGGCGAGGAGCCGTCGAAGTTTGGCGGCCAGGGCTGGTCAGGGTAACTGGGATCTCCTTTCGAGGGCACACCAGCTTCCCTGACAATAAACAGCAGAGGAGGACAAAAAAAAAGGTATTGCTTTATGGTATCATAATAAAAATAATCTTGAAAAGGTCATAATGGAAATGAACAATCGAAGCCATTAAGCATAATTTGGGCATTATTGATAATACCATCAGGCTTTTTCGATTTTAGCATTGAATAGAACAGTATCCCGCCTAACATTAAATTCCAAAGTAACATTAAAGTTAGAGGGAGGCCGAGAAGCTGCTCTTACCTAGCACTTAATAATAACTTTTTATTGCGATGAAGATGGCACTCAAACTGCTAAACTTGAAATGTTAGAGGATTATCACTGATCCAAAATGGGTAAACCGTATTAGGTACGTTTTAGGGAAATCCTTTTAAAATCCTTAGAAATTTAATTTTTGAAATCCATTTTTCCCGTCTGTTATGAGTTTATTGCTGGCTTAAATGTTTCCCAACTGGCAAAGCTCCGGGAACTGGCAAAGCTCCGGGCCTCGACCTCATAACTGCGGAAATGCTCAAAGCCGATGTAACCACGGCGGTCGCGGTACTGACGCCTTTAATTCACAAAATCTGGATGAATGAAGAGCTTCCAGACGATTGGAACAAAGGGCTACTGATAACTGTGCCTAAGAAAGGTGACCTAAGCCAGTGTAGCAATTGGAGAGGTATCACTTTGCTCTCGGTGCCCTCTAAAGTTTTCTGCAAGATTATCTTGGATCGGTTGTCGGGGGCCGTTGAACCTCTATTACGCAAGGAGCAGGCTGGCTTCCGCCCGAATCGTTCGTGTACAGACCAGATAAACACCCTACGCATCATCCTCGAACAGGCATCAGAATGGCAAAGGGAGATTTACCTTACCTTTGTCGATTTCGAAAAAGCCTTTGATACTCTGGGATGGACAAAAATATGGTCAGCACTGTCCAACATTGGTGTTCCCCCGAAGATGACCAATCTGCTAAAGGCCTGTAGCATTTATTTTCTATAGATGCAGTATTTAGGATGTGAAAGCAGCCTTATCGAGTTATCTTTTTTTAATCGGTTGTCAGTGGTGACATTTCTGCTGTCAGAATGACAGGATGTCATAAGTTCGGTGACGAAGCGTTTCGCATTTAAAGGAACGGGTTTTGGTTAAGATTTTTCGTGAAAGACGGGACTTTTGACCGAGACCTGCTTTGGGGTAGTTGGAGGTCCTTTGGCTTATGCTCTGAGACTGTGCCGCGAATCAGTTTTTCGCACAAGCGCAATTATTTGTTACCTCGCGTGGCCTAACGGGCTGTGATTGGGTTGCTGCATTGCATCTTGCTACATTTTACCCAGAAAACTGGTGAGTCACTTCTTCTTTTGCAAAGCGGGTCGATTGTCATCTGTCGCGCAGCCAAGATCTTAATTTGTCGTTTCTTTCATGACAGGGTTTTTTACTACGGGGCTAGTTGCCGGATGAGATATTTGGTGCCGCACCTATAAGTTAGTGGGCTGCACGTGGTACGACAACGTGGAAGTGCGGACTACACGAGCTTCTCATGTGAGAGGTATCTGCCGTCATCACCTGGCAGTAACAACAGGCAGTCACTCTCACTCAGCTCACTCTGCAGGCCAGTAAATCCACTACTTATGTGTAGCTTAGTAGCATAAGTACCTAAGCACTGACTATACTTCTGTGTACCTGTGATATTTGTGTCTATCAGTGAATAAGCTCTCTGTGTGTCTCTGTGTATCTCTGTGTTATATAAATATATGTGTGTACACCCTACCTGACTGTTTTCGTCAGAGCCCTGGCCTACCCTTGCACGCACACTGGAATCTCTGTAGTAAGGCGCCCTGGGAAAGAGTTCTCTGCATAGCTACCTCGCGCTAGTTGGTGAGTAACACTGATCATCTTAGTGTTATAAATTGGCTCCCAACGTAGTGGCAAATCTCTGGGTCTACTCTGCGGTAGCCTCAGTCTAGTGTGTGTGCATAGGTGGTTATCTCTGGCGAAACCATTCTGGAATCGTCCGAGACGCTCCAGGACGTTAATTGGTGGTGCTAGCAGCTAAGCACAAAACCTTCCCTTTCGTCTTCTTCCAGCTCCCTACATCCTTGGCTGGAAAAGACACAAAATTCTAAATTCTAAAATTTAAAAATAGCTGTGATTTTGGAAAAACTTTTTGATTTTATTTGGAATACCCACTTCTTTTCTTATTGTGTTTTTTTTCTTCTTTATGTTCTTTTTTTATGGTGCACACATATATTTATTGTAATATTATATTAGCATAGATTAATATATTACATATATTATTCTATAGCTTCACCTCTGTGTTAACTTAGTGAATTTCACTCTGTGTAATTATAAATTTTTTTTGAAGGTATGTTGATACCTTGTAATTTTAATTATTAACCTGAACTGTGTTATCAGAAAATTTAGAAACTTTTCTCTCTTAGTATACCCTTAATCTTTGTTAAATTCTAAAAGTCAATTTGAAACATAATTACCTAACTTAGTACACTTTGTTGTAACTCAATTTACATTTTTACTTTGTAATTGATCCTTATCTGTGCCATTTTATCTTTATAATTGTTGTAAGTAAATTTTTACATAATGGCACAGATGAAAAAATATATTAATTATTTAAGAAAGGATGAACTTGCTAACGAGCTGTCCCACATGGGTATTTCAGTGGAACCGGAAACGACAGTGTCTGGCCTTCGGAGTGAGCTAAGAGCGGCACACCGACTCGTCCGTCGAGGTAGCATCAAAGCGAGTGCTCCGGTACCCGCTGATGCATCGGCTGAGCTCTCGATCTGCCTCCCGAAGGTGTCCGAGCTGGAGGAGGCTATTCAGTCAGGTGACATCTTCATTAATAAGGGTAGTCGTCTTGGGGTGTCCCTCAGGGCCAACTACTTATTGAGTAGGTTAGCTCGTTGTGGTCTGGATTGCCCCGACCTGGTGGATATTCGTGGTAGGCTAGTGAAGATCATCGCTAGGGCTGAACCCAGTAGTGATTCTGAATCCGAAGGTTCGGATGATGATGGTGATGATCCTTCGGGTCGTGACCAGGTGGAATATACTTCACCAGTAGTGAGAGAGGACCGCTCGGTGCGAGCTAGTTCAAGTAGGAATAGTTCTACATGTAACATAGTGTATAAAGAACGTCCCCTTAACTTATGTTCATTTAACTTAAAATATGATGGTTCTACTTGTGTACGTGTGTTTTTAGAGAGATTAGAGGAACTTAGATGTGCTCGGGAGGTTACTAAGCCTAGACTCCTTTTGGCTTTCTCCGACCTGTTGGATGGACCGGCTTTGTCTTGGTTCCGTACAAACAAAGCTAACTTCATCTCATATGAGGATCTTATTAGTGAGCTTAGAGATACCTTCGATATTCCTGATTATGATTACCGCCTCAGGAACGAGATAAGACAGCGTACACAAGCCCGCTCTGAGTCCTTGGTTAACTATATATGTACAATGCAAGCCATGTTCTCAAGGTTGTCATGTAAGATGCCCAGTGAGGAACAGCTGGACATTCTCATGCACAACATTAGACCTGACTACATGAAGGAACTGGCCTTGCATGATGTCAACTCTGTAGATGACTTGAGACGTTTGGGTAAGCGCTTGGAGCTTGCGCGTACTAGGGCAGACGCTTTCCATGAGCCTGCTCTTGACAAGTTTGAGATTACATCTGACTTACACCAGCTTAAGAACAAAGGTGTACAAAAGCCCGCTAAGCAGGTGTCTGCAGTGGAGACGCCGGTTACCCCCCACGATCGCAAATGCTTTCGTTGCGGCGGGGGCGGTCACACTGCATACAGCTGCACACAGTCAAGGGAGCTGGTGTGTTTCCGGTGTGGTCTCAAAGGAGTCAAGACCCCAGACTGCTCACACTGTACTAGCAAGTCAAAAAACGCGTAGGCCAGGGCCTTATTAGGAACTCTGTGCATCACTCTGTATCTGAGTCTATTTCTGATAAGGTCCTGTTTCCTAAACGGGATAGTGACATTAGACCGTATCTAGTTGTTAAGGTTTTAAATTTAAATGTCTTAGGCCTTCTAGATTCCGGTGCCTCCTGCTCTATACTAGGTAAGGGAGCGCACCGCATCTTCTTGGAACTGGGTTTTGATCTTGTGAGTATCAATCCTACTTTTCGTATTACAACTGCAGACAGCACTCACTTGCAATGTCTGGGTTGTATCTCTTTGCCAATTGAGTACAATTCGGTTATCCGAGTTGTCAAGTTCTATGTTGTCCCAGGTATAACCACCTCCATGATATTTGGAGTGGATTTCTGGCAACAATTTAAGTTAAGTGATAAGTTAATTTTACAAAATATTAGTCTTGATAGCTTTAGTGATATTAATCCTATAGAGTCTGTGTCCCTTAACGGTGGCCTCGAGGATTACGACAACCTGACAACTAAACAAAGGTGTGTAATCAACGAGGTCATTGAAAAGTTCGACTCGTTGAACACTGATAAGGTGGGTTTAGGTCGGACCTCACTTGTGCACCATGTCATTGACACTGGTGACAGCAAGCCGATCAAGCAGCGTTATTATCCGCTCTCTCCCCTTAAGCAGAAGGCCCTGGAAGCCGAGCTGGACCGAATGCTGGAGATGGGAGTAGTGTCCCCGTCTCAGTCCGCCTGGAACTCTCCAGTGGTCATGGTGGAGAAGGCGAACGGCGACCTCAGATTGTGCTTGGACTCTCGCAAGCTGAACTCTGTGTCTAAGAGTGACGCCTACCCCTTACCCTATATCAATCAAATCTTAGACCATCTTAATAATGCTAAGTATTTAACCTCTGTAGATCTGAGTGCGGCCTACTGGCAGATTCCATTCGACTCACTCCAGTCTGCTGAGAAGACTGCTTTTACGGTTCCCCGGAGAGGATTGTTCCATTACAATTCCATGTGCTTCGGTCTTGTCGGTGCCAGTGCCACGATGCAACGCCTCATGGACCGTCTGTTTGGTCCCGAGTTCGACAACAAGGTATTTGCGTTTCAGGATGACATAGTCTGTGTGTCCAGCACCTTTGAGGAGCATGTAGAGCTCTTACATAGAGTCTATCAGCAACTCAAGGATGCTGGCCTAACTATTAACATGAAAAAATCCCATTTTTGTCGGAGTGAACTCAAATACCTGGGGTATTATGTGGACAAACATGGCTTACGGACAGACCCGGGTAAAGTTGAGGTTATCCTCAACTATCCTACCCCTTCTAACCCTAAGGAGGTTAAGAGATTTCTGGGAATGGCCGGCTGGTATCGTCGCTTTGTTAACAACTTCTCGAAGATTAGTAAACCTCTGTGCAAACTCACTTCTACGAACCTTAAGTTCGAATGGACCCCTGAGGCTGAACAGTCCTTTAACCTGCTAAAGTCAGCCTTGGTTTCTGCCCCTATATTAAAAATGCCTAACTTTGAGATGCCCTTCCGCATTCTTAGTGACGCGTCAGCTTACTCAGTTGCTGCTGTACTGACACAAACTCACGATGGTGTTGAGCACCCTATCGCATACTGTAGCCGTTCTCTCAACAAGAACGAGGTGAACTACAGCACAACTGAGCGAGAACTTCTGGCCGTGATTTTCGCTTTGGAACAATTTCGACAGTACGTCGAAGGCCAAAAATGTACGGTCGTCACGGATCATTCATCTCTTCTGTGGTTCCATAAGCTAAAAAATCCCACGGGTCGTCTAGCACGTTGGAGCATGAGGCTCAGTCAATTCGATTTTGACATAGAGCATCGAAAAGGTAAAGACCACGTTGTACCTGATGCTCTGTCTCGTATCAAAATTGATTCCCTCGATGCAGTACCCACTAAAGACCCGTGGTATGACCACACCATGAATAGTGTTCGGAAGAACCCTAGGAAGTCACCAAATTATGACATTCGTGACAACCTTCTATATAGGTTAACTAAAAATAAGTATTCTTTGACTTCAGACTTTGACTGGAAGCTGGTGGTACCTCAGGAGGATCGCTTGCCCCTGCTCTCTAAGTACCACGATGACACACTTAGTGCCCATGGTGGCGTTTGGAAGACGCATAAAAGGTTAGCCCTAAATTATTACTGGCCCAAGATGTACGAGGACGTCAAAGAATATGTTGGGAATTGCGAAACATGCAAGCAGTACAAACCCGTAAATACGTCTCGTCCCGGCCTAATGGGTAGCCCGAAGCGGGTTTCGAAGCCATTCGAAACTATCTCTGTCGATCTGCTTGGTCCCTTTCCCACTTCGAGCAATAGAAACGTACACCTGATCGTGGTCTCCGACTACTTTAGCAAATACGTCATGTTGTGCCCTGTTCGGGTTGCCACAGGCGCTGTAGTCGCGAGGTTCATAGAGAAGAGTGTGTTTCTCGTGCACGGAGTCTGCAAGACTATTTACATGGATAATGGCCCTCAGTTTGTGAGTAAGCCATTTAAGGATCTGTTGGCTAAATACAATGTACCTAATATATATTATAACCCTAGGTATCATGCCCAAACTAATCAGGCGGAACGAGCTATTCGTAATGTTGTTCAAGCGATCTCATGCTATGTGAAGTCGCAACACAAGTCTTGGGATCAGTTCTTGGTTGAGATACAGTGTGCTTTAAACACTGCAGTTAACGAAGCAACTCGTTTCACCCCTTACTTCTTGGTACATGGTAGGGAATTTATTGGGGATGGAGTGTTATACAGGCAGACAGATATCGCGTGCCATCCTACTTCAGTCTCTGTAGACGATCCATCGGCCTTCGGTGTCAAGCTGAGAGAAATACAACGCATTTACGACCAGGTGAGGAAACATTTGAACGTTGCCCACCAGCGTAATGAAAAGTATTACAACCTCAGAAAAAGGCATGTAGAGCTGAAAGTGGGACAGATAGTTTACAAACGCACGTTCTACCTGTCCAACAAGGCCAAGAATTTTACTTCTAAGCTAGCTCCTAAGTTCCTTAAATGTGTGGTGACTGCTAAACGATCCCCTTTAGTATATAGGCTGTCAGATCTGGACGGTAAGGATCTTGGGGAGTACCATATCAAGGACATCCTGAAGTATCAGGAGGAGCAGTCTCCAATACCTAACGTAACTACATAGCACTGTTTCTCTAGTTTATTAAACCAGTGCTATGTGATCATTATGTAAGACTATTTTAATCTTTTGTTTGTATTTCTATATGTGTACGTGACTTTAAATTGTCACGTTGTAGTTTCTTCTATGCACCGCACCGAGCGTTTTTCTCTCATTCGCTTCTTAGTACTCTACATTATCCTGAGAGCTTGGGTAGTGTTAGGGTATCGGCAGTGAGTAAAGGGAGCATTCGTTTTCTATGAAGGGCATTAGACTCTAGTTACTTAGCCTAACCGGTACACGAGTCAGTGTCTAGTTAGGTACATAGGAGGATCTTTCTTTGGTATTGTAATGGTCGTAGTCAGCTGGTGTTTGAAGGACCTAGCTGGTTGTCTTTGTTTATTAGTCAGTACTTTTCTGTTTTCTTTATTGTGTATTTCCAGCGTGTCATATCCGCAGGAAATACTATTAAAGGGGGGGTGGTTGTAGCATTTATTTTCTATAGATGCAGTATTTAGGATGTGAAAGCAGCCTTATCGAGTTATCTTTTTTTAATCGGTTGTCAGTGGTGACATTTCTGCTGTCAGAATGACAGGATGTCATAAGTTCGGTGACGAAGCGTTTCGCATTTAAAGGAACGGGTTTTGGTTAAGATTTTTCGTGAAAGACGGGACTTTTGACCGAGACCTGCTTTGGGGTAGTTGGAGGTCCTTTGGCTTATGCTCTGAGACTGTGCCGCGAATCAGTTTTTCGCACAAGCGCAATTATTTGTTACCTCGCGTGGCCTAACGGGCTGTGATTGGGTTGCTGCATTGCATCTTGCTACATTTTACCCAGAAAACTGGTGAGTCACTTCTTCTTTTGCAAAGCGGGTCGATTGTCATCTGTCGCGCAGCCAAGATCTTAATTTGTCGTTTCTTTCATGACAGGGTTTTTTACTACGGGGCTAGTTGCCGGATGAGATATTTGGTGCCGCACCTATAAGTTAGTGGGCTGCACGTGGTACGACAACGTGGAAGTGCGGACTACACGAGCTTCTCATGTGAGAGGTATCTGCCGTCATCACCTGGCAGTAACAACAGGCAGTCACTCTCACTCAGCTCACTCTGCAGGCCAGTAAATCCACTACTTATGTGTAGCTTAGTAGCATAAGTACCTAAGCACTGACTATACTTCTGTGTACCTGTGATATTTGTGTCTATCAGTGAATAAGCTCTCTGTGTGTCTCTGTGTATCTCTGTGTTATATAAATATATGTGTGTACACCCTACCTGACTGTTTTCGTCAGAGCCCTGGCCTACCCTTGCACGCACACTGGAATCTCTGTAGTAAGGCGCCCTGGGAAAGAGTTCTCTGCATAGCTACCTCGCGCTAGTTGGTGAGTAACACTGATCATCTTAGTGTTATAGGCCATTTACAGAAAATACTCATGTAAAGTCACTCACGACGGCCTGATCTCTGAAAATATTGAAGTGCATGCGGGTGTTCGTCAGGGCTGCTTGCTCTCGCCTCTCCTGTTCCTTGTTGTTCTCGACTGGATCATGTATCGCACACACCATAACAAGCGACGCGGCATAGAGTGGGGGATCTCCAATGTCTTGGAAGACTTGGACTATGCTGATGATATATGCCTACTCAGTCACACGCATCGAGACATGCAGTCCAAGCTGGACGACCTCAGCAGGGAGGCGAGCATTACGGGACTCAGGATAAACACACGGAAGACCCAAGAGATGCGATCTGGAGTGAGAAATAGCACGCCATTACGGATTGGTGCAGAGGATGTGGAGCGCGTCCACAAATTTACTTACCTTGGAAGTGTCGTGTCAGAATCCGGAGGTACTGAAGAGGACATCATTTCACGCATTGCCAGAGCTCGATCAACCTTTGCGCAGCTTCGACCTGTATGGCGGTCACGGAAACTAACGCGCCGAGTCAAACTCAAGATATTCCGGTCCAACGTTAAATCCGTACTGCTGTATGGGTGTGAGACGTGGAAGGTAACCAAAGTCATCTCGCGCCAGCTCCAGGTCTTTATCAACACCTGCCTACGACAAATTCTCGGTATTCACTGGCCCGAGAAAATCTCCAACGAAGAACTCTTGGAGCGCTGCAATGAATATCCAATCCCCGAACAGGTAAAGCGCCGTAAGTGGAAGTGGATTGGTCACACTCTCCGAAGAGATTCCAATCACATACCAAAACAGGCGATGGATTGGAATCCTCAAGGAAAGCGCAAGCGTGGCCGTCCCAAACAAACCTGGAAGCGCACTGTGGCGGAAGAGGCGAAGAACGTCGGAAAGACCTGGAGTGAGATGAAACGTGAAGCCCAAGACCGAACGAGATGGAGAATCACTGTGGACGCCCTCTGCCCTATTCAGGGGACATAGGACCTTAAGTCAAATGTTTCCCAGTAACATCTACAAAATTATACATCGGTGGTAGCAGAATTTATATAATGCTATACTTCCTGTCTTATTACAATCAGTTTATTATGAAAATACCCTGCCCCTTCTGTAAATTGCAATAACTTTAGATAGGTAGCAGCAGGACATGAAAAAACATAATTATCAAATTACAATAGTGCAAAAAACTATAAAATGTGATATTTAAGGCCTTACCCAGGGCTAACGACCTTGGGCATATGGGCGATATGGCTCGCCAACATAGAGTAGCGCAACTACAGAGACCTCAGAGTAAAAGAATCACGGAAGAAGAAGAAAATAGTAGCGGAAATGCGTTCCTCGCTTCACCAAATAAACAAGAAAGTCTCACCAGACTGCCCCTCTCTAAAACATATATTGTGAAAGTTCAATCCGATGGACATTGTCATTTTTGCGTGTTTCACTTGCGACTACCCTCTTTTTATTTCTTTTCCCCGCCTTCGGCGTGGACTAAATTATTTTACAATATCCTTAATCACTAAGCTCTTTTATGATTCAGCCAACACGCCTGTTTAGATTTACCGTCACATTCAAAGGAACCCTTGAATTATAGGTTTTCAGAAAGTTGAGATATCTCTAATTCCTGAACTACAAAACCCTCAGCACTGAAACTTGTGTGAATTTATTATTTCAAATTATTATTTTTTTATTTAAATAATTCAAGATGATTTTATGCAAGAATTTTCTCAGCTGAAACTAAGAATGACATAAAAATATTCGAATCAAATTCGAAATTTGTGGGTAAAAATTAATTTTATTTATTTTATAGTCAATCCTACCCACTTCCTGCTCATAAGAAAAAGTTTGACCATTTTTTTTAACGTGAGGGAAAATCCTCGTAGGATGCTATAATAATATAATAATAAATAATAAATCCTTTATTTCAGAAATTAACACAGTCCATAATATGTTTACATGATTACAAAATATAATAATCATGACCAACAATATCAATCTAAACTAATGCTATCGACTAAAAAACCTCACGTTACGCCCAACAGCCTGTGGTTGGGAGCCCCGGGGAAGCCCTTGGAAGGATGTCCAAGAAATCTCAACAGACCTACGGCCGCCGCTGCGGCCTCGCCCAGGGGGTGGTTCGGGTGCTATCCCGCGTCTTTTAGGGGTTTCGGGTGTGTTCCCGCTTCTAAGGGGTGGCGTGCGTGAGTTGCTTACGTCACGCTGCCGTCATAAAAGCAAAAGAAAAAAAGTAGATGACCTGGTGACGTAGTTTAATGCAACAGAGTCACAAACTACAGACAAAGTCTCGCCATAAGCCCCCCTGCACTCTACCTTTATAGAAAGAGGCTAAAAGTAAATTAAAAAACAAACGTTTCTATTTCCATTTTGCTTACAAAATACACTACTAATAATGATAACGATCTACTAGTAATGATCTCCCTGCCTCGGTTTTCCCAAACGCCTACAGTATGGGGTTCTTCAAGAGGGATCTTAGAAGGTTTTTACAGGGTCGGCAACGCGATTGTGGCGCCTCTCGTGTTGCAAACGTTCATAGGCTGCGGTAACCACCGGTCCTTCTGGTGGGCCGTATGCTTGTCTGCCACCTTAGTGGTATAAAACATAAAATAAAAAAAAACTACAAAAAATGTGATAAATTATTACGTACCTAAATGAAATGTGACGGATTCACAAAATTGACGAATGTACATAATATACATTGTTTTGTACTTAAATTATTAAAAATCCAGACAACAGGGGTCTTCCACCCGCATGAAATTTTTATTCGTTTTGAGAAACAAAATTTTATTTAATTTTATTATTACAAACAAACAAAAATATGTACGTACGTAAGCGTCATAAACGCCGTTGCGAAGGTCAGCTAGATATGTATAAATAAGAAGCGCTCGTGGCATTGCGGACTCGGTGTTCTGTAACCGATCACTGTAGTAAGTAACTTTCACTATGGCCAGTCCTTGGAAGGGTGACCATCCATGTGACCACTTTGTAACCGTTATTTGAGCGTTTCCGTGCTTCGGAAGGCACGTTAAGCCGTTGGTCCTGGTTGCCAGTAAAATGGCAGTCGTTAAGCTGAGTTGAAGGCCTTTTTGGCGGCTTGAACAATTTCAACAGCAAGCAGTCACAACCTGCGCCTGTATATCTCAATACGGCTCACCACCTATTACGTGGGACAAATGCTAAAAAGGTGAAATGTGGGGACATAATAATATACCTCTGCCTACCTCTTCGGGGATATATAAGGTTGCAGACAAGCATATATACCAGAAGTCTCTCGTCCTGCTCTGCTTCTGCCGAACAAATTCTAAAACTTGGCATTGACGAATACGGCACAGACTTTGAATTCTCAGCTGTCACTCCTAGAGATGTTTTAAAAACCTTTAAAGAAATTAATATGAAAACCACTAAAGATTTATGGGGTCTATCTGTCAAAACTGTTTCTCATATTATAACTGTAATAGCCCCGCATCTGGCAACTGTGTTCAATTGCTGTGTTGAGACTGGAGTGTTTCCTGACTTGATGAAACATAGTAAAGTCATACCTTTATTTAAGGCGGGTAACAGTGAGGATCCCTCAAACTTTCGGCCTGTTTCCATATTACCTACGCTTAGTAAAATTTTTGAAAAGCTTACGCTTAAACAGTTGCTCAGTCACTTTAATAAACATAATTTACTACACAGGAAACAGTTCGGATTTACAAGGGGTTGCTCAACAGTGGATGCAGGGGTCGCATTACTTAAGAGTATATACACGGCTTGGGAGAATTCGCAGGATGCATTGGGTGTGTTTTGCGATTTGTCTAAGGCCTTCGATTGTGTTCACCACGAAACTCTGGTCAAAAAGTTGCGCCACTATGGTGTCAGGAATACAGCTCTCGACCTCATGACTTCCTATTTGAGCAATAGAATTCAGAGGATTGAAGTAAACGGTATACGATCTCCAGGAACCCCAGTTGTAATGGGTGTCCCACAGGGTTCAATCCTTGGCCCATTTCTCTTTTTAATATACATTAATGACTTACCTTATTATGTTAGGGATGAACATGAGATTGTTCTGTTCGCGGATGATACTTCTTTGACATTTAAAATTAATAGACAGTTAATAGATTATGACGATGTTAACAGCGCACTCTCAAAAGATGTTTATTGGTTTAGCGTTAATAATCTTCTTTTAAATGATAAAAAAACTAAAGTAATACAGTTTTCAACACCTAATGTGAGACAGGTGGCTACCAATGTACAACTGAAGGGATCTGGGCTGGAGTCTGTGGAGACTACCGTGTTTTTAGGCATTACAATTGACTCGAAGTTGCACTGGGGCCCGCATATAGAAAAACTGTCAGGTAAATTAAGTTCTGCTGCATATGCAGTAAAAACAATTAGACTGCTCACTGATGTTTTAATGGCCAGAATAGTCTATTTCAGTTATTTCCATAGTGTTATGTCATACGGAATTCTTCTCTGGGGAGATTCAGCGGACATCAATAACATATTTATATTACAAAAGAGAGCTGTGAGAGCAATATACCAGCTAGGTCCTAGAGTTTCTCTAAGAGAAAAGTTCAAAGAAATTAATATTCTAACTATTATTTCACAATATATTTATGAAAATTTAATTTATGTGCAGAAAAACAAGGACAAATTTCTAAAAAAATGTGATATACACAATGTTAATACCAGGCATAAAGATAAACTTTTCTTACATGCTACTCGTCTGCGCAGTGTAAGCAGTTCTTTTGTCGGGCAATGTATAAAGTTTTATAATAAACTTCCAAAAGAAACCAGATTATTGTCAATAAACAAATTCCAAATTATGCAGTAAGGCATATTATACAATTTCAGACTATACAAATGATTAAAATGCATGGGCTTAAGGCACTCCATTCAACACACAGAAAGAAAAAATATGTAACTAATAGACGAATTTTGTTTAAAAAAGGATATTTTTTAATGAAAACTAGCGTGTATAAAACTCATCACACAAATCATTCAACAGCTACACAACTGGTAGTTGTTGAATGATTTGTAACAACCTACTGGAAATTAAAAAAGTGGCGGGAGTTTTATTGCCAGGTTCTTTTTTCTCCAACTTTACCTATTGCGTTGCGAATCTGGCAGTAAATGTAAATGTAGAAGCAACTATTTCGACGTTCATAAGCGTAACATTGTGACTTACATGAATAAAGATTTTTCATTTTCATTTTTTCATTTTCAAAGGTGTGACCATATGTAACTAGCTGACCCTCACAACTTCGTTTCCGACGCTTAGGGTGTATGAAATGGGAGGTATTTCTTCGCCAGTCTCATCAACCGGCAGGTGAAACTGCCCTGTTTGCTTAATCTTAAAAGAGCTTAAAGATTCAGTCTATTCTAATTCAATTCATCATAAATTATTACAATATCCTTAATCATTAAGCTCTTTTATGATTCAGCCAACACGCTCGTTTAGATTTACCGTCACATTCAAAGGTACCTTTGAATTATAGGTATTGAGAAAGTTGAGATATCTGTAATTCCTGAACTACAAGACCTTCAGCACTGAAACTTGTGTCAAACAATCCTTAAAGTACTACCGTTATAACACTGAAAAAAAATTGGAATCGGACTACGCATTGTAAAATTACCTAAAAAATGATATTGTCTTTCATCCCCTTTCCCAAAGGAAGCTCGCAGAATATCGTGTTCAAAAGTATTCAAGAACCTTTCTCGGATTATAAGCTTTAATATTTCCAAGTTTCATTCAAATCGATTCAGAAGTTTCGGCGTGATACTTATTCGGGATATAGATAGACAGACCGACATGAAAATTTTTAATTTCATTTTCGGCTTCAGTATGATTAGAGAACATCCTTCAATTGAAATTTTCAAAATATCTTCCATGTACGGACTCTCGACCTTCAACAGTTTTATTATAAGTATAGACAATTCAGGCCGCACCGAGGGCGTGGACTGAATTGTTTTAGAATCTATTCCAAAATGTTACACTGGCCTTAATCATTAAGCTCTTATATGATAAAGCCAACACGCAGGTTTAGATTTACCCTCACATTCAAAGGAACTCTTGAATTCTAGGTTTTGAGAAGTTGAGATGTCTCTAACTCTTGAACTTCCTCGGATCAATTTTCATTCAATTCAGTAGTTTCGGCGTGATACGTATTCGTTATACAGACGGACATGAAAATTTTAAATTTCGTTTTGGCTTAAGTAGGTTATCGATTAGAAAACGCGTTCTTTTTTTTTAAATAGCTTCCATGTTCAGACTCTTGACCATTAACAGTTTAATTATTATGTATAGAAATAGACTAGCAAGAAACTCAACGGGCACTCACTTTATTCACTTTATTACCTGGTGCCTACGTGCCTATGGTGCCTACGTCGCCCTAAGACGTAATAAGTTGAAAGAGTCAATTCTTTCAGCATAGGTTGAGAGCAGTGTCTCAAAAAAGCAGTGTGTAAAAATAATAACTGTAATATAAGTATTTTCATCAGTTGTCTATATCCCTTAGCAAAAAGTTATAATAGTTTAAGTTGTGTGCGAATGTCCACAAATATTTCTTCATTTATTTATATTGAAATGATTAAGTACCGCTTACAACATAAGCATTACTACCTTTCGAAGTAATTTAATAAAACAATACGAAAAATAAGTTGAAATGCATTATATTCTCATGTAATACAGTATGTATTGTGTAACTCAGGCTCTGGCTCTGTTACACGCATTACTCTGTACATGAATGAAAATATAATATTTTACGAGAATATTTTGCAGACCAGAGCGACACACGTCCATCTAGCAACACGACTCCCCCCGCACTAGATTTACGGGCGAGCGCGGGGAAGCAAGCAATGTGATGTATTCTTTGAATACATTATCAGTTATAATTAGTTAAAACTTATACTAATTCAAAATTGAAGAAAACCATGTAAGAGGTCTATGTTTTCTTTAGTCTTTGATATAAATTTTATTATCATTTATTAATGAATAGACGTCATAAAACGGCTTCTTCTAAAACATTGTGGGCTAATTCAATGATGTTTTTCTAGTTATTTATAATAAATACACAATTTCTGATGAAACCATTTTCTGGAGCACATCTTGTAGATTTCAAATCTACTTTTGGCTGGCATTTTTCGTATACTAATACCGAGAAGGACGTCTTTATTTGCACCTCTTTTTCGCAAACTTTGTTAACCCTCGCCTATGAACTTAAATTACAAGAAAACGCTCAGAACTCACTCAGAACACGTCAAATTTATTTAGAGAGTTTATGGAGATACGACATACAAAACAAAAGCGTACAAACATTCGTAAATTAGATAGATACGTAAGAAAAATGAGGCCGTCCCGATTCTCAAGCTGTAGGAAACATGGGCATGATAAGAGTTGCTAAGTACTTTCAAGATTCCCTTATCCTGATACAATTTTTGTTTGTTCATATTTGATTATAATAAAACCTTTTGTCATCCTAATTGGCTGCTCTTACAAGAACGTTACGTAATATTATTCAAAATAACCTAAGTATTGATCTTTTTTTAATGTATCTACGTGATAGAATGCGTTTAGGTTATTTGTGATGAACACTAGGTTTATGAAATAGAGTACAAGTCGCAGAAAGTGTGCACAAGAGTTCCGAGGCACTACCAAGGGTATTGTTGTAGGAGTGTCAAGGACGGAAATTTTTACATAATACTTATACCGACGTCAGTATTAATGTACTGAAGTTTAGTAAATTTTAAGCTTTGACAATTCTTCTATTCATCTATTTATGTCTTGTCTACTATAATACTCCGTGCCTAAAGTGCAGCAAAATATCGAACAGACCGCATCATATTTTGGGCTAGCATGCTCTCTTAAAAAGTCTTCAGGCACAAGAAAACTAAACTCAAAACTTTACAGATACGTAGAAAAAATTTAGTCAGACAGTTTTTACCATCATTTTCATGGTGAGTGCCCCATTGAGCGATTACGTAAATCAATTTATATCACCCTCTTCGTGCCTGTCTAAAACACCATATGTGTCATCCTTGTGATAGTTTGAGGCACTCCGATATAAGGTGAAAATTATTTTTTACCAAAGACATTATTTTGTTGTGCAAATAGATACTTGAAATTGTTGTTCACATGCACATTGACACAACTTTTTCAATGATTAGTAGAGTGAGATTTTTATCTTTACCAGAGATTCCTTGCTTTTTCTTACAAAGAGATAAAATAATATTGTAACGAATTAGACTAGTACCATAATCTAGCGGATGTATGAAAACTCTTTTGCAAAATATTTCTTCATGTTGTGTTTTCAATAACTATTAGAGTATCTTTTCTTCAAAACTTCGTCTGCCTCTGAGCACTTTCTTTGTAATAAATTATGAAAATAATATCTAAATATCTTTTCGTAGTATCATCAAATAAAGAATAAAGACTGCGACTTTATCTGATGAATATTCAATGAGCAGTAAAAAGAAAAAACGTTTTACGTCAATGCTACATTAAAATATATGGCAAAATAAAGTAATATCTAACTGTAATTACAGCGGAACTGGTAAAAGTTGGCGTCAGTTTCACATTCTGCGGACTTAAGGCCGGTTGCTACCACGACAGAGTAATGAGCAGGAGATGACTTGAAAGGTCTCATTTTTAATCAACAAAAATTTGTTTTACATCAAAAAATAATTTAAAATGAAGCAATTTTTCATTTCTTATTTTCACTTTTGATGAAATAAGCTAAATGAGAAATGAACGGACTGTTCATCCCAACCAATATTTAGTGGGATAACAAGTACGCAGTTTACTGTTGCGAGCTTTGCAGATTCATTCATGAGCCCGCTCATCTTGCGGTGGAACCGGAACTTTAGAGCCTCCTTCACGGAAAACTTGTGGCAATTAAAGTAGGGAGTGTATCAGAGGGACTCTGAATCGGCCATTAATAGAAAGAGATGTGTTGACGTGGTTAATAGCCGTGATCCCCTAAGATCAACCAATTAATCGACTTTATCTAAGCAAGTGGCTCTTATGATACAGAAAGTTCCGGATTTGATTGGGAAATATTTATAGGATTATTTGCGAACTTCATATGATTAAGTATAAAAGAATTTTATAGTTTTTTCCGTATTGTAACATTCTAGATGGCACTCGCGACTCCATCCATTTGGAAATTTGTTGCCTTTCCATATTCCTATAGAAATTTGTTCCTATTAATTAACATTGCTTTCAGCAAAATTGTAACAAAATGTTTTTGTATCATAATAATATACGGATTAAATAAGTCTCAGCGACAAAGCTACGCCATTAATAAATCCTCAAAAGGATATATTATATGAGAATCGTTCATTGCTTCTGTATCTCTCAAGTGCGATGGTGAACCCGTATGTGCGTACTCAAGGGTGGCTACCCATGCACGACGCTAAACGCTCCTCATTTTTCTATAGTTGGAGGAAAATTGCTGTCGTATTTCCTCCTCACATGACCTTTTAAGCCGGAGACAACGAGATTATCCGCGGGGAAATAAAATGAAGACATGAGAATCATTAATCTTTCCCTTCGCAACCTTGTTGATGGTACTTGTCTTACTAACTAAAGCCACCTAAAGCGTTCATAAAAGTTCAGCAAATAAATATTCGCTTTAATTTTGTAGGTTCAAACTTAATATAATTAAGGAAAAGTGCAAATTATACAGAATTCAATGGATCAGGATTAAAAATTATTGTAAGAAAGAAAATTTTATTACGGCATTGATCGGATCTGCAGACGAATTTAATACCGCAATTTCAATAAGCAATTCTAGACCTTATGAACATGCATAACATTTATTTAATTTTTACACATTCGTGATCAGTGGAGTCTATAAACGTCTAAAAGCACGATTTGAGAGAAAAGTCATTAAGGGCGAGATTTGCTTGCACCTATTTTTTGAATGGCAATCACATCTAGATTACAAAATATGGCTGCAGGTATTTTTTGATCTTATCAAATTGCTTATAGTCTATTGTTTTATTGATCTGCATATATTTTTTTGATCGTCATTTGTTATGTCAATCTTCATTTGTTTCGTGCTCCTTTCCGAGGTCTATAGGAGAGTCTGCGGTGGTAGCTAATATCTGTCGAGAATTTGGGATAGCCCCACGAGGCGTCGGGGCGACCGGCACTAGACGGTCCCTACACAACGTGTGGTTTCAGCCGGTTCGAGTCAAATGACATTCGAGGGAATTTTCCCACGTAATGAAAAACTCTTCACGAAACCGTGCCTTAGTATATCTTAATACTGTAACATGCAATCACGCCTATGTAATAAGTAGAGGTAAACTGCACACAACACTTAGCCAGTACTCTTATTGATCGCTACAGGAGAAACTATTAGCCAGCTTGTCGGTATGTATTCACAAAATTTGGGCTAAGGAGACGATACGAATTGAGAAGTCTGTTGAAAAATGTGAATAAAAGTAGCTTTAAGTGTGCGTGCTTTCTTTGCACGTATGTGCGCATTGACGTATGTCTATGTAAACTTGAGATTTGTCAAGTCGCATTGATCGTTTCAGGAGCCAAATACAATCACTGCAGTCCGAACAATATTTTATTGATAAACTTGATATTATGTCCAAAATTTCCAAGTTGGTGCCAGTTTAGCAATTACCATTGTTTTCGTTACATCAATAAATCTATACCGCAAGCCATTGATACCAATTTTCGGTACGCTTAAACACAGTAATTGGCCAATATCGGTTGTACGTACTTATTTCTGTATGCTCTTGTTTAATTAAGTAACAGCTGCTATCGAGCATTATACTCTTATTTGAGCCTATTCATCGCTTTTGGTCTTTGATGTTTTATATTGCTTAATTTCGCCTTAATTACGTTGACTATAATACGGTAATACATTTATGCATATTTCGGAATTGCGATGAGATTACTATGACAAAATGTTACCATATACCTGGGACAATATTATTGTGGGACATTTACGCACAACACCATTTGGCCCACATTTAGCTAATATAAGCTAGTGCTACGGGCTCTCGATAACTGATAAGCGTAGGTACTTATATATTTAGAATACATACACATTAGAAATAGAAATAGCCTAACTCTGTAATTAACATTTTCTGATCACAAAAATATTTGGTCCGACCTGGGAATCAAATCCAGGACCTCAGCGCGTCAGCCCTCCTTTCTTGAGTCCGACTCGCACGTGGCCGGGTTTTATCTAATCCTAAGCAGAAATATAAACTACGAGTGACTTATGTCTTAGTGCTGTGTTAAATTGGTAACGACTGACAATTATTATACCGTGACTATATCAGTTTATAATCTGGACTAAGAACCCAGACCCGCTAGAATTTATTATGTTATTTTCAAAATAATGAACCTTATATGCAAGCATTTTTGTTAAGTTGAAGTAGAACAGGTGCCTGATGAAGAGGCTGTTTTTTATATCGATATTTCCAGGGGTCCTTCCAAATATATTTATTGAAAGCCAGACAAATAGTGCCGGGCAAACAAGCCTCCCATACATGAAATGTCTTCAACCGTATGTCTGGGAAAACTTTATTGAAATCTGCACACGAGAATCAGTGAAGAACTAGATAAGCTGGCGGCGTTTCTAAGCAACTGGTCCGTGAATAATGAATATTAAAAAAGATGAAACATTCTATGAACGGGGTTGTTTATCGTGTCAAAATTTGAGGTAAATCAAAATTTAAAAGGCCAGTGGCGAGGTTAATCCTGCTTATCCTTTGTTACACGCCATGAGACTCATTAATTCACTACATACCTGGTGGAATAGAAATTTGCAGTCAGAGCTTACCGAGGTTTGTAATGAGCATTCAGTATTACGAGTATATATTATGAAGAACATTTATTTTAACGTGAGTGAAAGTTTATCATGGATCCTATGCTGGACTCCTACCGACTAAAAAAACCTAACTTAACGCCCAACAGCCTATGGTGGGAAGCTCCGGATAAGCCCTCGGAAGGAGGTCCCAAGACTCCCAACAGACCTACGGCCACCACTGCGTCCTCGCCCGGAGGCGGTTAGGGTGCTATTCCGCGTCTTTGGGGCGTTTCGGGTGTAGTCCCGCTTCTAAGGGGGGGGGGGGGTGTGCGTGAATCCCTCACGTCACGCTGCCGTCATGGGCCTGCTTCTGTAAGGACGGTGAGCAGTCCTCTCTCCGTTCTCAGGCCCCCGGTCATGGAGGCCGATAGTCTTCGGCGAAGACACATCAGCGGCGCTCAAGTCGCCGAATGCGGAATTTGGGTGGGAGAGTTCTCTCCCATTCCCGCACGCCGCCTCTTTCACGAGCATGGCCTGCTCGCAGAAAGAGGCGGCGCAGAACCCACCTACTCCCGCTGGAGATCATGGCCCGCACCATGGTATGCTCGAGCGATAGAGTGTTCACGTCCAGACCCACTATGAGGAACTGGTGCTGTTGCGCCCACGCCTTGCACTGCACCAGCGTGAGGAGCGCTGTGTCATTGCTGCAGACAAAAATATTATGGAGAACTTAGAAGTTAAAAACATAGGTATAACTATTTACGTCGTAGGTACTCACTGGGAAAATTAGCTGTACACTATCTATAACTGTTTGTAACGTAATTTAATTGTTTTCCGGCACTACAAAATTATGTTTTAGATGTAAAAATAGTTGTAGAGCTTAAAAAAAAATTAAACCATTTTAAAAGTTCCAAGTTCCTATCCAAGTATAAAAAATAATTTTCGTAACATAACCAAGATTCTTATAAACTTCACAAGTGCCATTTACGACTATTTAACGACTTTTAGATTCATATCCCGTTAAATTAAACCACCTTTGCTTATCTTATAACATCTTCATGACATGGTTTAAAAATCTTTTCTTTTTGATTACATTTTTTATCACTAAGCGTTTATTGCAAAAGTACTTTCAATATTACTTTTCATTACGAAGGGAGACGCAGGGGTGACAAAATGATGACTTGCAATTTTAACTGGCAGTTTGATAATAATTTATTCCTATGGCAACTCGTGAAGATACTTATACTTATGGTTCTGTCAGTGTTAAATTAAGGTATTCCACGAAAATTAACCAATTTAAACTTAATAAACATACTAAATCTCTGAAAAATATACCTACTTATATTTTTTAATTTTATATACCTACCTATAAAAAGAATTGTGCGAGTGTTAGTTAAATCTCACGTCCTTATAGTACCGTAGTCAGGTACTCAAACCATAAGAACAAGAAGAGGTCATCGAAAGTAAGTTATATGAACTAAAGGCCAAATCAATCTATATTGTATTCTGATAGAACTATTTCTGAGCTATAACAAAACCAGATTTTGCTGACGCATTTTCTCTACATTCGTTAGACGAAGTAGGGTCGGCGATAGCAATAAATCTAATCATAGAAAAGCTGATGGGTGCAAATCTCTTGCCAATGACAGGTCACGTGACCTCGATGCCCTTTGTAGGAGATTGTAGGACTCTTCTAGTAGATTCACAAGCAATATCTATAATACCAACGTAATTGAATTAAGTGGTCTCATTTGGAAGCTATGAGGATACTCGTACTTAACGTCTATTCATAGACTGTGTGCGTTAAGTTATTAATGCTATTGTAGTTAATGCTCACGTGAGTCATGTGAAAGGAAAAATAACGTACTGACTATTGACATGATGAGGATTGATACCCCACATTGATCTTTTTAATAAAAGAACCCCGACAATTCTATTCATTAGTTTATACGTCCATCACGGACTAACTCACGGCCAACAAGATTTTCATGTCATCGTCAATATACCTAACCCACGATTTTTTGTATTCGTGTACATTCGATAATATCCAATGTACACGAATACTTTATAATTTTTAATAATACCTAGGTAGGTTTATAATTAACAAGAAAGCCGTGAGATCGTTCTCACCAGACTGCCCCTCTCTAACACGTTTATTGTGAGAGTGAAAGTTCAATCCGATTGACATTGTCATTTTTGTTTTATATCAAACTTTGAACAGATGATCCACGTAACCTAGTGACATAGTTTAATGCAACAGAGGCACTGTAATAATAATAGTAAACAGAGTCACAGACTACATACGAAGTCTCGCCATAAGCCCCTCTGCACTCTTTTTTATAGAGAGGGGCTAAAATTGTATTTTAATAACATTTTCAAACAAATCCGTATAAATATTTATTCCGAAATAAACAATTCGTCTTTATAACAACAAATAAGAATAATGCTATTTAATTAATGTTATTGAAAAATAGTCGTTAGTGGGATGGTCGTAAAGAGCAATGAAAGTTGGGCCGTTAAATTCAGCTGGAACTCCCCGTATGAAGTTAATTGGATTTTTCCGTTTGCCACGACTCGTACGTGTGCTGTGTGAATAATAAGTGCCTTAATAGTATTTTGAAAACTTCGCTGAAGATGCTCTCTAGTGTGTCCTTAGCGTATTTTTTTTATTATTTAGTATACATTCTAAATGTAAAACAATCTAGGTCACAAAAGTGTGAACGACTTTTTTATTCAAAAGATCTCATTGTTGTTTCGACCCGGACTTTGAACCCCAGACTTTGAACCCCAGAGCTTAGCAAGAACAGTCACCTGCGGTAGTGCATTACTATGTAGTGCCTACTATCTTTGGTACTACTGCACATTAAAGTAAATAGCAGCATGTGAAGGGTACACGGGTATAAAATTAATTATTCCCGTTTCACAGGTGAACTAACAAGGGATACGAATGTCAGCCCTAATCAACACTGACGACATGACACTACAGCTTAAGGCTTGTATATTCGAAAGAGATTCATCTTGGGGTGAACTTTATACTAGGAAATATTCTTTGATTTGATCTGATTAAACTATATTATTGTAATTTATTACATACTCTTGCTTTTTTAACGGTTGAAAACACGATTAGGAATACTTTGTTGGATCGAAATCGCTCTCGAAAAATGAGAAATATTGCAAAAATCTTAACAAGTAATATAATTTTTTATTTAAATAAATTAGTTTAATCCTCATAAAAACCTGTCGTAAAATAGATATAGGTCTTTAGAACAATATTTTACGGCTAGATTTTTTCTTAAAACCCCTCATATTTTATAACAGTAATCTAATGTATTAGAATCGAAAGAAATCCGGCAAAAGCGTACGCTGCAATCCTTTGAATTGCCTTAGGATTTGTCAAGGTCGAATACGGATGCCTTAAGTTCAAAACTGATACCTGTATCGTGGCTCATTTTGCTTATTTACTGATGCCAACTGAATAGTAATGTCTCATGAAATGTTCGGAATTAAAGATTACACATACGCATAATGAACATACTGAGCTGTGAACTTACTGGAACAATTTAAATTAAATATTTGATTTTCTTGTCTACCTACGTAGTTAAGGTTCTTTTAAAGGACTTTGTACTATTTTCGGACAAATAAAGTATTTAAAGTGCTTATTAAACATTGAAAAAAAAAGTAAATAAAATGTCAAAGAAATCACATAAGGAGAAACAGAGTATTCTAGAGTGTATTATTGATTTTAAAAGGTATTGAGAACATTTGCGTCGGTTTCAAATTCCAGTTTGAACAAAATAATTGTACGATCCGAAAATATTTGCTTTGAAACTTGGATTTTTTCTATAAATCAAATGTCTATGAATTTCAGCAGTGACGTGCCTTAAAAGTTTTTTTATGTAAAAAAGAAAATAAAATGATTAACATTTTATTTTCTTTGATTTTTATTACGTTCACTGACCTTTAGGACTTCTAAGTTACTGTCATTTTAGTTCATGTTATAGTACAGTTTGCCTTTTGGCACTACAGTGTACCCTGGCCATAGTAGAAACCCATCATGTACATTTTCTTCAGACGTTGCTTATCTAAAACGTGAACAACAATGAGCAAAGTTATAAAACTTCAAATCCAAGTCAGTTGTTCATGTTGAGAAATTTCGTGGTAAACGTACTATATATTTTCCGCTCAGGACAAAGTTAGAGAATAATTTTCCGCGTTTCTGTTTATTATAAGCTGGGAAAGTTAGTTCAGAATCGGTGCCTGTAATGAGCTTAAGGCCTCCAACTGTATATCAGCGGCGAGCGGGGCGACTGCGACTGCGGCGAGAGCGCGGCGCCAGAGTACATACAAGCACAGATTAGAGATAGCACAGATGGAAACCTACATACTAAACTCGCTGAGGATACGCACACATAGACACCACTCACAGAGTTCGCAGACACGAAGTGAAACATTTTCATAGAAGTTTTCTGTACTGATTTGTGCGCGAGTGTGCGTAGCAGAGGGTAGGTGTGAAAAAAAGTACATACTGCTCGTTCGCTCTAACTTTGCGGCTCGGCTCCATACTAAAGTCGAATTTTTGATTAGACGGAGTAAATTGACAGTAGCTAAGGTCACTTCGTCATAGAAAATACGCAACACTATAAGAAGAAGTGACATTAGTTGCTGTCAATTTACTCCGTCTAATCAAAAATTCGACTTTAGTATGGAGCCGAGCCGCAAAGTTAGAGCGAACGAGCAGTATGTACTTTTTTTCACACCTACCCTCTGCTACGCACACTCGCGCACAAATCAGTACAGAAAACTTCTATGAAAATGTTTCACTTCGTGTCTGCGAACTCTGTGAGTGGTGTCTATGTGTGCGTATCCTCAGCGAGTTTAGTATGTAGGTTTCCATCTGTGCTATCTCTAATCTGTGCTTGTCACAATACAACAATTCGGGTATACGCCTCTACGCCAGCGGCAAAGTTAGAGCGAACGGGTAGTACATGAGATTTCCATCTATACTATCTCTAATTTTTGGTACAAGAGAGAAAGGCGGCACTGCGCTCGCACACAATCAAACCGCGCTCGGTGCATTTCTTATCGTTTGTTCGAATTTGCCTACTCTCTTGTACTCTGGCGCCGCGCTCTTGCCGCAATCGCCCTCTCTTCGCTCGTCGCTGACATCCAGTTTGAGACCTTACGAATGTGAACTGCGCTTTGTAGATTGCGACTATGAATAATGCTAGTACAATTATGTGGTTCGTTTGTTGAGAAGCTTTTACTACCAACTCTTCTACGATTTGTACATTTAAATGGACCTAATTTACTCAGTTTAAATAGAACACGAAGCAAAAGCTTTTATTTAATAAGAAATTCTTAAAGTAAACAAGTTGGTACTTATGTATCTCATACAGATTTATCTTCTGTAGTTCAGTCGTCCAGAATAACGTAACTCAATAGTTTGAGTGCAATGACTTAAATCTACTGGTAGGCTTTAATTCGAAAACCTAAAAACGACCATATTATGTGCTTCTTCTCACATGCATATTTTTATGCTGCGGCACTTTCACCATCACCTCGCCGCGAGCTATCGAACTGTTCCTTAAACTCCAAAAGCATGATCGCCAGACAGTCATGCCTTTAGAGTTGTAGTAATGTAGACGTGGTGACGTTGTAATTGTTATCAGCAACATGATGTAGTCGGCCCTGGGGTAACCTCTGCTAGGACAAGGTTAGTCCAAACCTTCGCGACTACACATCTGAGCTCATGAAATCCAGAAATACGTCTCGGTTCTCCATCTTCTTGCATGCCTTGTTGTCAGCTCCAGGCAACGAATTTAACTCTTTTAAGTTTATCAACTGGAACTACACGTAACTATATTATTTGATGCAATATTCTAAGAAGTATCAAGTAGAAAGAAATGAAAAAGGTGCCTATACCGATACGAAGAATTAAGCGCTTTGAAACACAAATCAAACGAGACTAAAGCAAATCAAATCATACAGGTGCCTAGCTCTGACATGGCGGTATACTTTGAAATACTGTACGAGGCAATTTGGCTTAACGCCTTTGGGAGTCAAATAAAGGTGTAAATAGATCACGTCATACGAGTTTCGTCCTCTCTATTTCAAACTTTGGTATAGGTATTACGTTTCCATTCTGTTAATTTTGATATTAACAAAGTTTATCACCTTTATCCGAAATAAGGGTTCAGAAAAATTGTAAACAGCTCCATGAACTAAGCACTGTTTTGTTAACCCTAGAAGCCCAATCTAGGTAATTTTGACCTACACACAAACGCAAATTTGTTATCCCTTTTGCACCCTTTCTTCGATCGTCGCGATTGATCAAACTAACTTACTACGTGCCAAGGACTAAACGGAAACGTCTGTGTCGCCTAGGTAAGTATCACCATTTTGTACTTATCGTAATGCTGTAGGTCAATTTGACCTATGTTTGGTCTTTGTGTAAGTTTTATCCACGTGGTACATTTTAAGTTAAGCAATTTTAATTGGATCGAACGTTGTATTTTCTTTTGTTTCTAATAACAAATATTATTTCTAGGTAATAAGTATAACAAAATGGCGTCCTTTCGACAGTTGAAGGTCCATTAAGAGGGAAATTCCAGAAGCTCATCTATATTTTGTTTCGATGGTCCACTAACTCTTGTGTCTTATAAACCAAAGCCTTCTAAGATGGTTTATCTACTATGCTCTTGTGATGAAGTCGCTTAAGTTATGAATCGAATGGAAAGCCAGACATGATTTATTTTAAAACCAGACGAAAGGAGGCGTTGATTATAGTGATCAAATGTGTTCCGCCATTTCTACTTATAGGAAGACAAATATGTGGCCCATGGCAATATTTTACGGGATGCTCAACATGGCTTTTGTAAATTGCTACATTATTTACTGCCATAAAAAGCTAAAAAATAAGGAAAAGCCATTAAATCGTAGAGATTTTATAAAAAATATTGAGCACTGATTTGACCTCGCCATGGATGGAAAAGCGGCTGGAAGCTCTAACTTTGAACTGAACTAACTTTACCTAGATTTCTAAGCTCTAACGTGACAATATCACGAAAATACTTAAAACTGAGTCATTATCATCGTCGGCTGATCTCACAGATGAACCAGAGCCTAAAAAGCGACACTTCGTAGAATATTTTATACATAAAAAACAGCGAAACACAAATTCAGTGTGCATCAAGTGCAAAAAGGCAATATGCCGTGAACACAATATTTACGTATGTGAAAACTGTGTATAAAATTAGATTATTGTTATAAAATTGTTAGTTTATTATGAAAAACTATTAGTTTGGTTTAAGAAAGACAATTTTTGTTATATTTTTTGTTTCTTTTTTTGTTTATAAGAATCAAAACGAGAAGATCTCATTTTGTACCAAATATTTCGATTCTCACTTATCACTTGTTATCACTAAGGTGTAATAGATTAATATGAATATTATTTTCCTTTATTTTAGTTCGCAATTAGTTAAAAAAGTACACATTTATAAACATTTGCAAATATAACAAAATAAACAGATTTACAGGTACATTCACTTGTGTAGGTCAATTTGGCCTATAATTGGGCTTTATAGCTAGTAAAATATGATTGGGCTTCTAGGGTTAAATCTCTTTCCACTTGCTTTTATTAATTAACGTGTGTAAATTCCCTCGGATGTCTTACTGAAAACGATCTCTCTACCGCGGGTGCCCTAGGTAACTGCTCAGAAGGATGTCAACATCTTTCTGTAATGGGAAGCCAAAGGCAAAAGTTTTGTAACTATGTCATTTCAAATCCAGACAAGCGCCAAATAATTTACCCATGGCTAGACTAAACACACACACAACACGCTATAAAATAAACTGGGCCAATTGTCGCCAGACAGAAACGACATACCTATTATGCTTACGTACTATTCGCTCTGTATAAATAGCTCTCTATTATTGACAAAGGTACAAACGCTAAAATGAATAAAATATGTAAAAAAACATTGTTGGACATTCTCACAGCCTCTTTAGATATTAGAAAAATTCCTGAATCATAGCTTATAATATATGTATGTTAAGACTTCTACGTTTACTTAAAATTAAAATGTTTAAGATATTGTTTAATTTATTATAATACTTATAAAATTCCTAATAAATATTCAGACTAAGGTTACGCGAACACGCACCATGTAAGGTTTCTTAGTTATAAGTTTATGAGGACATGATAGGTGCCCAACAACTTTTCACTTCAGAAAATATCATTTTCTCAGTTGGTGGCTAGACTTGTAAATGGAAATTTGTCCTAGTGGGAATCGAACCCACAACCTCGTGATTTTATTCTCACTTTAGGACCTCTAGAACAACAAGGCAGTCAATTTTAATAATTAAATGTAGCGGATAATAAACACATAATAAAAGAAAATATAACCATTTAAAAACTGAGATTTTTTACCTTAGCTTGATCAATGCAAGCTCGACAAAGCCTGTGTGATACCTACACGTATGTTAATTATACAGTCATATCAAGTCATTCGTATTCACTCCATGGTTTGATGAATACAGATTTTTCGGAGACCCCAAACACACATGAAACTTCATTAGACAAAGCACGTTCATATAGGTATTTAAATAGAGTAAGGGCTCGAACTAATTATGTTAATATTTGTGTTCCACTGACGATATAAATGTGGTTACGTAACCTGTTTAGGGAATCGCTTCAAAGACTCTTGGAAGCACCCTAACCAAACTTACAGCCTCTGACTAGAATACATACATACATACATACATATGGTCGCGACTTTATCCCCGAAGGGGTAGGCAGAGGCATATTATATGCCCACATTTCACCTTTTGTATAATTTGTCCCACGTAACAGGTGGTGAGCCGTATTGCCGTGTTTAAATGGACAGGCGCAGGTTGTGACTGCCTGCTGTTGAAATAAGGCCTTCAACTTAGCTTAACGACTGCCATTTTACTGGTAACCGGGACCAACGGCTTAACGTACCTTCCGAAGCACGGAAACGCTTAAATAAATGTCACAAAGTGATCACATGGTTGGTCACCCATCCATGGACCGGCCATAGTGAAAGTTGCTTACTGCAGTGATCGTTTACAGAACACTGAGTCCGCAGGGCCACGAGCGCCACTAGAATACTAATCATCTATATTCCCTTCTTATACATTCAATAAGGCTTTCTTTCTTGTAACTTAATTTTAGTAAATATATTAACGAGAATTTTATACCTTTTCAGATCGTAGCTATAGTAGGGATATACATAGGTCCGTATTAATGAAATTTTTCCTATCAAAATATTATAGATATTTCATTACGTAACGGGAATACTTGTAATGGGCATTTTTGGGATGATTCATTCATGAATGGACAGTTTACGAATGCCAAAATCTTATACCGAGGTCACGAACGTATACTTTAGATATGTTTGTAAAAAATAAAGCGGTATTACTGTAGTTACCTAAATATAGTCATGGGGTGTTACTGAGAGGGAGCTTCTCTTGCAATAAGTACAGCTACCTACTGAGTGACGGACGAGGCTTTTTCGTATTTGAAAAGATAAGGAAATTTCGAAAATCTCAAAAAAGGCCCCCAAAAGTAACCAAATATATGAATTTACTCAATACGTACATATGAAAGCCTGATTGCTATGTTGTATATGGTTATAATACGCAACAATATGATAAGAACTATATTAAAATATAACCTATGTATCACTAATAAAGATTTTAATTCTGATTCAAAAATTCTGAGAAATTCTAACAATATTTCATACTCTTTTTGGGAAAATTGTCAATTAGCCAATTTTGGGTAACTTCGTCCCTGTTCACTTCACGCATGAATTGAAATTCGAAACTGCTGAAACGCTAATTACGTAACTTTTTGCTACAAGCGCCTAATTTGGGTGAAAATAATTATCAGAGAGCTATGTGATATTTGCACATTACAAAGTGACGTTGCAAAATTTTGTAATTGTATTATGATCACCAAAAGGACAAAAGAATATCGTGATAATTATAATTGGTTACCTAAGTACTTAAACTGTTTACCCTGCTGCACTTAATTTTTTGGTATATTCTGAAGTCAAAACATCACAGTTTGTTTCTCCTCGCTCGCATACCGAGGACTCCTTACAAAACGGCGCTCCACACGCTGGTGGAGTGCACGGCGTGGGCGCAACAGCGCCAGGTCCTCGTAGTACCCACTACTGGACGTGGACACTCTCTCGCTCGAGACCATGGTGCGAGCCATGCTCTCCAGCGGGAGTAAGTGGGACTGCGCTGTCTCCTTCTGCGAGCAGGTCATGCTCGTGAAGGAGGCGGCGGGACGGGTACGGAAGGGAACTCTCCCACCCGAGTTCCGCAGTCGGCGGCCTGGGCGCCGCCGACGTGTCTTCGCCGAGGACTATCGGCCACCATGACCGGGGGCCTGAGGACGGTGAGAGGGCGGCTCACCGTCCCTACAGAAGCAGGCCCATGACGGCAGCGTGACGTGAGCAATTCACGCACGCCCCCTCTTAGAAGCGGGATCACACCCGAAACCCCCCAAAGACGCGGGATAGCACCCGAACCACCCCCTGGGCGAGGCCGCAGTGGCGGTCGTGGGTCTGTTGGGCGTTCTGGGACATCCTTCCGAGGGCTTCCCGGGGCTCCCAACCACAGGCTGTTGGGCGTGACGTGAGGTTTTTTAGTCGGTAGGAGTCCGGCATAACATCCATTAGGAATTTCCCTCACGTTAAACAAAAAAAAAAGGGCTCCTTACAAAATTTTCACATACGTTCTTTAAAGGCATTTTTATGAATTCATAATAAATCTAGGTAGCTATATATCGTTTTTAGATGTTCTCCTATACGTGTAGTAAATATGTGTGTATGTCGATACCTAATGTAGTATATCTTACTTCCTAGTATCTATATATATAAAAATCAATGCCACTTTTCGTTGTAATTTTATAACTCAAGAACTGGATCACCTATCCAAACCAAACTGTTTAGGCTTTGTTCGGACTATTTAATAGATGGTTTATGTGAAGTTTGAACAAAATCGGTCGGGTGGTTCTTCATTTATCACGCAAACGAAGTTGCGTGGGTCAGCTAGTAATATTATAAATGTGAAAGTTTGTGAAGATGTTTGGATGTTTGTTAATCAAACACGCTCTATCGGCTGAACGGATTGGGCTGAAATTTCGTAAAGAGATAGCATACAGTCTGGAATAACACATAGGCTTCTTTTCTATCGCGGAAAAATGTTCCCACGGGAAGCGGGAACGGGTACCGAATTTCACAAGGCCGAAGCCGCGAGCATCATCTAGTAAGTAATAAACAGAAACAGGGATATCGATTCTAAACTACGTTCTCTAACTTATTTTGTTCGAATACACATGGAAATTCAATCCCTTATCAAACCTACCGTTGTTGTCTACCTCATTGGAATGCACACAAACATCTATTTTGGTGCTTTACACCTACGGAGTATATTTTCTTTGTTTTGACAGGCGTATGTTATCAAATAAGAAATATGATGATAATGATATTGTAAAAAGCGGCTCGATATCGCGTAGCAAGAACAAGGATATCTTTATAAAATTATGTTTTGCTCCCGTGTTGAGTAGCTGACATTGACAAATGACACGAGGGCTGGTTTTCACTGTCAGATCGAAGTGACATATTTTCCCGGCACTGTGAAGTGGAGAATCTAAAAAGTGAAAATAAAAGATCGCAAAAACATATTTTTTTAGCACTAACGAGTCTTTGGTAATTATAGAGGTTGAATAATAAAAGCGATGTAGTAAAATCTACTCAGCGTACCTGATACCTTAATAGTACGGCATTGTAGCTAATTTCAAATCTACTTGTCAAAAATGCTTAGAGGGTAGAATGCATTACAGTATTAGTATCTGATAAAATATGTAGTGCGCTGTGATAGTCATCCTTCCGACTACAGCGACCGCTGCCAGACCGGTAAACCTCTTCGTTCATTTTCCCGAATATTTATTTATTTATTTATTTAGACTTTATGCACAGAAATAGTACATTGGCGGACTTAATGCCAAAGGCATTCTCTACCAGTCAACCATAAGGTGGTGCAGAGCTATATTTGAATACCTACTACCTATGTACTTACAACCTTCCCTACATATGGACGTGCAGTGTAGAGCATTTTTATCTGAATTTTGAATATTTATTTATAGAATTCCACACAATTCCAGTACTTATATAACATTTGATTAAAAAATCAATATTTTCACGGGTAACGTCCTCTCTCTATCAAACACACGCGATCAGCCCGTACAGTTATAAGACTAATCATCTATAAAATTTGGTTCATCAGATTGGAAGTTTTACATGATCGCGTAATAAATCCTGAGGCACAAGTACAAAAATTAAATAATCAGGGATTGAGGGGGAAAAAATTATGTGATGGTAAAAGATTTCAACCCTTTACTCAACGGAATATAAAAATGTTAAGTAGGTACATAACCTCTTGATTAGGTTCTAATTTTACATAGGTACTTTACGAGTGTGAGCTTTACTGATAGATATTTACGACTAAGGTGTTTTATATTACATAAATTACATGTAGCCTCGCCTTTATTCCCAATGGAGTAAGTAAAGGCATACTATTAGCCCACACTTCATCATTAGTCTTGTCCCAAGTACTGAGCTTTTTGATGTGTTGAAAGGGACTGGCGCACGTTGTTACTGCCTACTTTTCTTTAAATTTTACCGACAACCGGGACCAGATGGCTTAACGTACCTACCTATTGAAACTCAGTAGGTTTTAACAACCTCGTACAGATCGTGCTGCAGACACCGGACAAACATTATGGCAACATTTGGGGGAGTTAGTTATACAAGAAGCTACCACATCTATCAGTCTAAAGTGAAAAAAGTGCGTCAACTTGTATAAAATTTCTGATTCAGTTGACTTTACAACTGACTCAGAAATTTTATACAAGTTGACGCACTTTTTTTGCCAGCTTCATTTAATATTCAGGACTCGGAGAACATAATTCGTAGCGGTCCCTTAGAAAAAAATAGCGGTGTCTCGTTACCGCCATTTCTATTCGACACACAAATTGAAACAAGTTTTATATTAAATTGACATTAAAGGGAACTTCGTGAAATTTCAGATACAATTTATGCAAATTTGTAAGAAGCAGCTTTATGTTTTTGCATTTCAATAGAGTCCTACGGTAACTTGGATATATCTTAGAGTCAGTTGAGAGAGGGCTCTATTTTTTTATTTGTAATAAGTGACACATCTCTATCTGGATACATTTAAAAGGTAGCATTTAGGAACATAAGTAGTTATTAATTTTATGTTAGTTATAAGAATTTCATGTCACGACTTCAGATAAATATTCTCTGAAGGGATAGCATGAAGGAGCGTCAAGCAACGTGTGCGTGGGGTGTTGCGCCTTCACGGAAAATTGAACTTCACATGTCCCTATCACATAAAGATCAAAACCTAGGTTTTCCACTTCAAAGAGCGATTTTTGTATTTGGCGATTAGACGATGATAATGCATAAAAGTGTAGTATAGTGTCTGCCTACTCGTATTTGGCACAGAAATCAGAGCACTGTGAAATTGAAATTTCACTGAAATGAAATACAGAACGTATTTTCGTTTCATAGACGCCATAAATTTTGCGACGTAGAGTAAGTTACGCCTTATTTGGCAGACGAATGTACTCGACTCGATGTGGAGTGATACCACCCCTCTCCAACCCTTCAAGAGAATACTCGTATTCAGTAAATCGAAAGTCGTTACACAAAAACCGAGATACGTTTTTTTGCTATCGCTTAAAGGGAAACGTCTTCCCTTTTCAGTGAGACACTTTGATGATTATTCGGCTTTTTACACCGACTTTTGACTTAGAATCGTGTGAATACATTAAGTCACAAGGAAATTCAGAAAAGTCTTTTCTTTTTTTTAAATCTCTTAGGTGGCAGAGCCGATTCCATAATTGATTGGAAGAAGTTGCAGAGGCGCTGCACTTGCCTTGTCGATTCTGCAAAAATCTTGTATTCAGATTGATATCAATAATGAAATTGCGTTTACCTAGTCAAGGAAAAAGATAACAACACAATTGCAGACAACTATCTCTATAGATCAAGAAAACATTAATACGATTTTATATCGATCACATCGGTAAAGTTGAAAGCACTATGAGTATAAGAAAAAGCGTAATAAAAAAATCATTATACAAAAAGTGATATTTACAGCTTTTGACTGCTACATTATGTTTTATTTGAAAGTCTGCGTTTCAAGTTTCGTCTTCCATTTATCTTGTAAATTGAGTAAAATTGAAAACGAAAACATACCTAAGTGTCGATGATGTCACGAACTATCTATCAATATTTTGTCTGACTTGAATAAAATAATGTATTAGTAAGTAGATTTATTACGCGGGAAGCCCCAAGTTCGATAAGTATGAATAATGTAAGCTTTTAGAAGTATTATGTACAACTGTTTGTTGCTCACATATTACGGTATTTACTGTCATAAAATTAAAAATTGGAACTGTTCATTGCTGTGATATATGTAGTTACGGTTTCATATTTTCCTTCTTCCAATATTTATTTTTCGTGATTGACAAAAAAAATAATTATCGGGAGTTCCGGTGATTGCAATCATAAGGCGCACCCGGGACTCCCGTCCATAGGCAGCTGGAGTGGCACCCTTTGGTTTTAGCTGGTAGCAGTCCAGTAGGACATCTTTGAAGATTTTCACATGTCAAAAAACATGAAGAAGAACAAACAATACACTTTTTTTAACGCGAGGGAAAATCTTTCATTGGTGCTATGTGACTCCAACCGACTAAAAAACCTCACGTAATGCCTAACACCCTACGATTGGGAGCCCCGGGTAAGCCGTCGGAAGGATGTCTCTAAAAACAATTCACTACGGTACTTTCTAAAGTCTTACATCCTTAGTCTTACATCCTTAGTCTTACATCCTTAGTCTTACATCCTTATCTTAAACCCTTACATCCTTATTACGTAATATTGAGGATCTAAGGGTTTGGAGTACAGGTCTACAGTATAAATGTTACAGTAATGATATTGATTATGTTTGAACAAAAGGAATATTCATGGACATGTCAACCTAAATCTAAAATATGATGATCTTGTCATATAGGTACTTACCTACTCTTTTGCCCACATATGCGCGACAAAAAAACGTATTACCCACGCACGTCTCAAGGTTTCACGCTTTTAGACTCGACATGACATCAATCTTTTAATGATATATGATCATTTGTGGGCTTGACAAAGATTAATGATCTGAATTTTCATTATTATTTTCTTAAGAATTTACACATGGAAATTAATCTAGTTTTCATGGGTTATCTCACTTGAATGTAAAGCTATAGTTGGCGGCCGATGCTTATTAGAACTTACATTACAGTCAGATTTTTTCCGCGGAGGGATAGGCAGAAGCATATAATTAACGGTCACATTTATATTTTGTACTTTGCAAATCCTACTAGAACAAAAAAAATGTTGTAGGAGAAGCTACAAACTGTCTTACTCCTAAAGTAAAAAAATAATTTGTAAATTCTGAATGAATAAATTGAAAACAAAATGATGTGGTTACTTATGTTGCTAGTCGAAGATGGCATAGAACAAAACTATATTAGCAAGGTTTACCTAACAGACTGTGAAATGCAAATTAGGGAATAGTTGTAGTAAGTTTGTACTAGAGTGAACATTGCAAAGTGCGGCCAAGTGGAGCGCCCGCCTGATGCCACAGTCGCCAGCGCGCTTTGCGACTAATCTCCTAAAATAATAGTGTGACAGAAACTGCATTTTGGTGTAACCACACATTGCTAGATTGACTTGATCTGAAAACCTGTGTTTATATCATATAAGTACTCGTACTGCATTATCAAAATAATATTATGTTTCAATATTCACAATTATAATATACTACTAACACTATGTTATTTATTAAAGCGTAATGCTATGCTGTTAAATTAATGACAAGGCATGCAAATATTCATAGCTTCACGTCTAGTCATTAATAAAACGATGTGTCCACATTAAACTACAAATAAATGCGGTTAATTAAGGTTTGCTGCCACAATACATGCGTAAACAACCTGTGTCTATAATTGGTAATGAATTTTTGAACGAAATAGCATGTGGCATTATTATTATAGTTACAGACTTAACTACTTAAAAAAATATTATGAAAAATTGGTTCTAGACACTCTTCCTTCCATGCAAGTAAAAAAAGCTATGGCAATGTCTTCTCCACTGCTAAGCTGACGTGCCATCGCGGGAGAGAAATAACACTCTTTTGTAGAAGACGCACTGGGCACTGGAAATCCGGGTTATTCGGATTCAGATTTTCAAGTTCCTGTATAGATACCTAATCCGATACCTACTTATTTGTGATTATAATGGTACTCCTTATAAAAGTTCGGCAGATAAATATCTCTACATAAAATTAATCCAACAGGGATTGATAACAGTTTAGCAGCACAATATTTTTACCATCAAGGACGGTTGTATAATCAAGTGAACGAGGCAAAGTCGTAAGATAACTATCTGGAGCATTGTTCTAAGAACAAGCTGCTCTCTACAAGTTTCTTATCTCAAAGGAAGAGAAATCCTTGGTAAGCCAACTGTCTAATCTAATATATCGTAATCTGAATAGGTTTAACAAGCTAGACGGGTACTCGTAATTACAACTCGCTAAACTAGTAGACTCGTTCGCTCTTTGGAATTGTATAAGTTGAAATTCTTGGTACTTCAGAAACACAGTAGTAGGTATATCAATAGTTATGTAATCAAAGAGATTCACGTGCTTATAGTATTAAAAGATAAGCGTAGATATTCATTATGAGTAGAACTTACTTGCCTTTTCAATAGCTGAAAACTGTTGTTTTTTTCGCCTATACCGCAAAGCCTGAAGACAAAAGTCTACAGCCAGTGCGTTCTGCCATTTATGACATATACGGTGCCGAAACGAGGGTACTTACAGTGGGGTTAGTTAATGCTGTAAAAGTTGCGCAGCGGGCTATGGAAAAGGCTATGCTTAGGGTATCTCTGAGGGATAGACTCTTAAGTGAGACTATCCGGCAGAGAACTACAGTGGTCGACATAGCTCGCAGAATAAGCACATTAAAGTAGCAGTGGGCCGGTCACATCTTCATAAGAACCGACGGCCGATGGAGCAAACGGATTCTGGAGTGGACACTGCGACTCGGCAAACGTGGGATACGACGTGCACTCGCGAGATCAAGCGACGACTAGGTAAAGGTTGCCGTGTGTGAATTGGAAGAGGCCTACGTCCAGCAGTGTATCCACAGGCTGATTTGATTGGTTGATTGATATAGACTAAATTAGGTCGTTGTATAACAAACTAGCTGTTCTCCATGAATTCACCTGTGAAGAGCGCTTCAGCGTTTGTAGTGTGTAGTACATGCAAGCAAATCTTTCATCTCTATCCTCCTAACTTCTGAAGGTATAAAATCTTTCCGATTTTTATGAAACTTAGTGTAGATGTTAGGTATGGTATGAAAACCATAGGAAAATTATTGAAAAAAATCGTAAGCTTGGAAAAGTGGGTTTTCTTGATGTACTATACATAGTACATTCGGTGTCTGTTGAGCTTAAATATTTAATTTGATGTTCTATGTGTAGTACTTTAGTTGTGAAATAGTGTAAAAAAAGAAAGAAAATTTTAGTCTTTATTTCAAAAAATGCTTGTATATTGCTATAAAATAAGTTAAAAAGTTAAAAACATACAAAAAAGAATGAAACTAAAAACAAAAATTTACGGAAATAATTTCGTAGTAATCAGAATCTTCAAAGTAATGTTAGCACAATGACACTGAAAAGCTGTAGCTTTCAGGAAGAGAGAGAGAAATGAAAAGATAGAATTTAGAACATAAAAAAATTAATAATTTATTCGAATTAAATTTAAGCACTTGGGGGTCGTGGGTGTGGTACTTTCAGGCAGCAAGGGCTTTAGCGATTCCCGAAGGATTTCGCAGGGTTCCGACTTATCTGGGGTTGGCCTTCTTGTGGTGATCCAGTCAGCAACGTCTCCGTGCCGTCCACTCGTCGAACTGCACGGTATTGCTGAACTCGGAGGGTAAATCAGTCTTCCAAACTTCCGTAACCCGTAGGGTGAACGCTTCTTTGTAGAACCCGGAGGGTGGACGTTCCTTCTTGGAACCCGAAGGGTGGATCTTGACAACCCGTAGGGTGGACCCTGGAATGTTCCAGATGACGGGTTAGCTGGAACCCTTTTTCCCGCCTATTGCTAAGACAGCCGACTCGTGTTAACCATTTCAGGAATCGGGGATCTTACAATGGTTGGTTATATTCTAATTTTACAGAGACATTTTTCACACCCCTGTAATCTACCCTCCTATAACAGGGTTGACCAACAGCCGTTAATTTTCACTGTTTTAAAATCTAGATTACATTATAATTAATTTAACTCACCCAATGATTTTGCAGCTAAATCACTGATCACTTTGGGAGTACTTCGCTCCCTGTAATATCTCTTTACTTTGATTGGATTTATATTCTGATACACATACGCCTTCGCGACGAGTATATTTGGATTTTTTGAATAATGGTCTTTGAAATTCGCGCGCGGTCGTATTTATATGTTTGTACAGCGCCTCTAGCGGCACCACTCGAAACTACTCAATCGTCAAGACCGCATCTTTAAATACGAATCAAGGCTTCCGTCGTTGCGACACTTACTCGGTAGATGGCGCTTTCATATGTTGACCTAAATTTTAATTCTAATCACCTAATGTTAATCAATATCTGCACCCGTTGTTTCACAACGTTACATACTCCCCCTCCCCGGTGAGCGTTTGACGTACGATAACACGTCAAATGCTGCGTTCGTCCTCGAGCGCCCCTAACTTAAGACCTACTACTCGTCTATGTGTGTGTGTATGTTAGTGTGCTGTGTGAATGAGGTGATGCTGGGTGTAGCGAAGAGTCGGCCTTAACCTTAATGAAACCAACTCGCAGGATGTATTTAGGTGATTCTGAAAGATCTTGTGGGACAGAAAGAGAAAAGACGTATTTGAGGCTTTGGGTTGAAGGTTCAGGTAATACGCACCGCCTGAAAGTGGGGTGTGTATAATAAGGCTTTTTGCTGAAGGCTGGGATTTATACAACCGTCCCAGAGAAGAACATCCTACTAGGGCTAGTGTAGCACTTCCGAATCATAGGATGGACTATCCCCCAGGGCAAGCCTCTAGCTTCCGAGTGGTAGGAGTAGCCATATGACGAAAATAAACATAAAGGTGACCTACACCTAAGACTGTTAGGGCAAGACCAATGCTGTCAAATAACAGTACACCATATATCTGTTCGGGTAAGACTCATACTTCCTCGTAACAGTAACAACCTACAACTAATTCTGTTAGGGCACGACTATGCTGCCAACTAACAGTTAACGACGAACTCTGTTAGGGATAGACTCATGCTTCCAACTAACAGAAACTCCCAACTAAACCAAGAAACAGAAAAGTGATAGAAATAATTTACTCGCAGAATCCTCCGTGATGCTAATTAACCCCTATGTCCCCATGACGAACACGGCATGTGTTTGTCACGGTGTCATGTGTAGTTATTTGAAAGTCGTGTGTAATGTGTAGTGTCCCTAACTAATTACTAGGCTATTTAGCCCTTTAACCAAATAAAATAAAAATCAAGTGCTTATTCGCAATCTTAGTAGCAATAACAAAAGCTAAGTGCTTATTCGCAACTTTAGTAGAAGAATGTTGACTATGACTATTATGTCAACCCTAATAAATAACGAAGATAAATGATCTTTGGCCATTATGCCAAATATCTAAAAAAATATAGTACCCTTGTGTGCTACCATGGCAGTGTAAAATGTATGTGCGTGCCCAAATAAATAATATGTATGTATGTACGTATGAAATCTCCCTTGTGTAAGCTTTGTTTTGTTTGTGCGTAAGATGTTGACGTAATCATGTTGATGTAAACGTGTTATTTATCGTTGCATCTAAGGCCAGTGTCACACTTTATTCCATGCTATATTAACCCGTCAGCTTTGGTCGGGAACAAAACTTAGGACATTTGAGTCACTTTCTATAATCACGAATGTGACTCGCCTGTAGCTAGTTTGCCTCCTACTTCCGCCTTTGGGAGTCACACACCATGAAATGCAAGTGTCACTATGTAAACAAACAAAAAAAAAACTGCTTATTAAGTGTTTGGAATTGTGTGTGAAGATAAGTGTGATGAATATGTGATGACTATATACTACTTAATTATTATGTAAGTGTAATTGTGAACTTCCGTATGATAATATGTATGCGTGTAACATGACACGAAATGTGGTACCTAATGTGTCACTTAAGTATTAAAATTCTATTACGGTGTGCTAACACCCTTATATTTTCCCAAAAAATAATTATCAAAAACACTATTGTGTAACTGTACTGATGTACTAGATACGCTATTCGCAAACGCTTCTTAATGCAGTGTGTTACGGCCTTTACCGTTATCTGCGTTCGTACACGCATTGTTGAGGAATGTTTATGTTTTTCGTCTCACAGATGCAATGGATGATACCGAGTGTTGTTTTATGTCTTTAACGTGCCAACTTCCTAGGTTTGTTCCTGTCATATCTTCCAGGATATAGACCAAATTTGATAGCTTTTCCTTGACCCTACATTTGATAAATTTGGGGGCCAGTTTTTTAGAAAAGTATGCGTCTTTATCACTTTGGAAATAGCATTTTTTCCACACTATGTCGCCTACTTCGAATTGTGCGTGTCTGTGTCTCGTGTTGTAATGGTGTGCGTACTTTAGATGGCTACGCCAGAGGTTCTCTTGTACTGTGTTGAACACCTCTGCGAGATATCCTAGGTTCTCCGCGTATATGTTTCTAGGCAATAGGTTAAGTTCACTTGGGTCATCATTTTGTAAGTAATGTGACCCGCATGTTACCAATTCCCTACCATGAACCAAATATGCTGGTGTGTAACCGGTGGACGCGTTGATCGAGTTGTTGATCGCAAATTGGATTTTTGGGATATGTATGTCCCATGATCGATGGTCATTATTGGTAAATATTGATATGGCTGTCATTATAGTTTTATTGTACCGTTCTACGGTATTTACTTGGGGTGTGTATTTAGGTGTGAAGTTGATGTTGGGAATTTTATATTTCGTAAATAATGTGTTCAAGTCTTTACTTATGAATTGGACACCTTTATCCATTAATACCGTTTGTGGTATGCCATGTACCATGAAAACATTGTCCTCTAGTATTTTGGCTATTGGTTCTGCGGTAGCTCTGCGCAGTGGGAAGATTAAACAGTATTTAGAGAAACAACACGTGACGACGAGAATGTAGACGTGTTGCTTTTTAGAGACCGGTAAGGGTCCTACTAGATCAGTCGAGATTGTCTGAAACGGGCGAGAGCATTGTTTGGGACGGCCCATCTTACCTATGGATGCTTGAGTGTCATGTTTGTGTGCTTTGCACTTTTCACAAGATGACACATAGCTTACCGTGTCCTTATATAGCCCCGGCCAGTAATACCGTAACTTTATTTTATGGTATGTTTTAAAAATACCGAAGTGTCCGGCTGTGGGTGAGTCATGGTTTTCTCGAAATACTGCGTTTCTCGCTTCGGGTGGTACTACCGTTTTCCACTCGAACTCATTGTTTACAAAGTCTTTTATGTCAGTTCGTCTGTATAGTACGTCGTTCTCTATTTTGAAGTTGGGGTATGCCTGCGGTAAGCTAGTCACGCCGTTGCATATTTTAATGAACCATTCGTCCTTGCTGTCGGTGACTTTGCATTGTTTCGTGGATATGGTAGATACTGGTACAGCTCGTGACAATGCGTCTGGTATTATGTTGTCTTTGCCCTTCCTGTGCTTTAACTCGAAGTTGAAGCAGCTAAGCCGTATGCCCCAACGAGCTAACCGGCCGGTTGGATTGTTTAATGAAATGAACCATTTTAGTGCCGAATGGTCAGTATACACCGTGAATTTGTGACCATTGTCTAGGTAGCATCTCCAATGTTCTAATGCGGCTATCACCGCCGAGCATTCTCGTTCTGTTACACTATAATTCTTTTCCGGCCCGCTCAGTGACCGACTCATATATGCTATTGGGTGTTCTACTCCCTCGTGTAGTTGTGTTAACATGGCACCAATGCCAAAGTTGCTTGCGTCAGTATGTACCTGAAATGGTTCATCGTATTTAGGACATTTTAGTACCGGGCTTTTTATTAAATGTGCTTTTAATTCCATAAACGCCCTTTCCGCCTCTGTGTTCCAATGAAAAGCCGGGGCTCCTTTCTTTGTTGTAGTCAGTTTGTTAAGAGGTGCAGCAATCGTACTGAAGTTGGGTATAAACCGTCTGTACCATGACGCAGTGCCTAAGAACCTCTTAACGTCCTTCTTTGTTGTGGGTACCGGGAATTTCAGGATTGAGTTGACTTTCTCCGGATCTGTTCTGAGACCCAGACCATCCACGATGTACCCTAGGAACTTTAGCCTGTCTTTGAAGAAGTTAGATTTTTCTAGATTGATGGTTAGATTTGCCCTTTTTAATATTTGTTGAACTCTTGAAATGAGTGACACATGTTCTTCGAATGTAGATGACGCTATCACTATGTCATCTATGTAACAGAACACCTTGTTTTGAAACTGTGGCCCAAATAGATTGTCCATTAGTCTTTGTTGTGAGCTGCTTGAGTTGCTTAGTCCAAATGGTAAAACCTTGTAATGGTATGCTCCTCGTCCTGGGATGAAGAAGGCTGTTTTTTCCCGGTCTTTTGGTGCTAAAGGAATTTGCCAGAAGGCTTTGGAGAGATCCAGTGTTGTTAGATACTTCACTTCTCTCAAGTTGTCTAATATCTCTGATATGTATGGCAGGCTTGAAAAGCTGATGGCTTTCAGGAAGAGAGAGAGAAATGAAAAGATTGAATTTAAAATGTAAATAATTAGTAGTTTATTAGAATTGAGCACTTGGGGGTCGTGGGTGTGGCAACTTCGGGCAGCAAGTACGGTTTCCGAAGGCCTTCGCAGGGTTCGACTTATCTTGTGGCTCCAGGATGTCGATGCAGTCCGCCAGGTAGCCGTGTCTTCCACAATTTCGGCCGGCACGGTATTCCCAACCCGCAGGGCGGATGTTCGCTCGTAGAACTCGAAGGGTGGATTTTACCAACCCGTAGGGTAGACGGTTTCTTGGACCCGTAGGGTGAATGTTCCTTCGTGGAACCTGAAGGGTGGACTTCTTGAACCCGTAGGGTGGACCCTGGAATGTTCCATATGACGGGTTAGCTGGAACCCTTTTTCCCGCTCATTGCTAAGACAGCCGACCACTGTTAAACCATTTGGGAGTCGGTTGCCTTACAATGGTTGGTTCTATCCTAAGTTTACAGAGACCTTTTTTTTACACCCCTGTAATCTACCCTCCCATAACAGGGTCGACCAACAGCCGTTAATTTTCACTATTTTAAAATCTAGAATCATAATAATTAATTTAACTCACCCAATGATGGGGTCTTCTATTTATAGCTATTTGCTCCTTATCCTTGACAAATATTTACGAGGATATTTGCGATGATATAAACGATTATTTTTAAACTGATGTGATTCTCACAATTTCCAATTACACTGATACGTTCGTGATCTATTTTAAATATTAATCTGGCGGTCCTCCTGCATTGACGCAATGCCTTATATATCAATGAAATAGCGCCTCTAGTGGCACCGCTCGAAACTACTCAATCGTCAAGACCGTATCACTGCCTATAGCTTCCGTCGTTGCGACACTAACTCGGTAGATGGCGCTTTCATTTATTAATCTAAGTTTTCATTTTAAAACCCCTAACGTTGAACCCCTATTTGCACCCGTTGTTTCACAACGTTACATACTCCCCCTCCCCGGTGAGCGTTTGACGTACCCTAACACGTCAAATGCTGCGTTCGTCCTCGAACGCCCCTAATATAATACCTACTACTCGTCTATGTGTGTGTGTATGTTAGTGTGTTGTGTGAATGAGGTGATGCTGGGTGTAGCGAAGAGTCGGCCTTAACTTTAATGAAACCAACTCGCAGGATGTATTTAGGTGATTCTGAAGGATCTTATGGGACAGAAAGAGAAAAGACGTATTTGAGGCTTTGGGTTGAAGGTTCAGGTAATACGCACCGCCTGAAAGTGGGGTGTGTATAATAAGGCTTTTTACTGAAGGCTGGGATTTATACAACCGTCCCAGAGAAGAACATCCTACTAGGGCTAGTGTAACACTTCCGACTCATAGGATGGACTATCCCCCAGGGCAAGCCTCTAGCTTCCGAGTGGTAGGAGTAGCCATATGACGAAAATGAACATAACATAAAGGTGACTTACACCTAATACTGTTAGGGCAAGACAAATGCTGCCAAATAACAGTACCATATATCTGTTCGGGTAAGACTCATGCTTCCTCGTAACAGTACTAAACCTACACCATAAATCTGTTCGGGTAAGCTTCATGCTTCCTCGTAACAGTAACCTACAACATAATTCTGTTAGGGCAAGACCATGCTGCCAACTAACAGTAAACGACGAACTCTGTTAGGGATAGACTCATGCTTCCAACTAACAGAAAACTCCCAACTAAACCAAGAAACAGAAAAGTGATAGAAATAATTTACTCGCAGAATCCTCCGTGATGCTAATTAACCCCTCTGTCCCCATGACGAACACGGCATGTGTTTGTCACGTTGTTATGTGTACTTATTTGAAAGTCGTGTGTAGTGTGTAGTGTGTAGTGTCCCTAACTAATTACTAGGCTATTTTAGCCCTTTAACAAAATAAAATAAAAAACAAGTGCTTATTCGCAACTTTAGTAGAAGAATGTTGACTATGACAATTATGTCAACCCTAATAAATAACGAAGATAAACGCTCTCTGGCCATTATGCCAAATCTCCAAAAAAATATGGTATCCTTGTATGCCACCATGACAGTGTAAAATGTATGTGCGTGCTTAAATAAATAATATGTATGTATGTACGTATGAAATCTCCCCTGTGCAAGTTTTGTTTTGTTTGCGCGCAAGCTGCTGACCTAATCGTGTTGATGTAAACGTGTTATTTATCGTTGCATCTAAGGCCAGTGTCACACTACCTTCCATGCTATATAATAACCCGTCAGCTTTGGTCGGGAACCAAAACTTAAGACCTTTGAGTCACTTTCTATAATCTACGAAAGTGATTCGCCTGTAACCAGTTTGACTCCTACTTCCGCCTTTGGGAGTCACAACATGAAGTTCAAGTGTCACTATGTAAACAAACAAACAAAAAAAAAAACTGCTTATGAAGTGTTTGGAATTGTGTGTGAAGATAATCGAGATGAATATGTGATGATCATCTATTACCTAATTATTCTGTAAGTGTAATTGTGAAACTTCCGTATGATAACATGTATGCGTGTAACATGACACGAATTGTGGTACCTATATGTGCCACCTAAGTACTAAAATTATATGACGGTGTGCTAACACCCTTATATTTTCCCAAAAAAATAATTATCAAAAACACTATTGTGTAACTGTACTGATGTACTCCATAAACTATTCGCATACGCATCTTAGCGCAGTGTGTTACGGCCTTTACCGTTATCTGCATTCGTACACGCATAGTTGAGGAATGTTTATGTTATTCGTCTCACCGATGCAATGGACGATACCGAATGTTGTTTTATGTCTTTGACGTGCCAACTTCCCAGATTTGTTCCTGTCATATCTTCCAGGATATAGACCAAATTTGATAACTTTTCCTTTACCCTACATTTGATAAATTTGGGGGCCAGTTTTTTAGAAAAGTATGCGTCTTTATCACTTTGGAAATAGCATTTTTTCCACACTATGTCGCCTACTTCGAATTGTGCGTGTCGGTGTCTCGTGTTGTAATGGTGTGCGTACTTTAGATGGCTGCGCCAGAGGTTCTCTTGTACTGTGTTGAACACCTCTGCGAGATATCCTAGGTTCTCCGCGTATATGTTTCTAGGTAATAGGTTAAGTTCACTTGGGTCATCATTTTGTAAGTAATGTGACCCGCATGTTACCAATTCCCTACCATGAACCAAATATGCTGGTGTGTAACCGGTGGACGCGTTGATCGAGTTGTTGATCGCAAATTGGATTTTTGGGATATGTATGTCCCATGATCGATGGTCATTATTGGTAAATATTGATATGGCTGTCATTATAGTTTTATTGTACCGTTCTACGGTATTTACTTGGGGTGTGTATTTAGGTGTGAAATTGATGTTGGGAATTTTATATTTCGTAAATAATGTGTTCAACTCTTTGCTTATGAATTGGACACCGTTATCCATTAATACCGTTTGTGGTATGCCGTGCACCATGAAAACATTGTCCTCTAGTATTTTGGCTATTGGTTCTGCGGTAGCTCTGCGTAGTGGGAAGATTAAACAATATTTAGAGAAACAACACGTGACGACGAGAATGTATACGTGTTGTTTTTTAGAGACCGGTAAGGGTCCTACTAGATCAGTCGAAATTGTCTGAAACGGGCGAGAGCACTGTTTGGGACGGCCCATTTTACCGATGGATGCTTGAGTGTCATGTTTGTGTGCTTTGCACTTTTCACAAGATGACACATAGCTTACCGTGTCCTTATATAGCCCCGGCCAGTAATACCGTAACTTTATTTTATGGTATGTTTTAAAAATACCGAAGTGTCCGGCTGTAGGTGAGTCATGGTTTTCTCGAAATATTGCGTTTCTCGCTTCGGGTGGTACTACCGTTTTCCACTCGAACTCATTGTTTACAAAGTCCTTTATGTCAGTTCGTCTGTATAGTACGTCGTTCTCTATTTTGAAGTTGGGGTATGCCTGCGGTAAGCTAGTCACGCCGTTGCATATTTTCATGAACCATTCGTCCTTGCTGTCGGTGACTTTGCATTGTTTCGTGGAAATGGTAGATACTGGTACAGCTCGTGACAATGCGTCTGGTATTATGTTGTCTTTGCCCTTCCTGTGCTTTAACTCGAAGTTGAAGCAGCTAAGCCGTATGCCCCAACGAGCTAACCGGCCGGTTGGATTGTTCAATGATATAAACCATTTTAGTGCCGAATGGTCAGTATACACCGTGAATTTGTGACCATTGTCTAGGTAGCATCTCCAATGTTCCAATGCGGCTATCACCGCCAAGCATTCTCGTTCTGTTACACTATAATTTTTTTCCGGCCCGCTCAGTGACCGACTCATATATGCTATAGGGTGTTCTACTCCCTCGTGTAGTTGTGTTAACATGGCACCAATGCCAAAGTTGCTTGCGTCTGTGTGTACCTGAAATGGTTCATCGTATTTTGGACATTTTAGTACCGGGCTTTTTATTAAATGTGCTTTTAATTCCATGAACGCCCTTTCCGCCTCTGTGTTCCAATGAAAAGCCGGGGCTCCTTTCTTTGTTGTAGTGAGTTTGTTAAGAGGTGCAGCAATCGTACTGAAGTTGGGTATAAACCGTCTGTACCATGACGCCGTGCCTAAGAACCTCTTAACGTCCTTCTTTGTTGTTGGTACCGGGAATTTCAAGATTGAGTTGACTTTCTCCGGATCTGTTCTGAGACCCAGACCATCCACAATGTACCCCAGGAACTTTAGCCTGTCCTTGAAGAAGTTAGATTTCTCCAGATTGATGGTTAGATTTGCCCTTTTTAATATTTGTTGAACTCTTGAAATGAGTGACACATGTTCTTCGAATGTAGATGACGCTATCACTATGTCATCTATGTAACAGAACACCTTGTTTTGAAACTGTGGCCCAAATAGATTGTCCATTAGTCTTTGTTGTGAGCTGCTTGAGTTGCTTAGTCCAAATGGTAAGACCTTGTAATGGTATGCTCCTCGTCCTGGGATGAAGAAGGCTGTTTTTTCCCGGTCTTTTGTTGCTAAAGGAATTTGCCAGAAAGCTTTGGAGAGATCCAGTGTTGTTAGATACTTCACTTCTCTCAAGTTGTCTAATATCTCTGATATGTGTGGCAGGCTGTATGCGTCCTTTTTTGTGACTGCATTGAGCTTGCGACTGTCTAGGCAGAAACGGGGCTTGCCGTCTTTTTTATTGACGATTAGTACGGGGCTTGACCAAGGGCTCTGACTAGGCTCGATGACGTCAGCCTTTAGCATCTCGTCTACTTGTTCTGATACTATTCGCGTTTTTTCAGGGGACATTCTATAGGTTCGTTGTTTGATTGGCTTGCTGTTTCCCGTATCGATGGTGTGTTCTATTAGATGTGTTCTGCCTAGCCCTACTTTCTCATATGATATTTCGGCACATCTGGATATCATTTTTTCTGCTATTAAGCGTTGTTGTTTTGTGAGACTACGCCAGTCATACAGTTTGTTTTGCTCTTCGGATATTAATGACAATTTAGGGTCATCGTCCACTAATATGGGTATATGTCCGAAGTATTTGGGACATAGGTTAAATCTGAGCCAGAAATCTATACCTAAAATTAGGTTTGTGGTTATGTTAGGCACTATATACGCCGTAATTATGTGAGTTCTGTCTTCGAATTTGATGGGTAATTTTATCTTCCCTTGTACAACGGTTGTGTGTCCGCCGGCCGTTGTAACCGTTGTACTTATGTTTTCCTCTATCTTATATCCTAAATTTTGTAACACTCTGTGCGAGTTGTTACCTAAAATTGTGATTGCGGCTCCTGTGTCCAACAATCCATATGCTTCTAACTGTGGGTTTGACATGATTGTTATTTTGGCGTAAGGCCTGGGGTCATTTGTAGGTAATGGGGAGAGTATAGAAGATTCCTTCTGAACTGTAAGTTCGTTTTCTTGATTTTGAAGGGCTTTCTCAGCGACCCCGTCTTGCTGATTCAGACTTCCATATCTCCCTCTTAGTTTTCCGAATTATTGCGGCGACCTTGAGTGGCTGACTTATTGAAGTTATGAGTGAAGTTTTTGTTGTGGTATGTGTATCTGTGTGCTTGATCTGGTTGTACATTACACGATGTGCATTCTGTAACCCTTACTCCTTTTCTTCCACATTTGTAACAATATGGCTCCTTACTATTTCGACATGCCATAGTCGAGTGGTATCTGGACCCGCACTTTGAACATGGCCGTGTGTCGTCCGATGTTGTCGCCGCCACAGTGTTTTGCGATCTGAAGTTACGACTGTCGCGGCTGTAACCTGTGCTGTAAGCGTTACTGGTCCCGTAGGTATTGTTCGCCATTCTGCTGTTTGGGAAGTTACGGCCGTTTCTGTTAAAGTTGTTGTAACTTTGCCCTGTAGATGTAGAGGTCTTGTTCGCAGTCTTCCTGCTTGTGAATGCGAATTCCGCTGCTACCATCCCTTCAGATGCTGTTGGAGGCTCTGTAAAGAACGCTCTGCGTGCCACCATGTCTTCATGTTTTCTGCATATGTTCTCTAAATGTTCCAATGAGACTATATTTCCATTGGTTGCTAGGATGGTGTCGTAGACGGGTCTGATATTGTTTAAGACAATGTGTAACTTTTCCGTTTCAGACACCTTGTTGCTTAGTCGAGCAAACATTCCATCCATAATGGCCAGGTACACTACTATGCCTTCCCCGTTTCCTTGAGTGCGTTGTCGAATCTCCTGCCATAGCCGGTTTTCGTAGTTACTGACTCCGAAATCCTGTATTAGCGCATTCGTTAGATCTTGCCAACACGCAAATTTATCGCGATTACTGCGGTACCAATGCCTAGCGTTGCCGGTGAATAATTCAGAGGCTGCTGTTAACAATCTCTTGTCGTCGATTTCTCTGGCTTGTTTAAAGTCTTCCACCCGTTCAATGAATGAGTGTACCTGCGAATTACCGTCGTATCTAAATTTGGAAAGTTCCGTAAGAGAGCATCGCTCATATTTTACGGGAAAGCCTGAAAAGTGACTCTCTTTCCGGTTGTTACTATTTGCTTTCTCTTTAATGTCCGCGAGGGTGTCTGCCTCCTGCGCCTCATTGGTAGGGGCAGCAATGCTCTCGTCCGCATCATCAAATTCGCTGGTGTTTGATGCATGCGAATAACTTTCGGATATGGCTTTCAATCTCTTGTATGTAGTTTTGAAAGTGAGATGAAAGTCGTCGTATCTTTCTTTTAGATCAGACTCCTCTGGGGGAATGATTCTAGCAAACCTAGACTCCATGTGAGCACATAAGGCTTTGGAGCTCGCCAATAATGACAGTTTGTACTTGTCCTGAAGGGACGCCACGTTCCTCTCCAACACGGCCAGCGAGGAGTACAACCCTACTAAGTCTTCCTCCAAATCCAAAGGGGAGACCTGTAAGTCCTCTTCGTCCGTGGTTAACTTTAATTTTTTAATTTGTTGCCTGAGGGCTGCCACCGTTGAACCAGGTTCCTCTCCCCGGATCTTCACTTCATATGCAAGTTCCGCCTTTGGAAGTGATGTGAAATTTGATTTGAATGCCATTGTACTGACTATTTCAATTACTATTGCCGGGAATCTTTAGTGATGATGATTATTTACCAATATCTAGTGTATTTATCTGCTACTTATTTTATATGAAGTGTTAATTTTATGTAAACAACGAATGTTCGCTATATTCGCTAACGAATTCTGTTGTAGTGAACGACGGCCCTTATCGTTGTCTGTTTACGTATTGTTGAATGTTAAGGAATGTGAATATTTTTCGATTCACCCGCCGAATAACGAAAAATAAATTCTACTTTTTAGGGTTCGTTGAACCGAATTATATATTGAACCTTTATAAAACTTAGTATTTGCTTTAGGAAATACTTAAGTTTGGAAGTGTTTCCTTTTAGGGTTCCTTCACTCAATTAATAGATTGGACCCTTCTAGAAATTAATTGTCTGTCTGTCTGTCTGTGTGTTTAATGTAATCTAATCCGACGCAGTGAGTAATGAAAGTGAAGTGTGTGATGATGGGTTGACGAAATTTACTAAATGTTTTTCAGTTTTGCACGAATAATGCAATTTTCTACGCTGCTATTATTTTTATTGAAATGTAACTATTTTCACGAACGTGGTAAGAGTTAATTGTATATTGACTCGTACCAACTATTTTTTTTTTAATAGTTATTTACTACTACGGAACCCTTAAATATTTCGAACTGTGTTAAAACGATTCGCACTTGGATGGTTCTGGAAATAATCTGTATCGTAGTAACTAACTTTTTTATGTAGATTGTTCCTTACCACTACGGAACCCTTGAATATTTCGAATTGGTTGAAAACCGATTCGTACTTGGACGATTCTGGAAATATTCTGTATCAGACTGTTGGTGTCCGGAGTGTATTTTATTCACTTCCACCCACAGTTTATATGGAAAAAAAAATTTCTTCTAATATCGAGCTAGTAAATCAACTTACTCGTAAACGTTATGAAAGCAACATCTGCCGTTGTTTATTTAGAACCCGAATCAAAGTTAATAGTTTACAATTGTTTTTTGGCAAGAATGTATTCACTGCGTGATCTACGTTTGGAATGTTTTTTTTTTTACAGTTGTATTTCAGTGTAACAGAATTCGACGTAATTCGACAAGTGAAACAATTATGAATCTTTTATAATTTACGTGAAGTGAAATTCGTATAATCTTTGTTCTAACGTTTTACTAGCGTGAAATTTCAATAGGGATTGTTACCCAGAAGTGTGATTATCGGCTGTTGGTCTCGCTGTAAATTCACATATGGGAAATACAACAAAATAATACACAAATTGAGGCGGTTTGACGCCATACAAAAATAAAAATTGTGGTGGTGATATCCTGTGACTCTTTTTACGATGAATATAGGCAATACAAATCACTTACTAATACACTCGAGAGCAATGAATCCGGGTCACTTAAAGAATGTTAAAAATCTCGGAAACTAAAAATGATAGGTTAATGCAATAAATTGTATTTAATAGACAATGTAATACTCCTTAAATGAAAGTAAAAAAAATATGAGTCACCATACATTTTATTAACACAAAATTACATAAAGAAAAAACTGCCGATCTCTCCTTAAAACAAAAATAGGAAACATGAAATTTTTGACCTTTATTACGATTTTCTTGAATTTTAATACTTCGTATTGCCTCCTCGTGCTTCCATTACTGCGTTTACGCGGTTTGGCATGCTGTACACCAAGTTCCTTATACGATTTTGGGGAATATTCTCCCATTCCTCTGTGAGAGCAATTTTGAGCTCACGAAGCGTGATTGGGGGAGGGTTTCGTTGTTTTACGCATCTGCCTAGCTCGTCCCAAGCATGCTCGATCGAGTTGATATCCGGGCTGCGCGCTGGCCACTCCATACGAGTAATGTTCATCTCTTGAAGGTAGTCATTCACAATCCTACCTGTATGAGGTCGGGCATTGTCATGCATAAATATAGCATCCTCACCTAAATTGACCATAAATGGACCAACGTGATCATTGAGGATTTCTTCCACATATCTTACGCTAGTTAAAGAGCCGTTTTCTATGATCACCAGCTCTGTGCGACTTTCAGAAGAAATTCCGGCCCACACAAGTACAGACCCACCACCGTAGGCTACTTTTTCTTCGATGCATGCTTGCTTGAATCTTTCCCCTGGTCTTCGATACACTCTGTGTCTTCCATCGTGCTTGTAGAGCATAAATTTTGATTCGTCGGAGAACATAACTTTTGACCAATCTTCAATACTCCAATTTACGTGGCTCTGGGCATACCTTAGTCTCGAAATACGATGCCCACGCTCCAGTTTAGGGCCGTTTGCAGGTCTAAGGGGTTTTAAGTTAGATTCAGCAAGCCGACGTCTTACTGTCCATGCACTTGGGTTACTTCCTCCGAGGCGTCGAAACTGATTGGTGAGTTCAGTTCCTGTGAGAAAGCGATTTCGAAGCATGGTGTTCACCAAGTATCGGTCTTCTCGTGCTGTGGTACACCTGGTTCTGCCCGTTCCTGGTCTGCGTAGGTTAGAACCAGTTTCTTCGTAACGTCGGAGAACTCTTTGTACTGTTGACAGCGACACACCGACAGTCCTGGCTGTATCGCGCTGACTCCGGCCGGTTTCCAGCATTGTAAGTATTCTGGTGCATTCTTCAGGCGTAAGCGACATAATTTCAGCTTGATTAATGAATATAGAGCACTATCAACATGGTTTATGTACCCACATAAATGACAGATTACAAACAAAAGCAACACCAAATGCTGTAATTTCGTAGTTCCATCTTCGAAAGTGGCACTTTTTCAAATTTGATTTTTTTATGATATAACTTTACAATAACTAAGAAGTTTTAATACCTTCATTTAAGGAGTATTACATTGTCTATTAAATACAATTTATTGCATTAACCTAGCATTTTTAGTTTCCGAGATTTTTAGGATTCTTTAAGTGACCCGGATTCATTGCTCTCGAGTGTATTAATGTAAGCGTTTCAAATGTGAAGTTTTACTTCAGACTTTAATAAAGTAATATTTAAAATTGGAACAAAACAAAAAACTTTTACTTGAAATTTACTTAAAATTTTTCCACCATAAAATTAATATCTGAGGGTGTGAAAAATAAATTGGGGACCGTTAAAATTTGGAAAAATTACAATTTATGTTGAGAAAAAATTCAAATTTTGCCTTGTTCTTGTTTATGCCGAAATCTGTCTAAAATCACTAAAAAAACACACAAAATAAGCCGGAAAGAACAAGTTGGCAGCAGAGGTCAGGAGAGCCAAATTCCTGGGTAGTTATGTTAATTTTGAGGGAAACTACCCCGCTAACGGGCACTCTTAAGACTATTTTACACAAGTTGAATATCTTATAATTATGACCTCCCGACTCCCGTCGGAAATCGCTTTCTCGCTACCCGAAACCACGTTGGGCGCCACTGAAAAGCTGATGGCTTTCAGGAAGAGAGAGAGAAATGAAAAGATTGAATTTAAAATGTAAATAATTAGTAGTTTATTAGAATTGAGCACTTGGGGGTCGTGGGTGTGGCAACTTCGGGCAGCAAGTACGGTTTCCGAAGGCCTTCGCAGGGTTCGACTTATCTTGTGGCTCCAGGATGTCGATGCAGTCCGCCAGGTAGCCGTGTCTTCCACAATTTCGGCCGGCACGGTATTCCCAACCCGCAGGGCGGATGTTCGCTCGTAGAACTCGAAGGGTGGATTTTACCAACCCGTAGGGTAGACGGTTTCTTGGACCCGTAGGGTGAATGTTCCTTCGTGGAACCTGAAGGGTGGACTTCTTGAACCCGTAGGGTGGACCCTGGAATGTTCCATATGACGGGTTAGCTGGAACCCTTTTTCCCGCCCATTGCTAAGACAGCCGACCACTGTTAAACCATTTGGGAGTCGGTTGCCTTACAATGGTTGGTTCTATCCTAAGTTTACAGAGACCTTTTTTTTCACACCCCTGTAATCTACCCTCCCATAACAGGGTCGACCAACAGCCGTTAATTTTCACTATTTTAAAATCTAGAATCATAATAATTAATTTAACTCACCCAATGATGGGGTCTTCTATTTATAGCTATTTGCTCCTTATCCTTGACAAATATTTACGAGGATATTTGCGATGATATAAACGATTATTTTTAAACTGATGTGATTCTCACAATTTCCAATTACACTGATACGTTCGTGATCTATTTTAAATATTAATCTGGCGGTCCTCCTGCATTGACGCAATGCCTTATATATCAATGAAATAGCGCCTCTAGTGGCACCGCTCGAAACTACTCAATCGTCAAGACCGTATCACTGCCTATAGCTTCCGTCGTTGCGACACTAACTCGGTAGATGGCGCTTTCATTTATTAATCTAAGTTTTCATTTTAAAACCCCTAACGTTGAACCCCTATTTGCACCCGTTGTTTCACAACGTTACAGGCTGTATGCGTCCTTTTTTGTGACTGCATTGAGCTTGCGACTGTCCAGGCAGAAACGGGGCTTGCCGTCTTTTTTATTCACGATTAGTATGGGGCTTGACCATGGGCTCTGACTAGGCTCGATGACGTCAGCCTTTAGCATCTCGTCTATTTGCTCTGATACTATTCGTGTTTTTTCAGGGGACATTCTATAGGTTCGTTGTTTGATTGGCTTGCTGTCTCCCGTATCTATTGTGTGTTCTATTAGATGTGTTCTGCCTAGCCCTACTTTCTCATATGATATTTCGGCACATTTGGATATCATCTTTTCTGCTATTAAGCGTTGTTGTTGCGTGAGACTACGCCAGTCATACAGTTTGTTTTGCTCTTCGGATATTAATGACGGTTTAGGGTCATCGTCCACTAATATGGGTATATGTCCGAAGTACTTGGGACATAGGTTAAATCTGAGCCAGAAATCTATACCTAAAATTAGGTTAGTGGTTATGTTAGGCACTATATACGCCGTAATTATGTGAGTTTTATCTTCGAATTTGATGGGTAAATGTACCTTTCCTTGTACTACGGTTGTGTGTCCGCCGGCCGTTGTAACCGTTGTAGTTATGTCTTCCTCTATCTTATATCCTATATTTTGTAACACTCTGTGTGAGTTGTTACCTAAAATTGTGATTGCGGCTCCTGTGTCCAACAATCCATATGCTTCTAACTGTGGGTTTGACATAATTGTTATTTTGGCGTAAGGCCTGGGGTCATTTGTAGGTAATGGGGAGAGTATAGAAGATTCCTTCTGACTTGTAATTTCGTTTTTGCATTTTGTAGACCTAACTTCTTTTGTCCCACCTTTGTAACCATACGACTCATTCGTATTTCGGCATGCCATAGTCAAATGATGCCTGGAACCACACTTCGAACATGGCCGTGTGTCGTCCGATGTTGTCGCCGCCACAGTGTTTTGCGATCTGAAGTTACGACTGTCGCGGTTGTAACCTGCGCTGTAAGCGTTCCTGTTCCCGTAGGTATTGGTCGCAATTCTGCTGCTTGGGAAGTTACTGCCGTTTCTGTTGAAGTTGTTGTAACTTTGCCTTGTAGATGTTGAGGTCCTGCTCGCAGTCTTTCTATTTGTAAATGCGAATTCCGCTGCTACCATCCCTTCAGATGCTGTTGGAGGCTCGGTAAAGAACGCTCTGCGTGCCACCATGTTCTCATGTTTTTTGCATATGTTTTTTACTTGTTCCAACGAGACTATGTCTCCATTGGTTGCTAGGATGTTGTCGTAGACGGGTCTGATGTTGTTTAAGATAATGTGTAGTTTTTCCGTTTCCGACACCTTGTTGCTTAGACGAGCAAACATTCCATCCATAATGGCCAGGTACACCACTATTCCTTCTCCCTTTCCCTGAGTGCGTTGTCGAATTTCCTGCCATAGGCGGTATTCGTAGTTGCTGACTCTGAAATCCTGTATTAGTGCATCCGTTAGGTCTTGCCAGCACGCAAATCTATCGCGATTATTGCGGTACCAATGCCTAGCGTTGCCTGTGAATAGTTCAGAGGCTGCTGTTAACAATCTCTTGTCGTCGATTCCTCGAGCTTGTTTAAAATCTTCCACCCTCTCAATGAAAGAGTGTACCTCCGAATTCCCGTCGTATTTAAATTTGGAAAGCTCCGTAAGAGAGCATCGCTCATATATTACGGGAAGATTTAGAAAGTGACTCTCTCTCAGGTTGTTGCTATTTGCTTTCTCTTTCATCTCCGCGAGGGTTTCTGCCTCCTGCGCTTCATTGGTAGGGGCAGCAATGCTCTCGTCCGCATCATCAAATTCGCTGGTGTTTGATGCATGCGAATAACTTTCGGATATGGCTTTCAATCTCTTGTATGTAGTTTTGAAAGTGAGATGAAAGTCGTCGTATCTTTCTTTTAGATCTGATTCCTCTGGGGGAATGATTCTAGCAAACCTAGACTCCATGTGAGCACATAAGGCTTTGGAGCTAGTCAATAATGCTAGTATGTATTTGTCCTGAAGGGACGCCACGTTCTTCTCCAACACGGCCAGCGAGGAATACAACCCTACTAAGTCTTCCTCCAATTCTAAAGGGGAGACCTGTAAGTCCTCTTCGTCCGTGGTTATCTTTAATTTTTTAATTTGTTGCCAGAGGGCTGCCACCGTTGAACCAGGTTCCTCTCCCCGGATCTTAGCCTCATATGCAAGCTCCGCCTTTGGAAGTGATGTGAAATTTGATTTGAATGCCATTGTAATGACTAACTCAATTACTATTACCGGGAATCTTTAGTGATGATGATTATTTTCCAATGTATAGTGTATTTATCTGCTACTTTAGTTGTATCAAATGAATTGTGAAAACTTTCGTATCAATATGTGTATAACTGTAATGTGTGCTGAACTGTGGTGCCTACTGTGCCACCTGCGTAGTGAAATCCACTACTGGTGTAAGACACCTTTAATTTGTTAATCCGTTTGTTTATTTTATGTGAAAAGTTAATTTCATGTAAACAACGAATGTTCGCTATATTCGCTAACGAATTCTGTTGTAGTGAACGACGGCCCTTATCGTTGTCTGTTTACGTTCTTGAATGTTGGCAGAATGTGTCTATTTTTCGACCCACCCGCGGAATAACGAAAAATAAATTCCACTTTTTGGGGTTCAGTGAACCGAATTACAATTTGAACCTTTATAAAACTTAGTATTTGCTTTAGGAAATACTTAAGTTTGGAAATATTACCTTTTAGTGTTCCTTCACTCAAATAAAAATTTGGACCCTTCTAGATATTACTTGTCTGTCTGTCTGTCTGTGTTTAAATGTAATCTAATCCGAAGCAGTAAGTAGTGAAAGTGAGGTGTATGATGATGGGTTGATGAAGTTAGCTAAATGTTTGACCGTTTTAATCGATTAATGCAATTTTTGACGTTAATATTATTTTTATTAAAATGTAACTATTCCCACGAGCGTACTAAGAGTTAATTGTATATTAACTCGTACCAACTAATTTTTTTTTTAAATCGTTCCTTACTACTACGGAACCCTTAATTATTACGAACTGTGTCAAAGACGATTCGCACTTGGACGGTTCTTGAAATAAGCTATAAAGTAGTAACTAAACTTTTATGTAAATTGTTCCTTACCACTACGGAACCCTTGAATATTTCGAATTGTTTGAAAAACCAATTCGTACTTGGACGATTCTGGAAATATTTTGTATCAGACTGTTGGTGTCCGTAGTGTATTTTATTCACTTCCACCCACAGTTTATATGGGAAAAAAAATTTCTTCTACTATCGAGCTAGTAATTCAACTTACTCGTAAACGTTATGAAAGCAACATCTGCCGTTGTTTATTCAGAACACGAATCAAAGTTATTAGTTTACAATTGTTTTTGGCAAGAATGTTTTCACTGCGTGATCTACGTTTGGAATGTTTTTTCTTACAGTTTTATTTCAGTGTGTCAGAATTCAACGTAATTCGAAAAGTGAAACAATTATAAATCTTTTATTATTTACGTGAAGTGAAATTCGTAAAATCTTTGTTCTACCGTTTTACTAACGTGACATTTCAATAGGGATTGTTACCCAGAAGTGTGATTATCGGCTGTTGGTCTCGCTGTAAATTCACATATAGGAAATACACAAAATAATACACAAATTGAGGCGGTTTGACGCCGTAAAAAAATAAAAATTGTGGTGGTGATATCCTTTGGCTACTTTTTACGATGAATATATGCTATACAACTCACTTACGAAAATTAATGTAAGCGTCTCAAATTAGAAGTTTTACTTCAGACTTTAACAAAGTGCTATTTAAAATTGAAAAAAAAACTTTTACTTTAAATTTCATTAAAAATTTTCCACCATAAAATAAATTCTTGAGGGTGTGAAAAATAAATTGGGGACCGTTAAAATTTGGAAAAATTACAATTTACGTTGAGAAAAAAATTCAAATTTTGCCTTGTTCTTGTTTATGCCGAAATCTGTCTAAAATAACTAAAAAAACACACAAAATAAGCCGGAAAGAACAAGTTGGCAGCAGAGGTCAGGAGAGCCAAATTCCTGGGTAGTTATGATAATTTGGAGGGAAACTACCCCGCTAACGGGCACTCTTAAGCCTATTTTACACAGATTAAAATATATTATAATTATGACCTCCAGACTCCCGTCGGAAATCGCTTTCTCGCTACCTGAAACCACGATATGGGCTCCACTGAAAAGCTGTAGCTTTCAGGAAGAGAGAGAGAAATGAAAAGATAGAATTTAGAACATAAAAAAATTAATAATTTATTCGAATTAAATTTAAGCACTTGGGGGTCGTGGGTGTGGTACTTTCAGGCAGCAAGGGCTTTAGCGATTCCCGAAGGATTTCGCAGGGTTCCGACTTATCTGGGGTTGGCCTTCTTGTAGTGATCCAGTCAGCAACGTCTCCGTGCCGTCCACTCGTCGAACTGCACGGTATTGCTGAACTCGGAGGGTAAATCAGTCTTCCAAACTTCCGTAACCCGTAGGGTGAACGCTTCTTTGTAGAACCCGGAGGGTGGACGTTCCTTCTTGGAACCCGAAGGGTGGATCTTGACAACCCGTAGGGTGGACCCTGGAATGTTCCAGATGATGGGTTAGCTGGAACCCTTTTTTCCGCCTATTGCTAAGACAGCCGACTCGTGTTAACCATTTCAGGAATCGGGGATCTTACAATGGTTGGTTATATTCTAATTTTACAGAGACATTTTTCACACCCCTGTAATCTACCCTCCTATAACAGGGTTGACCAACAGCCGTTAATTTTCACTGTTTTAAAATCTAGATTACATTATAATTAATTTAACTCACCCAATGATTTTGCAGCTAAATCACTGATCACTTTGGGAGTACTTCGCTCCCTGTAATATCTTTTTACTTTGATTGGATTTATATTCTGATACACATACGCCTTCGCGACGAGTATATTTGGATTTTTTGAATAATGGTCTTTGAAATTCGCGCGCGGTCGTATTTATATGTTTGTACAGCGCCTCTAGCGGCACCACTCGAAACTACTCAATCGTCAAGACCGCATCTTTAAATACGAATCAAGGCTTCCGTCGTTGCGACACTTACTCGGTAGATGGCGCTTTCATATGTTGACCTAAATTTTAATTCTAATCACCTAATGTTAATCAAAATCTGCACCCGTTGTTTCACAACGTTACATACTCCTTTCACACCCCTGTAATCTACCCTCCTATAGCAGGGTTGACCAACAGCCGTTAATTTTCACTGTTTTAAAATCTAGATTACATTATAATTAATTTAACTCACCCAATGATTTTGCAGCTAAATCACTGATCACTTTGGGAGTACTTCGCTCCCTGTAATATCTCTTTACTTTGATTGGATTTATATTCTGATACACATACGCCTTCGCGACGAGTATATTTGGATTTTTTGAATAATGGTCTTTGAAATTCGCGCGCGGTCGTATTTATATGTTTGTACAGCGCCTCTAGCGGCACCACTCGAAACTACTCAATCGTCAAGACCGCATCTTTAAATACGAATCAAGGCTTCCGTCGTTGCGACACTTACTCGGTAGATGGCGCTTTCATATGTTGACCTAAATTTTAATTCTAATCACCTAATGTTAATCAATATCTGCACCCGTTGTTTCGCAACGTTACAACACTATTTGACTTTCCATGATAATTTGTGGCGAGCGTGAATTCCTCACGTCACGCAATTTAATTTAATATGTTATTCATCAAGCAGTTTTCTAGTGGAGAAATATCTACCATAACATAAAAATGGCTAGGTTTACGTTTCTGTAAAAGAGCTTAGGAGCCATGAAGGCGAAAGGACTGGTACTGTGACGGAGGAGCTGATTCAATATTTTCTTCGACATCTGATTATGATAATGAACTAGAAATATTATACTCTTGATATGTAGAGGGTCATAGTCAGAATCTTCTGAAAAATCACGCTCGGATTCGTCTAATATTGTCAAAATTAAGCTAAAAAATATGAACATCAATAACACCATTGGCACCTGATGTACTATGCATAGTACATCAAAACAGTTTAAAAACAGTAACTTGACCCCTGTTGTACTATATGTAGGACATCAAAATATTTGACCTTGTAGTGAAAAAACTATTGAAACCAAAACCAAAATACATCGTAAATATTATCATATACTTCATAATCAAATAGAAAACACATTGCAATCTAAAAATATTATCCTGAAGAATGAATCAATATGAATTATTTACTATGTTTCGAACTAAGAAGCGTACACCTGCGTTGAAATTGTTTCTTAGAAAGAAATTTGTCAATCTGGTGAAGGTGGTAGTATTTTTTTTTAAAAGAGACGTTCACATACCATGCTATAGCAGAAAAAGAAATGCAATTTTTTAATTAGCTATCTAGTCAGATTTACTTCCTTTAGATGTACTATGTATAGTACGCCAGGGGTTAGGAGGCTATAGGAATTTTATTAGTTTATGGACATCGTCGGTTACAGTAACAATTTTTTTTAAACAATTTTCCTATCCTGTTGTATCTTATGAAAACCTACATTCACGTTGGTTATCATAAACAGTTATTTATCATCATGACATCCGTATTCCAGACTCGTTTAATCAACTGCGAATGGTTCTGGCGTCTAAACCATTACTCAACACGATCGTTTAGACAATCTTGTCCGACGTTCCTGTTATCTTTGTAATCTGAAACGCATGCACTTCCTATTTATATTTCACCAGCGAACGTCACGTGGTTTCACCCGCGTAGTTTCTGATGATACGGGAATAAAATATAGCCTATGTCTACCGGCTTCCCAATTGTGAAAAAAATTTTCAAATCGGTTAAGTAGTTTTAGAGCCTGTTCAATGTAAACAAACAATCGTATCAAACAATAAAATATTTTCTCTTTATAATATTAGTATGGATAGATAAAACAAGGATTAGCGTTCTACCGAGCACTTTAGGGTTCAATCTTCCTACAAGTTCACCTGCAGTCTTACGGATGAGGTCATAACGAAGAGAAGGAAATCTCACAACATAGTCCTGTACCAACCCGTCTGTTCTTGTAGTGCTGGAAGACTTTCGTCCAGTAGTGAAGTACAATACGTGGATTAGAATGATTGATAGAATGAAGTAAAAATGCGAATCCTTATCGTTCTAACAAGTAAATTTCACAGTATTATCACAATGCCATCAAACAGCATTGATTGCATTGTGTATGTTATTAATTTGGTTATCCTGTTGATACTAGAGACATAAAAAGCTTATTTTACTCTTAAAAGTAATGGTTTGCTATGATATAACGGGTGTTTTTTTTAGAGGTATAGAACTTTAAGTTGGCATAACTGTTTTAACTGGCGGTATTTTTGTCAGCTGAAAAGTGATTTATGTTAAGTTTGGTTTGGCATTTCAACATGAATAGATTGACGCCTGAACAATGCTTCCAAATTGTGCAAATTTATTTTGAAAATCATGGTTCTGTCCGAAATACGTATCGCGATTTTCATAAGCGAATTTTGTTTAGCGGTGCAGCTCACTTTTGGTTGAATGGATACGTCAATAAACAAAACTGCCATATTTGGGGTGATGATAATCCTCAAGTGTATGTTGAGACACCGTTACATCCAGAAAAACGGAATGTGTGGTGTGTTTTATGGGCTGGTGGAATAATTCGTCCGTACTTCTTTAGAAACGATGCTGACCAGAACGTTACAGTCAATCGTGACTGCTATAGAGCTATGATTACTGACTTTTTCGTTCATCAATTGAACAACCATGATGTGCAGGAGTAGTGGTTGCAACAAGACGGCGCAACATGTCACATAGCTCGTGCCACAATTGATTTATTGAAGGAAACGTTTGGTTACCGCATAGTTTCACGTTTTGGACCCGTAGGTTGGCCTCCAGGGTCGTGCGATTTTACGCCACTTGACTATTTTCTGTGGAGATATGTGAAGTCGCTCGTCTACGCCGATAAGCCCGAAACGATTGACTACTTGGAGGACAACATTCGGCGCGTTATTGCCGATATACGGCCACAAATGTTGGGAAAGTCATCGAAAATTGGACCTCTAGATTAGACTACGTCCGAGCCAGCCGTGGCGGTTATATGCCAGAAATCATATTTAAACTATAATGCCAGAAGATTTTCTTTCGAATAAAGTCATTTTCATATCAATAAAAACAATCACCTTCGTTTTATTCCATTTCAAAGTTCTATACCTCTAAAAAAAACACCCTTTACTTCTTTAACAGAACTCGAAAAAGTGTCCATACAAGTTGACTGTCACAGGTGTTGGTTTCAGGAACCGACAGATTTACCGGTCTCTTAGGACGCATTTCTTGCCGGGGGTCACTTTATTTTGTGTATATTTTTATATAATTTATAAAGACTTGTCAGCAGTAAAATTATTGTCTTTACCGATTGTTTTAGAGGCTTCAAATTGATGAAATCTTTTTAATTAGTTTTATAACCTTAAAATTCTTTCGTATTTTCACTGCCATTGCCTTATTTTCTTATAATTATTAAGTACCTATATTAAAATTTATGTACAATGAAGATAATTACCTTATTGATAGTTTTGAAAAGCAAATGGTATGCTAACTAAATCACAAATTGAATATGAAGAAATCATCGGTCTTCAGCGGGACCGCCGGCGACGTTCAATATATAAGGCGTCTGGCCCGGAGTATCGGAAGATCTACTTATTTACCTACCTTAAAATAAACTGTTTATACATTTCGAAATCTAATAGTTAACAATATACAAACCGCAAATCAGAAACGGATAGAAATCACTTACATAATGACAAGTTAATTACAGTAACTTTCCTTTCTATTGGTAACTACCTATCTAACATAACCTATCTCTAATAAATTACAATACTGAAATAAGTATTTCAGATTTCGTAGAAGCCTTTTTTAAACAACTTCAACAAATTCTACGATATTAACGACGGCTCAAAATAATAGAACAGAAATAAGTAAACTTTAAACATTGCTTTGTGAGATATTTTAGCCGGAGACGGGAGATAGTCCAGATGTTGAAGTTAAACTTTGCCTATAGCTGTGCTACTTATCTCTTTATATCTCGCAAGCTCAAGTTTTTAGTGAACGGTGTAGTCTTGGATCTAAAAGAAGTATCGACGTAAACTCTACTTATCATTGGTGAAGCATGAAAGTCATGGTGCATCTAGCGATTGGGGGCAACTCTTATAATTCATAATACATGACTTCTGACAGTGGTCCTCAAGTTGTCGGCCCTGTGATGTGCCTCTTCACGCTTGAAGAACCTGGAGTGAAAGACGTGTGTGGGCAGGTCTACACATTGATAACATTTTATACAGGTCTACAATTAATGGCTTTATCGCACAATGCAATTTCTACCAGGCAAACTTTGAATAGAAACAAATCTCTCGACGTTGTTTTCGATTTGTGTCATAGCTTGAGATAAATCACAAAGTGACGTGCGATGCAAACGAACACGAAATAATATAATTTAGGTACACCTTAAGATTTTGTGACTGAGCTGAGACTATTATCACCAAATAAGACTACCTATAATTATTGGATCGCGCGAATAGATTTAATACTAAGTGAGTACTAATATCGATACAAAAATAGTCAAATACTCTACGAAAATAATGTTATTCCGATGAAATGGCTTCACGTTCCCCATCAAATAACTCTCGGTGCGCACAATTTTACTTTCCACGAATAGTTACATAGCATATATTTCCACGATAAATTTCAAAGCCTTTAATATAGGCGGAGATCCCGCATAAATCACTACATTATCGGAGTATTTGACTTACAATGTAGGTAGCGATAAAATTATTGCTTTATTTTCTTTTCCCCCTTATTTATGTAAATACAAAATTAGAGAGTTCAAGAAAACAGGTCAAGTGCGAGTCGAACCCGCGCACGTAAGATTCGAAAAAAAAAAAAAAACACTGTAAAAAACTTCTCTGTAATTTTTAACATAAAATGTTTTATAATAAATAATGAATACATGATCTATAAAACTTTCGACTGTCTATCTATGTTCATGACAAACAAACGAACAGCAAAGTCTCAGGGTACCATTTTTACCCTTTGTGTACGGTTCCCTAAAAATACTCATAGGTAGAATATAACATTGCGAATCATCTCATAGAAAAAATCTCGAGGAAATCTAGCGCCAAGTATACCTACATTACCAATAAACCAGCCTTTTTATTTCCGTAACACGTTGTGGAGGATTGAATCGTCTTAGATAACAATTCCTCATAGCTTCACCACTAAACACAGGAAACTATGTACAGAAAGTTGTCAGAATATTGGGTATGAGAATATTGTAACCTTGTAGGGTAAATAAATACACATTGCTGGCAGTGATGAGTCGCACACGGCCCGTTACCCGTTGTATTTCATCCCTAGAGATAAAACAAATGATCATGACCATCATAGTCCATGATTGTTCTAGACTACGTAATGGTTTTATCCTTTATGTGATTAGGTCACATACTGCGACATTTTAATGATTTATATCTGTAGCAAATCTATATCTATACTAATATTATAAAGAGGAAAGAATTTATTGTTTGTTTGTTTGCATTGAATTGGCTCTGAAACTGCTGGACCGATTTGAAAAATTCTTTCACTGTTGGGAAACTACACTATGGTTATATTTTATTCCTGTATTTCTACGGGATCGAGAACTACGCGGATGAAGCCGCGTGACGTCGCGTCGGCTAGTTAATGTGTAAAAATCTATAATCTTATTGTACTATAATTGTTTAAACTGCAAATCTACCCTACTTATGTATGAAATTCTGGGACATACATTTTTAAAACTGTTAATTTACCTTAGAAGCTTAGAAGTTGCCCAAGCTTAGAAGTTTTTTTACAGCTTCAGAGGACCATGGACCTAAATAAGTATATGGTGTAACTTTCTGTACGCGTTCAAGAGATACAGGGTCTTGACTGACAGCCAGACGTACGGATAATAAAGTGATCATAAATGATTCTGTTTTCTTTTTGAGGTATGGAATCCTAAAAATGACAGAGGACTATATAAACAGTACATAACGCTAAGAGAGAGAAAATGGTCGGAAGTAAACTTTGTTACTATATTATTAACTAAAATGATAAAAAAGGTACAGTGAGGTCGAGATAAATGTACTAATCAGAGCTCTATTAACATCGTTTTGCGGATAAGCTCCGACAGAAATTGCCATGTCAGACTACGGGCACAAAATTTATAGCACTTACTGTGGACGTTTTAGTTGAGTCAAATAATGATACGTGATAATACTGTGTAGTTGTGTATATAATCACACAAATATACTTAATGTTAACATCTTACGACTATTATGAATGTCTCAGCAATATAATATGGGTACAATTGGTCAGCGAAATATCTATCAAGATCTTCGGGATCTTATTTAAAAGTTTTCCAGCTGAACGAACATGGCGTAGAGGAGATAAACTCTGAATAAAACAATGTACCAACTCTATCTGGCCTGGTACAATCAATCAAATCAGCCTATAGCAGTCCACTCCTGGACGTAGGCCATTTGCATCCAGTCCCAGCCTGGGATCTTTTCCAGGTCGTCACTCCATCTGGTGGGTGGACGTCCTACCCCATGTTTGCCTTATCGCGGTGTCGCTCCAGAACCCGTGTGCTCCGTCGACCGTCGGTTCTTCTGCAGACGTGGCCAGCCCACTGCCTCTTTAATGTACTTATTCTTTGAGCTATATCGACCACTCTGAAAAAGAAAAACTCAAATTAGCCCTGGTCCAATACCATTTTATATTTCTCCTGACTTTGCCCGCAACTTCGTTCGCGGGGTGATTTTAACTGAAAATAGCCGACTTTGACATGTCCAATGCTTCTGGTAAAACATAGGTCAAGCTGTATTATCATTTCATTTCATTAAGACCAAGCTTCTGAATTTTCCTTCAACCCGAAACAAATAAACAAAGATACAGACACGAAGAAAAAGAAATTTAGATTTAGACTACAGAAGCCCTAAATTAGTCGATTACACTTTTTTTTTTAATTAATCTTTTTTTGTTTTTTTTTATAATAAATAAATTCTTTATTTTCTCAAAAATACATAAGTACAACAATCTTAATTCATGATTTGTCTTAAATTAGGTATTTATACATTGCATTCACAGTAAACATTATAATATTGAGATTGGTGCCTAAACTAGATACAATTTATCTGTATTTATAGGTCACCGCGTCATCTGATCCCAAAGTAAGCTAGGATAACCTGCTTGTGTTATGAGTACCAGACAACGAATACATATAGGTAAATAGGAAATAGAAATACATTATGCACTTTTTGCTTAATCACTTGTACTTTTTTTTCCACAATTTTTATTATTTTTTACAGATAACCTGACATATTTTTCACTTTATAGCATTGGCAAAGATAATTTAAAATGAAATAGAAATAAATTTATTTCAACAAATTTACAAAGTTTGAAAAAAATTTCTTTGTCAGTTACATAGGAGAACTTAAATTATTTAATCTCTAATTAATTACACATAAGACGACACTAAGTCAATTTCCATAATGGTATTCACATATTGAACCTCTAAATGATAAAGTTGGCGCCTAAACTAGGTATTCCTGAGTTTCAGGCTTTTATCTTATATGTATAGTATCTTCAATGTACCGTCACAGCTATTTTTACAATTTTAAAATAGTAGAAATTCTGAAAGAACGAAATTGCAATTGTTTCTACCAGGGAAATGTTTCAGCACAATAAAGTACTTGTGAGGAGCGCCGTTAAGCGGATTATGAGAGGATCCGAAGTAGGCTGCTTAGAAACTCGCAAGAAAAGCAATATCCATTATCTTGGCGGGCTTTGTATGTCGACCGCTTTGCATTGCTAGGTGCTTGCAGTGCGCGTTATGCTATAATACCTTTACATTTTATTCAATTCTTTAACCCGTCTCACGGTTTTATACCCATCTACTTTGCAGTCATGGTATTATATCATAGCCCATCTTGTTTTGACGAACTATCGAAATCGCTCTCGTCAGCAACGGGGCGTGTAAATTGTTGATTTCTGTTGTCTGTAAATGAAGAACCGATGGCTAGTAGAGTACACAGGTAGTGGAGTGGAAACCGCTTGTTCTTACGCGTAAGACACCCCTCACCATAAGAACCAATTACCTTAGGGTTTTAAGGAGGGAGTAGATGTTGCAAGTGCCGGTTATGGTATACGTTCAGCAGTCGACTATGATAGGCTACTTTGATTAATTTGCTTTAATAATGATTGTAATATTATATACTTGAAGCTGAGGCCTGTTACGGCGTCTCGCTTGTGAAATAGCGGCGTTTTCCCTGAAAGAAAACGCATATTAAAATACTTACCTATTTCGAAGCTTATATAATGAGATAGGCATATCCGTTACCCGTAGGCTTATCTTACTCATGTTTGATGACGTATCTCAGCAGGCAGGTGGCGCCATCTGTGAACTTATAAAAGTAGAACTGCGCCATTTTGTTCTTATTGGCTTTTATTCACCAGGCAGATTTAAAAAGTAAGCTTCGAATTAGGTAAGTATTTTAATATGCGTTTTCTTTCAGGGAAAACGCCGTTATTAAAAGTACTTGACCGATAGTAATTCGAAGCTTTAATGAGAAATGTTTGTTTTCGACTGGTGAGTGACGGAAACGCCAATGTGATTCTAATTTAGTTTTAGGAAAATAATATTATAGAATGTTGTATGTACCATACATACATCTAGATTTATAATCTTTACCATCTTGAACAACTTCATATGTAATCTTAAACAGACTAAATAAGGAATCTTATTTAAGGAGTAGTAAGTATTCCTTCTATTGACAGGATTAAATAATTGCGAATTATGATTAATATTTGATTGGTGGTAGTAGCTGACATTATTACTCGAGGATAAATTTTTTTGAAACCCGTCGTCAATTACCTCGTGTTAAGGATTATTTTGATCTTACCACCACCACCAATTCTTAGAAGCTGCTGTTGACCGGGTAGTGCCGGGGCTAGAATAGTTGGAGAACCTCTAACAGTCATAAATAAACTATTTGACTGTGTAGTCTCACATCGGTTACTCTGATATCCTAATTTCTATCTAGAATAAAGGATTCAATTGATTAGTCGTAGGTGTTATCTTTGTTTACAATAGTTTTCCAACCAGATTGTCTGAAATGAAAATGATCAGTTTCGGACTCTTGATTCGGGCCTAAAAGTAGTACCTATGACGTGAGTTAATACAAGCGAGCAAATTTAGATCGTGGTTGCGGCGACCTAAGCATAAAATCACTATGACGAGAAACCTGAAAAATGTTCTCTGTGTATCATTACTTGGTAATATTGAACTAAGTCATCAATCCCAATATCAATGAATATGTGACTTAACTTTCTTTATATTTTTTAAAGAGATCGACCAAGATATGTTTAACCAAAACATGGGAACTATGTAAAGTTGACTAACGGTTTCTATATTATCAAGAACAGCAACAACAGATTTATGTAACAGAATCGTATTATATAATAACCATGAATAAAATGTTATGCAAGTCGGTTAAAACTGTAAAATTTATAAGTATCTTAAAAGGTAGGTCTCAAGGAGCTTAATAGTAGAAGTTTATGATTTTATATCTGTTATTTACCTCTTCGCCCCCCCCCCCCACATTTCCACAGATTCTCTATGTAAGGTGGTGGGAGACCTGTCGAGGTGTTTATTAGAAGGAAAGAAATAATGTTTATTAGGTTCTTTTGCAGGTTCTGCAGAACGAATGGAGCTTACAGAGCTCTCGCTTTGAGATCTGCCCTCTATTATTACCTTGTGCCATCGCGGCACCACAAACACTCCTGTTGACTGATTAAGGTGTGACAGCATCTAGGGTATTAAAAATGATGGTGGAAGTAATATTCACACATTACAAACAGGCCTATCATGTAGTGTTCTCCATTTCATAATAGGAATATTGTTTGTAGGCAATTTTGCCTTAGTGGTGTTTGAAGCAGGTTGCTCACAAAAAATACCCGGAGGAGCTGATACATATGGTATCGGCTCGGAATGCAGTGTATGGTGAAGTCAATTTGATGTCGGACCATTACACGCAAACTGACGAGAGACCAAATCACGAGACCAAATCAATTGCCTTGACGAACTTAACGTTCGTCAAGGCAATTGATTTGGTCTCGTCCCTCTGGGGGGATGGACTATAACTGCTTTGAATGAGTACAGACTGTGACACAGTACCAGTATATGATTTCGAATCATGTGTAAGATTATCAACATCTCTCTTTGATGCAGTGCAATCTTTGTTATTCTGGGCCGTCGAGCCTGTTAGACAAATGTTTTCAAGCTGGGCTCCCAAGCGAAATCTGACGCGTCCGTGGTAAGAAAGCATCTCGGATGGAAAACTTGTAAAATTGTCGAGAACCGGTAATTGCGGACCCACTATTGGAGTTCCACTTGTACCACTCCGTGCACTACTATTTTCTTCAGTGGGTTGTCGGTTAGGGGATTGACCGAATGTGACGCTGAGGTAAAGCTACCTCTAGGCACTGCGAAAGTGGTAAAAATTCAAAAGACCCACCAAGTTTGAATTTTCTTTAAAAGAACTAAGTTTCTTTGATTTGGAATTAAATAAATCTTCCTTTTATGTCTAATATCTTTTCTTTTGGTAATGGACTTTCAGGTAGTTCTATGTCTATCGCATAACGATATGAGACGTTTCTTTGGGAACCTATTATTGTTTTCTCCCAATTGTCTAACCATCCCTGGGTTTGAAGAGTTTTCAAGGCTATTTGTACGTGTTTGTGAACAGTAACACAGGATTTTTATGCGCAAAATGAGATTTTGTGTAGGTAGACGAGTATTTGAATACTCTTATTCTATAGAAATCGAGGCACCCAGATGTTGAGAAACGAAAATGTTTTGGGTGCGGCTTACCCTAGCGGAAGACAAGAATTTGCTCTGAGAAAGAATAATGTACACTACATCAGCTTTACCATGAAAATAAGCTTGACTGAGATGTATTTTGCACATCCAATCTCGCGGTTGGAGGAAATCTGTTAAACGTAACATGCTGAAAGATAGAATTATTCTGGCTTCACAAAGGCGTACAATGTCCTAAAACTGAATTCTGGGCGGATGACCCATCGCTATTTGAAGTTAGGAAAAGTGGAGAAACCAAACTTGGTGACAAAGGAACTAGTTTTAGAGTGCCTTGAGCATTCATCTTTTGAACCATTGCACAATGTGGTCATTTCAGTTAAAAAGGAAAACTTTTTAAAAAGAGTTCGTGTTATGGATTCTTAAGTATTTAAAACAATTAGTATTCCACCTTAGTCAAGTTTTCCACAGCATTTTAACATAAAGTGAAATAACATAAAGTAAATTCAAATGTGGAAAGGTTATCAGTTTTGAGCAGGATTCGAACCTGCGTCCTCTCGAATACCGTGCAGGACGGATTGGAGTTTCTGGATAAAGGAAATGCGGTACCCTTTTATAAATTTAAAACTTTTTGGTACTCTTGTTCCTTACCAACGTATTTTGTACAAAGTTAACTGACCGACATAGAATGACAGGGTCATATCATTTAGTGTTTCTTTTGCTGGTGTGGGCAGAGGATGTTAGACCTCTCCTCGTCTTTTTGAGAGCCTCGAGCTCGAAAATTTCGTAATTGAAGGGATATCCTTGCATGGTTACTTAGTATGTTATCGTACGCCTGGTTACTATCGTATACCCAATTATTATAGATACACAATATTGTACATACCCCTCGAGGGTGGTAACTGGTTAGTGTTTCCTTTGCTGGTATGGGCAGAGGATGTTAAACTTCTTAGTCTCTTTGAGAGCCTAAAGCTCAGAAATTTCTTAATTGAAGGGACATTTACTGTCGTATGCCCAATTATTATAGATATTGTACACACCCCTCGAGAGTGGCAACTGAAATACAGGCCAAAAAAGGCTCTTGGTACAATGGAATCTGGACTCCATTCGATGGAGATCTGATCTTGACGCCTGATCCTCTCGAAGGCCGGCGTAATGATTTGGATGAACTTTTTTCGGGGTCATCCTTTTTGGAGATCGAAGACCAAAATGCATGCCTTCCCGAGTGCCGTTGAAAAGGCTTCAGTCTCGAAAATGTATGTGTTTGAAGGCGATATTTTATCAAGGTTCATTTTTAAGAATTGGGTCTTTGACAATCCTGAGAATAATATACGAAATCAGATCTATGGCCGCAGGCCATTTGTAATAAATTGATAAAAGATTTATGGAATTCCTATTATTAAAGTAGGTCTTCAATTTTGTCATAAATATTTTCGAAGAAACTTAAGTTTTTCAAAAGATTCTATTTGTTTAAAAATACAAAAGGTTTTGGCAGCAAAAGCCTATTGGCAGAAAGAGCCTTGTCAGCTTTTTCAAAATGTAGCAGGGATTCGAATTGTCGGATCTCCCCGTTTTTGTTTAGGTTGACGAACCCAGGAATATGATTTTACAATAGTGGGTATCAGCATATTATCTTATCTAGGCAATTTGTCGCCAAAACGTGTCTATCAACCTCTTAGGTTATACTGTGTCTTAGGATCTTGGGTAACCGAAATCTCTTTTAATGCTGTCCCTATATAAAATACGAAGCAAGGATGATTGGCTGTTTCTATCATCCTCGTAAATTAACCTCTGATCTGTGAAGAAATTTACACTTGGTCAGGACCAGTGTTAGGTAAATGAGAAATAACTCACCTTTTTCCATCATCCTTATCTGGTTTAGTGGAAGTCGGCTTCTTTTACTCCACTTACGACAATGCAGGTGGCGTCGCGATCGCCCTTATTTGAAGTTCGAGCTAAATGAGCTGGAACTATAGCTATTTGACGTACCTAATACAGTAACTGGAGCTCAGAGCGCGCTTCTGAAATACTCCATTTGGAATTAGCTCACTTTCTAAGGATGGAGGATTCATTTCTATCAAGAAACCAAACTAAAAGAAATAGTATTATGTTAGGTACCTAAAATTTAAGTACTACTTTCATGGTGAACATTTAGTTATTACTTTGACACACTCGTACGTATTCAGAAACTTGGGATGATTACGATTTTACCCATAATAGGCCATATTTTTACATGTATAGAAACATCTACTTAGTAATTATTGTGCCTTTATGTGGGTAGATATACAAATATTTTCAAAATATTTCCTATATTCGGCGGTACTTACGCTGTACATACACGAAGCAAATAATATCTAAAAAAAAGTATTAGTACCTATGAATACAATCTATAAAATCAGTTTGATATTAGCTGTAACTAAAGATATTAAAGAAACTGCAACCTCGAAAGGTTTACGTGCTATTTTAAAATAATAGGTTATTTCACGTTATGACTCATATGTGATCGTAAAAATATGAAGTAAAAACATACCTGAGACTTAAATGAACGGTCAAACCGTTAAATATGTCTGTAGGTTCACTTACTTCAATCACAAGTTACTTGTTTTAGATTCACTGTATATTCAAACGAACGGCAAAGCCGTTAAATAATTATTTCTGTAAATTCACTTACTTCATCCCAAGTCACTTTTTATAACTTTACTAGGTATATAAGTAGTAACTAGAAAAAACAAATGCACTAGCAGGTGTTCCTTTTGCTACGGGAATCAAAACGCCAATGAGAACAAAATGGCGCAGTTCTACCTTTATAAGTTCACAGATGGGCCACCTGCCTGCTGAGTCGACGGAAATACGTCATCAAACATGAGTAAGATAAGCCTACGGGTAACGGATATGCCTATCTCATTATATAAGCTTCGAATTACGGTCAAGTACTTTTAATAGCTAGTTACCTTAAGACCCTTCACAATCACACAGTCTTCGTAGATCTATACTAATATTATAAAGAGGAAAGATTTGTTTTTAGGGTTCCGTACCCAAAGGGTAAAGAACGGGACCCTATTCATGAGACTTCACTGTCCGTCTGTCTGTCTGTCTGTCTGTCCGTCTGTCTGTCTGTCTGTCTGTCCCTCAGGAGGCTGTATCTCATTTTACACACAGGCTGTTTCACAGATAATGTGCATTTGTTGCCACGGGAGCGGGAACTATGCGAGTGAAACCGCGTGACGTCCGCTAGTATCACATAAAATACAAATTGTGTATCTGCTATTCAGTTTCGACAGAGCTAGCGGCAGATGCATCAACGACGTTACCACTGTATACTGTAGTTTGACTCGGCCGGATTTTAGAAATAAATGCCTACAGCCGCGCGGTTCGTAAGCATGCGATAGGGCTACCCACCTACAGCTTTTTAATAATTTGTGCCTACTTTGATTTTCTATTTAGTATTGCTATTGTAAATATGTACATACATACATACATTCATATAGTCACGCCTTTATCCCTGAAAGTGTAGGCAGAGGCATAGTATACGCCCACATTTTACCTTATAGTTTTACGTACGCGTATAGATAGTGAGCGTAATGCAGTTGAAATTTTTCAATCTGCCCACAAGGCCTTCAATTTGTATTAAGGGTTGTCGTTTTACTGACAACCGGCTTTCATTTCGAGTAAATATGTACCTTTTTTATTTAAACAAAAAAATACTTTGTGCATACTATTATAATATCCCCGCAACGGCTGGCGGCGCAGCGCCCGTTATCTACTAACGATTGAGTGAGACGGGTATAGAAATTTGAAAACGAGTAAGCGGCGTAGACAATAATAATCGGCTCATCACATGTATCGTCAGTGATAGAATCACGGAATTCTAGTCTTTATAATCATTGCGTAAAATTTTTGATTTACAAAATTAAAACTTTTTTTCGATTTAAAAGTACTAGTCAGTCTCTTGTACATTAGTACTTTTCGTACATTGTCAAGTTGTGTTAAATTTTGGAAGTTCATATTTGTCTCTATGCGTGTAATAAAAATCAAAGGTAACAAAAATGCTGTAAATCAAAGTCATACGGTTGGTTTCTTTGTGGATGACCGATGTTACAGTACACTTAGCGTGTACTGTAACATCGGTCATCCACAAAGAAATGAATACTCTTGAAACATACCTAAATCATTGCTCTCAATTAAATAACTACGAACTGACAACGGAACTAAATGTACTACCTACACGTACTAGAGTTCTGAACTAGTTTTTTTTGGATATTGTACTAAATTGGATCGCACCGTTTACTGACTGAGCAAGCACAACTAGACTTGTGCTTGTAGGTACCTTCGACACAGAGCAGCTTCCACTGGTGCGGGTCGTTCTTGGACGCGCGCGCGGCGCGGCAGTCGGCCACGGGCAGGCGCGCGTAAACACAAACATACCTACTTCATGTAACTACCTAGTTCACTCGTGTCAATCACTTTGTTTAACTTTAGTCAACTAGTAGTATAGTACCAATTAGTTCTGAAGTAAAATCAATTTATAGTCTTGTCTTACCTTTCGGAGTTTCCAGGTAATCTAACAGACTTTATCTCTGGGTGCGTTATTGACGAATTCATGCAACCAAAACAAGCAGAATAGACTAGTTGTCATATTAAATATTTTTAGTAAATAAACCTCGCGCGGTTACCATCTAAAAAACGACACACCGTCTATTCGTCTACTCGGCACAATCGCGACTGCGGACGCTGCTTGCGTGCTGAAAGGCCTGCCGGAAACGAGACTCGTAGGTATAGTTTGCGCATCGTCCGTTTGTAGGGAGCTACAATACTGGTTAGTACTCTTTATACTGTGACGTTACGATTTATGTTTTTAATTAAACTCAATATTGGAAGCGATAACAATTAAGGGCGAATATTATTTCATAATATTTCTTCACTTCGCGTAGTCATTACGAATATTCAAAATGCGCAGACATTATACAGTTTTAATTAAAGTCTTGGTATTTATATAAGCAGGATGTAACCGTTCCCATTTTGTTTAAAACGCGAACAATGTGAAATTATAATATTACTGTGGATTCGAAATAGACGCTTTCGGAATAATTAGGTATTTTCCCATAATTGGTATTCTCTTCTATTGTAAAAAATATCAGATCGTATTTATATCCCGGAAACTAGTAATTGTAGGAAACTGATACGGAAAACTTTCGGATATCAGCTAGATATGAATAAAATAAGTAGGTAGCTTATGATTAAAATATTAACCTGCTGCCCTGACATATCAACAAATGATGTACCTATCTAAAAGTCACCATCACCAAAATCTATTCGGACAGACTTGTAAAATTTCATAAAAATCAGCCCAGTCGTTCTAGAGTTCTGATTTACCTACACGTTGAGCGATTCAGCTTTATTTATATTACGTCTAGTAAAACAAGGTCAGAGCGACATCAATCACTACAGTGGGTAAAGATGTTCCCACACTGGCTGTTGAAATGGGCTGTATCTTTTTTCCGCGGTGTTAGGGTTAATGTTCCAGAAACCCTAATATGGTTTATCCCTTAAAATTTGTTTGGCAATAAACGCGGTAATCAAATGCTCCAGTAACAAAGTACCTACGTGTAGATTAGTCTGTTATGAACGTCACATAAATATAATACATGACATATTTGCTGAGTTGAGAGCAAATTTGGCGTTTTCCGCTGAGCTCATATTTTTGAAACGACTGTATCAAGACAGGCTACCGTTTTACTAAATGTATGAAACTGACGTCGAACAGAAAACAATATTTTACAGTGCACGTCTAATTCTCATTATTTTTCAACATTTTGAATTATGGAAGATGAGTACTAACGCGTCTTAAGGTACCCATAACCTACTCAAATGGGTCGCAAGTTATTTTTCCCTCTGTACCACGCTATGAACGCGGGCCCGCACGATGAATCCATGAAAAGCTGAGGAAACGCTCTATGGCAGCCGATGTTTACGCTGAAAGTCGAAATGAGTGGATTTTTCATGTAAAGCAGAAGTCTTACCCCCAGTTTCCGAAAGGCTGATCAACGCTAAAATTAACTAATCGGCTGTTAATGGCGGATCCTCACAGAAGATCCAAAATGGATCGCCAATGCCTGCGATCACCGAAAACTTTTCTTGCGATCCCGCCGCGTTCCACCGACACGCTCCAACCGATCCACATTGATCCGCCTAAGTATTGTACAGTTGAACTTTCGGTCGCTATGGAGTCACATGTGCAGCAACGACGTCGAATCTCTTTTGTAGCAACAACCTACATTCTTCTTTACCTTGGGATCGTGCGAAGCATGGCCCTGTACGGGGCTCCCGTATGGGCGGAGACCCTGACGGCCAGCAATGTGGCTAGACTGATGAGCCCGCAGAGAGTGATGGCCGTCAGGGTGATAAGAGGATACCGCACGATCTCCGGTGAGGCGGCATGTCTCCGAGCCGGGACCCCTCCATGGGACCTGGAAGCGAGAGCCCTTGCGTCACTGTTCAGATGGCGCAAGGAGGCGCTGGAGCGGGGCCAAAGGCCTGCGTCTCGAGAAATCGAGGCCCAGCGGACCCTGCTACACCAGGAAACCCTGGAGACATGGAAGATGCGACTTGAGCAACCAAAGGGGGGATTCGCCACAATCGCGGCCGTCAGACCGGTCATGGACGAGTGGCTGGAGAGAAGACACGGGGCTCTCTCCTACCGGTTGACACAGATGCTTGCCGGGCACGGTAGCTTCGGTAGGTATCTGTGGCGAAAACACCGGGAAACCACGGCCGAATGTCAGCACTGCGAGGACCGCAGCGATGACACAGCGCTCCACACGGTGGTGGAGTGCACGGCGTGGGCACAACAGCGACAGGTCCTCGTAGTGGGTCTGGGCGTGGACACTCTCTCGCTTGAGGCCATGGTGCGAGCCATGTTCTCCAGCGGGAGTAAGTGGGACTGCGCCGCCTCTTTCTGCGAGCAGGTCATGCTCGCGAAGGAGGCGGCGGGCCAGGTGCGGGAGAGAACTCTTCCACCCGAGTTCCGCAGTCGGCGCCCTGGGCGCCGCCGACGTGTCTTCGCCGAGGACTATCGGCCTCCATGACCGGGGGTCTGAGGACGGTGAGAGGGCCGCTCACCGTCCTTACAGAAGCAGGCCCATGACGGCAGCGTGACGTGAGCACTCACGCACGCCCCCCCCTTAGAAGCGGGGTCACACCCGAAATCCCCCATAGACGCGGGATTGCACCCGAACCACCCCCTGGGCGAGGCCGCATTGGCGGCCGTAGGTCTGTTGGGAGTCACGGGACATCCTTCCTGAGGGCTTACCCGGGGCTCTCAACCATAGGCTGTTGGGCGGTACGTGAGGTTTTTTAGTCGGTAAGAGTATAGCATCCTACGAGGATTTTCCCTCACGTTAAAAAAAAAATAACCTACATTCTTCTTAAATATTTACGAAGCATTTATGTTCCTTGTAAATGGATTTTCATTTTGGATCTTCTGTGAGGATCCGCCTTTAACAGCCGATTAGTTAATTTTAGCGTTGATCAGCCTTTCGGAAACTGGGGGTTAGTCTTTGTGTTTCTAACGTGCACTCAGCTTTAGATTGTTTCATAACAATTACCTACATGGAAATTTAGTCCTACGTTTACACACTTAGCCTGGCAATTGGGCCATTGTAAAGGGCTAATTACTCATACCAAATTACCACTATTTAGTATTTCAGTGCACCTCAATTGTAGTTTTTGAATAGTTTAAAAGTATCACTTTTTAATTTATGATCCGGTGTTTCCGTAAAATTGATTTCGAGGATAAAGGCGTGACCATATTATGTAAGAATGTTTAAGCATAAAATATTTTGTGTTTCTGTTTATATTATCTCGGAAATTGGCTTGATTGTAAACTATTAAAATCCTTTCTTAAAACCCATGAGATACCTACACCGCGAAACGGTACTCTTATTACATTACCAACATACCATGTGTCAGTAAATCTTTCAAAAAGAAAGGTCCTCTTTCTCGAGAAGGCCATTTAATATCTGATCAGGGCAAATGTAATAACTCTGTAAATATGGAGGAACAATGAAAGGTGAATTAGTTTTAGAGGATGTGAAATTGAATCGTCGGAATGGACTGCGCTTCATCTACGAACAACGTTTTATATTTTGAAAGAATATTACAATTTTGTACCTATAGACTTCAGGCTCATGCCAGGATGATATCAAATCTAAACCAGATCATGACATTGCTCGTTTTCCAGTAATGGCATATTTACTGAGTTTCAATAGCCAGTACATCAATCTCACCTACAACCTAAAGTAGTCTGGTTGGACTTTTAAATATTTCCACATGTTTTTTAAAATAAGAAACAACGTATTGCAAAAACCCATTCTTCGTTTCTATAAATCTGGCCCTCACCGGACCTAACGGTGCGATGGTCATAAAGAAAAGGATAAATGAAATAGCTTATTTAAAACAAACAGCAGGAGTAGTATTTATCTATATACTAAAGCCAACGTTACGAGATAGGAGTCTGCCACGATAAGGCCAGTAATAAAGTATAGTCTAACATGTATTGCCTTCGCAGTCTCATAATTGCAGCAATACCAGGTATAATAAATATAGATACGTAACTTTTATAGGACCAGTCGGCATCGTGTGTGCAATTTCATTTCGTTTTATTTGAACTTTTACCGGCTATGAGAGTCGGTAGACTGTAACGGAGCAGATTCTATGTTTTAACTGTTCTACGTTTTTTCCATATGAAAAAAGCGGAGCGTTGGCATAGAAAAATAAACGTAGAGTTGGGTGATTTCAGTTCCCAAATAAGAACAGTGACAGGGTGTTATCGAATAAATCATCATCGGAACTTCCAACAGCTACTTGACTTGTCCGATTTTGTAAAAAGTGTGTCGTTAAATGCAGTCTACCAATGTGTGGAGGTTGTATGTCCTCCCTGGGATCCAAGTTGACTTACCAAAAAATGCACTAGAACGATTTTAAGCTAAAGGAGCTAAGAGGACGAACCGGGAAGTAGTCAAATTAGGAAGTGACAACTTTGGAAATGATAAAATTAGGATGATGACAATTTAGGAAGTGGACAAGTTTGGAAGTGGTCAAGTTAGGAAATGGACAAAGTCGACCGGAAGGAAAAAAAATAAGGGTAGGTATTAGTAGTATGGGATTATTCTAAATATGTAATTATTAATAACTACGTAATTTATATCATAAAATTGTTTTTAAGACGAGTAGAAATTCGTTTCCCAGTCACATGTAATTACGATCAGTCTCGAGTACAAAGTTGTCGACTACGTTTAATTATGCCTCTACAAACCGCACACGCATGCATTATCATGAAAACTTTGACTGTTATTAACATTTCTGGTACTTATATCTAATACTAGCGGACGTCACGCGGTTTTACTCGCGTAGCTCCCGTTTCCGTGGGAATACGGCAATAAAACATAGACTACGTTCAACCGGGCTTCCCGGCAGTGAAAGAATTTTTTGAATCGGTTTTGTGGTTTCCGAGACTATTCGATGCAAACAAACAAACAATCAAATATTTCCTCTTTATAATATTAGTATAGATGTATAGATACTGAACGTATAAACAGATTTTGAGTAGGTACTTTAGTTAGTACAATGCCTTTATCTCTCTGCATATTAAACTAAAACAGATATGGTATCAGGCAATATTTCATGAGAGTGTAATATAAAATATGTCTAGGCGGGTTTCAATAATAGATACCTATTGTTTGGACATAGGTTTTCTTTTATGTATATCCCGGAAAAATTAAAAGGTAAGTTATATTCTTTGAAACTCGCAAATCTTATTTGTGATACATTATTAACCGAATCTTACAGGTTGTTTTACTGAAAATGATTGAGCACAGTTGTAATCTATATGCTGCAAATACATACAATATTTGTAAAATAAAAAAGAGCTTAGGTATGTGGCGATCGTTAATCTCTATACGTTTGAAAAGACATGAGCTTTATGAACAAAGATTTTCAGGCGAGTGAAGTCGTGGACTAAAGCTATTAACTAAATAACTGTATGAAAATAGCAACAAGAGTTTACTTTTCTGCAGCAGTTAAATGTTTACTTACTTTTTAGATTTATGGTCGAGAAAATTTAATGGATTAATTTTCATGAGTAACAACCTCCCTTGAGTCACATTACGGGGGTAATTGATATATAGATAATTAGATACATCCGAATAAACAGATTTTGTAGTCATGCAAAAAATACATTTTATTTCAGTGTACCTTTTTTTGTTGGGTAATATATATTATAATAACGATTAAGCAAGTACTTATCTATTAGAACTTTATTTACCACAAAACGTTTAAGGAAATAAATTTAGATAATTTGATTGATTGTATAATAATCCAGTGCAGAGTGCGTAATATGAGTACATCTTCGCCAATATTATTAAACTTGTAAATTGTTAAATGCATAGAAAATAACAGTACTGATTTACAACATTATGGCTGAAATCAGTTGCGATAAGTATAAGCACTTCAATCAAACAATCAAATCATCCTATAGCAGTCCACTATACTCGTAGTATGGGACTGACTGGATGCGAAAGGCGCAGGACCGTGTATTGTTGCGTAATTTGGGAGAGGCCTACGTCCAGCAGTGGAGTGCTATAGGCTGATTTGCTTGAAGTATAAGCACTTAGATTTTATAATTATTTTTTAAGAACAAGTAGTTTTACCGACTAAAACTAAACCACACGGTACCCTACCACTGCCTACGGTCGAGAGCCCGAGCTTAATCCTGTGTGATGTTCCAGGTTTCCGAACAGACTTAGGCTACCACCGCGGCATCACTTGTGGGTTCGCTTACAATCCCGCGTGGGATTGTAAGCGGACGTGGCAGTGGTTCGGGTAGTATTCCGCTTCTTAGGGCATGACATGTCACTATTCAAATAGGAGTTAGTGAAAATGATAAAACAAAGCCTGGAAATGTTCCTTTCTTTTTTAACGTGAGGGAATATCCATCACGGATGCTGTGCTGGATTTCTACCAACTAAAAAACCTCACGTAACGCCCAACAGCCTATAGTTGGGAGCCCCGGGTAAGTCCTCGGAAGGATGTCCCAGGACTCCCAAAAGACCTACGGCTACCACTGCGGCCTCGCCTAGGGGGTGGTTCGGGTGCTATCCCGCGTCTTTGGGGGTTTTTGGGTGTGATCCCGCTTTTAGGGGGGGGGGGGGGGGGCGCGCGCGTGAATCTCTGTCGTCATGGTCCTGCTTCTGTAAAGACGGTGAGCCCTCTCACCGTCCTCAGGCCCTCGGTCATGGCGCCCCGCCGCCTCTTTCACGAGCATGACCTGCTCGCAGAAAGAGGCGGTGCAGTCCCACTTACTCCCACTGGAGATCATGGCTTCAACTGATTAAACTACTAAGCAACATGTAATCTGCAACTACCTACAACTTATAAGATCACCATATCGTCACTGGAAAGCCAATAATACTAAAGCGCCAAAAGGCCATTTTACAGGAGAGCGAATTAAAGTTTTTTTTTTCAGAAAACTAGGCATAACTTTTTCTAATTTAGTAATTGACGTACAGTAAAGGCAAATTTATTATTGTTACACTATTCCCTATGTTCTGGAATCAATATATTTTGCCCAATTTGCTCGATTCAAGAGCTGTCGCTTAAGTACAAATGCTCTGTACACTTGGTAATGAAAAAGTACTTATCTCATTAATTATTTTAAGGTAATGTGATCGAAAATTACTGACAACTCCCACTCTTTCAAAAGTATGCATGGAAAAAGTACTAACACGCATTACATGTGGATATAGTCTCAGGATAATAATACTTAAACACTACAATATGTCAAAGGACTGCACGGTAAAGCGATGTATAGAATTATTTGTTAGGATCATTGCTATGCCAAAAATACTTAATAATAAGATTGATCGTTCTAATTTGAATTTATTTTCCTTAACAGACATTATCAATAGTAAGTAAATCATAATAATTGCACTAGTTGCAAACAAAATAATTGAGAATACTTACTAATTCATATTTTGATTTTGAAACAGCATCTTTTTTATTTAATTATTACTATTTTTTTATATATTAAGCTCGCCAAATTGACGTCGCCACTGATGAAAAGCCGTGGCGCAACCTAGAGATGAGAGAAGAGGGCCTTCACAGTCCGTGAGACTTCTGACAGTGGTCCTCAAGTTGGCGGGAACCCGGGATCGTAAGATGAGAGAAACACGTGTGGCGGGCAGATCGTTTCAGGTTTTTATAGTTAGACAGAGGAACGATCTTTTAAAACGCTCAGTTTTGGCGAAGATTCTCTCCACTGTGTATGAGTGGCACCTTTGCCTGGCACACGTTGTTCGGGGGGATCGGAAAGGAGAGGATACATTCGCCGTGATACATTCGGTAGAAGGCAGCCAAAGACGCTATGGTTCTCCACTGCGCTAACGGCTCAAGGCAACTCAGGTCAACCACGCCTCTGCATGGCGTCAAGTGCGTCTAGTAAATACCTCGCGGAGTCATCCCAAAGGTTGTCATCCACCACATTATTCGAAGAAGGGGTGAATCTGCGTCTTACATTCAAACATCTCTGGTGTGGCGTGAATTACCGCCTCGCCTTATTGAGGCCAGCCCAATATTATACAACTCTCTACGTCGTTTTTGTGATTGTGCTCACGCCGGACGTATATACCGAGGACGTCTAGGTTATTTTTTAGTAGAACCGTAATGTTCTGAAAAGCGGGTAGGGGTAGGAATGGGGACATAGCTGTAAACGCACACGCTAGTGTTTTTCTGGCACTGAACTCGACCAGGATGTCTGAATCCCATTGGGCAATGCGACCCAGGTTCCGGTCGAGATCCACTACGAGTTGTCATCTCTTTTCCTCCACGTCGCGTTGCCGGAAATAGCTCCCATGCAGAGTACACGTCCGCATAACGAGGAATGCACCCAAGGGACAGCATGTCGTTGATATGCAGGAGAAAGAGAGTATGGGATAATACCGATCCCTGTGGTACTCTGGTATTTACCTGCAAAAAGCAGGAAGCGTGGCCAACACAGAGAACCCGTATACGTCGCCCGTGCAGGAAGCTGGCCAGCGTTATAACTGAGATGATAGACCATTAGCCGGCAGCTTGGAAAGAAGCGGCGCAAGCCATACTCTATCATAGAATTTAGCGATGTCTGGGCTAATAGCCAGAGATTCGCCGTGTCTCTCCATAGCCTCGCCACAAGTGTGTGTTATGTGTGCCAGGAGATCACCCATTGATCGTTTCGGCCTAAAGCCACTAGTACTACTAGTAGGCTTGTATCCTAGCAGGGAAACACAAGTACGACTGATCACTGATCTGGCTGCCATGATATTTGGGAAATGAAGGGAGACGTGAAGACGGTGCGACATTTGCTAAAGCAGTTAGTGACAAGGCGTATGGATTAGCTTCATCTATGGCTGTGTGGTGTGGTGAGACGGAAGCCGACCCGCGTTTCTATGGATCTCCCTGGCCGGCGGCGGCGGGTCGACCGCCGTTCGACCACCGTCCGCTACACTAGAATCCACTTAGCGCCTACTGGTCCCCCTCTGCTACATCATACTGTGCAACTGCTGCACGGTGGTTCCTAAATAACTACGTGGATCCTCGTTAGTTGCAATCAGGTGCACCTCATGCAGGTGAGGTTGCTTGAGCACAATCTGAGCTTATGATCCGAGGACGGTTCTAGGATACTTCTTTTGATCTCGATATTTTGCGCGGTTCCTGTGGGAGAGAGGATGAAAGAGAAAATGATTTTTCAGTTGTAATTTCTCAATGCGTGATCCGATTTCAAATATTTTTTCGTGTTAGAAAAGGAGTACTTTAAGAATAGCTCCACACAAGTTTCAATAGTGAGGGTTTTGTAGTTCAGAAATTAGAGACATCTCAACTTTCGCTAACCCTAGAATTCAAGGGTTCCTTTTATTGTAAACTGGCGTGTTCTTTTAGCCATAAATAAGCTTAATTACTAGCTTAAAGTAAACAGGGCAGTTTCACAAGTTCCTAGGAGTCTGATGAAGAAATACCTCTCTTTTCATAGACCTTATGTGACGTAATCGAAGTTGCGAGGGTCAGCTAGTAAATAAATAAAAATCATTTTCTGATTTCACACTTCCTAACTCAGTTGGGGTCGGCTTTCTAGTCTAAGTATGATGCTGCTGAACTTCGACATTTTCCGTGATGCGACTGCCATCTGAACTCCACAACCAAATTGGCGAAATCATAGTTCTGTAGTTAGACTAAGGTCCGACCTTTGAGGGCTCTAACTACCCGTAACGACTGCCATAGGTGTTGTATGGCAAACCACTTGGATGGTATGCGGACCATAGGGTATGAGAACCGACAGCTTAACGTGCTCTTCGAAGCACTACCAGACCAATTCAAATACTCGTATTCATGCACATAATTATTTGCACTAAGCGGGTATCGAATCCGCGCCTCCTGCGAATCGGCTGCGTTCACTACCGCTACGCCACAGAGGCTGTTAAATAAAAATATTTTAGGGAATTAAATAAAGAAATGCTTATCAGAATAAAATTCAAAATATTATAAATTATCGAAATTTAGTGTGATCGCGTTTTATATTGTAGCGTACTGGTATAGTGTTCTAAAATGCATAAATAATAGATACCGATTATTTATGTATTTTAGAACAAAATGCCATTACGATATTATCATGCATTTCTGCCAAAAAAAGTAGTAAGAAAATAATTAGTAAGTATTCTGGTAATTGCCCATAACAGTATTTATAATTACCACAACAATGATAATAATTATCTGGCTATTAAGATATTGTCTTTTACATCCGTATCTTGCAGGGTGTCTAGGACATTTATGGCACAAGGAAATTTTTTGTAGGTACCTATTCATAATGATAAATTTCAGGAACTATGTTAGATTTAGGTACAAGGTTTCGACGAATCATGGTATTTCTTCTTTGAAATGGGCAATCAAGTTTTATATATTGGTTTAAGTTGTAGATTTTTTGTTGTTTCTATTTCTTCAACTAGACCATATTTTGCCATTGTAAATTTTATTGCTATTTTCTGTGGGTCAGATTTCTTAAAAGTCGCAGTAGGTACCGGCAAAGTAAAATAAGGTAATATTTATAAAAGTCGCAGTACGTACCGGCAAAGTAAAATAAGGTAATATTTATAAATAAGTTACAAGAAATTGTGGCTCTAATTTCATGCTCAAAAAAAAACAACTATTTAAAATTAATTTACTTACCTAGTCGTAAACTCTCGAATAATCTGAACAATTCACTCTGCGGCGGATAATCATAAGTACTTATCGAATCGTAATCAAAACGAAATATAATTTGAAAAGACTTAACGGAATATTTTTTGAAGTTTTTGACCTAGTAAATGCTAAACGAACCATTAATATTTGGTCTACTAGAATTGTCGATAGTTAATAAAATAATTACTCAATTTTATTGAATGTAAAAAATTCTAAATAGATACTCAAATACTTATAAATGTAAGGCAAAATCACTAAAACCGTTCCTCATCAAAACAGCACGTAGACAAAATATACTAAAGCGCCATGCTAATCAGCTTCTACGTAAAGCAAATTTACTTTGCTACGTTATCAACTAGTAGTTACGGCCGGCAAAAAATACTAAAGCGACATCAATGATTCAACATCAGTATTTGAAGTTGCTAAACAAGGTTTAATTTGCTGGTGTCAGAGCATAAAAAAAACTGAAGTGACAACTACTAAAAATTAATCATAACTTGTACTACGTAAGTATTTGTCACAAATTCAAAATGATGAAAAATCTCCTTATTTTGAAGTGCTAAAGCGCCAAAAAAGTGCTCAGATCAATACAAAACCTAGACCAATCGACGCAGAAAAAAAAATCCTTTCCAACGATATATATAACTCATTTTGGCCAAAATGGCGCTTTAGTATTATTGGCTTTCCAGTGACGATATATATAGTGCTTTCAAATTGAGTTTTTCTCGACTTTTGGCACGTTTCGTTGCCATGTCGGAACTGCGTGCGATGACTCAATATCTTTGAGATAACTATCCGCCAGTTGACTACGACCTCTTTTATTACCTTCATTTTCATTCGAGTCTTGCAACGTTTTTAAAGTAGCAGAGCTCTTTCTATGTTGGTCGTATTTCGTAAGGTACATAAATCAAGCGATGGGTGTACAGCCGTGATACTTATCAGGGAAATAGTGGCAAAAGCACATCACGCTTCGATAAGTTTGCAGTATTTATTTAGCAACGTAAATAAGAGTCAGTACTTACTTGTGTATCGCAGAATAGAACTGGACCTGTTCCAATAATTGAAATTTGAAATAAGATCAAAAATATTGAATAAGTATGTCAATTTTTCATCTCTTCCTTTTTCAAATAGGGTCAGTTTGACTCGATATGAAATCAGTATTTTCTGAGTCCTGTGAACACTAAAAGTGGCAATAGAATTTGAATACTTACTTGTGTAATCTAAAACTTACACAGAAATTATGAAGTTCTGAAGTTTTTATATAATAGGTAGGTCTTCGGCGAGATCTAGACAGCTGACGCGTTCTCAATGACTAAGTTCTTATCCAAATTATAATAAAGGACAAAGTTTTGAACTTAAATCTACTTTATTCTTGTCACTCTGTTTATTTAACTCAAATTTTTTTTTAAAGCATTTATTATTGAGTCCGAGTCTTCCGCCCGATTTTTTAAAAATATTTTCTGAGAAAAGCGTACTTATAACGAGATACGTTTTTCTTTAAAATAGTAAATAACATTTATTTAAAGCATTTTAATAAAATAAAGCTTAGTTCCAGTATAACTTGTATTGAAGGCCACGTTTGCAATATAATACTACATGGTGACGTTGCCCCTACATACAAATTTGAAAAATAAAAAATACGCATTTTGTGGTTATTTTAAGTATAAATAGTAAGGTAATACAGACAAAATGTTGTAAAGTAGAAACGACGTCCCTTAACTTGAAACAATCAAAACCATCAAATCAAACGCCATTATTATTGATTGCTCCATCAGTTCTGTTCGATTGCGACTTGATTGTGACATTGAACGGAATAATTTCCCTCCTAACATTAATTTCGCAGGTAACATTAAAGATGAGGGAGTCCAATAGACCGTAAGTACCTACCTGGCATTTTGCGATAAAACCGACTCTCAAAGTGCTGAAACTTGAAATGTAATGGGACGATCCGATACGATGAAAATCTTTCTGTAGTACCTACGTATTTAAACGTTACAAGATTCTCAGTACATACTTGTGAATTTTATTCTTTAGATTGCGTATTGTACTGTCGTCATCGTGAAGAGGCTCCGGAAACTTAAAGTATAGAATAGATAAATAAATAGAGACACGCACCATGCGAACTAAAACAGGTGGAGAGCAGACGGAATATTCAAGATGAGAAGAGGGATTGCGGTCTGCCCAAAGATGTTTTTTTTTTAATTTATACGTGAGCAAATCCTTCATCGACTCCTACTAGCTAAGCCGCATGGTGCCTACAGCTTGGAACACCAGGTAAGCCCTCGGTAAAATGTCGTAGGATATAAGGGATCGTCGTAGTCCCGGCAAATTTTGGCTACTGCCACGAAGTGCTTCTACGTTGAAAAGGATTGTTGTCTTTCCTTGAAAATTGTTCTTTGAATTATAATAGCTTTAGTAATGTCACTGTAAAAATTAATCCAATGATTATCAGATAGGTAATTTTACTTCTATTTCTGGGATTTGGGTAGTAAGCACGGGTTAAAAGCCAACATTGCAAAATAATACTTCATTTATTGACATAGATATATACCTACTTACTTACATTTTTACCCGTCAATTTTAATATGACTTAGAAAAAGCGTTAAAAATCATTCTTTTATTTTCAAATACAAAAATCCAAAGCATGAACTCTGCAAAACACTCACACTTTTTGTGAGACCTCGGGGGAAATCCAGTGCCAAGTGTCATTACATTACGAATAAAACAGTCGTTTATTCGCGTAACATATTCGTTTGAAGGCAATCACCACTGTGTTACAACTCTTCATCTATCTGTATACAAAGAGGCGAAGAAATCTTTATTGACATTTACCCGAAAATGGGGTCAGGTAATAAGATATCAGTAACAAAACACACATAAGTACTTAAGTCATGCCTTATTCTCCGAAATGATAGGCAGAGGCTTACTAAACGCCCACATTTCAGTGGTTATATTTTGTCCCATTTAATAAGTAGCGAAACATATTGCTTCTTGAAATGGACAAAGGGGCTTTTTGTAACCGCTTGCTAGTTAAAACTTTAAGCTGCCCATTAGACCTTTTTTCTATTGGGCTTTATAATAACCATCTAAATGGTAGCCGGGACCAACGGATCAACGTACCTTCCGAAGTACTTAAATACTCGTAACTGGAAATATTGCAAATGATCATCCATTTCAGTAACGACCGAAGCGTAAACTGCTGAACGCAGTGATCACTTACAGAACACTGAGCAAGCGGGGATACGAGCACTTTCACGTACACTGGTAACAAAACACGTAACGAGCATTGGTGATTATTATTATACATTGTTCCATTTGACTATATCACTGGGCGGAAACTACTTAACAATATTATTCGTTTTCAATTCTGTCACCTACACTGAAACACGATTTGTTTGTACAGAGCTTGAATGTGTGTGTGACCACTAAGGCTAGGCAAGCGTTCGGTCAAAATACTCTCCTCCAACTATAATGAAGCCGTGGCGGGGTGGGGTAGCTTGCTCAGTAAGGGGCAGGAAGTTGCGTATCTGTATGTAATACTATCATATTATCTTTGCTCACTCATATCATAAAGAGGAAAGATTTGTATTTGTGTGTGTAAAGAATAAATTAATGCACCGATTGCAAAAAAAAGATCATTATATAGCTACATTAATAGCGAGTAACTTTAGCAAAATTTTATAACTATATTCTCACGGAAACGGGAACAACGCGAGTGGACAGCATGACGTCCGCTAGTACATCATATGGGCCATGACAGAAAACAATTTTTAGCCTACTTGCATATAATGTTTTTTTTTCAAGCACTGCGATTTAAGTGTGACCACCCTATATAAATTATTCTATTTTACACAATATGAATTTATTGCTTGCTTCCCCAATAAGCAGCCCTGGATAAATAGTACAAGCAAGGAAAAATAAGGAGCTATGTAGTCATCTTACTTTATAGTTATTAGGGCTTGCGATTATCAGAAAGGTAATTCTACAGTAATTATACAAGGTTGATCAATACAATGTTCTCAAGCGTCATAAAATCTACTTTATGTAGATGATATTCTTGTAATCTCTAAATAATTACTATAAGAGGAAATTGCAGTGGTAATCAGCCAGGAACCATTACCCTCTATAAAGCGATTCACTAGAAATAATAAAAAGATACAGTGTACCCGAGATAAAAGGTACGAATCAGAGGCCTATTAACATCGTTCTGTGGAACTCCGACAGTAATTATCATGTCGGTGTGCGGTCGCAAAATTTATTGGGCTCAAGGCTGAAATTGAGTTGACTTACTACTTATTTGTGGTTAAACTTGCCACACAACTCTTGATGAATGTACTCGAAGGATTTTATGGATTACTAGGGACATCACGCGGTTTCACCCGCGTAGTTCCCATTTCCATGGGAATACGGAAATAAAATAAAGCCAGTGTTTACCGGGAATAGCGAACTTTGCCAATAGTAAAGAATTTTCAAAACAATTCAGTAGTTTCGGAGCCTATTCAATGCAAACAAACAAACAAATCCAGCCATCAAATCTTTCCTCCTTAGTATAGATTCATCAGCAAAAATTGGAGTGATAAGTACATTCGAGTTCGTATGTTTGTATACAATGATTGCTACGTCTAGGCATTACGGCAACTGGCTGGGTCTGGGTCGGATTGTCCGTTCTCATCCTAAAATGTTTAAGGAAAACATGTGCACATTAGCAATAATAAATAGGTCATTGAAGGGGTAGAAGCTACGTCTACATTTACCTTCTGCTTTTAAAAAAGTACAGTAATTCGATGACCTCGAATGCCTACGGGGTGCTCGTAAGATCATGAAAAGCAATCAAGTAGGCAATTGACTAATAAATAATAATTAAGTACAAACTAACTTACGCACTTACTTACTTACAGGAGCAGGCCCATGACGGCAGTGTGACGTGAGCAACTCACGCACGTCCCCCCCCTTAGAAGCGGGATCACACCCGAAACCCCCCAAAGATGCGGGATAGCACTCGAACCACGCCCTGGGCGAGGCAGCAGTGGCGGCCGTGGGTCTGTTGGGAGTCCCGGGACATCCTTCCGAGGGCTTACCCGGGGCTCCCAACCACAGGCTGTTGGGCGTTATGTGAGGTTTTTGTGGGGATCATCCTTTGAGGATTTTCCCTCACGTAAAAAAAAACTCACTTACGCAAAACAGTTTTTCTTTTTTTAACATGAAGGAAATCCTACGCAAGACAGTTAATTTTTACAACGATCATTATTTTTGTCACATGAAAGTTATCAACGTCTTAAAAATGTTATCAGGATAGATCCGTTTTATCACTTTTTTCTAATACCAACCTTTGCTCTCAAAATTACAAAAAGGATAAAATATGCAAGCCTAAACTCCTTAGAAAGGTTCTTTATGAAAATTAACGATGTTAAATACATAAGGTACGTTTTTAAATGGTGCTCATTTACATAAAACAACACGTACATCTGACTTTCAGTCTTGGAAGAAAAGCGGTGCATTTGACATACGATTTAAGAATTTAATAAAACTCCGCAGTAGAATAAACAATGCTTGCAAATCACAAATATCAGGCATCATTACGTTTCTTCATTTCACAAAGTAAATACACAAATCCTTAAAAAGCAAATATATTATCTCGTTTTAATTAAATTCATTATTGTTATGTAAGTAGACTGCTAAGTGTTTATATAAATTCGATTTCGGTCTTTGTATTACGTAAAACGAGGAATATTTGTGGGAATAGATTATAATCTGTTAACACAGAAAAATAATACGATGTAAAAAGTTTGAAGTGCTCGGGGCCCCGCGGACTTGGTGTTCTGTAAACGATCACTGTATGCATATACTGCAACATTTACTGTGGCTGGTTATGCATGGGTAACATCCACATGACCACTTTGTGACATTTATTTGCGAGCGTTTCCGTGCTTCAGGAGGCACATTAAGCCGTTGGTCCCGGTTGCCAATAATATAGCAGTCGTTAAGCCAAGTTGAAGATCTTTGTTACTTGTAAAATTTCAACAAAGACAGTCACAAATTTCGCCTGTCCATATTCAATACGGCAATATGGTTCACCACCTATTACGTGGGACAAAATCAAAAGGTGAAATGTTGTCATATAAAATGCCTCTGCCTACCACTTCGGGGAGGAAGGTGTGATCATATATTATGTTAAAAAGTTCCAATAACCAAACTTAGCCTTTATTACGTGTGGAAATTGTCATGAACGCTATGTTTGACTTCTACCACAGTACATAATTATGTATACTGTGCTTCTATCGACTATAACTACACAGTGCCATTCCATCTGTCTACGGTTGAGGTTCCGTACGTTCTCAGAAGGATCCCAGTGCTCTCGACACACCCAAACTAGCCTTAACTGCTATGTCTCAAGAGTTCTCCAGGCGATTGACATGTCCCTCAGCAGTCACTTTCAGTAACCTAGATAGAAATGTGGAGGAAGAGATTGAGAGTCGCGATGTTTATTAATAACGAATCAATATTATGAAACGTTATTATTTATAATGTATTTAAAAAGAGTAAGGGAAAATCACATTTAAGAAAATCGCTACTGTTTCACATAATCATTACAATGTGGCACCGTAAAGTGCTTGCAATGGGAATTTATTACAGGGATAAAAATATAAGCCTATGTGTTATTCCAGACTACAAAATATCTCTGTACCGAATTTCAAATACATCCGTTCCGTTCAGCCTTTAGAGAACCACTGAAAGAGTAACAAACCTCCCGACATCCAGACATCTACACTTCCTGGGGCATCCTTCCGAGGGCTTACCCGGGGCACAGATTACTAAATAGTTACTGCCCGGGGCTCCCAACCGTAGGCAGGTAGGCGTAGGTAGGTAGGAAACGTGTGGTTTATAGTTGGTAGATTTTCTTCACGTTAAAAAAAGACATCTACACTCACAAATTTTCGCATTTAATAGTAAGATGAATGAATTATTTCAGGAAACATTAACCTTCTTTCAATTATTTCCGAGGAACTATTTTCTGCGAGATTTTGAAGCATTTGCAATTTGTGAGGTAAGTCCCTATTTGCAAAAGGATGTTACAAAGGCAGAGGCATTCGTTAAAATAGTTGATAAGAAATTCCGTTAAAAAAGGATTTGAGTGCACAGTCTCATTATTTTATTTAGAAAGGGACGCTGGAGCGACGACAATAGAACATTAGAGAGTAACCGTGTGCCGTTTATTTACTGTGGCGGCGGTGGGGTTAATGTTCTAGAAAAGCCTGATGTGCGTTATCCTTTTAATCCTATTCGGCAATAAACACGGAACAGTGCCCTGCCAACGTAAAGTGTGCAGATTAGTGGCTTATAAACGTTACAAAAACCTCAACAAGTTTTGGTTCGTTGAGTAAGTACTGTAAGCATTTGTACGTCCGATTTTATTCGACTAATCAAAGTATATAAAAAAGGTATGAATAAAAAATTTTATAGAAGTACAATGTTAATTACTTACCATTATATAGGTACAATGAAATAGTACTAGTTAATCTATATAATAGTTTTCGTATTTCGGAAGGTACGTATGGTCGTTAGTTCCGGCTGCTAAGTAAAATAGTAGACATTAACCCAAGCGAAGACTTAATGGGTGGCTTGATTACTTCAGCTGGAGGTAACAACAGGTTGTCTCTGTCCCTTTTAAAGCGATACTATTGGTATCCTGGTAAACTTTGACTAGGGGGTCCAAGTCTGCTATTTCAATTGTGCCAGTATACCCCCTGTCTCTCTGTCTGTCCAGGAACCGTGATAACTAATAAGCTGAAGCTTGCGAAAATGATTATTTTATTTTTGTTCTTAACTCTTGTTGTACTTAACCGATTGCTATAAAACAAACGTAATATTTTAATTCTGACAAAGATCTTTCAAATAAACGAAACCTAAGACCGAGAAAACCGCGTCAAAATCTATTCAGTAGTTTCTGCGTCCATCGCGAACAAGCAGACAATCGACAACCATTCAAAAAAAAATGTGTTCAGGCGAAGACTCATGCTACTCATGAGACTTCACCGTTCCGTTTTTACACATTGGGTACGAAGTCCTAAAATGATCTAGATTTCGTGCCAATAAATGATTACTTTTCCAGCAAACAATTTGATCTTTTTCTACCATTTAATATTTTTTCATTCCCCATTTTGAAGGCATCAAAACTCTCACGTTTGGTCATACGCACGTTCAATTATTTTGCTCTATTTGCTAATTAGTATTTCCCAGTATTCCCTTTTGATGTTGCTACGCGGCACGTTGTACGTTGGCGGGCTAACATATGCTAAGAGAAGCAAACTATGTTATAAGCAATAGGTAATTATTGTAGAAGAACCAATTTTGCTACATATATTTTATTGTTTCAACATAAGTTTTAACTGAATTTCATAACATACAATATTAATTACTAGCCGTTTAAGTAAGTTTAGAACCCATAAATAAACATTGTAACGTAACGGGAGTCGAGGGTGTCGGTATGAACCTCCCGGGTGGACTCTGTCGCGCTACAATAGTTATTTTGTATAAATGACGGTTACCTGGATAACCGGAAGCCGGAGATACATCGGACCTTTTAGGTTAAGGGCCGTACCGTTTGGCTTGTAAAACCTTGTTGCAATGAGTTCGTGAAAGAAAAGTCAGTATGTAGGATTGTTACCACATTTAATAATTCACAAAAAGTAAACCACGGGCTTCGTGGAAGTGTGTATGCACTACTTAATCTAAATATGTTGCATTCCTATGCAGGATGCATCAGCCTTATGACAAGGGTAAGGACACTTATGTCTACAAACACTTGACTTACTTGCTAAATGTATCATATCTCATGATCTGATCGGCTCTCGCGCAGATGTGAAGAAGTACAATAAACCAAACGTCACCTCGTGACGTGGCTATCTAAAAATACACATTAATCTAGTTACCTAGAAATGGATCCGTTCAGGTTTGCACTAGTAGCACAGTTTAACAGCAACAGTAAACTAGTTACACGCTAATTGTTGTATAGGCAGACCGTTATGCAGGCTTACTGGAGATGAAACACGTTGTGCAAACTTGCGGTGGATGATCGTGAAGATACGGTCCCAGAGGTGCAGTAATCGACCTCACGTGGGGTTGTACAATGGAAATCTAGGTGTTACTCGTTGGTACAGTGGTGATGATAAATGTGGCGTCGTGGAAAAAAATATGAAATGTCGCTGCAAGCACCGTTTACCGAGTGATGCGGTTTATGCGGTCCAGTGGGCAATCGCCGGTTTGTTAGCTTGGCCGCCTTTCGGTTGCCTACGCTCGGTGCGAAATCATTTCTTGAAAATTGGTTCCAAGAAGATCTGTTCTAAGAAGACTTGTTCTACGAAAACTTGTTCTAGGAAGACTTGTTCTAGGAAGATCTGTTCTAGGTAGACCCGCTGCGCAAAAAGGAAAATCACGCGTTATTCAGCACGTATATCGCATCTTGCAGGTGCGAACAACCAATTATACAATTCATAAATACCTTTTTGCGAGTCTTGTTGTAGAATGGCATGTCTTTTGAAGAGACACCTTACGTGTCCTTTTACACGACAGAAAAGAAATGCCACGCAACCTCCACTTTCGTTTCCCTTTCTATGGCTCGGCTTGCCACCATAGTCTTTTGCGCACTACAGAATAATGCGTTGTCTATTGAGATCCTACAACCACCCACTACTAAGCTGTGGTAAAACTATTATTTGCTTTAGCTTTAATTTGGTTACTAATTTATTATTTATTTATTCTAACGTGGATCCATTATAAACCAAATAAAAGCTATTTCCCCTTTTCTTGAAAATTTTTCGCCGACAAGTATCAGTCACCGTCATCTGTCAAAATGACAATGTCAGATCAAAGACAGAGATTCATGGCAAGAATCTCGCAATAGAGGGCCTATTGCAAGATTCTTGCCATGAATCTAACATGTAAATGGATGCAAATATTTATTTCTTTATTTATTTATTTCAAATATGAAACAATAACAACAGCAAGACACGGTTATCATATCCCAGTGTTACCAAAATATAAGAATGATGTGAGAAATTATATCTAGCAGAGTGTTGCAATAATTTTTCTCGCGATCATTGAGGGAAAGCATTGCATAGTGGTAAATGTAGTCTTTGCTAAAAGGTGAGAGTATCGTAGCTCATAGCTACAACATTAACGAGACCCACAGACCTAATAAGAATAACGACGCATTTACCATTTTCATTTCAAATCACTGAAGTTGTCTTGTACTCCTTTCCAACAAGAAGTTCCCATAGTAAAAAGTAACCTATGTGTTAGTCCAGGCTGTATATAAACTTTATAACTATTAACGGGATATTTACCATGTACTGTTTCATTGAGTTAGTGTGAACGTGAGCGAATTGAGGTAAAGTGAGAGTACGTGTCCGGAGGAGGGTAGATTGCTACGGTCTGCCTACCAACATGCTCGCTGCACTCCAGTTCATCCGTGATCATGGCGCTTGCAACAGTGCCGAAATATCGGAAAGTCAATGAAACAGTACATTGTAAATATCCCGTTAATAGTTATAAAGTTTATAGTAATGACCATGTTAGTTTAAAATCATATACAGGCTGTATATACCATGGGAGTCCTGGGGTATCCTTCCAAGGGCTTACCCGGGGCTCCCAAGCGTAGGTTGTTAGGCTGATACGTGTGGTTTTTAGTTGGTAAGAGTCCAGCATAGCATCCGTGTAGGATTTTCCTCACGTTAAAAAGAAGGCTGTATATACCAAATTTCATATCAGTCAAATACAACGACGGTTCCCGGGTCAATATTTGTGGATATTCTCGTTTATATGTGTTATACCCTAATGTTTTTTTTCGAAGTCTAACTTCTTATGTTGTTCTAACAAGGACCAATCTTTTGGAACATAATTTTGAACAAACCTAATAAATACACCATATATAACCTCCAAAAGTGCGAGGCCGCATTTGCGTTTTTCCGCGGCGGTTTCTAACCTCAAAATGTCATCAAACTGTCAAAATCAATGAAATCAAGTCAATGTTTTGACATTTTGAGGTTAGAAACCGCCGCGATAACCGCAAGTGCGGCCTCGCCCAAACAGAAACATTTTTAGATGAATATTTATTTTTCATTCGTCAAATCTTTAGATGAACCACGGGAGCTCTCTGAAAAAAGGTCGTGGATTTTATATTCTGTATTTCATTTGTCAATATAATTGTTTCTGACAATATAACAAGAAGCATGTAATTTTTTTTGGAAAGTCAGTTTTTTTAGTTACTTGCTGACTTTCGCAACTTTGTTTACGTCACATAAGGTCTAAGAAAGGAAAGGTATTTCTTCATCAGATTCCTAGGAGCGTCTGAAACTGCCCTGTTTGCCTAATCATAAAATTGCTTAAAGATTAAGTCTATTCTAAAACCGATGAGTATGTCCGATATAAACGCTAAAACTTCGCAAAGAATTCATTTGAAAAAATGAAAGACCAAGAGATGAAATCTGCACATGCATCAGTATACATTTAATGTATTGTATCATGATATTTTTTTATAATGCTATTTTGCCTAGACAAAGTAGGGTAGCATGGCTTTTTGCTTCTTTGCCTTTACGGCAAGGTAGGTAGAGAGAATTTTCCCGCGAACGCAATCAGGGATACCAACTAGTACAAAAAAATGGTAGGTATTTAATAAAGTTCACTACTTCTAAGAATCTCACTGTCTGGCTCATCGATTCGCGTCTCATTAACTCCGCTAGTACTCGAGGGCGATAATTCTAAAATACACGTGACCTCTGCTGGTGTGTTCCTGACAAAACGAAGGGAAAGTACAAGGTAAAAATAATAATAAATGTCATCATCAGCAACTGTAAAGCATCAAATTAAAGGATAACTGCTATGTTCTACCATTGCACCGATTGCCACAAACTGGGTCACCCTCACTCTTTGCGTCTGAAGTGTACGGTAAGGCCTTAGTGGTATAAAAAAGTTCCCTAGCAAGCATGGTACATAGAAGTCAATAGATTTGCGTCCAGTGATACTGTACAAATATATAATTTGTCTAAAAATATAGAGCCGTTTGTACATCCAAGTTCTCAATTGTGTCTACGCTACTCACGGAAATGTACTCTGAGAGGTTGCCATTACCATCGACATAATCACTCTCAGTAGTAAATAACAGGGGAGGTCTTCAAATACAATTTGTTACTTTGAAGTGTAACTTTAACTTTGTTTTGTTAGACAGTAGGTATTATAAAACGACCACAAGTTTCACGACTTTGCCAATGTAATCTAGATTTGAAACAAGTTCGATTAAATTGGTTCAACTTGAGCCGTTTGAATGCTAAACTTACTTGGAGTTGAACGTTATTCCGTAGGAAAGCTTTTATATGTGTTTAGTTTCAAAGATCGTTGAGGAACAGCCGAATACCTAAGTTCGTAATTAACCAGTGCAATGTTTCTATAGAGAAGCACTATAAGCCTAGATCGGTAATAAAGGTTGACAGGGGAGGAATAAATCCATCAACACTCTCTACTCGACAATTCTAGCGATGACAACAATCCGAAATTAAATATGTTATAGTACCAAGTGAAGACATTTTGAGGATTACCGCATTTAGTAGAAATGGAAAGGAATAACTACCAATGAATGATGAAGTCGGCTTTCGGTGTGGTTACTTTTGTTAACTTTAAAACTATGGTGTGGTGTAAATAAATATAAGAAACAGAACATATTTACCTTAATTGAGCTGAGGTCCTGGGTACGATTCCAGGGTCGTTCCAAATATTATTTTGTGTGATCCACAAATGTAGTTAGAAATACACTCATTTGCAAAAAAAAACGGGCGTTTTTGATTTTGATTCATCTTTAAAAAGATACAATCCCAAAAAGGTTTCAATCGTTTGTACACGTTACTGGCCGGTTTTAAAAATGCCGTGATATTTAAAAAAGTACGTTCTAAATTCAAATTTTCATTTAATGCTCATTTTTACAGAAAACCCCTTTTTATCCTACATTTTTGGCGCGAAGTTCCAGAAGTTAACATCGACTTTCACAACCTTTATTCAATTTTTATCGATTAATTTCATATCCTTGACTGTCAAAGCTTTATTTATTGCTGTTTGGCTGTATCAAAAATGGTAGATAAAGTGGTAAAAGCTACCAAAATTATCGCGCTGCTTGAAGAGGGTTGCAGCCTGTAGGATCCAACTATCTGTAGGGTAATTCACAGACTCGTCACGCACTTAACGGACAGACTTGCCGAACACGTGCACTCTCGCGTAATGGCGCGACTCGAATGCCTGTGTACGCTAGAGGCTGTGCTATGTCTGTAGGTACGGTAGAGGGGATTCATGACTGCATACACTACATCCCTTCCTTATTACAATTTTTAATGGTGATAACTGTTAAACAATGTACCGAACAAAATCACCAAATACTATTATTTTAACTTCACATTTTTGTGTACTTGCTCAACACAACCAATTTAGGAAATAAAAGATAAAACGGAACAGCTAATATAATTGAGCTTTCTCCCACCTCCTCGTTTTCTTATCCTGGTATTACAGCTTCCCATTCTCTTTTCACCTTATCAAATTAACGATAATTTCTCTCATGAGATTGTCCCGATTAAATATTCTTGACAGCACAATATCTCCCAATATCAAACGCGTCCGTGGATACGGTCCGCGTTGTGGGCGTGTGTATCCACAAATTGATAATTTCGGGGGTAGGTACATAAAACTAGCGGACTCTCCAACCTACCTGCATCCGTCACCTCGGGACCACGATAGGTGTGACCCTATCGAAACGTTCACACGCGTATTAGTTCAAAACAAACAATATTTTGCATTGATACTTTCCACAGTATACTGGGTTGGATTAAAATTCAGCATCAATTTAGTGTTTTACATTAACTTTTTCATTCCCATTTATCCCGCACACAACCGCTTTCCATTTTCTATTTCACTTGTCTTCATGTCTGATTTTTTAAATATTTTTATTTCTATACAAAGATATTTAATAATACTACTAAAATGAATATCTTAATAAGTATTCCAGTCAGTATTGAAGGCGTTCATGACACAAAACGCAATTCTGAGTTTTCAGTTCCAGATGTATGGAGGCTCCTCAAAGGGCTTTGAACAGTGGTGTTATTTTTTTTTTTTAGTGTCAAAATTAGAGCAGTTGATTTTAGTTGTCACGCTACAACATCAACTGATTTTACTGAGAACTATTACTGGGAAAGTACTGGAGAACTAGATATCCCGTTCTTAAAAGTGAACTTGTTTTAGACAATGCTTAAATCGATTTTCATTCTGTACTCTCTGCGGATGCAGCCATACTCTGTTCGAGAAGTATAGTCAACAATTATTTGAGGAGACGATATAGACAAGCATTAATGTTTCCAGATCTCAGCAGTGCCTTTGACTTTCTCCATCTAAATTTACATTTGCACTATACACAACCTTTAACACCTTTCAGCTTTGAAGAAAACAGAATGTGCGCGCGATGAGTACCGCCGACCTAATGATGCCTTTTGTATTACAATCTCTTACCTATTGTGAAGGCCTTCAACTTCCTCGTTATAACAAGATCACGTGTAGCATTATTCTGAAGTTGTACGGTATTCTCTGTACGCTGTGTGGGTGCATGGATAATTTCCTTTCCAAACTTTGCATTCAGCACATCACGAGCAAAATATGAAGAGGTATTATGATATACATTTCACATCATTAGTTTAATCTCATAAAATTATTTATTTGTATTGCATTTAAAACTAATTTTATCGAATGAGATTCTATTATTTGAGATTTTAACTGTCACACACCCGTCAATAACATAGTGTACCTCCATCCAAGTTGTAGTCGACAGCAGTTGCATCGCCCTCCGCATCGAGTTATATAATTCAGGCATGAAATTCGAAATCACCTATTTTCTCTTTTCAATTTGATGGGTTATCACAACAATGATCACTTAATGGGATGACTTTATGTAGCTAAAAACTTTTCACCACCTCTTATTTCATGAAAAATGTATTAACAAACCTACCCACTTAATGGCGGCAACCTTACAATTTAATAGCAACAACCTACGAATTTAATGGTAGCAACCCTTCAATTTAAACAATTTTATTCGAAGCAACCTACCAATTTAACGGCAGTCTCCTACCAAAATAATGGTAGCAACCTTCCAATATAATGGAACCACCTACCAATTTAATGGTAGCAACATTCCAATTTAATGGAACCACCCACCAATTTAATGGTAGCAACCTTCCAATTTAACGGAACCACCTACCAATTTAATGGCAGCGACCTTCCAATTTTATGGAATCACCTACCAATTTAATGGCAGCAACCTTCCAATTTAACGGAACCACCTACCAATTTAATGGCAGCAACCTTCCAATTTAATGGAACCACCTACCAATTTAATGGCAGCAACCTTCCAATTTAATGGAACCACCTACCAATTTAATGGCAGCAACCTTCCAATTTAATGGAACTACCTACCAATTTAATGGCAGCAACCTTCCAATTTAATGGAACCACCTACCAATTTACTGGCAGCAACCTTCCAATTTAATGGAACCACCTACCAATTTAATGGCAGCAACCTTCCAATTTAATGGAACCACCTACCAATTTAATGGCAGCAACCTTCCAATTTAATGGGACCACCTACCAATTTAATGGTAGCAACCTTCCAATTTAATGGAACCACCTACCAATTTAATGGTAGCAACCTTCCAATTCAATGGAACCACCTACCAATTTAATGGCAGCAACCTTCCAATTTAATGGAACCACCTACCAATTCAATGGCAGCAACCTTCCAATTTAATGAAACCACCTACCAATTTAATGGTAGCAACCTTCCTATTTAATGGAACCTAGTTAATAGCGAAATCTACTTAATAGCAGAACCCACTTAATAGCTCAACCTACTTAATAGCGGAACCTACTTAATATCTGAACAAATTGATATTTAAGTAAAGATAAACTACCTTCATACAAAACAGCGTTCAGTTATTGTTAAGTTATAATTGCACGTACTTACCTATCGGTACCTAATACATTTTTTCACCACCTCTTATTTCATGAAAAATGTATTAACAAACCTACCCACTTAATGGCGGCAACCTTACAATTTAATAGCAACAACCTACGAATTTAATGGTAGCAACCCTTCAATTTAAACAATTTTATTCGAAGCAACCTACCAATTTAACGGCAGTCTCCTACCAAAATAATGGTAGCAACCTTCCAATATAATGGAACCACCTACCAATTTAATGGTAGCAACATTCCAATTTAATGGAACCACCCACCAATTTAATGGTAGCAACCTTCCAATTTAACGGAACCACCTACCAATTTAATGGCAGCGACCTTCCAATTTTATGGAATCACCTACCAATTTAATGGCAGCAACCTTCCAATTTAACGGAACCACCTACCAATTTAATGGCAGCAACCTTCCAATTTAATGGAACCACCTACCAATTTAATGGCAGCAACCTTCCAATTTAATGGAACCACCTACCAATTTAATGGCAGCAACCTTCCAATTTAATGGAACTACCTACCAATTTAATGGCAGCAACCTTCCAATTTAATGGAACCACCTACCAATTTACTGGCAGCAACCTTCCAATTTAATGGAACCACCTACCAATTTAATGGCAGCAACCTTCCAATTTAATGGAACCACCTACCAATTTAATGGCAGCAACCTTCCAATTTAATGGAACCACCTACCAATTTAATGGTAGCAACCTTCCAATTTAATGGAACCACCTACCAATTTAATGGTAGCAACCTTCCAATTCAATGGAACCACCTACCAATTTAATGGCAGCAACCTTCCAATTTAATGGAACCACCTACCAATTCAATGGCAGCAACCTTCCAATTTAATGAAACCACCTACCAATTTAATGGTAGCAACCTTCCTATTTAATGGAACCTAGTTAATAGCGAAATCTACTTAATAGCAGAACCCACTTAATAGCTCAACCTACTTAATAGCGGAACCTACTTAATATCTGAACAAATTGATATTTAAGTAAAGATAAACTACCTTCATACAAAACAGCGTTCAGTTATTGTTAAGTTATAATTGCACGTACTTACCTATCGGTACCTAATACATTTAATCTATGAATGCAATAGAGAATACCAAACAAATAATACAGAAAAAGATAGCTATCAGTGTCGTTTTGCACACGGCAGCAAACCACAGCACGACTTGTTTTGCTCGCAGTTATTAGCCGACTTAATGGAATTACAACAATTGTATGAATTTGTCTGCAACAGTTCGCGCGCGCTAATGCGATATCTACCTCTTTTTTACTATAACATCATTGACCGAACCTGCCAAAATCGCCAGATACCTTCGCAGGACACCGATCAGGTACTTGCTAATCGATATATTTCACACTATTATGTTATTTATTACCTAATTAGGTACATTTGTACCTATAGCCCCATGAAAAATAAAGACTAAGTAGATTCTCACAACTTACTTAGCCTGTTACCAAACGAACCGTATGAACGCTGAGTACAGAGCATTAATTAACAACTAACAGTAAAGATCAGTGTAAGTAGTTTTACTTTTATAGGTATACATACATCATATTAATTTACTTACCAAATTTTATAAAACCGATGAATATTGATAGTCATTAGTCTCGCCAACATCGAAATGGCGACGCCGATTTGACTGAATGTTTTCTTTTTGATTATAATGTGTACTTCATTAAACTAATTACACATATTTAGAAAACATTATTTCATATATTTAGAAAACCTAAAGCGAAAAAAGACAACTTTGCCCCGACGGGACCTGAACCCGTAACCCTTACCTAAACCAAGGCTATGCTCTATTCCTTATAGTAAAAATATTATGAAGAAGTTAGCATACTACCTAACTTCTTTAAGTATGTTACCGAATTATGTTGAATTTATTGCAAACTTATTTAGTGTGACATTTATTTATTATTGTAACAAATAATTATTATTCAAGTTAATTATCATGATAATACCTACCTGTTCAACATATTTACATGTCTTCGGGTGGAATATGACTTGTGTGTGTGAAACAATCTATTATTACTTTATTGTAACACCTTTTGTACACATATTTGCAAAATTAAGAAATTGAATGGAATTGAATAAATCATAAATCTAATTCAAATTATTATTTTATGTTGTATTCTTACTGTGTTTCTTGGATTTCGACGTTATGCATTATATAAGGACACGCACTTGGATTAGGAAGAAATGATTAAATATTTTTTATACCGTTTGTACCTATAGTATTCGTTTAGCCTATTGTGCAGGGAAATTCATCACGTCCAAACAGAACGTAAATAGATTCTTTGCTACACCATTTCACCGCTGTTGACTTCCCAATTGAATCCCTATGATAATAATGAAATATCCACATTGAAAGGCTAACTTCCGAGTCAAATCAAACCTATATTACGGGAGTTATAATCATTCCGGACACAAGCTTGACGTCCACGCATGGACAGGACACAATGATGTTAGAAAAGCAAAACGCGCACTCAGCACCCAATCTTTACAGCTATGGTCACTGTTAGTTTAACCATTGTCCTAGTTTTCCTTTTATGTTATGTGTTATGGAGGATCAACCCTTGGTCTATACGGTATTATAAAACTATCATAACACTGCACGCAGAATGTCAAATACTGAAACGATTGAATAATTTTAGATTCGACACGCCTGCGCAGCGCAGGTCCTTAGAAGGTGTAAAAGGTGACAAACTATACACAACACAACTTACAACTTTCCATACAGAACGTCTTGCCAGTACGGTAAACTCGGGATATCCTATTCCTTCTTTTTTATATAAATCAAGACAGCGTCGCTTTCATATATTTTTGTTTGACATGTGTACCCAACACACTATAGGTCTTATTACATGAGGTAGGATTTCTTTGTTTGTTTTGTTGGAATACAAAACTGTAAGAAATAAACTGAGTAAAAATCTTAACACCATAAAAAAGTTGGGATGGACACAACCCCTTAAAATGACTCAAGAATCGGCAGGTCAATCCCTTCGATACCTGACACTTGGTCCCCGTATTCACTATCTACAACGATACGAAATTCACCGGGACTAACAGTATGTATTATAGAATATGACAATGGTAAACAATTCTTCAACAGTTACCACAACATGGTAGTTACTACCCAGTGACCTCGCATTATTTCTATACCATGAGAAAACAGCAATGTAATTAAGTTATGTGGGTAGCATAGCAATCAATTATGTTTGTTGTTTAATATTTGTTAATATAATTAGTTTCATTTTCTATTACTTTTTCAGAGATACAATATTTATGAGGTGAGAAAATAGACCTGTAACAACATGTGTGACTAATTCTACACATTAATAAAAATGTTTGATGTTTTGTTTGATCTATTTGTTTGCAAAAATGTAATAACATGGTTTATTTAACCACAGTGGCATTCTCAACAGTAAACAATAACCTTCCGTATTTTGTAGTTTAGTTCTTAACACCTGTGATATAAAAAATCTATTGCAACAAAACAATGTAAATATTAACCGTCTTTTATTCTGATGTAAGCAAAACGTCAGGAACTTATATAACGACTATGAACGTAATATTTGATTTGTGAGGCTTTCTGTATCACTTCTTTCAAGCGCAACACGCGATCTCCAGACAAAAATGCAGCCCCCCAAAGTCCCTTTTTTAAAACTCACACTCATTGGAAACCGAAGAAAACCCAACCACATGAAGGCTTTCCTCTGAGACTGATACTTCTCCTCTTCATCTAACAAATTTTGAAGTAATAAAAAACACCAACCTAGTACCTATGTAGAATCAGTATACAATTATTTATAAAAAGAAAGGCATATTTTGCATCTTACAGATCAAAACGCATCGTTAGTCATCGTTTCTATCCACCAAACGTCAGCAAAATGATATCCTTTGCAATTCCCTCTCGTCAATTTTTGAAACAAAGGCCTAAATTAAATACCAACAATGATGATAATTTTAACAAAAGCGGTTGACATTTATGTTAGTTTATTACGTTACCTAGAAGGCCAATATTGTGATAAATCTATTCTGTAGCATATGCGAGTAGAATAATACTAATTATCATGCATTTCATAACTCCACTGTACATCCTAACCTATAAGATTCAAAACATTGTTTACTTACTCCTTATATATCTCCTTTTTTTTCATAAAAGAACTAACCTTGTTTCCTCGTCGCCAGTTGTAGGATCCAACTATCTGTAGGGTAATTCACAGACTCGTCACGCACTTAACGGACAGACTTGCCGAACACGTGCACTCTCGCGTAATGGCGCGACTCGAATGCCTGTGTACGCTAGAGGCTGTGCTATGTCTGTAGGTACGGTAGAGGGGATTCATGACTGCATACACTACACAGCCAATGTTTCGTGGCTAGGAGGCTAAATGTTAGTCGCTCGACGGTCCAAAGGACCTGGCAGCGAAATCAGGAGACTGGTTCCGTCGAGAGAAGGCCTGGTTCTGGAAGAAAACCATGTACCCAACCACGGGATGATCGTTTTCTTGTGAGTCGCGCATTGAGAAAGCGCAAATCTTCGTATGTAGATCTTAAGAACAACCTCCAAGAAGTAAGAAATGTGCATATTAGTCTATGGACGGTCAGGAGGAGGCTTCTCGCTGCCAATATACGCAGTCACCACCCGGCCCGCGGCCCCAAATTACTCCGTGAGCACAGAGTTCACAGGCTTAGGTTCGCTAGAAATTGTGAATCATGGACTCAAGAAGATTGGAATAGGGTTTTGTTCTCTGAAGAAGCCAGGATATCTCTGTTCGGTGAAGATCGACGTCGGCGAATGCTAAGAAGACAAGGAGAGCGCTTTGCAGATGCATGTTTCGAAGAAATCACACCTTATGGTGGGGGCTCTGTTATGTTTTAGGCAGGAATAAATTCAATGGCACGTACAGAGTTAGTTTTCATTGAAAACGGCTCACTGACTGGGCATCGATACATAACGGAAGTTCTAATTCCTCATGCACAACCCGCATTGGCCGCTCTAGGTCAAGATTCGATTTTTATGGACGACAATGCTCGCGCCCGCCGATCCCGCGATGTTAATGCGTATATGCAAGAGGTCGGCATTCGTCGTTTGGATTGGCCAGCTCGAAGTCCCGACCTCAATCCCATAGAACATATCTGGGACGTTCTAAAACGGCGTGTGAGATCAGTACACCCGGCTCCGCAGACCATCAGAGAGCTGAAGAATGTGATTACTGCAGAGTGGGAACGTATTCCGCAAGCAAGTATCCGGGATATACTCGCTAGCATGCCCAGACGAATTCAAGCTGTGATTTTAGCTAGAGGGGGTCACACTCGATACTAAACATTTATCTGCTTTTACTTTATTAAAGAAAAACAAACAAAAGAACTTTTTTATTTTTAATGTTATTTTTAAACTATCGCGGTTTTTTACACTCATACTTATAGAATTCGGGACTTCACGCGAAATACTATTTACTTACATTCTACCGACGTTTCGAGCACGTTGCAGCGCCCGTGGTCGCGGTTGGATATAGAAGACATGGTATTCCAGGATGTCCAAGGTCAGATCAGGTTGTGGAAAAGGTATGTAGATGATATATTCTGCATATTTAAAGGCAACAGGGAGCAGGTGGTTTGTTTTAACGAGTATCTCAACTCATTCTATGTGAAAACACGGTTTACGTATGAAATTGAGAACAACAGGTCATTGCCTTTCCTTGACGTCAAATTGATGGTGAGAACAGACGGTTCCTTGGCCCACACTGTGTATCGCAAACCCACTCACACAAACAGATACCTGCACGCCTCCTCGCATCATCACCCACTTCATTTGAAATCAGTCAGCTCCACGCTCATCGCATTTACAGCAGGACCCTGAGCATTTACAGCAGGAGTTAGACTATGTTCAGGAGATACTGAAGATGAATGGGTATGCAGCGAGTAGTAGAAAGGCACGACGTGCACCGAGGAGAGTGAGACCGGAGGTGGAACGCCAACCAGCTTATCTGCCATATATAAAGGGAATAACGGACAAGATCGGGTCGTGTTTACGGCGGTTCTCCATTCGGGCGATCTTTAAACCATTAACCAAAGTGGCTAGGTACGTGCGAACACCAAAGGACATCATTCCTCTGCAAACACCAGGTGTCTACAAAGTAGATTGCAGCTGCGGTAGTTCCTACATAAGCCAAACCAAGCGGACCATCGCGGAAAGGGTCAAAGAACATATTGCAGCTGTAAAAAATCGTCAGTTGAACAAATCGGCAATAGCAGAACACCTTGATTCGGGCATTAATCACTGGATCGAACTTCACCAACCGAAAGTCCTCTCCACTGATCGCCATTACTATCCACGTATGGTGCGTGAAGCCATTGAAATCAGAAAACACAAAAATTTCAATAGGGATGATGGATACAAGCTCTCCGGGATGTGGAATTCAGTGATTAATAAACTTGAACGTAAAACTGTGCCAATTAAAACTGACGTAGTGAGTGTAGTGTGTCGCCGGCCTTTTTTTTTTTTTTTAACGTGAGGGAAAATCCTCGTAGGATGCTATGCCGGACTCTTACCGACTAAAAAACCTCACGTAACGCCCAACAGCCTATGGTTGAGAGCCCCGGGTAAGCCCTCAGGAAGGATGTCCCGTGACTCCCAACTAGAGATGGGCAGAAGGTTTAAACCCAATGGGTGGAAATGGGTTAAAACCCAGGTAAAAACCCAAATATAGGGTTAAATCAGCGATACTTTCATTTTGAATTGAATTATTTAGTGTTCAATTCTACATGAAAGTACCACTCGCCATTCGCCAGTTTCATTGTCTAAACAAGTTGAATACTTATTTTTTATTATAACAGGATGGAATTTAGACGCTAGTTGGACGTAAAGTACCCTTAATATTGATAATAGCAAGTTTTGCTGAAAGGAAACATTCCTTTATTTTCAAAAGTAACGAAACTGAATTCAAAGATTTTTGAAAAATCACCTGCTTGAGCCGGGAATCGAACCAGGGAGATGTAAAAAAACACATGTGTTTATATTTATACCGGTCAGGTTTATAAATAAATATTGTGGAACAGAACAGTCAAGTAAAATGAAATGTACTTGTCTAATCTTACAAAATGATGTATCCCTGCGAGTGCCATAATGAACTTACCAAAGATTGTGACAAACATATCGGTATATAGTCCACCGAACTTGACAATATCATGTATGCGTATAAAGAGCAATAAAAAAAAAGATATAAATTAATTTTGTTGTGAAAATTACGTTTTGACGTGACAACGTCATAAAATTCGATGGAGCCGGCTGCACGAACGAAAAATGATGACGCAATTCGTCGTTACCTACCTCGCGTTACCTCGCTCTGAGGCTTTCCATTTATTTTAATAATGTTTTCAACAGATGGCGCTATAATCAATTGATGTGTTATTCCATAGTAAATGTACTACGTTCTAACTCACGATATAAAAAAAAAGAATCCTTATGACGTTGTCACGTTCAACTATCGTCATTAAACCGACTTTACAGACAACCGATTTTTTTTTAGTCTAGCAACATTTGCTTACATTGCGTAACTACTAAACAGCGAGTAATCTTTGCCGCCGCACAGTGGATCGATTCATACAAATCGGAGGACATAGGAATTTTGAAGAACTTTTTACTGATTTTACAAAAACTAATCATGCCAATGTGTTTATTATAATTTTAGTCGAAAACATAGAGACACAATTTTGATCAGACTTAAATTTTTACAAATATTCGACAAAAACTGATTTCAATGCATGGAAAATAAAATAAATAAATATTCACGAACATTTCACACAACGCTATCTGATCCCAAAGTAAGCTAGGAATAACCTGCTTGTGTTATGGGTATCAGACCACGGATATTAATACTTATATACTTTTAAATACATACATATTATACATAGAAACACCCAGACTCTTGAGACAAACATTTATGGGTCACACAAATATTTGTCTCCGGTGGGAATCGAACCCACGACCTCCAGCGCCGCAGGCGGTATCACTCCCGACTGCGCCACAGAGGCAAAAGTACATTAAAAAAGGAATAGCTTGCGATTTTCTGGTGTTTTCTTATTTTAACGCTTATAGTGACTTTAAATGGGTTGTTAGCAAAATATCTGCCAAACATTTTAGGTACCTCTAGGCACCGCTCTGGGAGCAATATGACAAAATATCATTTTTCTTATTTTCTTTAAGAAAATATGCCTAATTCGTTTTTTTACAGTTATAATTGTTAATAAACTACATTTTAGCTTAGTACTGTCCTACCCACATCAAAAATAATATGACTAGCATACGGGATCGGGAGTTTTTGAGAGAGATACTTATAAGCAGACGACTATAATTTTTTCCTACTTTTTTAGCAACATTTTTGTATTGTTTAATGATTTTTCATTAAGATTTGAAGAAAATAATGTATTAATCAAATAAAACAATAACGCGTTTTATAAAACATAATATATCAAAAATACATTAACTTACTTATAAAAACAAAAGTGGTAAAACTAATAGCTTACAATAAATGAAAATATAGAACTGAAACGATTCAATTAACATGTATGTACAGTACATTCAATAATCAAGCAAAATTAGAAATATGTAGACAAAACAATACGCGTTAAAAAAAAACAAGAGGAAATCAATAGCTATCCCTTTTTTAATGTAGGTACTTTTCCATACATTGAAATCAGTTTTGTCGAATATTTTTAAAATTGAAGTCTAATCAAAATTGTGTCTCTGTAAAATTGTGTCACCAATGATTCCTATGTCCGCCAATTTGTATGAATCACATGAATTGTATGAATCAAATCAATACCACAGAACAGGGCCTCGCGAAATCTGTCTTGCCCACATCGAATTTAGGTCTTGCCCCGCCACTGTGCATATCAATGACATGCTGTCCCTTGGGTGCATTCATTGTTATGTGGATGATAGTACTCTGCATGGGAGCTATTCTGGCCGTCCAGCGGGGACGGCAACTCGTGGCGGGTCTCGACCGGGACCTGGGTCACATTACCCAATGGGGCTCAGACAACCTGGTCGAGTTCGTTGCCAGAAAAACACAGGCGTGTGTGTTTACTGCTAAGAAGTCGGCATTCCTACCCCTACCCACTCTTCAGAGCATTACGGTTCCACTAAAGAACAACCTGGAGATCCTCGGTATAGACATCCGGCGTGAGCTTAACCATAAAAACTACATAGAGAGTTGTATTGAACTGGCCTCGCGGAAACTTGGAGTCCTAAATAAGGTGAGACGGTACTTCACGCCACATCAGAGATGTTTACTGTACAAGACGCAGATTCGTCCCTGCGTCGAGTACTGTTTTCACCTTTGGGATGACTCCGCGAGGTACTTACTAGACTCGCTTGAGGCTATGCAGAGACGTGCTATCCGAATAATTGGTTGTCCCGAGGTGACGGGAGACCTCGAACCGTTGGCGCAGCGAAGATCCAAAGCGTCCTTGGCTGCCTTCTGAATGTATCATCGCGAATGTTTTGAAGAGCTCTTCAATCTGATCCCACCATCTCCTTTCCGATCCTGAACAACGCGTGCTGGGCAGAGATGCCACTCATACACAGTGGAGAGAATTTTCGCCAGAACCGAGCGTTTCAAAAGATCGTTCCTCTGTCGAACTATAAAAACTTGGAACGACCTGCCTGCACACTTATTTCCCTCATCTTACAATCCCGGGTTCTTTAAGAGGAGCGTGAAGAGGCACATCACAGGGCCACCAACTTGAGGACCACTGTCAGAAGTGGCCCCCAATCGCTGGATGCGCCACAGCTTTCCATCAGGCTGGTGACGACGACGTCAATTTGGCGAGCTGAACTTTATTAAAAAAAAAAAAATTACGCAATTAATGGTCATGTTTTTTTGTTGTTGTTATAATTTGATGTTGTAGGTTGGTACTTTGCGAAAAGACAAAAACACCTAAATTAAAATAAAAAATAACCTTAAAGAAAAAGAAATGACATTAGACACTGTGCAGTTTAAAATTTCAAATGTTTAAGAGTATCTTTTACAAAATTATAAACACCCAAATAAAATCCCTATCGGTAGGAATCTTATGGGTTTAAACCGGGTTTAAACTCAATTTGGATTTAAACCGGGAGGATTGCCCATCACTACTCCCAACAGACCTACGGCAGCCAATGCGGCCTCGCCCAGGGGGTGGTTCGGGTGCAATCCCGCGTCTATGGGGAGTTTCGGGTGTGACCCCGCTTCTAAGGGGGGGCGTGCGTGAGTGCTCACGTCACGCTGCCGTCATGGGCCTGCTTCTGTAAGGACGGTGAGCGGCCCTCTCACCGTCCTCAGACCCCCGGTCATGGAGGCCGATAGTCCTCGGCGAAGACACGTCGGCGGCGCCCAGGGCGCCGACTGCGGAAATCGGGTGGAAGAGTTCTCTCTCGCACCCGGCCCGCCGCCTCCTTCGCGAGCATGACCTGCTCGCAGAAAGAGGCGGCGCAGTCCCACTTACTCCCGCTGGAGAGCATGGCTCGCACCATGGCCTCAAGCGAGAGAGTGTCCACGCCCAGACCCACTACGAGGACCTGTCGCTGTTGTGCCCACGCCGTGCACTCCACCAGCGTGTGGAGCGCCGTGTCATCGCTGCGGTTCTCGCAGTGCTGACACTAGGCCGTGGTTTCCCGGTGTTTTCGCCACAGATACCTACCGAAGCTACCGTGCCCGGCAAGCATCTGTGTCAACCGGTAGGAGAGAGCACCATGTCTTCTCTCCAGCCACTCGTCCATGACCGGTCTGACGGCCGCGATTGTGGCGAATCCCCCCTTTGGTTGCTCAAGTCGCACCTTCCATGTCTCCACGGTTTCCTGGTGGAGCAGGGTCCGCTGGGCCTCGATTTCTCGAGACGCAGGCCTTTGGCCCCGCTCCAGCGCCTCCTTGCGCCATCTGAACAGTGACGCAAGGGCTCTCGCTTCCAGGTCCCATGGAGGGGTCCCGGCTAGGAGACATGCCGCCTCACCGGAGATCGTGCGGTATCCTCTTATCATCCTGACGGCCATCACTCTCTGTGTGTCGCCGGCCTTATCCTTCGTTGTAATAACAACGCGCAGCGGAGGGTAGTTCGACAAGAAATAACTTCGTGATTTTTGTCGATCCTCGCCTCAGTCCATCCGCGACCACGGGCGCTGCAACGTGCTCGAAACGTCGGTAGAATGTAAGTAAATAGTATTTCGCGTGAAGTCCCGAATTCTATAAGTATTTTTTATTTTTACTTCATGAGCATATGCACTACTAGCGAACATACACTACAAGCGAGGTTTAGCATTATTTCCCATAAATTGTAACAAAATTTTATGAAATACTGATGAAAACGATTATTTTCTTATTAATTTACCAAATTGTGAGGATAAAACTACCTATAATTATCAAACAAAGCAATATTGTAATTAAATTGTAAAGAGTGTATATAAGTATGTCTACCAGATTCAAAAAATTATTAATCTGGGCTAGATGAATGATCATGAAAAGAATTTCCAACTTTTTTTGATTATTTATTTACTAGACCAACAAGGCCTTCTAGAGACCATGCCTCACCGTCGCTAGTAATAAGTACCTGTCTTACTAAGATTGAAATATTTTATAAATCAATCTTCTGCCTACTAAATGAGAAACACAAACAAATCTATAAAATGTGTTTTTCTATCGACACGCTCCGCAAGCGTAACGAAATGGCGATCGTCGAGAGTCATAACATAAAAATAAAATAAAAATAACAACCTGATATTTCGCACTCACTAGCCCTTTCACTGTGTGTAACTAGCTCGACTTAACTCCTGCTCTATTTCATTTGCAGCGAAATTCAGTTTGTGTTCGAATATTTTTTTAATTGTTTTTTTGTATTTTTATGTTATTTTATCAGTGTCGGAAAGAAACGTCGTGTTTTATCATAGCTGAAAGACGCATAAAATTGATAAAAGTTTTGTTTTATTCTAATTTTTTCTTCTCTTCGAAATGTGTCGTTCTGAAAAACTGTCTTCGGTTCTCTATATGACATCTACGAGATAAATTGGAGTGGCGACATTTATATATGTCATTCAAATTTAAACTAACAAAACAGGTGACTTGATTAGACATTTTAAAACCAACGAAACTATAGATAGACACAGTTTTAGTGGTACTGCCCGCGGTAGCCGCAAATGCGACCTCACACTTACTTCGATTGCAGTTTTGAATAAAACGACTTCAGAATAACATTAAATTTGAAGATAGTATAGCAATAATAGACTAGGGAGCTTTTCCACCAGTGATTTGCTATGCTACGTTGCTATGGATGTACTAATATCCTCCAATCATATTGGTCGGTCGATCAAAAATATGATTGGTAGATTTCAAACGCATCCATAGTAACCTAACAGAGCACATCCCTGCTGGAAAAGCACTCAGGCTGGTTTCGTCATCATGCGATTTCCAACTCATGTGGTTCTAGACAGTTTTATTCATTTATCTCTCCCGACACAGACTTTATCCACCATCGCGGACGCCTCGTATGGGTTTGGGTTCTATCCCACTTCTTAGGGCGGTTCGGGTTATATCCCGCTTCTTTGGGAGGGGAAGTAGATTGTACTATGCCACTTCTAAGAGGGGTGAAGAGACACACCACACTTTCTGGGCCTGCTTCTGTAAAAAAGGCAAGCAGCCAACTCGCCGTTTTCAAGCCTCCAGTCTTCTAGACAGCGAATGAACACTAGCACGCTCCACAGACTCCTACGACATACACACCGCACTCAAGTGAGACAATGAAACCGCTACCTGGCATTCGATAACATCATTTTACTGCCATAAAGATAGCTCTCAAACAGCTGTAACTGAAAATGTAATGGGAATATAGCTGATCTAAAAGGACGAAAGTCTCTCGTATTGTATGTAATAAAATTTATGATATGCGTTAAGAAAATGCTCCTGGAGTGTCTAACTGGAGTGTTACATTTATCGCTAACTTTTATGTGGCACCTTTATTTTTTTACTCTTATTAACATGTTATTGTTATTTTTGGCGTTATAAGAAAAAGTTCAGAGTAATTTACACTTCTAGGTAAATACCTAATTTTTTTTACTGTTAAGCAGCACCGTTTGAATGGGTTAGGACAGAGTTTGTTCGATTATTAGAATTTTCACAGAAATTGATATATTCCAGTTTAAAAAATATCTTTCCTTGACGCAGCATGTTTATATAGAAGCAGTAAATCTTTGTACTTCAATTCAGTACAGCTAAAAAAATTTTCAATAAAAAATAAAACCGACTTCCAACAAACCCTGAAAAATAAAATTTACTTAGCACAAAGTAAAATGTATTTTGATTTATCAGATTTTATTCAATATCATATTGAAGTCGGCGCCAAGTAAACCCATAGGTTTATGTAGGTATTATTCATGGCACCAACTTCAATACTATATTGAATAAAATCTGATAAATCAAAATACATTTTACTTTGTGCTAAGTAAATTTTATTTTTCAGGGTTTGTTGGAAGTCGGTTTTATTTTTTATTGAAAAATTTTTTTTCATTATTTTAAGTGACGGGTGAACCGAAAAATATATCTATCTAGGTGAAAGTTCTCATTAATACAAATCAATCAAGCCCAAACACAAGGTAGCTGCTGTAAATCGTTAAGGATTTCCCTCGACTGTCTTTCGGTTCCATAATCATATCGACTCCAGATATTCATTAAATTGTAGTACATTAAAGCACTGAATTAAAAAGTTAACAAATGCACTGGTTGTCCCTACAATTTTCGGTGGTTGCCCTCGATTTCTCCTGGATCCCATCATCAGATCCTGATCTGATTAAAATAGGACCAGCTCAGAAGTAAACCCTATTCAAGAAAGAAAACAATTTAAATCCGTTTATAATTGACGGAAATATCGGTGAACATACATAAAACATTGAGAACTTCCTTTTTTTTTTAAAGGCGGCTCTATCAATCTAGGTGCAAAGTTCTCATCAATACAAATCAATCAAGCCCAAACACAAGGTAACTGCTGTAAATTGTTAAGGAATGCCCTCGACTGTCTTTCGACTCTATCATCAGGTCGACTCCAGACCTTCATTAAAGTGTAGAACATTAAGGCACTTAATTAAAAAGTTAACAAGTGCACTAGTTGTCCCTACAATTTTCGGTGGTTGCCCTCGTTTTCTCCTGGATCCCATCATCAGATCCTGACCTGGTGAAAATGGGACCACCTCAGAAGTAAACCCTATTCAACAAAAAAATAAATTTTAAAATCCGTCTATAATTGACGGAAATATCGCTTGACATACATAAAAAAAAATACATACAGACGAATTGAGAACCTCCTCCTTTTTTTGAAGTCGGTTAAAAATAGCATGTTTCAGCTAGTACAGCTCACTACAAGCTGTGTAAGAAAATCAATCACACGGTAATCCCAAACTAAAAAGGCCATATCATTATTTCCTATCGTTGTAAGCTAAGTCAGGATTTACATTTAGGTGAGTAGGCTTAAACATTCAACTATTTCCTAATAACGCAGTTGTAGTCACAACAAGGCAAACAGCTTGGTATAGGCTCCCTGAAATCCATTGTTAGCGACGCTTATTGCTTTCAGCGCCAGACATTACATAATACTGTGGCTATAGCTTTATACTCCTTGGGTCATCATGAGATAACAAGGGATTTTACTCATGCGTGTTTAAAAGAGAAGTACCTACCTTTATTTTAAAGTGAGGAATATCCTACAGAGATGTTATACCGGACTCCTACCGACTAAAAACCAGACGTATTCTACTTAATAGCCTACGGTTAGGAGCCTTGGAATACCCATATAGGATACCCCAGGACTCGAAGTACCTACCTATAGTGTAGTATAATTGTTATGATTCAGTGATCTCCCAATATTCTCCTTTTTTATAACCGAACTAAATGGCGTTGATTTTATAATCGTCGGTGATTTAATTGAGCCGGTGAAGACGGCGCCGGCGTCTTTGAGTTTTTTAGGCCCCAGTGCGAAAGTGTGAGCGCTTGCATATTGTATTTACCCATTGTAAAATTGTACGAGTTTATGTATAAATAGTTAATACTGAACAGGTTTAATTGAAATGAGTATAAAACAATACTCGTTTTAATTACGAATCCTGATTATTCAATTCAAACTTATCACCCATTTTAGTACGTGCCCGTGCATGCGTTGTGACAGATTGACCTGGTTTGATGAGCACGTCAATCACCACAAAGCACACTCCTACTGTGATAAAATTGTTTGTAGGCTGATATTGTTTTCTACATATTGCTTTTAAAACATTCAGTGCTCTGCAAGCGATAACTGCGTTAAGCATAATCCACAATGGCTGGTTTTAGGATGGGTAACCAGTTTGTAACATTTCTGTTTGCCAGCGTTTCAGTCCTTCAGAACAGTATATTTGTTTCTGTATAATAACTTTAGGTACATATCGATATATTGATTTATTTCGTCAATTAATCTAGCATGGTAGTTGTTTTGACAATACTTACATTAAAATACATATTTTTGGTACGAAACAGTTTTAAAACAAACCAGTAGAAAACTTTATTCCGTGTACGAAAAAACAAATACCCCAGAGTATATAAAATGCTAGAACTACCTAACATAATTTACACATTTAATACTCTCGGAGGAAAGAGGTTTTAAGGCACCATAATTTACTCTTCTTTAATACTCTCTCCTGTTTTTCTTCACACTATTATATTTAAAATTTGTAGCGCTCTCGCTTACCGCAAGCGGTAAAAACGTTAAAACCCTTGGTTTAATGAAATGAAATGAAATAGTTTAATATCCAGATTTTCATCCAATTACTTTTTTACAACCAATTTACAATTATTAAAATTAACAAATAAAATAAAAATAATACATTCTCAATAATAATAATAATAAGAAGAGTTCGTACACTATTGACATCATACCGAATGCATCATCCGCGTTCATCGGTGATGAGGATGTACATCCCGCGGAAATGTGGTGGTCGAGGCTTCCTGAATGCTAAAACCCTACATAACCGCGAGGTGTACAACCTTAGGGAATACTTTCTACACATGAATGCGGATGTGCATCGGGATGTTGTCAAAGTGGATACTGGACTCACCCCGCTTGCCTTGGCTAAAGAGAACTGGCACAAACCTGTAATAATGGGTATCGATGACCGGCAGGAGATATGGAAGAGCAAGGAGCTCCACGGTAGGTTCTATAAGGCTTTGCATGGATCTCATGTAGACCTTATAGCCTCTGTGGCCTGGCTACGGTTCGGTGATCTCTTTGGAGAGACCGAGGGCTTTGTCTGTGCAATTGCAGATGAAGTTATCATGACGAACAACTACCGGAAATATATACTGAGGGATGGTACGATTGATGTATGTCGAGCGTGTCATCATCCTGGTGAGTCCCTCAGGCATATTATCTCTGGTTGTTCTCGTCTTGCTAACGGCGAGTACTTGCACAGACACAACCTAGTAGCCAGGATCATCCATCAGCAACTTGCTCTGAAGTATCGCCTGGTGGATATCGAGGTTCCATATTACAGGTATGTAGCTGAGCCAGTCCTCGAAAATGGTCATATCACATTGTACTGGGATCGATCTATTATCACAGACAGGACTGTTGTTGCCAACAAACCTGATATTGTGGTCATAGATCGATCTGAGCGGCGAGCAATGATTATTGACATCACAATCCCACATGACGAGAATCTTGTGAAAGCTGAGAGTGATAAAAAAATAAAATATATTGACTTAGCTCGCGAGATTGTCGACATGTGGGAAGTTGATGCAGCAATCATTGTTCCTATAGTCATTTCCGTTAATGGTCTTATAGCTAAGAGCCTCGACCAACACCTTCAGAGGCTCGCGTTGGGCAGCTGGATCAAAGGCGTGATGCAGAAGGCAGTGCTACTGGACACGGCACGCATTGTGCGGAGGTTCCTGTCTCTGGAGCCCTGACCACCGGTAGCTTGGTCCCTGTACCCGATGCCGGTGGGATACTATATTTTATATTTTTAAATGTATTTTCTTTTTATATCTATATTTAAAAATGTAATTTATAAGGTCATTAATTAAATAAAGAGAATAATAATAATAAATTCAATTAGGTATATGGTAAATTATCAATCATACATAAAATCATAATAAAAATCAATAAATTATTAACAATATTAAAATGTATAAATTGTCATAGGTCCGAGGTACACTTTAGGTAACAGGCGTATGGTAATCCTGCCAGACTTTGTGTAGGGGACTAGCGTGCCATTGTCGTACCGCAGCCACCAGGCTGTTCTCGGAATGATTGAGGGCGGTGCGCAGAGCGGCCGACCGGCTCCGAAGCAGTGCCTGCCAACAGGGCGCGCGCCCCTCGCAGAACATGGTGCTTGCACTACACCACCGTGGAAGCCGAAATATAGTACGCCACGCATCGTTGTATTGAGAATTTGAGAATTAGAGAATTGTATCGGAGAATTCTGAGGGTAGTTGTTGAGTAAACACACATTTGAAATTGCTCCCTATTTAAATTTAATTAAAAATAGTAAAACACATTATTTACAGTTAATGGTGACATTAAGTTGCTAAAATAAACATACCTGCCAGCTTTGTGAAATCCTTTTTATCATTGAAAATAGTTTGAAATGGAGTCAGTTCAGGAATCCATTGCCACAATGAAGGAGGCCTTGTTCAAGCGAATGGCTGAGTTTGAGACTGAGCTCCCTAAAACGCACACTGCATCATCACTGGTGAGTTTGACAACAGAGTTTACACTTTTTAAGACCTTTGTTTCTGACATCATGAGCAACCTCCAACAGCAAGTGGCTATATTGTCTCGAACAATAGATGCAATGGAAATGAGATCCCGAAGAAAAATGTTGCTCTTTCATGGGATACCAGAAGCACAAAATGAAAATACACCGAATGTGCTAATCAAACAACTCCAAGGGCATTTACAGTCAACCATAGCACCAGACGATATTCGCCGCTGTCATAGAATGGGCCGCCCTTCGTCTGAGCACAAGCCGAGGCCTATAGTGGTCAAGTTTCAGAATGTTGCAGTACGTGATGGTTTGTGGTACGCGAAAACTAAGCTTAAGGGCACAGGCATCACACAATCCGAGTTTCTGACGAAGGAGCGTCACCAGGCGTTTATGGCTGCACGTCAACAATTCGGTGTGAATCATTGTTGGACCAAAGAAGGTTTTATTCACATTCTTCATAAAGGAGTTCGTCATCGAGTTGTCAGTAAGGGCGAGTTGCTTAATATTGCTGATATTGATATAGAAAAGCCGCACACGCCTATGAAACCAACTGTGAAGACTAGACGAGGGGCAATTCCTAAGAAATGATCATTTTATGTTAGTCTTAGCCTTCACCCGGGTATGTAGTATAATACAGCTTTGTTTACATTGTCGTTGCACTGCTAATTTAAGGTATTTTCATTTAACTTCTAGTATTTTTTGTCTGTACTTCTGTAGGTAAACTATAAAATTGTACTTAAAGTCATCTAATCATATATAAATAAGAATACTACTGACATTGACACTGACAGTTTTCACAAATGTCAATTGCTGCCAAATCTGAATTGGGACCTTGTCTTTTAAGACAATCTCAATGTATTGGTACTGTGTTGGTCGTTGTCAGTGGGTTCTAAGTTCTAGCTCAGTTTTATTTCATTTTTATTTTTTTATTATCAACTTGATAAATTTAAGACAACAGCTATGCATTTATGTAATATTGTCCATATATACCCGGGTAATACATAGTAATTCTCAAGATATTTTAGATTAAATTTTAATGTAGATTTAGCTACTTATGCTGACACAACTGGCAGGTGGTAAGAGATATTTTGGTATATTCGATAATTTTACTTTATAATTTCATTATATTCATACCTACTATATATTTATTGTTTTCGATTTAAATTTATATATCTATATTACGTATTTAATTACGTTTATTACAAAAATATTTATTTTTTACAAATAGGGACTGGTTTTTAATGTCGGAATCTGAAAATGTCAGTGACACCGAAAGCTATTATTCAATAACTAGCTCTGAAGACAGTTTCGTTAGTGTTCCGTCTTTGGCGGAAAGCCTTGAGTCTCAGTTTTCTGATGTTTCTCGGCATTTCAATGTTGTGCATATCAATGCCCAAAGTATTCCTGCTCATCACCCTGAAATGCTGGCCGCCTTTGACTGTAAGAATATTCATGCTATCCTTGTTTCTGAATCATGGCTAAAAACTTGTCATTCTTCCATTACGTATTCCATTCCTGGGTTTCAACTCATCAGAAACGATCGGACAGATATCAGAAACGATCAGACAGATAATAAGATTCGTGCTGGTGGTGTTGCGATATTCCTTCGTTCATATATATCTTTTACAGTTATAAGTATGTCACAACAACCACCACCTTCTGATGCCGGTGAACACCTGTTTTTGGAAGTTGAACTCAACCATACCAAGCTCCTACTCGGCGTTTATTATTGTCCATCAATGACTATTAATTACTTTTCCTCCTTCGAAACACTCTTAGTGAATCTCATACCTTCTTACAGTCATTCCATAATCATGGGGGATTTTAATACATGTCTCCTCAAAAATGATTCCCGGTCCTCCTCTCTTCTCAATATCACAACATCGTGTAACCTTTCCATTCTACCCACCGATGTAACTCATCATTTCCCAAATTGTAATCCAACGCTTATCGATCTCATCATGGTCTCTTCTCCTGTTCAAGTCACTAAGCACGGGCAATACTCGGCTGACCAATTCTCGTATCATGACCTACTCTACCTTTCCTACAACATCCGTCCTCCTAAGCCTAAGCCTAAAATCCTTTTGCGGCGTAATTTTTGTGGCATGGATCTTGATGAGTTGCGTAAAGATGCTGGCAACATAGATTGGACATCGTTGGTCACCTCTGGATCCGTAGACGAACAAGTTAACATTTTCACGTCAAACCTCATACTTCTGTACGATAAGCATGCTCCTGTTCGGGCTGTAAAAATGAAGCATCCACCGTCTCCATGGCTAACTAGTGAGATCAAATCTTTAATTAACAAGAAAGCTGCAGCAAAATTTCGATATAAAATTAATCCTACAGACTTGAACTTGCAGAAATATGTTTCAGCTCGAAATCGCTGCGGAAAGGCGTGTAGGAATGCACAACGCCAGCACATTCATAATTCAGTTGAAAATACCGACCCATCAAAGGTCTGGAAATTTCTAGGAACACTGGGAGTTGGGAAATCGCGACAAGAAGTAAATCCTAAAGACTTGAATATTGAGGTTCTCAATCAACATTTCACTGCCGTGTCCCATTTTGATAGGACTCTGAAGGCGCAAACCATACAATATCTTTCAACTATCCCAACCCCTAACTATTCACCTTTTACCTTCGATCTGTTTACCGCTAGTGATGTTAAGAAGAGCATTACAGCGATCACATCCAAAGCTGTTGGTAGCGACTGCGTGGGCCGAAACATGATCTTTCCTATCCTTGATGAAATCCTACCAATCATTTGCTACATCCTTAACTATTCCTTAACCAGTGGTGTTTTTCCATCATTATGGAAAGATGCCTTAATCACTCCTTTGCCAAAAAAAAAACAAACCTCAGTTGTTAACAGACTATCGTCCAATATCCATTCTTCCTTTCCTTTCTAAAGTACTCGAACGCCTTGTCCACACCCAACTACATTCCTTTATCCGCAAGAATAATCTCCTCAATCCTTTCCAGTCAGGTTTTCGGCCCGGTCACAGTACAGCCACGGCTTTGGTAAAAATTACTGACGATATTAGATCTGGTATGGAAAATGGTAGGTTAACTGTTCTATGTTTGCTAGATTTTAGTAACGCCTTTAATACGGTAGATCCAGACGTTTTACTTTCCATACTCTGCTCTCTTAACATATCTCCTACGGAAATAGAGTGGTTTCGTAGTTACCTGTGTGGCCGCCGACAGCGCATTCGTCTTGAGGATGATGTTTCTAGTTGGTGCAATACCAGTGTCGGTGTGCCCCAGGGTGGCGTTCTGTCTCCTCTTCTCTTCACAATTTTTATAAATTCTATCTCTAATCTATTAAGTTCGTCCTACCACCTTTATGCAGACGATCTCCAAATTTACACGCAGGCATCCCTAGATAAGCTGTCGGAGGCGGTGGATGTCATCAACGAGGATTTGTCAAGAATAGCGTCATGGAGTAGATCGTATGGACTACAAGTTAACCCATCTAAAACGCAAATTATTATAATTGGAAGTTCTAGAACTACAGCAAAAATAAATTGGTCGCTGCTACCGCAGTTTGTTTTTAATGGTACAACAATTCCTGTTAGTCAAAAAGTAAAAAATTTAGGATTAATAATAGATTCAAATTTAACATGGGGTCCACAACTCCAGGAATTGAGTAGGAAGTTGTTCGCATCTGCTGGTACAGTTAGAAAGCTGCAGAGCTTCCTTCCTACAGCCACAAAAATTGCTCTTGCAAACTCCTTGCTTCTTCCAATCCTTGATTATGCAGATGTCAGTTATTTAGATCTCGCCGAAAACCAATTTGAGAAACTTGAGCGTCTCCAAAATGTCTGTATACGATTCATATTTGGCTTGCGCAAGTATGATCACGTTTCACAGTTTCGAACGCAGCTCAAGTGGTTACCTATACGACTTCGCAGGAATACTCATATTTTATTCTTGTTATATAATATTTTATTTAACCCATCTACACCTTCCTATTTAAAGGAATGTTTCAAGTTCCTTCATGATACGCACGACAGATGTTTGAGGTCATCGGAGAACATGAGATTGAAAATGCCAACCCATTCCACAAACTTTTTTGACCACTCGTTTATTGTTACAGCAGTCCGTTTGTGGAATAAGTTACCATTAGAAATTAGACGAGCTGAGACATTACAGAAGTTCAAAACTTGTATTAAGGATCATTACTTTGCAAGTACCTAATTGTTAATTTCTTCCGCTATATTATAAAATAAGTAGGTACTGGAATCGTCTTAATGTTGTACATATATGTATTTAAATATTTGTATGTACTTAAGTATGTTAATCATGTATATATATAAATATATATATTTTCTGTATATATATCATATAAGTATGTATTGTAAATGTATAAATACTTTGTTACATTATTATTTATCTGCTTACCTCTTAAAATTTATGTGTTACTTATTCATAGAAATATATCTAATAAATTATACGCCAACAACTTCCAATTCGCTACTGCCAACATATTTCTCCATCCAAAGGTTGCCTGGCAGAAATTGCTTTAAGCAATAAGGCCGCCCATTGTATTGCTTCCTTTTGTATTAAGTTTCTTAATTGTTATACTACTTTGGCGTACAATAAAGTATACAATAAATAAATAAATAAATATTGAACCCTCATTTCGCTCATAGCAGCCTGCGTGTATTTCGTCCATAATTCTACAGTATATTGTTTTATATAATGCATAATGTATGTGTATTAATATAATGAAGATTTATTATAACCATATTATCTGTAGTAGAAAATTTTTCTCTCGTAAAAGCAGTCTTGGATTTTTACACCTTTAATATAAACACGCTCCAAACAGCCATATAATAATTACATACTCGTGCGTTCAATATACTTTGATCTCATTTTCTCTTTAGATATAACATAACAGAAAATTTTGATATCAAGAACTTTTAGCTTAATATCAAGAATATTTGATAAAAAACAGGCCAAGTGCGAGTTGGACTCGCCCTTAAAGGGTTTCGTAGCAGCAAGTAACATAATATTAAAGTTCTTGTAGTTCGTTGTAACTTTGATTGATGTTTTAACACGTTCGCAGTGGTAGTGATCATTCTAACTGAAAATTGCGGTTTATGACGTATTAAAAAAAACTACCAGCTCTATCTAGTTCAAACTAATTTTCGTTGGTAGTTTTATGGCAATGTACATCATATTTATTTTTTAGATTTATCATTCTCTTAGTTTAGAAGTTAGAGGGGGGGGGGGGGGACACACATTTTTCCACTTTGGAAGTGTCTCTTGCGCAAACTATACACTTTAGAAAAAAATATTTTAGGAACCTCAATAGCGTTTTTAAAGACCTATCTATAGATACCCCACACGTATGGGTTAGATGAAAAAATAAATTTTGAGTTTTAGTTCTGTGTATGGGGACCCCCAAAATTAACTGCTTTTTTTCTAGTTTTATATAAAAATCTTGATGCGGTTTACAGAATACATCTATTTACCAAGTTTCAACAGTATAGGCCTTATAGTTTCGGAGAAAAGTGGCTGTGACACACGGACGGACAGACATACAGACAGACAGACAGACAGACAGACATGACGAATCTATAAGGGTTCCGTTTTGCCATTTGGCTACGAAACCCTAAAAATTGTGGGTAAGACAAACATTACAAAATATAATTTGCTTAGTTTATCAATTATTTATTGTATTATTCAGAAAAATTGGTATTCTCCTCTTAATATTTCATTTACCGTTGGTTATAATTATTATTGCCAACTGTGAATGAAAGGATTTTTTTTTGCCATGGTACATACATTTGTAGAGCGCATTTTTATGAGATGTTGTTGGTAGTTATTTTTGGCCACCCCACTGGCTATTACAAAACACATCAAGGGTGTAATTTGGCAGCATGCTGCCACGGTATCGCGTCGCATTTCCCTACGGTTACGGTATAATTTAATACCATTGTTTGGCTTGTATGTAACATTTTGGCACGGTCCGTATCTTTGTTTTAGTGCTTAATTAAGTCGTTTATAAAACATAAAATGCACATTACGTTTTCGTACATACAAAAATATAGTCATGACTTTTACCAGAAGGGGTAAGCGGAGGCATACTATATGCGTACATTTCATACATTGTAGTGTTTTCAATTTCTTCTTTATTTATTATTGCCGTGTTCAAAATTTTCAAGCTGCCCTTAATATCTTCAACTCAGCAGAATGGCTACCGTGTTACCTGTAGAAGCATAACGTGGCTTTTAAAGTACAGAAACACGTGTAATTTTTTATGCCGCAAAACTGAGAACGTAATTAGATCTTTTATATATCGGTTAGCGAGACTACGTTCGTGTCACGTTTGGCGTAGTAAGTAGAGGTTGGCATAGTATTTAACTATATCTCACCGGGATCAATGCATATTTTGTTTTTACGATTACGATTACCTTTTTAGGGTTTCGTAGCCAAATGGTAAAAACGGAACCCTTATAGATTCGTCATGTCTGTCTGTCTGTCTGTCCGTCCGTGTGTCACAGCCACTTTTCTCCGAAACTATAAGGCCTATACTGTTGAAACTTGGTAAATAGGTGTATTCTGTAAACCGCATCAAGATTTTTATATAAAACTAGAAAAAAAGCAGTTAATTTTGGGGGTCCCCATACACAGAACTAAAACTCAAAATTTATTTTTTCATCTAACCCATACGTGTGGGGTATCTATAGATAGGTCTTTAAAAACGCTATTGAGGTTCCTAAAATATTTTTTTTCTAAAGTGTATAGTTTGCGCAAGAGACACTTCCAAAGTGGAAAAATGTGTGTCCCCCCCCCTCTAACTTCTAAACTAAGAGAATGATAAATCTAAAAAATAAATATGATGTACATTGCCATAAAAACTACCAACGAAAATTAGTTTGAACTAGATAGAGCTGGTAGTTTTTTTTTAATACGTCATAAACCGCAATTTTCAGTTAGAATGATCACTACCACTGCGAACGTGTTAAAACATCAATCAAAGTTACAACGAACTACAAGAACTTTAATATTATGTTACTTGCTGCTACGAAACCCTTTATGGGCGAGTCCAACTCGCACTTGGCCTGTTTTTTTTACAAGGAGTGATCCGCTTACAGACTAACCAAGCTGGCGAGGCATGGAACAGTGTGAGTGTCGCCCAGCACCTGATCGTGTTAGCACTGGGAACACTTACTAAAACTCATTGGCACCGTATTGCCTCAATAGAAGTGGTTTTGCAACCTGTAAACTCAGGGATTACGATTACCTTATTTTTTGCTTACTATAATATTATCTATGCTTTATTATATTCCACCGCTTCCACTTCCTACATTATATCCTGGACAACAATCTCCAAACTTCGAAAGAAAAAGTCTAGTGAGTTATTTCTTAAATATTTAAATACATTGAAATAAAATCGTTCACCGGGCACCTGGTACTCATTTCAAATTCTGAAGTGTTACTGAGGCCGACAAGAGCAAACTTGGGAAAATCGTCGGAGTTTGGTGTCAATTCTAGGAGTGGCAGCTGCCATTTGACATTTTCGACGACTTTGAAAGTTACTACGATCACCACTACATTTTTTTTTACGCATTTAATGACATCATTCACTAGAGGCAGGCAAGGAACACATGCAAGGCAGAGGTGTAACTCTAAGGGAGATTTTTTCAATACGCTACTTTGTAATGGATGCGTTTAATATTCACCAATCACATTCATCGTTCCACAAGCAACGTTGACCGCTTACAATGTCAAATTGTGCGTCCGACGAATGTGGTTGGTGGATTTCAAACACATTTATTTATTATTCATTCTATCAAACATCTCTCCTTACAGGTTTCCCTAATTTGATAACATCTATAATTAGATATTAGTATGGCACTCTCTGGAGGAAAAGCATAATAATACAATGGAGAAAATCTTGCCGGAACTAAATATCGCTTCTTTGTCTCACCATAGAAACTTCAATCTCCGGGATTTTGAAGTGGAGAGCAATGAAGTACTAAATGGGCCATCAACTATGTAGACACTGTAAAAAAAGACATATAGTTGAGACATTCATTGTAGCTTTATTTACTTAATGTAATGTAATTTAGAAATCGTAATAAAGAATAGACTCAGACTAAACATTTGTGTAGAACACGTGCTTCACGAGTTCACGGCTTTTTTGACATTTTAAAGTTAAGAGCTGTAATTTTAATGGTTAATTAGAAGTTTGGTTTATTACAACTTTAAACGACTGTCAATGATATATATGATGTATTACCATGAATATAATTTGTCATTGTAGGATGTATTGTAACTGTTACAGAGGTATACGAATACAATTTTTTAGGTACTTACTAAGCGTCTATGTGAATACATAATTATATACATAGATGGAATGTAATGGTTATATTTTTCTCTATCTTAATTTTTCAAAACTAAAAATTTGTTTTAAGTTATCGTTTAAAGTGTACTCTTCAGACAAACATTGAACAAGAAGTCGTGAGATTGGTCTCACCAGAATGCCCCTCTCTGACACGTTTATTGTGAAATCCAATTGACTTTGTCATATTTATTTTATTTCAAACTTTGGACAGATGATCTACGTGACCTAGTGACGTAGTTTAATGAAAACAGACACACAAACTACAGACAAAATCTGGACATGAGCCACTCTGCACTCTATTTTATAGAGGGGCTAAAAGTTCAATAATGTGTTTACCCTAAGCAGAAAGTTTTAAATATGACCAAACTTACGCAATCTACTTTTTTCTTTTACTATCCCGTATATAATCGATAATTCAGTAAATAATTTAATCACTTATTTCATTCACGTCCAAAATACAATAGAGATCAGGACTCTTAGAATTAGTGAAATTCCATCAAACAACAGTACGGTAACAAAAGAAAACCTATCTGATTTATTAGACCAATTACAAGAGATAAGGGCCGCCGTAGTCATTGTCTGATCACAACAAAATTCACCGAATCATAAACAACAGGAACAATAGCCAATAAAATTAGATAGCGATGGGTTAGAAATTGGCAAAGAAAATAAATAAGAGCTTAGGAAAAAGATAATTGTTAGCTTCCACTTCATTGGTAAAAGCTGATTATATCCATTAAATAATATTAGAGTTATGTAGTACAGAGTTCGAGGTAAATTAATTCGGTTAATTTCTTTTAGGAGTAAGGAATTCAACTTCCCAAGACGAGGGCGGAGTGACGTAAGAGTTTCACGCCTCACATTCCAAGTAGCGAAATAGCACCTGAACCAACCACCAAAGTCGTGGGATAGTACGCGAGCCCCTAGGTGAGGCCGGGTGGTAGCCAGATCAGAGCCAGATCCTTCTGATGGCTTACCCGGGACTCCTTGCCATAGGCCGTGGTTTTATTCAGTTAAAGTATCAGTACTTAAAGGATTTCCACACCTAAAATAAAGGTTTCAATTTAGCGTCTGGGAGACGGTATTCCCATATCGATCTACGTCTTGCTTAAGCGTGTGCTCGGGCCGATACTCTGGGCTAGCTGTCGCCCTATCAGAGTGAAGCTCAAGATGGTGGCGTGTCGTTTACTAGCGCGCATCACTACGTATCGCCGGAACCTGGTGACTAGGGCTGTTCAGGATCCCTGTGATTTCCTTTTGAGGGTGCACTAGGTTTCCTGGATAAAGCTGGGGAGAAGCACAAAATTGGATTTTAACTCAAGTAAGTATATTTAATACATAGCTGCTCTGCATAAAAACTAATCAACATAGGTGGGCTATGTAGATTAGATTTTATGTAGCATAATTATTATTGTTGAATACCTACAAAAAATCTACAGCTCACGGGTTAAGCTTTCAGGTATTGCTTGTCATTTTATTTCCTTAATGGCATTTCCATGATGAATTTTTTAATGGATTGTATCTAATTGACCCTGCGGACTCAGTGTTCTGTAAACGATCAATGCAGTAAGCAACTTTCACTATGGCCGGTCCATGGATGGGTGACCATCCATGTGATCACTTTGTGACATTTATTAAATAAATAAATAAATAATAAATATTGTTGGACATTCTCACACAACATCATCTAGCCCAAAATTTAAATTTATTTGAGCGTTTCCGTGCTTCGGAAGGCACGTTTAGCCGTTGGTCCCGGTTGCCAGTAAAATGGCAGTCGTTAAGCTAAGTTGAAGGCTTTATTTCAACAGCAGGCAGTCACAACCTGCGCCTGTCCATTTAAACACGGCTATACGGCTCACCACCTATTACGTGGGACAAATTATACAAAGGTGAAATGTGGGCATATACTATGCCTCTGCCGACCCCTTCGAGGATAAAGGCGTGACCATATGTATGTATGAATCTAATTGATTATTTTTATCTAATCTGAAAGATTTTTATTATGATAATTTAAAAATGCCACTAAGATATTATTGAACTCCGTTAAAATAATTAGGTATGTTATGATTTGTTAGAAGTCTACAATTTTATGTAGGTCTATTTTTTGAATTGAAATTGTAGTTGTCCAAAGATATTATAAAAGCAGACTTCTAAAAACAGCTGACCGGTGTAGTAATTTTATATTTCAGTAAAAAGTGGTTCTCGCAATACTGAATTAATATTTTAATTTGGGGACATAAAAGGCAGCTTTTTAATTAAGTAGTACTGGCAATGACTTAATACCTAGTTACGTTGCGTGCTTTTCCTTTTTTTATGCCAAGGCAATTTTTGTATCATGGCCACTGTAAAACACTACAAGTGGTTGGAAATGAGTTGCCGCCATTGGGGAATCTCCTAAGCTCAACTTTATGAAACTATAGGACAATTTTTCGCATAAAAAGTGTTGGTGCAAATATTCCATAATGGGGTTCATGGGGTCTAATATACGATACTTGATCCTTACTTACACCTACAAATAGTTTATAATAAAATAATGTTAACTAAAAATGCTTTTCTCGGTAATGTGCGTATTTTTTAAAAATTGTATTGAAAGTCATCTGAATTCTAAGATTAAATACAGAGGCCCAGACTCCACAATAGCATTAAAAACATTTGACATGAATATATTAGATTGACAACGCGTGCACAATCATATATTTATAGCTATAAATGTACATTTATGTATGTGTGACATTGTTTTCTGCATGCTGCCAATAGTGGCGGAGCTATGCCGTCCTATCCAAACTTTCACGAATTCAGACGATAAACAAACACAATCTGGCAAGTGTGTCCTACAAAAATACCGCCTGCAATATGTTCGGATTAGGTACAAAATAATATTGCGTTTGTTTGTTGACGTATTGAGGATTCTGTATCGTTTCGTAACGTGGAAAAAAAAGTGACTGTAGTGTGTCTTTTTTAAACTATATTTTGTGTTTGACTTCCGTACTGTTTTAATTTAGATATACTTAAGCTGGATAAGGTACAAACTTTAGCCTCGTGTTATATTGACGAGTCACCAACTGACATCTTAAATAAACACAATAATAAAATTATGTTAAATTTCTTGGTTATCTGTATTTCTTCATTACCAAACCAGCCCCATGCGTCCCCGAGCAGGGTAGCTTGCCTAAACGAGTGTGGGTGTGAATCTGTAGCAGCTTAGATTCAGGCAAACAAGACCTGGCCAATCGACAATCTTGTTAGCAAATTGGGTTATCGATTGGCATATAGTTGTAAACATTGGTAAAACGCTGTAGCTTATTGTAGTATTACAGTGATTTATTTATTTATTTATAGTGTGCTATTAGGCTAATTTGATTCATATAAATTGTTGCATTGTTGTCCATCTCCATACATTACATTATTCACATCATTATCATCTCATTTAAAAAAAGCATACATAAAAATAAGAAAGTATTTATTTTATATGCACTGAAATGAACTGAGCTAGCCAGTAGTTCTTAACAGATACAAACGCAGCGTCTAGTAGTAATACACTATGCAGCAGTTTTATCACTAACTTAAATCCATTTCCAATTTTCCAACCACTGTCCCAACAAACACTGATTCCTACATAATAAACTCAAAGAAACTGAAATATTTAAATAATTTATCCCAACTAGCTCCCAGCATCTCAATAGGCCCGAGTGCAGAAAATCAGATCGCCATCAATCTAACAAGACATGGGCGTCCGTGGTCTGGAATGGACGTTGCAATGAAGACGTATGGTACAAACATATCACACGGTCATTTTGTTTCATTCGCTATCTGCAGCCTGCTTCTTGCCTTTACAAAAGACGTTTGTTTACTTTAACTTATAAGAAATTTTCCGACTCTCTGAGAGTTTCCTTTTAAAGCTTTCGTTTCTGAGTAATTTGTTTAGAATGTAATTAAACGTAATGGTTTGAATGTTTGGGAATTTATCTCCAGCTTATTTATTTATGACCTTAAAACTAGTTTGTTTTAGAAAGTCTAAACTGTAAAGTAAATTAAAACTTTCGACCTAAATTAGTTTTACTAGTTTAACGGTAAATATTGCTCGGTAAGTTTTATACCTTTAGCAGTAATAATTTTTCTTTAAACTTAAACAAAAGAAAGTATTACATAATACGACATTAGGTTTGCCACCTCTTACACGAGATTAGAAAATGTAGGCGTATAGCTTTGTCTCTGCCTCACTTCAGGGAAAATGGCGCCACTGTGTTAATGTATGCTTAGTTAAGTTATCGTGAAGTTACGCCTCCCCCTCAAAACTTGATTTGACAATACGTACCTAAACACGAATACAAATTTTGTAATACAGCTTACCTAAATTGCAATAACTGTATGTTAAAAAAATCTTATTAGTGCAAGAATCTATTAATGATTAGATTTAGCCAATAGACGCCCATACGACTAGTTCTTGCAGTCTTTGCTCAAACTAATTTTCCAAGTTCACTTTGAGCAAATACGTCTGAGGTTGTATTGTGGTACCGTTACGTCAGCAAACATTAGTCTAGCTCGAATGTTACGTCTATTAGTACATTCATACGTTGCCGCGTTGGCAAGCGCACCGCCGCTGTCGATGTCCGAAATTTATCTTCCGTACTCCTCCCAAGACGGCCAGTCCGCCCCCAGTTCATTTCACACAAACGACCGAGTATAATGTTTCTTTTCATTTTGTTACTGGTACTTAGAGCCGAATGCTGGGTAGATAGGAAAATGTCAAAGACATTAAGATAAAGTCCGCATCGGACGAATCCAATTTGAAATTGATGTTTTCTCGTATTGAGTACTTACACAAGAAGCAGAGAATAATACTATTATTGCATAGTTAAATGTGATAGTGTCTCGATATGTTTGAACATTTCAACGTCGTGGCGATCATTAGTGCGGGCTTGTTACCAGAAATATGCGTAGGGAGGTAATGTGTCTACAGACACTGCAGTAGGTAGTAAGTAGGAGAAAAAAGAGATTCCTCCCTGTACAACTAGTAGTAACGCCTGGTAGTGTTTTTGCGGGAATATCAGAATGTTTTGTTTGGGGCTTTTGCCCAGTTTGCAAGGGGTCAGACTACCCTCTATAACACCAGGATTTTTAGTTTTATCTCAATCAGACAAGACCAATGACCACAAGAGATAGGCCAGAGGTTAATTTATTGCGACCTAGTAAAGGGATCGAGGGCTGGTAGTAAGAAGTTAGTGTTCAGAAGGGAATTGCCGTATACAGTCGAATTTAAAATTAAGGAGCAAAAAAGCTGCGAAAATATTTTATGGTTGTCTGAACATGATACTGTATAACGTCATGAAAAAGTCGTAAATGTTACGTACAAGCTTGTACTAGTAAAATTTTCTACTCGAGCTGCCCGATCTACACGCATTTTACGAGTCCCGACCTTTTACTAGATATTCTGCGGTTTTACGCAGTGGTTTCTATTTTATGACTTTAACTCTGTTAAATTTATTATTATGTCTGTACGATCGCGGAAAGGAAACATTCATCGTTCTTCAAATACATGAAACTTTTTGTAAGCATATTACCTTTTCAAACTATGTATCATCGGACTGTTGTTTAAAGAACTTCTTGACCTTTGATTCAGACCAATATTCTTAACATATAAATAATTGATAATAATAATTAAACTAGTCAAGATTAGGTACACGGCGGAAATCATCAAACAAAGTAGAGGAAGGGAGGGAGCAACAACACACCTGCGATCCTTTAATCCTAGAGCGTATTCAGTCACGGATTACCAACACTGATTGTACCACATGAATTTAAGGTACCTATGTAGGTACTACTCTATAACCCATTTTTTGACGATATCGTCATTCTTCGTTTATAATTACTAAGGTTCATCATTGACTAATGAGCCCTAGAATTGATTAAAGGTGTTTGATTAATTCCATCAACCCCTCCCTTGTTTTATTATCATTTTACGATTGATTTCTGCCACGCAACGCCTGCTTCTATTAAATGATGCGTTATTGCTGCTGTAGGGAATGATAGTATTGATTTTGAGTTGTAATTCATATAGGCATAAGAAAGGTCATGCTGAATGACTCAAGATTATGAAGTATGTATTAGAGTTACACTTATCTTTCAGGTTGTGTTTAAGAATATCAAGAGCTCAATACTACTCATCATTGTGAACATAATAATAAAATATACAAATGTTTGTATTTTCTTATGGCAAAAATTTGGGAGAATCTTGAAAGGAATAAATAGATCGATTTGGGAGTGTAAGCAATAGATCAAGTCAGTCAGGGACGTGGGCTAACCTATATGGTTGGCAATAAATCTTACAACTTATTACTATTGCCTACAATATGTTGTAGGCATTTAGGTACAACGTGAGACGTTACTTATTTTTTCACTTATTCCATTCATCCATTCCATCTAGTCTCGGTGTTACTTTACCAAATTTCAACGGTTCACCTTCTATCTGATGCTTTTATTATTTGATGCATTTTATTTTATTTATTTTTGGTTCACCTGCGAAGCGTGACAACATTCACTGTAATAAACAGATCGATTTAATAATGTAATATTTGGTTTCAATTTGTTTGGTTTGATGCAAGTTGCAATATGCTACCCTTAAATCACATAAACTACAGGTTTATCTCATTTTATCGTCTAATTAATTAATTATATGGCCATTTTTCAATTTGATGTCATGTAATTAAGAGTTTACTCGACAATTTAAATTTGTTTACTTTTGTCACATGTGATCTGTTTTGTATGAATTAAGTACTTTATTGAGTTCGAGCGCGGTGTAAATTTTCTGATCATGGTAATTATATCCTGTTTTATTGGAGCGGAGTCTCATTAATGAGATTGCAAATAGGAATAGTCCCGTGTCTAATCAGCATTGTAAGATTGAACTACTTATTTTTTTGAAAAATGTTTAAAAAGCATAAAATTCAAAATGCATTTCAATAGGCAGTTAGTTTTACTCAAATCACAATCGCATCATACCCATCTTTGCCCACAGTATCTCTGTAACTTTCCTTGACGAAAGCCAACTGAGTCAGCGTTTTTATATTTCCCCTATCGGTGATTTAGCCCAGGCCCCTTTTGGCTGTTAAATAGAAATCTAAGTTACGAATGTTAAAAAATCATTGTTCGCGTCATAAATTGTGCCATGCCAGCAGGGGTTCGTAACAGTGAAAAATTGCACTCGCTGTGTAATCGCTGTGTCGAACTGGGGGTGCTAATGTTGTAGCTTACAAAATATCTTGTTAAACATTTGTTATGAAAGAAATACACAAGGCTCTCTCGACCGTGACTCATATTGATCATATCTTTGGAAACTTTGTTGTGAAATGTATCATATATTTTATAGCAAAGTTTGAGTTTCTGGGATATGAATTCTTTGTTTTAAAAAATCATTGCTTTAACCATCTTTGACTGATTCTGAAATATGTGATAGCTTTTGAGCATTTCTATCTACGTGCGGGTCCTTTATTTGAAATGCACGCTAAGCCGCGCTGGTGCCTGAAAAATTTCAGTCGATCGATAATAAAAGGTCTTAAGGTCCGCTTACAGCATGTCGTCAAATAGGGCTCGTCACCTGTTACATGGAACAAGTCAAATATTGAAACGTACACGTATGTGTGATTATGTATGTATGACAATGATTTATAATAACTAAATTTGAAATATGTATTTGTGGACATTCACACACAACATCAACCAGCCAAAATTAAGCTAATATAAACTTGTGTTATGGGTTCTAGACGACTGATATTCATACCTATATATTTCTAAATACATACATATTATACAAAGGAGACACCCAAACTCCGAAACAAACATTTGTGAGTCACACAAGTATTTGGACCGACACAGGAATCGAACCCAGAACCTCCAGCGCCGCAGGCGGTATCACTACCGACTACGCCACAGAGGCAGTCAACAGTTGCAATTATAAAATTGCAACTGTGCTCAAAAGGCGTTTATTTGATACGAGACAAGTCTGTTTTTGTTTAACAGAGTTCATGTACCTACCAACATATACGGGAGAGAACTCTCCCACGCGAGTTCCGCAGTCGGCGGCCTCGGCGCCGCCGACGTGTCTTCGCCGAGGACTATCGGCTCACCGTCCTTACAGAAGCAGGCCCATGGCGGCAGCGTGAAGTGACAAATTTACGCACGCCCCCCCTTCGAAGCGGGATCACACCCGAAACCGCCCAAAGATGCGGGATAGCACCCGAACTACCTCCTGGGCGAGGCCGCAGTGGCGGCCGTGGGTCTGTTGGGAGTTCTGGGACATCCTTCCGAGGGCTTTCCCAGGGCTCCCAACCACAGGCTGTTGGGCGTGACGTGAGGTTTTTTAGTCGGTAGGAGTCCGGCATAGCATCCATGACGATTTTCCCTCACGTTAAACAAAAAAATAAAATAAAAAACCTACCTACTTATTTGTAATAAACATTTTAAATTCGTTAATGTTGATGACAGTTTTAGTATTATTAGAGTTAGAATCATTTTATTGTTTAACTTTACAGCGCATAAAGGTAAGTAAATATACTGAGACTGTTTTAAACAATCGTTGTTGCATAAGTGTAATTATACCTACTTCAGTTTTTATAATGAAACAAGGAGTAGTTTTTTTTTGTTTTTTTTTGAGGGTGTACGAAATTTTGAAGCTACATGGCAGGACACATTCGATATTAATGAAAACTTAATACTAATAAAAGTTAAACAGAGGTTTGATCATTGTCTCATTATATCAAAATAATTGATATTAAGATCCTTCTCATAATAAATCTGAACCGTCGACCTGAGAAAGGTTACAGGGAATGACTAGATGCGGAAGACGCAGGACCGTGTATTGTGGCGTTATTCGGGAGCAGACCACGTCCAGCAGTGTACTGCCATTATGATTTGATCTCCTATTGTATAACTATCACAATATCACCAAAAGAAAATGATTAAACATTATTTATGGAAAAATACAAAATATTTTTTAAATTTTAACTCAAGTTTGCGGTGGAAATTAACTAAAGAGAGCAGTAATGAGTATTCTTAATGCACTTGTCGGAGTTAATTGGCTGGCGTTGCTGCGACGGAGTAAATTTCATTTTATTTCCACCGCATTACATCACGGTTCTATCGTTGGTTAAATAAAGTGGTATTTTATTCAATCACTGAATTTATCTTTTCTTACTGGTTTTCTATTTGACAAGACTAATAATAATAATAATCTTTATTTACATTAAAACACAAATTACATCATTATTCCTTATTTCTATGGCTAATGTTACATGTATCCTACCCATTACAATTTCTACACAAAATACATTAAGAAAAAGGTATTTTACTTATCAACTCCACACTAGGGCGAGCCTGTCTCGTGCAAATACATTTTTAGACTGTTTGCGTCTCTAGGACAAATTTTGGAACGGCCTGGACCAATTTTAATGCGAGTATTGATTGGTAAACAGCGCAGCAATATCACAAAAAGTTACTTAGACAATATTTATTTGATGAAAAAGATTTGCGGGACTAATAAAACTATCATTTTGTTAAATGGCGCATAGAAAAGCACAGTAGATAGACACAGTAATTTTGGAGCATTGTCACTGTGGAGGAAAGGTTGGGAATGTTCCTCCAACACAAAAAGGGTGGATCCTCCGACCAGGCTAGGTGATCATGCCTGGTGGGCCAAAGCCCAACGGTTGATGTTGGACTGTTGGTTATATCATTCATCGCCGTGAGAACTCTGATATCGCAATTCAGGATTTATCTTAATATCTTCGATGTGAAAACTTTCATACCGCGATGCAGGACTTCAATGATCTTCGCAATGTGGCGGTCGCCACATCACTCCCCTCCGAGACCGTAGGTCGATTGCAAGTATGAGTCTGGTGACTTGTTGTATAGTTGTTGTCAGATGCGCCAGTGCCAGTTCCTGTAGTTCCATTTAGTTGGAACTGTACTCCGCTTAGTTCCAGAGAGTCGGAACTGTTCCGCTGATATCAGTGAGTCGACATCGTATGCCGCTGATTCCAGTGAGTCGGAATCGAATACTGCTAGTCCCAGTGAGGCGGGGCTAAGTATAAAGCTGCGGTGCGCGGTGCTGCGAGACCCTCAGTGAGTCGGGGCGGTTCGATGCGCAAGCTGCTGCGTAGACGGGAGAGATGCGCTCTTCTTACAAGTTCCGTAGTAGGGCAGGGTTCGGTGCCTAGACGCTGATGTGGCCGAAGAGATAACCAGGCTGGAGCGGTCGCTGCTAGCTTGTGGTATCCCTGAAGAGGCCGTAGATGCTGGCTGGCTGAGACTGTTTACCGGGCATACTGGAGTGCAGTAAAGGTGGCGATAATGATGACGCTGTTGATCTGCTTCGTGAAAACTGCTTTCAATCACGTCAGGGACACCAATGTGGAGGAATGTTCCTCGGAGAGGAGGGGAGTGAGGTTGGGAATGTTCCTCCAACAGACAAAGGGAGGATCCTCCGACCAGGCTAGGTGATGGCGCCTGGCGGGCCAAAGCCCGACGGTTGATGTTGGACTGTTGGTTATAATTATCATTCATCGTCGTGAGAACTCTGATATAGCGATTCAGGATTTATCTTATCTTCGTTGTGAGAACTTTCATACCGCGACGAAGGACTTCAATGATCTTCGCTATGAGGCGGTCGCCACAGTTACACATCACCAACTAGCCACCTAGCCCAAATTGAGCTAATATAAGCTGATGCTATAGGATCTAGAGGACTGATAGACTACTATACTTACGTGTTAACTAGATATACTTATGTGTTTTTAAATACATACCTATTATACATAGAAAACACGAAAACTCCGAAACCAACATTCGTGGAACACACAAATATTTTGACCGACCCGGGAATCGTACCCGTTATCAGCGCGGCAGGCGGGTAAACTACTGAATGCGTCACCGAGGCAATAAAGTATAAGCTTGTTTTATGATTCAAATGATAAACATAATTTTATATTTCCAATTAATATATCAAACTCTGAAACTGAATCAAACCCAACGTCGCAAGCAGTCGTAGGCAGCCCGAAAACGTTCACAATGTGTTAGCGTTACGTATATTTATTTTTACTTTTTATTTAGTATGGCTACGGAATATCGTCAGCAGTTTAACTTCCGTCAAACTAATAGTTTCGAATAGAAAAATATCAAAATTCATTTATATTATAAAAAAAACGTTTTTCACGAGAGCTGTACTCATATTTCTAGTTAAAAGCCTCAGGGGAAATCCGATAGGAATTCATCAAATTTCCAGCTTCATAACCGTTTGTTTTTAAATCAAAGTTCTTTGTATTTTTCAACAATGCAATTCACCGTTATTTCTATTACAAATTGAGAGTTCCATTTAAAATGGAAACAAAATATATGTGTTTCATAAATGGGTAACAAAACAGCTTCTTTGCTTCGTAGCATTTCGTAGACTTAACTTGCTACGTCAAGGTGCTACGAAAACGTCTGGTGTCTACGGACAATAGAGCTGCTACGTTGCCAAGCATAGACGAGGTGAGCTTAGATCTTTTGAGCTCCCGTCAGTTGAAATAGACACGAGTTTCTCATGCAAAGCGTGCGCGTTGTGTTGAGTGTTTACAAGTGTTTATCTGAGGCTTGTAGCCTGACGATCTAACTTTATGTAACCTCTATTAAAATAAGGGGTTTTGTTTTAGAACATAATGAGAATAATAAAAAAGGTTCTAGCATTTAAAGTTCTGTATCAACCAAAATAGAGTTGTACTCTAATATTATAAATGGGAAAGTTTGTGAGTGTGGATGTTTGTTACTCTTTCACGCTCTAACGGCTGAACGGATCTGGCTAAAATTCGGTACAAGAGTAGATATGGGTCTGGAATAGACTACTTTTTATCCCGGGAATAATTTTCGATGGGAAGCGTAAACTGAAGCAAAATTTGACGCGGGCGGAGCTGCGGACGTCAGTTAGATATTCAATACATCAATCCCCTCAAATTTAAACGTTCGCAAACTACCAATAAACGCTTTATGATAATATCTTCTTTGAACTGTACAATCATAATCCTAATACATCACAGCGAGAGAAAATTTAAAAAAATCCTTTTACCTTCATTTTGATAAAATATTAAATTTTTCTGGGGCGTTTTATAGAGTTTGGAATACTTGGTAATCTACCTTTGCGAGGATTAACGTTAAATCGACGGCAGCTAAAAATATTCTACCCTGTATCGACGAGGCGCGGCGCGGTGGTTAATTACTCTTGAATATTTATTGGTCGTTAGAATAAATCGCTTGCGGCGAACAAGACTTCAAGTTGCCTATTCTTTTCGTATTTTAACGAACCTAATTTTTGGCTCTCTTTAGAAAACAGCTCAAAGCTACTTCACTTGCAGTGAATGACGTAATTTTACAATTACAATACACCTCGAGTGTGCTAACGAAATTACTAACAAGGATACAACACTATTGAAGACGTCACATGGAATGCATTGCACTGCACTCAGTCTTATATTATTCAATGTTTGAATCTATATGCACTGACCATATATTAATTACAACTTAGCTTTCTATAGAATAATGTAAGTCAAATGAATTTATTAAAACCAAGAGGCGTTTCCCCATTACAGTTTGTTCGTGATTGAATAAACACGTTGTTGACGTTATGCCATTAATTTAACTGATTGTTAAATGGAACCGAGCTGCATCTATACAAAGAATTCGATATGTACGAACACATTCCAAATTGAAACAGATACCTATTTTATTTCTGTTGGAAGTCCTGGGGTATCCTTGGGGCTTACCCGGGGCTCCCAACCGAACGCTGTTAGGTAAAATACGTGTGGTTTAGTCTGTAGGAGTCCGGCATAGCATCTCTGTAGGATTTTCCTCATGTAAAGTAAAACCTATTTATAGTATATTTGGGAGGTGTTTTTTTTTTTTTTTTTTTATATTCAGCTCGCCAAATTGACGTCGCCACCAGCCTGATGGTAAGAAAGCAGTGGCGCATCTAGCGATTGGGGGCCACTTCTTACAGTGTGTACCTTAGTCACCTTAATCCCATAGCATAAGCTGAATATTTTAGTTCTATATCACTTTCAGTTATCCAAAATTATTACTCCGAAACTTACAAAACTGTAAGATTTTATTTATTTAACTCTAAAAAAGAAACAGGCTCCGTATAGCAGGTTCTTTGACCACCTGTAACCGCGAGAAAGCATCTTGTGATTTTAATCGGCTCGAGCCTGATAAATCTATCCCGTCAATGGTTCCTGTGAGATCCAGCTCGTAGAGGATTCCACATACAAAAAGAGAGTATTTAGATAATTTTAATGATAGTTTTCTATATAAATAACTAACTAAATAATTACTTAATAAGTTCGTGTCGGACAACGGCATGAAGCCGTTTGCACTTCTGCAATTCTGTCCTTAGCCTTCCTTAGACGTGTCCCAACAATAGTATTTCTTCATCACAAGTCCAAGCCATTTAGGAGTTGTAGTGGCTCGACTAAATAGTGCGGACGTGCGCACAATACAAATTTATAGCATTCCGCAGAAATGCAATAATGTGTCTTCTAATAATAACCACAAATATACCTTCATCAAGTTTGCCAACGCTATCTTGACTTACTTCAGTCTGTTCTAACAGCTAAAATATTAATCAATCAATCATACTCACTGCTGAAGGCAGGCCTTTCCCAATTTTCTCCCAACACACAAGTGACACATTTGTGTCATTATTTTGGAAGGGGTTATCGACCTGGCTATCACACTCTCCATAGACGGGTTGATACTTGATTATTTCAAAGGGTGGAGTGGAGTACACACGGTCAGTAGTAATGTCATTATTACTGATACCGTGTGGTCCACTTAAAAGCGAACGCGTTTACTTCCAATGTGCGGTTGATAGCATTCAGATAGAAGCTATTGTCCCATTAAAGTTAATAAAGTGCCCACTCCGGTCGCCTTTTATGTCTCCCAAGGTACTAAACGCCCGTATGAGATCACGTCCAATGGTACGATTAAGTCCATTTCCAATTATAATTATTACACTTGGATAACATTATCTAGTTTGTATTAGACAAGAGGACAGTTTTGGCTACAGATCACAAATTATTAGAAAAGGTTTTATGTCCCGCTTGTGAGATAAAAGGATGGGAATGATCGCGTCCATTTAATTTATAACTCATAGAGTCTTTATTAAAAAAGAACCTGTATTGAAGCGTGAGATATCTCAAATGTATCGCGAAAATAGTATGGAGTTGTTGTTGGGTTTTGAGCTAGGTGAATTTTATTTTCGCGCTTCCCAAACCATCCATTCCCAACCAAGTGTTGTTCTAGACTTAAAATATATCCAAATTTAGCCAGATCCGTTCGAAGATAATAACTTTGACTGCCTCTGTGGCGCAGTCGGTAGTGATACCGCCTGCGGCGATGGAGGTCGTGGGTTCGATTCCCACCGGAGACAAATATTTGTGTGACCCATAAATGTTTGTCTCAAGAGTCTGGGTGTTTCTATGTATAATATGTATGTATTTAAAAGTATGTAAGTATTAATATCCGTGGTCTGATACCCATAACACAAGCAGGTTATTCCTAGATTACTTTGGGATCAGATAGCGTTGTGTGAGATGTCCGTGAATATTTATTTATTTATTTAAGATTGTTTTGGCGACAATATTACCGGCTAATTATCTACCTGAATATGAAACACCCACGGTGTCAAGAGATTAGGTACTTTCACTTTAAATGAAACGCACGCCTAAGACGCTGTATATAATTTATGTTAACTTCATGATCCCGCAAAGCGTGGTTAGCAGGTCTCGATTAAAAGACTGTATATAAAGGGAATAGCTTTGTTGCTTATAATATCGCTTACCGCAAGCTCATTAGTATGATATCGGTGTCTTCCACAAAGGTTTTATTTATGTTGGATTAGTAAAATATCATGTTATTTTCTTGGAAGTTAATACACACTTTTTAATTTAAAGTTTTGTACAGTATAGACATATACGAGTACTTTAAATTTAGATTCAGATAACAAGAAATGCAAATAGTTATTTGTTATACAAGAGTGCAAAGTTGCTTTTTAACCGCGTGCTTAATTTTGATGACCGAACAAGCGAAGGATTCTAAAATTAAATCACGAGCGCAGTGAGTGATTCAAAAATTAGAATCCTGAGCGTAAGCGAGGGAATTAATAGAGCACGAGGTGAAAAATCTTTGCACTCGAGTGCAACTGCACTGGAGTGGAAGTGATTGAATGCAAAATTCATTTACAATCATATACATACATACTATTGTCACGCCATTATCCCCGAAGGGGTAGGGAGAGGCATAGTATACGCCCACATGTCACCTTATAGATTTATGTCCCACGTAATAGGTGGTGAGCCTATTGCCATGTTGAAATGGACAGGCGCAGGTCGCCGCGACCCGCAGTTAATTTTTTTCAAGCCGTGCATATGGCCTTCAACTTGTCTGTCGTCAATTCACTGACAACCGGGATCTTTTTGCGAAAGTGTTACCTTAGTCGCCTTTCATGACACCCACGGGATGTATTTTTTACAATCACAAGATACTTTTATTTCGGTTTAGGTGTTAAACACTACATTGTGATACGTATATAAACAGAATAATCTCACGTTTAAAGCTCATTTGCGCATTACTACTTAACAGTTACGATCAATTCTGTGAACGTCAAATAAATTTCACCGATGCTAGAATCGCTGATAATTTTTTTGATTTAGTTTTTTCACCTGTGTTCATAAGATTTTCACATTTATGAAGTGAAAAGAACAAAACGCGCGTAAAGCAAATAAAAAAAAGTAGGTACACCAAAGAAGTTCCGAGACTGAGTTTTTAATAAATAAATAAAAAGTTGTATTAGAAATTCAGCACCGTATAGGTTAAAGTAAATAGTTCTAATGATGTTCTGAAGTCACAAACATAATGCAGACGATGTTCCAAATTTAAATTTACTTTACCCTCTAGAGGATAAAAACAGCTTTTGCACTTAGATATCGAAGTGCAAAAATACTCTTTCCGAGATGGGGGAATGAAAAATATATTACTTCATACTGCAAGGTATTCGAATAGATTATGCGAATAGAAGGTAGCAACGATCGCAATTTCTTCTTTACAAATTGTGAGGGAATTTAAGCGGCTTTTAGTCAACATGATGAATGGACGGACCGCACAATATTCATATGCTTATATTTTTATTCTAGACGACCCATATTTTCATCCTACTAATATTATAAATGTGAAAGTTTGTGAAGATGTTTGGATGTTTAGATGTTTGGATGTTTGTTACTCAATCACGCTCTAACGACTGAATGGATCTGGCTTAAATTTGGTACATGGATAGAGTATAGTCCGGAATAACACATAGGCTACTTTTTATCTCGGGAAAATGTTCCCACGGGAAGCGGGAACGGGGACCAAATTTCACGCGGGCGAAGCCGCACGCCTCAGCTAGTTGGAAATAAGAGTAACGGCCTTACCTTATTTGATGACCCAAATGAAATCAAGGGTAGAAGAGTAAAGTGCTTTTTCATCCCCCCATCTCGGAAAGAGAATTTTGCTCTTCGAAATCTGAGTGAAAAAGTCGTTTTTATCCTCTAGAGGGTAAAGTAAATTTAAATTTGGAACCTCTCCTGCACTATGTTTGTGAATTCAAAACATCATTAGATCTAATAACTTGAACTTCTATGGTGCTGAATTTTTAAAAACTTTTTTAATGTATTAAAACCTCAGACTCGGAACTTCTTTGGTGAACCTTCCTATTTTTTATTTGCTTTGCGCGCGCTTTGTTCTTTTCACTTCATAGGTACTGTTAAAATCTTATGAACACAATTGAAAAATCTAAAAAAAGTAATGTGTTATTCTAGCGATTTTAATTTATTTGACGCCTACAAAATTGATCGAAAGCGTTAGTACCTTTAAAGTAGCAGTTAACTTTACTTTAAGTATGTATCTATCATAACGTACATACGTACATACATAACATCACGCCTGTCCCCCAACGGGGTAGGCAGAGACTATGGCTTTCCACTTGTTACGATCCTGGCAAACAACTTTCGCTTCTTCAACTTTCATAAGGGTCTTCATACATGCTCTTCGGTTAAGGGTACTCTTGACCTGGCCTTTTCTCAGAAGATTATCGATTTTATCGACTTGAGTATGCTGAGGTCAACCCCTACCATTTTGCCCATTCACTCTCGCCTCATAAATCTGTTTCGTCAGCCTATTTCCATTCATTCGCACCACATGTCCAAACCATCTGATTGTTTCCACTGCATTAATTTTACTTTCATGCTTCTCCTGCCACACCCAACTTTCACTACCATGCATAAGTGTAGGGACAAGCACTCCTCTATGTACAGCCATCCTTGCCCTTTTAAACACGTTCTGACTGCTCATAAAGGTGTGAATGGCTCCATTCACTTGATTTCCTGCCAAAACTCTTCTTTCAATATCATTGTCACACTTTCCATCTCTTGCAAATTTTGAACCCAAATAAACAAACTCTTTCACCTGTTCCACGCTCTTTCCTTCGATCAATATCGAGCAATCAGTCATACATTTCTCTCTTTCAAAACCTCTTTCATAACGTAGTTTTTAATATCTAAACTACAATAAAAGTAAGTACATATCTTAGGATTGTAAAGGATTTTTGTATTTAGTCATTTCCTCGCTGAGGTGGGAAGAAAAGTTATGTGTTGCACACGAGTGCAAAGATTTTTCACCTCGTGCTCTATTGATGCACTCGCTTACGCTCAAGATTCTAATTATTGAATCACTCGCTGCCCTCGTGATTCAATTTTAAAATCCTTCGCTTGTTCTGTCACCAAAATTGAGCACGCGGTTAAAAAGCAACTTTGCACTCTTGTATAACAAATAACTATAATTTCGCACTGAGGTTTGCTGAACACCATTGGCACAGTTCTAGGCCGCTAGCCTAAAGACCCATGAACAAGGCGACCATAATAAGAAGAGTATAAATTATACCTAATTCTAGAAGGCATCCTTCTAGAATTAGGTATAATTTATACTCTTCTTATTATAATAAACAAGCGAAGGATTTTAAAATTGAATCACGAGGGCAGCGAGTGATTCAATAATTAGAATCTTGAGCGTAAGCGAGTGCATCAATAGAGCACGAGGTGAAAAATCTTTGCACTCGTGTGCAACACATAACTTTTCTTCCCACCTCAGCGAGGAAATGACTAAATACAAAAATCATTTACAATCCTAAGATATGTACTTACTTTTATTGTAGTTTAGATATTAAAAACTACGTTATGAAAGAGGTTTTGAAAGAGAGAAATGTATGACTGATTGCTCGATATTGATCGAAGGAAAGAGCGTGGAACAGGTGAAAGAGTTTGTTTATTTGGGTTCAAAATTTGCAAGAGATGGAAAGTGTGACAATGATATTGAAAGAAGAGTTTTGGCAGGAAATCAAGTGAATGGAGCCATTCACACCTTTATGAGCAGTCAGAACGTGTTTAAAAGGGCAAGGATGGCTGTACATAGAGGAGTGCTTGTCCCTACACTTATGCATGGTAGTGAAAGTTGGGTGTGGCAGGAGAAGCATGAAAGTAAAATTAATGCAGTGGAAACAATCAGATGGTTTGGACATGTGGTGCGAATGAATGGAAATAGGCTGACGAAACAGATTTATGAGGCGAGAGTGAATGGGCAAAATGGTAGGGGTTGACCTCAGCATACTCAAGTCGATAAAATCGATAATCTTCTGAGAAAAGGCCAGGTCAAGAGTACCCTTAACCGAAGAGCATGTATGAAGACCCTTATGAAAGTTGAAGAAGCGAAAGTTGTTTGCCAGGATCGTAACAAGTGGAAAGCCATAGTATCTGCCTACCCCGTTGGGGGACAGGCGTGATGTTATGTATGTACGTATGTACGTTATGATAGATACATACTTAAAGTAAAGTTAACTGCTACTTTAAAGGTACTAACGCTTTCGATCAATTTTGTAGGCGTCAAATAAATTAAAATCACAATAAAAGTAAGTACATATATTAGGATTGTAAATGATTTTTGTATTTAGTCATTTCCTCGCTGAGGTGGGAAGAAAAGTTATGTGTTGCACACGAGTGCAAAGATTTTTCACCTCGTGCTCTATTGATGCACTCGCTTACGCTCAAGATTCTAATTATTGAATCACTCGCTGCCCTCGTGATTCAATTTTAAAATCCTTCGCTTGTTCTGTCACCAAAATTGAGCACGCGGTTAAAAAGCAACTTTGCACTCTTGTATAACAATAACTATTATTTCGCACTGAGGTTTGCTGAACACCATTGGCACAGTTCTAGGCCGCTAGCCTAAAGACCCATGAACAAGGCGACCATAATAAGAAGAGTATAAATTATACCTAATTCTAGAAGGCATCCTTCTAGAATTAGGTATAATTTATACTACTATTAACTACTAACTTACTATTAACTAACTAATTAGACAATAACTCTGTTTTTTTATGTCATTACGTGTTAGCAGTACAAGTTATTTTCGTATACATAAATAGTCTCCGGTATTTTATTGGTACAGCTTTATGTATTCAGCTAAATCATACTCATGTAAGGTTAAATCTATTTACTCTCCTTTGTACTGACTGTCGATGCTATTATACAAATGGTAAATGTTAAATGAATGATATACAATATGATAAAGTAACTAGAGCTACTGTTTTAAAATATGTCAAATAATAGAATTTCGTATTATATTATCATGCAGGTGGCTCAAACCGTGCTTTCTATGAAAGGAGACGTCTGCCAAAAATGATTCTGTCAACAGATTATTCAAGCAAACGAGTTTTGGATTAACGTTCCATGCTCGCTGGACGCGGGCTGAACAAGACCAAACGTCGTTTTGATCTGTGGACGAGACTTATATTCGGCAGAGGATATTAAATTTGCTGATATTATAAACGGCTTACGGTTTACATGGATCTTGCCAAATGACTAAGATTTTGGGACAAAACTCAATCTCACTTCCTAATAGTGCATCTGCTGGCCTTTTAGACCATTTTATAATAGCTAGATGTCTCTGACACAGGCCTAAGGAGCTGCAAAGCCAGGTAGCAGTCGCCCCTACATTAGCAACATTAAACATTCAAATCAATGCAGTTCCTATTTACCAATAATATGAGGTCCTTAGACTAAGACTTTAGAAAAACTTCGAGTAGAAGAATCGATTAACAATAGCAGTGGTAGTGAACCACTGGCAAATAAAATGCATTTGTTTACTTTCATTACGTATACACTTGGTCGTGGGAACGGACGCACACAAAATGTTAAAGAATTCGCTCCCCTTCGCCCTTTGTTTGTCTGTCAACACAAATATTGAAAATCCATTAGTAACGACCGTTGAAGCTTGAAAAGTCTATATTAAAAATAACAAAAGAAATAGTGTCGTTCCAAGTTTACATCAAAGTTATTTTCAAATATTATTTATGTCGGAGGCATACGATTTGAACAAATATCTAATCTGGGGCCTTACTCTTGACTTTAATTCCGATCGATCGACATTGGAATTTTGATGTTTCGTACTCTTGAATTCAATACTAGCGCAATATTATTATAGAATTGCGTGGCCGTATTGGGAACTAAATGGGATTGGAATTGCTCAATCGCCCCCCATTTCGCTACTCTTGAGTACATTTGACATCTGTCTATTGCCGTAGAATTATGTTTATTATTGTTTGTTGATTAGGATTTTCTCAATAACAAAAGTGCTACTTCGTAGATATTGTTTTACGTTTTGAGTGGTATTAATAACAATTATAGTGGTTAATATGGTGCGTTTAGTACTAATGTACAATATTTTACATCCTTACATACATATAATCATGCCCCTATCCCCGATGGGGTAGGCAGAGGCATAGTATACGGAATGGATCTTTTTACAAACGTGTTTCCTTAGTTGCCTCTTATGACACCCTTGGGATGTATTGGAGTGGCGACCAGTTAAAACTAAGACGAAACGAGGGAAGAATGAAAAAAAAGAATTTAATGCATATTATAGAGTTGCAGAAGTTTATAAAAACATAAAGCCCTTTATGCCAACTCATACGAGAAGAAGTGATATAATATCATCATGATATAAGGTACCTACTACCCGTTCGCTCTAAGTTTGCCGGTCGCCTCCCATACAACGCCTCTACACCAGCCTCTACACCAGCGGCAAACGAACGAACGGAGGGATATACCTATGTTGTTACAAGTTATTCAATCAATTATTTATTGTGGTAAATGTGGTAACGATAACTTAATATTATCACCAAATTTGTGGCTTTGTCATTTTACGCCACTGGAAGTTACCAAAGACCTTGGACCTTGGTAATAGACATAGGGTAAACTATAATGTACAAAGAGCACGTAATGAGAAAATAAGAAACAAATAATTATTATAACATCATAAAATCTTTATTAAGAAGAAGAAAAAAACTTGACAAATAGGAACGTAAGGACTTAATGCATCTTTCTGGCTATCTCCCATAAAGCCTCACTAACAGCCAGGACTGCTTCAGCTAGCTTGTTCAGTGCATGCGCTGAACTCAACTCTGCTTCGACCCGTCGCGCTTCTATATTGGCGAACCGTTCTATATTTGAGCCCATCGGAACGGAAAGGCGATGCCGCGCCGCCGCCGGCGAGGTCTCGGCAAGTCGCTTGCATGCGGTGTGGATGATGCAGGTACTGCAATGTAATAAGACATACATTTCATTAAAAATTGGTTTTATTATTTGTTTTTTTTTATGGATTCTTCCTATTATAACTAAACCTTGAACATAAAATAACAGTGGTGCGGATTTCAAAGGGCTAGACAGTGACGGTGCCCGCAGGTACTGGAAGTTATCGCGAAAAAAGGCCTGACTCACGATGGTGTGCACCGACGGCAGGGTACACCAAAAGGGACAGCTAGATACGCACGCTTATTAGAAAGAGGGAGCGTTTTCATCCCGACGTGGGCGCCTATGAGGCGTAGTTGTTCTTTCTAGGTTTAATGCTATGTAAAACACATTAAGTATTACCTGCTAAAATTACAAGTCTGATTGAGTAAATATTTACTTACCATTAAGATTCTTAGGTGACACTCAATAAAGTTTGACACTTCATATTAGACATATTGAATAACACTTCTTAATAGGCAACGATAATGCTACATACAGCCAATAGCGTAGTTAATTTTATGATTTAGACCTTTTGTTTCCATTAAATTGAATTAAAAAGATTAGAAGTAATCTACAGATCAACTATTTTTGTTATATTTATTTATTATCCTTGTATTTTAATTGATTGATCATTTTACAGTTTTTTACCAGTTTCGCGATTACATTCTTTACAATGGATGGCGATATGTTGTGACAATAGGTACCATTTTTTTTTTGTTTAACGTGAGGGAAAATCCTCATGGATGTTATGCCGGACTCATACCGACTAAAAAAACCTCACGTCACGCCCAACAGCCTGTGGTTGGGAGCACCGGGGAATCCCTCGAAAGGATGTCCCAGAACGCCCAACAGACCCACGGCCGCCACTGCGGCCTCGCCCAGGGGGTGGTTCGGGTGCTATCCCGCGTCTTTGGGGGGTTACGGGTGTGATCCCGCTTCTAAGGGGGGGCGTGCGTGAATTGCTCACGTCACGCTGCCGTCATATGCCTGCTTCTGTAAGGACGGTGAGCCCTATATCGGGCTTTATGGGGTTTATCTTCCCTCTGAAGTATCAGTGAGAGATTAACTTATCGCCTTTCATCATACAAAAATGAATTGTTTTAATTGATAGTAAATAAAAAGAAAAGAAACCATTGATTTAAAAAAAGGTTCTTTGTTTAGGTATCAATGACAGGAAATTTCTAATTTTGGATTTTATCCTAGGTGCACACTGGGCGACATGTCGCAGCGACAAGCATGCAATATTACATACCTACATTTTGTTCCCAGCCCCGCACACTGGGCTACATGTACAGGCGACAAGTCCCCGCGACATGTTACCACGACCTGTCGCCCAGTGTGCGCCTAGGGTTCATGTTGCAGGTTACAAACTGTACCTAAATACGAGTAGAATGAGCAACATCAGAGGCGCTAGATATGCGCTTTTGACCCTGGCGTAGCTTGTGAGAACACTGTACAAAGTTTCCAAGCTGCCCATAAGGCCTTTAACTTGGCTTAACGACTGTCATGTTACTGACATCTCGAACCAACAGCTCAGCTCTCAATAATTAATTTCTACTTCTCTGTTACAAACATCAGTATCCGATTTATCAGCGTCCTTACATTACATTAGTAAAACGTTATGTCGGAAGTAAACGCTCTCGACACCATGATGCTGTTAATATCTGCAGTCATTGTTATATTAATTTTCGTACGTTAGCACCACCGTTTTTATACAAAAGTGTTTCGAGAAAGTCAAAAGTTATAGAGAAAAACCTGTCAAATATATAGATTTGGTTCGATCTTTAATCTCGCCTGTTCTAACAATGGCAGTAATCAAAAGAGAGCACCATTCTTTTGTGTCGAATGATTATTTCAGCTACAGAGCGATAGAAGGATTTTTCCTCAAAACACATTTTTATAATAACATTTTTTTTTATTTCAATTTTGGTACGTCTCTGCGTAAAAAATTTACGCCACTGTGGTTTTGTGGTGGTGTATTTCTGGTATTTAAGGTATCACAGTATGATTTATATTATAATAAAATTAAAGAGTAACATCGGTTTGGCATTTTTAATCCAGATACCAGCGGAACGTACTCGATGACTGGCGGGACCGCAGGACTTTCTGCAGTCAGGTCAAATTGACCGCAAAACGAAGTCAGTGTGACTAATCTTAACCTGTCTTTACCTTACCTTACCGTACTAGTCTTCTTACCTGTCTAAATACCTTCTTTCCACCTTTCCAAAACGAAATTAGTGTTAACTCGTGAGGTTCCAAGGCTCTTAAAGGGGCCCTACCTACTCGTAGGCATTATAATATTTTTCGTAATTATCTAACGTTAAAAAACTGTAATAGTTCTATAATAGCAATAAATCCTCGTAATTATTTCTACTGTTATTGTATTTAAACAATAAATTAGTATTATTTCTTCAGGAGTCGCAAAATTGTATTTTTGTTCAATATTTGCCTTGTCATTAATTTTAAATTATGGTTCCCATTTAATGTCATTCATACAGATTAATTTTTACCCACGTTACGTTGTTTACCCACCGATTATCCTGAACGTCCCTTCTGTGCTGTCACTTTTATTATTCATATTTCAGTTTAACAAACCCTTACCGACCCTAGTGAACATTATATCAATAATGAATAAAACGTAGCCATTTTAAAGGTCTTTTAATAAATTATTACCGTCACCGAATAAATAGATTGTTATAATCATGAGCTTACGAAGCACTAGCGCACAATTTTACAGACTTTCCTTTCATAAAAGAGCTTTTCCTGCAATCCCACGTAGTCATCAAAATCTGATTTAATTAGCTATTGTGAGCGATAATGATTTAATCACTCTTTATTCAATTGGGTATCAAAGCATTGAGTATTTTATATTTCTATTAAGAAACTCACGTATTTTGTTGAGCAATATTGATTATTGGTATAAAGCCTTATTGGAGTGTGGCTTATGGATACTTGTAAAAATATCTATGATTTTATCATAAAGTGGAAATATCTTTTAGGTCCTTGAAAGAGAGGGACGGCTGCTAGCTCTCCTTACAGAAGCAGGCTCAAGACGGCGCTGCGGCGTGACGTGCGAGTTTCACGCACGCTTTACGCCCCAAGATGCGCCAGAATACCCGAACCAATTCTAAAAGATACGACAGAGTACCTTACTGAGGGGAGGGAACCTTGGAACATGCTTCGAGTGCTTACTAGAGCTTCTGGCCGTACCCAGTACTCAGTAGTAGAGTCGGTAAGAGTCTGACATGGCAAATCTTCATGGATGAAGATTTGCATACGTAAAAAATAGAATGTGACCGATAATCAACAGTCATTCTTTGGATATATTGCAACTACGGTTGACTATTCTATAGCATTGTTAAGAATTCACAAGGAGTTGACATTTATGGAACATGCTTAATTATACAAGTAAAGATAATAAATGCACATATATATTAGGAACTTTTAATTTATTAGGACATTTTCCATTCAAAATTTTGACCTAAAAGTAAACATCTCGCACCAATTACGAAAAAATAATGCCTAATGCGTTTGCACGATGGGGGTACAGGAAATGTTTAATATTCAATCGGTGCGGGTCGCATAGTGGCTCTTCCCGCCACTCTACGTTGAGTGGGGTAGCAAAGTATTAAATAAACAAGTAGCTTGACACGGCCAATGGCTCTATAATGCACTGCGGTACACTGTCAGAATGGCACGTTTATTGTTTAACCAAATTTAACACACGAATTACCTATAGGTTATTAGCGTGTTAAATTTGGTTTAACAATATTTCTATAAGGATAAGAAGGCATTGCCGAGAAGCCTGAGGCCTCCTCCTGAATGTTTACTCGGGACTCCACAAAATAATATCAAAAGTAATTTCGTCGCTGCGCCTGACAAGTTCCATTATGTGATTTTTACAAGGTTTTGGGAAACTAAAAAAAACATGTTTTTTCAAACATTGTGTAATTAATCAAAAATCTGTAAATGCAGTATTATGAACATTCATTTTTTACTTAATTAAGATATAAATTTGATATGCAATGTTGCATATATTTGCAGATATTTTTTTTTTTTTGTAAATGTGCACTTACCTGTTTTGGCACTGTGCATGCAAATTATTCATGTGCCATTTTCATGCACATAAGGGATAATGTTAACATTGTTTTATTAAAAACTAGTCTATTATGTGACATTTTGGTGTTAAAAATTAAGTGTACTTACTACTTACATTTTCACAATTATTGGTCAGTTTTTTTGTAATGTATTAGTATTAAATAAAACTTCTGTTCTTAATCGTAAAAGTTAATTTAAAAGTGAGTTAAAATACCTAAATGACATAATATAAACACCTCTATACATTCCTTAATCCACTTACGCCCAATGCAGAGTGTAGATCAAAATAGGTGGCGTTAAAGCTTTTGAATAATTACGTACGATCTTATGTCTGTGGAACCGTGCTAAATTTAAGCATATTCTAAATTAGGTAATCAAATTAGCTTATGGCAGTCCAATGCTGGACGTAGGCCTCTCCCAAATTACGCCAGAACATACGGTCCTGCGTCTTCCGCATCCAGTCACTCTCTGTGACCTTTTCAGGCAGTTGGGCTTTCAGGAGCGGGGTCGTCCTATTCTACGTTCACCAAGCTCAGTCTCCTTTTCAGAACTCGTTTGCACATCAGCCATCGTTTCTTCTATAGCTGTGTATCTACCATCAAAATGCATAATCCGAGAGCTATGTCGACTACTCTAATTCTCTGACGGATAACACCGTTTCAAATAAGGTTTCAAGGTAGGTAGATACTTGGACAACCGTAATCATCTATCCTACGACGTGTATTAATCCCTGCATTATTAGTCCTCATTGAGCATGATCTTGATTTTATCCAAGTTACGTCGTTTTTTTACGGCGAGGAGATTTGTGACACAATTCTCGAGAACAACATGCTCAAGCACAAGTCACATGGCGTCTTGTCACCTTTTTTGAAGATCAAAGCTACCGCACTCCCACTCCCCGCTTTAGCTGTCTGTTTCAGCCAGATAACGGAACTAAATACACTTCAAGGACCGGTCCTACAAGTTTAAGGTGTTGTTTATTAATTCTGTTCTCTTCAGGGAATTTTATTATTTTTTAATTGCTCACGTTACGTTGGCGCGTTAATAGAGCCCTGTCGCTATCTTCGCTAGGTCACGTTAGCTAAGTTATCCGTGATAATTATAGATCTCTGTAAAAGCATTCAATTTCCTCGAGAATATTAATGAAATGAACTTTGAAGTTACAATCTTAATATAGTCTGGCCATAACTGCTGTGCACTCTTCATCAATTGTCTAGGTATTTTAATAAAATGATTACATTTTTATGAACTAATGAGATAGCCCAAATAATAATATTTTTATAATTATTCGCATGTGTACTCGTGCTCTTTTTTCCCCGGCTCCCACCTCGCCGCGCATACCTCAGAGAGTGCACAGCAGTTATGGCCAGACTATACCTGTGGCTGTTTGCTGCTGTTGAGCTGTTGGGTACAGATCTTAGTGCCCCTGTTCTGTTCAATTGTAGTCTCGACGATGTTGTTGTTATTACGACTGAGGTCGTCTTTAGAATATTGACGTTAATGTCAAACCGTTCTGAAGAATTCCTAGGCGTAGGTCACGTTTCTCGTCTAATCTTCATAACTTCCAGGGTCTCGGGCCAGAGTTTTGAACACCCCTGTTGCCATTGCTGTACAAAAATCTTCGAAAACTTGTTGTAATGTTTTGACATCTGTTTAGGTTTTATCGTTGTTAGTGGTTTCTAGCAAATTGAAACGATTTCGAAGTTTCAATTGGAACCTTTCGAATCATGTAGAGCGTAGTAGGTCGGGGAGTAGGCGTCATAGCCTGGGCTCTTTCTGGAGATGCTGGGACAAGTCAGTGATCGATCACAACCAATTTCAATTTATTTCAATTTATTTATTAATTGCTTGTCACAGGTACATATAAAGTTGTTACATAGGTACATAGAAATACAGAACTTCCGTGACATGCCTTTTCAGGCGTACAATAATATTAGACCTAATTACGGAAGTTAATTTATTCATCCATGCAATTTATATAATGTCAATGATTTTTCCATTAATAGTAGGTATACAAATTCGAACAGTCTTATAAATTTTATAAATAAATGTCACCATTACTCAAATAAAAATACTAAAAGTTGTCATTAGGTATTTAGATAAATTAAAATAATTAAACAGGAGTCAACATGTCATATAAAAGAGAGTCATAATACATTTTTATCGTCTAGGTATTCTTCAATTGAATAATAAGTTTTCATTATTAATAGCTCACGTAGTCTGTCTTTAAATATAAAAATAGATTCTGAGGATTTTATATGACCAGGCAACTTATTATAAATCTTTGCACTCATTCCAAATATACTTTTTTTAAATTGTTGAGTTCTACATTTTTCAATATGAAGTGTATCTTTATGTCTCTTACTCGAAAGTGTTATATATTTATTTAAATTATTTCTTACATATATTGCGGCTTCATAAATAAATAGCGCGGGAAGAGTAAGTATTTTCAACCTGCGAAAAGAAGGTTTGCATGAGTCTATCTGTTTGAGTCCGCACATACTTCTAATACACTTCTTTTCGGCCTTGAGGACATATTCCTTGTTAACTGAGTTCCCCCAACATAAAACGCCATATTTAAGAATTGAACCTACATTAGCATGATAGGCCGTTAATAATGTTTCCTCATTGGCTACTTTCCTAAGCATATATAGGGCATAGGAGAATGAGCTTAATTTGCTACAAATTTGATCAATTTGCGTCTTCCATTTTAAGTCATAATCAATGTATATGCCCAGGAATTTAGTAACCTCAACTTCATTTATTATCTCTCCTTGATAATTTAATGTTAAATTGGTATTTATAGTATTTTGGTACTTAAATATAATATAATTTGTTTTGTCTAGATTTATTGTCAAATTGTTTTGTGTCATCCATTCGATTATATTTTTAAGGGATGTATTTATGTCCATTTCATAACTTAAACTATTGTTCTCATTAGTAAAAATTGCGGTACTGTCGTCAGCGAACAGAATCATGTTTTTGTTAATAGATTTTGGGAGGTCATTTATGTATACCAGGAATAGCAGCGGTCCAAGAATGTCCCTGTGGTACCCCGTACTTAACTATTTTGGTTTTGAAGTATGCGTTATTTCAGTTTTTGTATCTTTATTAATTTTTTTGATCGTTGTAACCTGTTCTCTTCCAGTGAGGTATGATTTTATTAAACCTAGTGAGTTGCCCCTTACTCCATACTTCTCTAGTTTTGACAATAGTATTTTGTGATGTACATGATCAAATGCTTTGCTCATGTCCATGAAGAGAGATATAACACGCCTTTTTTGGTCTAGTCCTGTCACGATTTGTTGTAGGAAATTCAAAAGTGCAGTGTTAGTGGATTGATTTACCTGTAAATCACTAAGTCATCACTTTTTGCCCATTACGATAAAGACTTTCTCATTAATTGTGACATTGTCGGGGCTTCACCAAATCTACTTTCTATGGCGCCTCATATTAAAGAAAGAATTCACCAAGAAGTGACTCTAAGATTTAAGAGAAAAACGACAAGTATGTGCCCTTATCATTCACCGTATCACGGTTTTGCCGCGATCTTGTAACTCCCACTATGGCGTTAAAATCCCCCTTTAAAGTTGTAGTGAGTCTTGGCAGTGCCTTGTAATTATCTTCGCTATGTCCACGTACACGGCCTCCATTGACCGTTCCGCGCCTCTCGAGGTAGGGAAAAACACCTGCATCACATTCAGGGTCGGTGAGTTTTAGTGTTAGATATGCTACCCGAGCCGATACACTGCTGACTTTCACACCACTGCTTATGAGGTACTTTTTCACCATAAAACCGACACCACTGTCGGAGGTACTTCCATCACTTTGCTAAAAATAGAGCATTTTATATAGCGTGTCCTTACATTTTATTCGAACCTCGCACAAGACTATTTTCTTGTATGCGACTCAATTCTACCTCGAGTTTGCTGAGATGCTCGTTCAGCTATGGAGTGTACCCAAAGTGCGTCGTTGTATGGAGTTGTATGCACAAATCGAAAAAGCAAAAAAATGCACATATGGAACTTGTCAGACGCAACGACGATTTGCTAAGAATGTCATTATACCTTACCGCAGACAATGCAATTATGCAGATTCCAAAAGCAGTGTATTTGACCATACCTATTACCGCCCACCTAAAAGACCAACTCTATTCTACTTGCGCCTAGTTTATATCTTGCGATGTGGGTCTTGACCTACTTCCCGCAATACTAACGAGGTATTTTATGGTGGCTTTCATTATTATCCTCGCGAATTATCCCAAATGTGTCCAAAATACATCCAGTAAAGAACATGCAGGGATTTATTCATAGACATAATAATTTTTTTACAAATGTTATAGGTACGGATGAATATTCAACATACCTTTAAACAGAGGAAATAAGCGATAACATCCGATGACATAGTTTCAAAGTAACGTTTGAAGTGCAAATTTACCAATTCCTCAAAATCAAAACGAACAAAAGTTAAATGTGATTTAAAAAATCATCAATCTATCCCTACAAAATTTTTCAGCTTGAAATCACTTTTTTCCAGACTTTCTTCTTGGCAGATGATTCTTGATTAAAGACCTACTTGTGTACATAGAAACATTTTCACATGCAAATGTATTCGTAATCCTGTAGCCACCGTCAAAAAAGTCTATTTAGAAAACTGACCTTCGTTGGTGGAACCAGGGGTCGACGACAGCAATAAATTTAATCTACGAAATGCTGAAGGGTGCAAGTCTCCCTGCAAACGACAGGTTATGTGACCTCTTTGACCCTTGCAATGGGCTGTTGTAGAAACGCCCAGCCGATTTGATCAATAAATCTATTTGCGTAGCCAATGAAGCATGAGAGAATTGTGCTTCACAAAATGTTTAGCGATTTGATAAAAAGAGGATAAATAGACAGACAATTTACAGACTGTGTTTTCGTTTAGATACGTATGATCCTTTATGCAATTACAGATTATACCTCAAACCTTGAGCTTTTATTAAGCTCTATTTAAGTCGTTCAATTAGTAGATTTATAGATGTACCTTTTTATACCCCTGCTATTGCAGACAATCACAGGGCCGACCCAATTCACTGGTGGTCACCACAGCCTATGGACGCTTACTACACCAGAAGCGCTACACTTGCGCTGCTGACCCTGTAAAAACCTTCTAAGACCACTTTAGAAGAACCCCATACTTTAGGCGTTTGGGAAAACCTAGGCAGGGAGATCAATCCTAAACCTAAGCGTGCGCGTAATAAAGCTCCTATCGGATCTAACCGTGTTTAAACGCTCCGGACGTAGCGTGTGAAATAGTAGTTTTCGATACAAGTGTGGGATTTCTGTTATTACAACGAGTTACGACAGGTGTTGACCCGAGCCGAAGGCGAGGGTAGACAGTCGGAACGAGTTTAAATAACAGTCCCACACGTTGTATTGAACAACTATTTTAAATACAGTTGCGAAAAAATTAAGAAATGTTATAAAATAATAAAACCACAATAAACCTGAATATCCAAAATGGCGCCAACCGTAAAAGAATATATACCTTCCTAAGCAGAGACTATGGCAGTGCACTTCATACAGCCAACTTTTTTATATTTATAAATTTAATGTGGCCGTTACTTATATGTATTAATTTATGCTTAAATTTTAATTAAAATTACTTCTAATCTGATATTGAAACAAGTTAGTATTTTTTTTTAGAAATATTTGCATGAATCTCAGACATTATTTTGACAGTTGTCAAAGAAAACGCACGAGTGCGGGAATGGTAAAGAAAAAGCACGAGTGTGTAATAGCCCACATCCCGAACGCTATACGTCCCTGTAATACGCCACTTTTTGAGTAACTGTATTAAAATATATTTTTCATACCTATCTGACACTGACGAATTCATGTAATTAGAGCACAAGCAATGGTACGAGCGTTAGTGAGTGTGGATGTTTGTTACTCTTTCATGCTCGACATCAAACAAGGCATATGTTAGAGAATTTCCTAATGAAAACGGGTACCCAAAATCTTCAACAGCTACACTGGTGAAACTGTGAGATTTAGAAATTACGTTCAGGCACAACAAGTCATTTGCTTTTCCGCTCACTGGTTGCTTCCTGCTTAACACAAAAAAAGATTTGTTCTGAGTGTCCACAACTTCGTAGTACCTACGAGGTTTATCTTTGCGATGTGGCAGTGAGGTACAGTCCACTATTACCAATCTAGCAAAAATCTTTAAATTATACATAGTGTATGTATAGGCGTATACGTATAATATAAGATCCAGCCCAGTGAAGGCCAATCACTATATTTCTTTTGGACCACGTGGATGTAAGTAAAGGATACGAGTACCGAGTACATACCAAACTAGTAAAAGCGTTTAAAGAATTGGGCCTCATCTTGTAACTGTTATAAAATACATACTTGTAATAAACAGTTGTTGTAAGATAATTATATCTGTTTCAAAAGAAATTTCAATGTGAATAGAATTTGAATAAAGTTTTAGATGTTAATCTTCGAATATTCTTGCCCTAGACATTTTTTGATCTTTGTGAATTTCATTATCAAGGAATAAATCCAGATTCAAAGAAGTCTGAAACTAATTATAGAAATGTTGAAGAAATACGACTTTCAAAAGTTCTGATTTGATATACCTACCTATTTATGTAAAACTCAATAATTTATTGTAAAATGCAAAGTAGTGATTCGCTAAACTTCATAAAGTTATACTTTTATACAATAGTTTGACGAAAATAATTATGTTAAGTAGTTTTGTAACTGAATACAACATTTTGAACTAAACTATTGCATGTGAAGGTTCACATGAGTTTAGAATTAATTATTCACATTTTCACAGGTAAACTATCAAGGGGCACAAATGTCGGCCCTAATCAACACCGACATTACATGCGAGACTCATGCGACACAACTTGCTTATTTAAAGAGGCAGAGTGAATAATAAATACCTGTCGCTAGAAATCTGTAGCATAGAAATTCATTTCGTGACAACTGAATTTATATCTTAATTCAATTTTGCTTCTAAAATATTTTTAGAGGTTCGAACTCAAATTAATGTAAGTAATCGTTTTTTACACAACGAGTAGTTGCCCAATTTTTATTGTAGAAACGATTTCAAAAACAGTGCAAATTTTATTAAAAGATAAATTTATATTTGAAACTAACGATAAAGCCAACATGTAATAATAATATAGTACTTCCGAACTAATAACCGTGCGTCGCGCTATTGGAGTTCTCGTACTGAAGAGTATTAACAACAGCCTACAGCATACGTACACCCATACAAAATGTATAATAAAAATTCACGATATAATTCTCGATTAGTATAAATATAACTAAGCTCAGCTAATTTCGTCTAAGTAATGAACGTTGGTAATGGACGGCCATATATTATCCCAATACTGGTTAGTATAGTTAAGTAATAACAGATAACGATCATTTCATTAACCCTAGTAATTTAGGTTGTGTAGGTTCTCAGACAACCTAAGTCTCAAAGTCTAGTAAAAGTGTAATTACGAGTAAAGACCGCTAGTATACTCAAAAGTTAGGATCATTATACATTTTAGAGTATCTTATAAAATGCCAAAGATAGTGCCTATTTATGATGTGCTAAATGAGAGATATCTTTAAAGCTGATAACATTAGTGTATGACCTTTTCAGATTATTCGCCTGTTGCGTAAATCTGAATGTATACTTGTACATACACACTTATGTTTATAGTTCGCCTTTTCCCTCGAAAGCGATACAGACGTAAACTATAGCATATCATGTACTGTGACCATATATTCAATTTGTAAATAAGGTCTGCAACTAACCGGATTTCGTTGTAATTATTCAATTTATGAACCATGTTAATAGTAGGCACTAACAATGGTTTAATATGCATGAAACACTGCTGTAGCGTAAGATGTTTGTCACAGTAATTGTATAAAGAACACTGAAAAAGAGAGACCCCGAATATTACAAATATAATTATTTACATTGGCCTTTAAAACGTCGGTAAAAATGCTGCGTAGACAGTCAACATTTTTAAGTATCTGTAGAGCTTATAAAGCTTCAAGCTTTTAGAAGAAAGGGAATAACCGATTGGGATTAAAATAAGTATTCAGAACTGTAATCTCTACATAAAAATCAAAAGGAAGTCGTGATTAAATTGTCTTTGAAGTAAAAACTTGAAAACTTCGAAATGCCTTTTTAAATTCACCGTTGCGTTGACTTAGGTCGTCAAGTTTTAATTGGATCTTGATGTTGGAAAATTTAAAGTTGCTTTGGTGGATAAGTTCAAACTAGCTCAGAAATGAATATGACAGAAGTTGTACCACAGACTTTAAGTACCAACCTGCTTATACGTATATTTAAACATGCAGCGCCGTGTCCAGACAAGTTCTATATAGAAACCGGCTAAGTGCGAAGCGAGGGTTCCGTATCAAAAAATGGTAAAAATTACCTATCTTGTATGGCAGCCCCTTTATTTTTAAGAAATAAAACTTATTATATAGCTTGTCTAGAATCTAAAATTTCTATTTTTTTATAGACTTATTAGACAAAGCCCAACCCAGTTCTAGACGACTTAGAATTCTGAAATGTAATAGAAATGGGATATTTTTAAATGCACATCTGTTTAATTTTTCTGCACACTAGGTGACTCCACTAATTTACTGGACGCAAACCAGAAAATCAAATGCTGTGCAAAAAAACCAATTGAGAAACTAAACATGTCCTACTAAAAAAACCAAAATTTTACACAAAACGAGATGACCTTTTTTATCGAATTTAAACCAAAAATTTCGTTCGTACACCGGATATAAGATTTGCTAAACAAAAATACGAATTGCTTATCAAAAATACTAACTTGCACTCAAAATTTTACAATCTTATAACGGAATAGGTTAGGTTAGGTTAGTTTTTTTATTTTTTTGATTAATAAAATTTAATTTTGTAAAGATGACTGATTAAATTGGGTTTTTCATTAGAATAAAAGATGTTCGTAAAAGTAAATTAGGCGATGTTTTTCATAAAAAAAGTTTTAATAAGTTTGTTGAGCTAAGGAATTTTTAGATATACGATTTTGATAATAGTGATCTGTTCAGTAAAATAGTTCTGCAAACACCTTTAAACAGTATATTGAATTTGACTTGTTTAGTGTGCATAATTAGTGTGCAAGTCAGTATTTTTGGTTTAACTTTGTAATATTTTGTTCGAAAAAAGGGAATAAACAGATATCGATTTAAATACATGCCAATAGAAATTAGCAGTAATAGGGCAGGAGGTTAGCAGCCATGAGTAATGCTTATGAATAAATGCTGTCAGGGGCAGAAGGCACCGCATCATAAGCTTTGCCGGGACACACGACCCCAGCTAGCCATTTAAAAGCTCATTATGTACTATTATTGTAATTGACCTGCACGTAGAGGTCATAAATGGAAACAGACTCTTGATTTTTAGAAAAAAGTGTACAAGTATTAATATTCGAAGTCTGCTACACATAACACAAGCAAATTAATTCTAGCTTACTTTCGGATCGGATAGCGTTGTGAAGAAATGTCTGTGAATATTTATTTTATTTTCTGTTATTGCTGTGTAGTAAAATAAAAACTTCTCTGTATTCTCTGTACAACGGCAAACGCTGCCAAATATGTATACCTTCCCCACCTATTGAGCCCAGGCGTTTCAGGGGGAAAGTGATTTGAATAGGAGCTATGAATATTATTACCTATGAATATTCATACCTCCGTCAAAGATTTCGGACAGTTCTCAAAGATGAAGAATAGCAAGTAGGTACTGCATAAACAAAACTTTTTTATTCACTGAAGTTGTACTGTGAATATAAAATATTACCTTTACAAGACTTTTTTAATAAGCTTTAAACGTATATTACTAAGATGTTATAGGTAGGTACCCATAATGCGAGAAACATACATTCTAAAGCAGTTTCTTTAAACTATTGCTCAAGAGGATTACATGAAAATCACATTTATAATGTATGCATGTGGGTAATTCCATAATCTCTGAGTCATAATCCACACCAATGGCATCCTTAGACCCTTACACGTAAATATACATACCTAATTCAGGACACACATGGTAAGCCAGGCATGCGTAAGTAATTCTTGTTTGAAGATGGTTACTTTGAAGTATATAGGACTATTCACTACTTCGCCGGCTGGGCGTTTATGTTAACAGTCTGGTTAAACTTCTTTGAAATAGTTATACTGAGAGGTCTAACTTCATTGAATATAATTCATATAATTTTGTATATTATAGAATACCACAGGGCGGAAACTCCATACAAATAATTCGTTTTCAATCCTGTCCCCTATACTAAAAACACGTTATGTTTGTACAGAGCTTAATTTTATTGTGTGTGTGACCACTAAAATTAAGCAAAACGTTACCTCAAAATACCCTCCAACTATAATGATAGTTGTGGTGGGGGTGGGGAAACTTGCTCAATGAGGGGCAAGGAGTTGCCTATCTGTATGAAATAATATTATATTCTCTTTGAAAATACTATAAACAAGAAAGTGGCATTTCTCTTTCGTCCAAAACGATCAATGGATAAATATGATTTTTAGATAGAAGATTTTGTTTTAACGTGAGGGAAAATCCTTCGTGGATCCTATGCCAGACTCCTATCGACTAAATAACCTCACGTAACGACCAACAGCTAACGGTTGGGAGCCCCGGGTAAGCCCTCGGAAGGACGTCCCAGGAGTCCCAACAGACCTACGACTACACCATTTCGGCCTCGCTGGGGAGGTTCGGGTGATATCCCGCGTCTTTGGGGGGTTTTCGGGTGTGATCCCGATTCTTTGAGGCGTGCGAGAATCCCTCACGTCACGCTGCCGTCTAGGTAGGACTTCTTTTGATTTATTCTTATAAGTTGTAGCCACCTAGCAAGGTTTGCATCCAAAAGAAAATAGAAAAAATATCTTATCTCATATCGGGTCAATTTGATATGGCAAGACAAAGTTCGCCGGGTCAGCATTATAAACATAGTCAACTAATTTCAAAATGTCTGTTGCCACTACTATACTATAAACAATGATAGAAAAGTAATAATTTACATTTAAGTTGTGGCTACATCAAAAGAGCGAGAGAGAGAGAGAGAGAGAGAGAGAGAATAGCAAATGAGGCTATTTTCACATCATATTATGGTCAGCAAAACGAGACAGTGCATCGCGATAGGAGTACAACGTACTATGCTAATGAGCTGTTGAGTCTGATAAAATCTAATTTATGAACGCTGTGGCGCACTGATAGTAATGAGACTGGTACAAAAGCCCTGAAAATATTTTCAGAAAGTTGAATGTATTACAAATTATTTTATTTAAAGTTTTGATGTACATATTTGGTGGCCATATTATATTGTGAAAACTCGTTGATCAAATAATTATTATATTATAAAATTAAAACAAAATGTACCGATTTGTTTGAAATTTGAAAAAAATATAGGAAATGACTTTTTACTTTAACACCTAAAAGTACAACTAACATCTTAATTTTTTTAATAAATAAAAATATAAATTTACTTTCCTGATAGAAAATTTTGTGTTTACTACCTTTATCATAAATGATGGTAAACACAAAAATATGTTAATCTCAAACACTTCTCAGAATCAAAATATTTTTGTTGTAAGTAACATTTTGTTTACTTGTTTTATTTCCCCCTTGCTTACCTCCGCTACTCTGTTGTAATGTATTTCTGTGTTGCCAAAGTTGATATTATTACGACTTTAGTTTACTAAAACTAGGGCAATGGAAATTAGGGCTGCTGTTGGAATAACAAAGTTATAAACAAGACAAAATACAAAGTCGATTTCTAGCTTAACTCTTTGATACTGTGCTTAATCAGTGACCTAAATTTGAAAAAAAAAGCTGCTTAAGAAGATTTAATGCATTGTTGAACTTCGTAAATACCTATTACAATAAAAAGTATTGAGTTTAGCAAATCATAAAGTTGTGTTCTACAACTTCCTATTTTATAGCAAGAAATAATAAAGTACACTCTGCTTAAATTGACTTGGGGGAGGCCTATGCCCAGCAGTGGGCGTCAAATCGGCTGAGATGATGATGATGATGATGACTCTGGATACATAAGTAAAACAGGCAGGCTCTGGGTATAAGCCAGTTTGATTGGAGCCGTTTTGATTTAAGTATGGTACATTAAATGAAGAGAAGAGATGATGATACAGAAATGTTTTAAACAGATAGAGTACTGCCTGGAATAAGATATAGGCCATAATAGGGCAATAGAACGAATTATAATGTCCTATGCAGGTTCCAATTACTCTCAGCAATGGAAAATGTTGGTTGATAATGGAAAGATTTTATAATCATGAAATTTTATACTCCTGATATTCTAGCAATTTAAAAAGTTGTTACCTTTATTAAGATTTACTTAGCTATCAAATAAACAGCAAAGGTTTCCTATACAAAAAAAAATCACCCCTAAAATTGATTTGATCCTTGAGGGGAGGTTCAGATTAAAATCTAAGCACAGTAAACTGGCAGTTTATCATTTTTGGAGTTCTGTACCCGAAGGGTAAAACGGCACTTGCCTTTAGCTGATTTTTTTATATCTAAATTGTGTTCACAAGGTGGACGTTGAAAAGTAATATCATTCACACACTGAGGGCTTTGAGAAAACCTTATTAAAACCATACTTCACAAGTTATTTTGCTTGATGGTATTGATTTACGAACGATTGTCGTGTAACTAGTTTAGGATTAGGGATTGATTACTCTCTACCTTTTGAGAATGAAAGTACAAAGATAACAATGGTAATGTTATCTTTTACATAATTGTTTACAAAACCACGTCAAAGAATAAAGTAGCTATAGGAGCACAAATTTACACACATCTTATACACATACCTTTAACATTATAATGTAAGACCTATTCGTCAAATAATGCTCCCAACTTTACCTCATAGTTTCACAATGGCACAATACACAAGAGTACCTACATTGCTTGTCAATTCCTTGTGGACCGCACTGCAGTATTTGAATTATTTATCAGTTTCTCTTGTGTTATTTCCAAAATCAACTGTGTCGAATGGAGTTTCTTATTTCTGGCGATGTTAGTTTACTGTTTTATTGAACTTTTCAACATAAGAACTGCTAACATTGTTATAAATGTATTGTTAAAATTGTTAATGTCCAATGTCATGACAGTTCAGAGGCCTCCGAATTATCTTCTTAATAGAGCTTTTCGAGCCATGTTTTTATAAGTAGGCTCCGAGTTAACTGAAATATGAGGAGATTTGTTGAATAGTGAACACAAACCTTTTTACTACGTTGATAGACAATTTATTTTTACTGTGCTGTCATCGCTACTTTGTTTCTTCTGCCTATTGTCAATATACATTGTCAATCTTTTCTTATACAAGCCACCAATAAACTTTCATGGTAGCAGAGCGTGGTTGTATCTCCGTGTTTACAAAAGAATTAGTGGTGACTCCGTACAGTATAAAGAAAAGTCCGAACAAAATATTTCGGTGTCGAAAAAATTCTACCGCATAGCGGCGTAACAACCTTGAGGTTAGTCAAATTTGTAGAATTCGTAAAATTGAAAAGTGTCTACAAATACGGCATTCAAGATACACAAACTTATTGGTCGTGAAAATTATGCGAATTGGAAGTTTGCCGTAAAGGCGTACTTAGAGCACGAGGATTTATGGCAATGTATAGCAGCGGACAAAGTCGATCCCACCAAAGACGTCAAAGCAAAATCAAAATTAATTTAATTAGTTGATGCTATCAATTAAGTTCATATTCAGGACGCGACAACTTCAAAAGAGGTCTGGTCAAATTTGGAACGTGCTTTTGACGATAATGGGTTATCACGAAAAGTTGCTCTGTTAAAAGATCTTATCACGACAACGTTAGAATCCTCGAAAAATATCGAAGACTACGTAAATAAGATAATGTCATCAGCCCACAAACTGAGAAATATAGGATTTTCCGTCGACGATAAGTGGTTGGGCACACTTATGCTAGCGGGTTTGCCGGACATATACAAACCCATGATCATGGCAATAGAGAGCTCCGGAGTAAAAATTTGTGCAGACTTTATTAAAACTAAACTGCTGCAAGAAGTTCAGAGTTCCGAAACTACTGCATTTTACTCATTTAAAAAGAAAGCTCATGAAAAGCAGAACAATTTGAAATCAAAAGGCCCACGGTGTTTCAACTGTAATAAATATGGTCATTTAAGTAAATATTGCCGTACAGTCAAGAAAACAAACAATAAAAATGATGATAAAGGCTTTGTAGCAGCATTTTGTACATCTCCGACAAAATTAGAAGATTATAAATGGTATGTGGATTCTGGTGCCTCAATGCACATGACAAACCGTATTGATTGGATGTATGATATGGAAAGTCCTCCCATTTCTACCATCACCGTAGCTAACCTGTGAAAGGTATGGGAAAAATAAATTTTATTTTAAATAATAACAAGATTCAGGTATGAAATGTTTTATACATACCTAAATTAGCCGGAAACTTATTGTCTGTCAGTGCAATGGTCAACAGTGGCTGTAAAATAAATTTTAATAAAAATAACTGTGATATTTTCAATAAAGATGGAAATTTCATTTGTTCAGCAAAACTAGAGAACAATTTATATTCACTGAACATGCAAATGGAAATGAATGCCAATTTAAGTATCACAAATGATGTTGTCCTGTGGCATCGACGCATGGGACATTTAAATTTTACAGATGTGACCAGATTACCAGAGTGTACAGAGGGAGTGAGCCTGTCTTCAGAGAAAGTAAATGGACCTGTAAAGTGTACTACGTGCCTGGAGGGAAAGCAGTCGAGAGCACCCTTCAACCATGTCGGTTCTAGAGCATCAGAACTGCTTGTTTTCCTTATACTCCACAACAAAAGGGTCTTGCTGAGAGAATGAATCGCACCCTTGTGGAGAGAGCTAAGTGTATGTTATTGGACGCAGATTTACCTAAACCATTCTGGGCCGAGGCGACTGCTACTGCGGCGTACATAATAAACCGCTCGCCTACTATGTCTATTAATAAGAGGACTCCATATGAAATGTGGACAGGCAAAGTGCCCGATTTGTCCAATATGAGGATCTTTGGTTCCAAAGTCATGATGCATGTCCCTAAAGAAAAAAGAAAGAAATGGGACCCGAAATCGAGAAAAATGATCTTTATAGGATACTGTGACAACACCAAAGGATACCGTCTTGCTGAACCTGAAACAAATAGGATTATGAAAAGTAGAGATATTGAATTTTTGGAAAGTCTTAAGAAAAATAATAACATTTACTTACCGTGTGAAGTTGACAGCTGCCCCGAAGTACCATCAGCACCAGTTCCGACTCCTGAACCTGAAAATAAAGAACAAAAATCAGAGCCGACAACTCTAAGTGTCAATGAGACCTCCGATGAGTACGAATCAGGATGAGATCTAGATGAAACCTATATGCCTAGCAAGCCAATAAAGGATATTCAGGAAAGAAGCATAACCCTAAGACCTAGGACCAAGCCTGGAACAATAGACTCCAGTATGTCTACTTACTTATGTCCATTTAAAAATCTGAAAGATCCTGAAACAGTGAAAGAAGCTTTATCCTCTGAAAATGCAAATAACTGGAAGACTGCAATGGATGAAGAATTCCAATCACTTTTAAGAAATAATACATGGATTCTTACAAACTTACCGCCTGGAAAGAAAGCTCTTCCTTGTAAGTGGGTTTTTAAAACAAAGACTGATGAAAATGGAACTGTGAACAGATATAAAGCTAGACTTGTGGTCAAGGGCTACGCACACAAACGAGGTATTGATTACGACGAGATAATTATACTCTCCTGTAGTCTTCTTTAAGTTACTTAGTTGTACTTGCTGCAAAATTTGATTTAGAAATTGATCAAATGGACGCCATAGCAACATTTTTACAGGGAGATTTTGAAAATGAAATTTATATGGCACAACCTGAATCCTATGAAGAAGAAACAAAAGTTTGTTTGTTAGAGCTTGGTCTGCGAAAGGACTACCCTTTAACTATTTACTGTGATAACCAGAGTGCAGTACGTTTAGCCTTAACTGATTGTTGTAAGCCTAAAACCAAGCACATTGATATTAGGTACCATTTTTTAAGAGTAATAACGTTGATTGTAAACATATTAGTTTTGTTAACTATAAAGGTTGTGATATGGTTGCAGATATTTTAACAAAAGGGACTACTTTTACCAAACACTTGTATTGTATAATGAAAATGGGTTTGCATTCTAAGGGGGGTGTTGAATAGTGAACACAAACCTTTTTACTACGTTGATAGACAATTTATTTTTACTGTGCTGTCATCGCTACTTTGTTTCTTCTGCCTACTGTCACTGAATAAAGCATTACGTAAAATATTAAGATAATCTTTTCTTATACAAGCCACCAATAATCTTTCACGATTCATGAAAACTAGAACTTTGAAAAAAAAAAGACAGGATTAGGTATAAAGTTTTCTTGTTGATTGACGAGCATCTCACTATTATTTAAATACAATTCGTCAATTGAAGTAGTGACATCGTATCTTCAAACTTTCAACCTGAAATCGGACTTTAGACGTTATAGGACGTACTCTTTATTTTTAACATGAAGGAAAATCCTCATAGATGCTATGCCGGACTCCAACCGACTAAAAAACCTCACGTAACGCCCAACAGCCTATGGTTGGGAGCCCCGGGTAAGTCATCAGAAGGATGTCCCAGGACTCCCAACAGACCCACAGCCTACGCCACTACGGCCACGCCTAGGGGGTGGTTCGGGTGCTATCCCGCGTCTTTGGGGGGTTTCGGGTGTAATCCAGCTTCTAAGGGGGGGCGTGCGTAACGCCGTTTTAGGACATACTCTATCAATGGTATTAATTGTTAGAGTAACATTCTGAAACTTATCCAAATTCATCACATCTACTCATTGTCCACGAGATTGATCGGATGATATACCTACATATGTATTTGAAGCATTTAATATTGTCACTATTTGTAACCCATATTTCACAAAACAATGACTTGACAGACGTATTACGTGCAGGTTCAGAACAGTGGTTTATAAAGGACATAAATCACAATTCCATATGCAGAATTACAATTTTAAACAAGTATGTCATCGAGGTAATTCGAAACTGACAGTTGATTGAAGTTAATAACTTTTACATTAATTTAAAACTCAACATCGTGTTGTGTAAGTTTATATAACATCTGTAGAGCGTATTAGAAATGCCATAACTTAAAGTTAAACCAAAGATTCTATGTTTAAGCTCTCAATGAAATGTCCGAAAAAATCTGCTTTACGTAACATACCAAACAATACAAACCTTCATCGAAATGAGTTAATTTTCTTACTAACTTATACGTTAGCTTATGTACGTAAAAGCTGCTCACCAAGTCAACTTTTATGTAATAAAATGCGTCACGCAATATAATCATGACGTAGGTAAACAAAGAGATTGTCATCACATAAACAGACCTATAAACATATTTCTTTTACTTAGTAAACGAAATAGCTATCGAGATTCCATAGTAAAGTTCGAAAGAGATCGCCGTTATTTATTATTAAGGTGGACGGACAGATTTATTAAGATCTCAGGTTTAAGTCGGCAGAAAATAAATCTCTTGGCTATGAAGTTTGTATTTTAATTAAAGTTAGCTTGGCAAATTTTGATTTTAAGGAAATTTTCGTTATTGAATTTAACTTTAATAATTTAATTACGTTATGCTACGGCCAGGTATAAGTTTTACTAGTAAGTGAAATCTAAATTGCGCATATAGTTTGTAATTGATCGATGCTACACCTAATTTTTCAGATGAATTCGATTGTAAGATAGACAAATGATGATTGTGCCATCGATAAGCAGATTGATATATCTCAAATTCATAAAGTCACTTTTGCAATGATTTTTTATTCTTGTAGTATTATGTATACTTCATTATGGACTACCGCAGGTCGTGACGACCCGCAGTAGAAATGTTTCAGACCGCCAATTTATAAGGCCTTCAACTTGTCTTAACGATAGTCATTTTACTGACAACCGGGGTTCATTTCAAGTTTTCCTTATCTACGCAATGGATCGTATTACGAAAGTGTTACCTTAGTTGCCTATTACGCCACCCTCGGGATTAATTAGGGTGAAGACATTTTGTACTTTCCCGTCGCCACACGGGTGATTTTTCTTACAGTCGCGGAAAAAAATAGAATAATAAGCAGTTGTTAATAAATCAGTTACAATATTAAACCTTACCTAAAATTCAGTGTTTATGCTAAGGTTAGGTTAATTGACGAGAATTAACATTCAATCAGATTTTAAGAAGTAAATTAATATTTGGATAGCAATCAAATCTGCGGTATGTAGGCATTTTCCAATAATTTTGGTAGGACTGTTGCCCTTGCAAAACTTCGCTAACCAGACAGGAAACAAACCCTTAGATTAATCGTATCAGACCAAAAATATAGGAAAAGAAAAAACGTTTTATGAAAACTGTCTGCACAAATATGAAGGGTACTACACAAACTTGACACAAAGTAATTAAAAGAGCAATGAAAGAGCGCATTTTACAGCTAGGAATGCTGCGTTATATTCTCTCTAAAGGTTATTATTTGCTTTTTAAACTTCGCTCTTAGATGCGTTAATTTAAAACGAAAATATAAAACGATGTCGTTAATTTTGTCTGTCACGAATGAAACAATACGACTCAAGCGTAGATTTTTTAATGATATGTATGTTTATCAGTTATTATAGGAAAGTATCTTAGTGGGATCCACCCCTAGGCGAGGTCGCAGTGGTAGCTGTAGGTCTGTTGGGAGTCCTGGGACGTCCTTCCCAGGGCTTACCCGGGGCTCCCAACCATAGGCTGTTGGGCGTTACGTGAGGTTTTTTAGTCGGTAGGAGTCCGGCATAGTATCCATGATGGATTTTCCCTAACGTTAAAAAAACAAAGCATCTTTGTGGCAAAAACATTTGCCGTTGATATAATTTTGATGGCAGTTATCTATACTTCATGTCATTATAATATTATAGAGAGGAAAGATTTGTTTGTGAAAAACAATAAATAAGAAATTGCTTCGTGCGATAAGATCGCCAATTGTAAAACCATTAAAGTGTTGGTAAATAAACATAAATTGTATTTTGGTGTTCCAATAAAGAATTTCTGTCTTTCTAACGATAAACTCTGAAAGTACGGAACCGATTTTATAAAACATAATATATTCAATGTTCTTAAATAAATATCATAAAAATAAAGTAATGAATAAATACCTGTACTTTACAGGTATTTATTTATTACATTATTTTATGGTATGGTATGATATCAAATGATATGGTATGATACTAAAGAGTTTAGTACATACGCCCCGTGTGGCGACGGGGAAGAGAACAAAATGTCACCACCCCAATACATCCCGAGGGTGTCGTAAAAGGCGAATAAGGGAAGACTTTCGCAAAAAAGATCCATTGCGTAGAGAAGGAAAACTCGAAATGAGACCCGGTTGTCAGTAAAATGACAATCGTTAAGCCAAGTTGAAGGCCTTATGGGTGGCTTGAAAATTTTCAACTGCGGGTCGCGGTGACATGCTCGTGTACATTTCAACACGGCAATAGGCTCACCACCTATTACGTGGGACATAAAACTATAAGGTGAAATGTGGGTAGATACTATGCCTCTGCCTACTCCTTCGGGGATAAAAGCGTGACACATACGGAGTTCATAGTACGTCACACGCGAATGAATATTAGAAAAATGTTATAACGTTACATTAAACCGTACAGTAATTTATTATTCGTTGGGGACAAATTTGTCATTATTTTCCTACTGCGCTAATAGTTGGTCTGTTTTAAACGTTTGGAATATTAATGCTGACCTTAAACATTTAACATTTTTGTGGCTGTCATGAGATCAATCTCTTAATAGTATCCGGTTATTTGTTGGGTTTGACATTGATTAATGATCGTACTGCTTGTTTTTGTAAGATTACTTTATTTTCCAAGAATTGGCCTGTACTCTCATAATAAAGAAACGTATTCTGTTTTTTATCCTTCGAAATGTATATTTTAAAGGGGAAATATTTTTTAGTTTGTGACTATTATTTTAACTGAAGTAAGTACCATTTTTTAAAATTATTTTGACTGTTGAAAGCCAAAATTGATGGATAAAGTAAAAATAGTGTGATAAGGGAACATTGCGGCATGGCAGAAGATGTAGTGACTAAGATAGAGAAAGGGATGCTCAGATGGTTTGGACATGTGGAGAGAATGGATGGAAATAGGCTGACGGAACAGATTTATGAAGCGAGAGTGAATGGGCAAACTGGTAGGGGTCGACCTCGGCATACTCAAGTCGATCAAATCGATAATCTTCTGAGAAAAGGCCAGGTCAAGAGTACCCTTAACCGAAGACCATGTATGAAGACACTTATGAAAGTTGAAGAAGCGAAAGTTTTTTGCCAGGATCGTAGAAAGTGGAAAGTCATAGTCTCTGCCTACCCCGTTGGGAGACAGGCGTGATGTTATATATGTATGTTATGAAAGCCAAGATCTTTTGAAGAAACATGGGCTATGAATCATCATCAAGGGAGACTTTACCCAAGGTAACAGAAATGTAAAATAAAGGTCTAAGGCAGCTAGTCTACTTAATCAAGTACTAACGGTTGAACTGTTCTGGCTGAAATATGGTAAATGTATAGATTATAGTCCGGAAGTTATTTTAGACTTGACATCTGGAATATTTTAAATAGTATGCTGGAACTCAAACATAAATCGTCGCGGCGCGGGTGAACCTGTGGGCATCTGCAAGCAAAAATATTATCTTATAAATGTGAAAGTTTGTGAGTGTGGATGTGTGGACGTTTGTTACTCTTTCACGATCGAACGGCTGAACGGATCTGGCTGAAATTTGATACATCATAGTCTGGAATAACACATAGGTACTTAGGCTACTTTTTATTCCGGGAATAAGATCTTACGAGAAGCGGGAACGGGAACAAATTTTACGCGGGCGAAGCTGCGGGCATGAGCTAATAAATGACGAACATTTAAACATCTTCACAAACTTTCATATTCATAATCATTTGTAGGATTTCGTTAAAACACTTTTCCATTATTGGAAGACCTTGATATGAGAATCGTGATACAGTACTTGAAAACATTTTGATCACATGAACTAATGACAAACCAGCAGATAGTAACTACCAATCTAACTGGTTATCTGCCAAGTTTATAATTATGAAAATATCTACATATTACTATAAACCAAATCCTGCAATATAAGCTAACCTAACAGCCTGCAAAATGCAAATGAGTGAACAGTTGAAAAAAAAATACCTTTAGCTATACGAATCAGTTGCGGGGAGTTTGTATGAGAGCAAACGTTTGTAATGTGGATGAGTGAACCACGTCGCTTGCTACTATAGCATTCGGCTTTGTCACTAGTCTTTTAAAATAATAGTGCAAATGGTACCTACTTAAGCACTTACTTGTTGTATTGTATTATGCCTTTTTATGCGTTGCAATGTAACATAGTAAAACATAATTCATAGCATATGGGTGTCTACTGCTGGACGTAGGCCTTTCCCAATTTACGTCATGCACAACAGATGGTCCTACGCTATGTTTCATATTATTGAAGTTCATATACTGCCTTATAATTTTAGCCTCTTTCTCTTTCTTTCTACGTCTTTCGCACGTGTTCCAAGCCTGCTTTTAACTTTTCTAGTTCGTTATTCCATCTGGCGGATGATCGTCCTACCCTACGTTTGCTGAGTCGCGGTCTACACTCCAGAACTCGTTTTCCATTGCCCAGCGGTTCTACTAATGTGGCCAGCCAACGATTGTTCTGAGAGGTATGCTGTTATTTGCTGTAAATTTCAAACAGAAATTCTATCTCTCCCGATTTCACAAGGGTAGAATTTAACTGAAAGGTATTGTAAATTCGAAATACTGGATGGCACTTTTAATTTTCGTTTTGAAATCGGTATTCTCTTTAAGGCACCCATCAAGCTTTTCAAGGCCCAAGCCAGCATCACCTGCCACTCGTATACTGGCTGACTGAAATCAACTTGCAGAATAGTTGCTAAGTATAGAATCCCTTGACTGAACTTTTGTTTTTTCGCGGGTCACATGTTTCAGTTTCACATTGAATAAACTAGGTACCTACTGTATTCAAAATCTTGGTATAATTATGTATATAATTTACATCATTACTATGTAAACCAAACCTAAATAAGGCCCCCGTGTCATTGTGCCCAAAACACTAGCAGCATTCCCCCTTTAAATAGCAATACCTATTTGCTGAGCGATAAAACTGCCAGCCCTTGGGCCATCAGGCGACGCTTTCAGGCAAATTCTAAATATTGCTCTCTTAATAAATTAAATGAAGTACAATAGCGTTTGTTTCAAGATCAACATTTGCGTTGGTTGTAATAAACAGTTATTAATCATCACGAACTCGTATTCTCAAGACTCGTTTCATCAACTGCGAATGGTTGAGTCGCCTACACCATTACTTGAGTTACACACATTCATTTAGAAATGGTGTCTTTAGCCTGACGTACTGTGTAATCTGAAAGAAATACAGGCCTTTAAGGGCTTTTAGAATAGAATTATAAACTGTATTACATACCAAAATAAAACATTTACATAGAGGTAAGTTTTATAAATGTACAGAGATAATGTATAAATGTACTCTAATATATGATCTAAGCGCAAAAACATCTAAAGGCTATAAACGCTGTAAATAAAACGTTCATAGATGGTTTTAATATTTGAAATCATGTAAATAATTCGTACCTAGGTATCTACTTTTATACGAAACGTGATCTGTCTCATGTATAGGAACGGTGGAACATGAGGCCGATGATGTTTCACCTTTAAATTTTCGTCCACGCATTCACGTCATGTAATCGGTATTCGACGTCCAGCTCGTTGAAATTAAATGCTTATGAAAAGCTTAGTTTTAAATGGACAGAAGAGTTCCAGTTCCGCTCCTCTAACGTCTTTACATCACCACTTTCTATCAGTGATTGTGTGCTCTCTAGACTAAAACCGGACACACGAGTCTGAATTGCACGTGGTGGGTTCCGTACCCACTAGCGGCAAAAACTTTAAGTTGTAGTTGGTGCCGTAGCCCCCTTGATTTTATTTGTGTTTTAGTATTTGTTGTTAAAATGGCAACAAAAACACATAATCTGTGAAAATTTCAGCACCCTAGCTATCACGGCTCATGAGATCAAGCCTTGTGACAGACAGAAGTACAGCGGAGTCTCAGTAATATAATTCTGTTTTGGCTCTTTGTGTATTGAACCCTAAAAAGTAACAATTTTGTAATACGCCTTTACGTAGTCATCGTAGCGGTATACCCTAGTAATGAAAACGTTTTATTACGAAGGTTTAATTCCAACTATATGAACTCACTCGATTATACGATCAAAGGAAAGCACTTGAGCCTTTCTAGTTACATCATTCTCTCTGTTTATTCAATTCAAAGATGTCATTTACAGACCTTTTGTAATGTCTGGGTGTAATGATTGAGTCTTTAGGGTTTATGTCTCTAGAGGTTTCGTTATGAAAGCAGACAATAGCTATATCTATTCTACATTTTTTTAAATTACAGTTTCACCTCAAGATATAATGATAATGTGGTTTTAAATTCTGCAAGTTTTTTTTGATTTTAACCCTTAGAGCTCCTCGCGGCTCCTTAAATAAAAATCGTAAAGTATAGTACGTACTGGTGGCAGCTATCTATACTAATATTATAAAGAGGAAAGATTTGTTTTTTTGTTTGTTTGTTTGTTTGTAACGAATAAGTTTCGGAACTAATGGACCGATTTGAAAAATTCTTTCACTGTTGGAAAGCTACACTCTTTGCGGTGAACATAGGCTATATTTTATTCCCGTATTCCCACGGGAACGGGATCTACGTGGGTGAAACCGCGTGACGTCGAGTGGTTAGCAAAGGCTCAAAATAAATAATGAATCGCTAAAGAGACACGAAAATCATTATTCAATCATTAAATTTGTGTAGGGATTTCACAAATCTAAAAACATTAAGGTTCTACACGCAATCTATTTTGGAACTAAAATCCAATTATATTACCCTAGTGCGCGATATCAGTGTGCAAACTTCGGGATAAATCTGACCTCAATTAAGGCAAAGTTTTAACTTTTATTAATAGATTCTGTTGTAACTTGGGTTGTTTGAAACTTGTCTTCATGTTATACCAAAGGAACTCTTCGTCCTTAACGTTTGTGTTAAAGAGGTTACACGTAAATTTCATTCCTTTTTAACCTCTTATTAAAAGCCTTGACTTACTTTGTTGTAATGAAAGGCTTAGGTTTACATATAGATACAGAATTGTAAAACAAATATTTATGTAATACAATTAAACTTATAATACTTTTAGCGAATTTTCATGACTATTATCTATCTATACTAATATTATGAAGAGGATAGATTGTTTGTTTGCATGGCTTCGAAACTGTTGAGCCGATTTGAAAAATTATTTCCCTGCTGGGAAACTATGCTATCCCAGAGTGACATAGGCTACGTTTTATCCCAGCATTCCCACGCGAACGGGAAATACTCGGGATCGACCTGTTTTCATCAATCATGCTCGTATTTCAAGTAAACTTTAATCTCAATGATTACTTCAATATATCATAGCTTGATAGTACTGTACCACATAAAATATTTCTTTTATCCTCTACATTTTTACAATGGCCAGTTCAAGTTCGACGACTGTCACAGGTGTTCCATTCAGCTACGGCCGACAGATTTACTCGTCCCTGAGGACGCAATTTTTGCAAGCAGACACCTTTGCCACTATAAACTTGTCACGGACAAAATATCGAAGTTAGCTAGGATTGTGATTGCCTCATTTAGAGGGAACCAATCTTTAGGTTGTTCTGAAATCCGTTCAGAGGAATGAAATTATGAAAAATATTGTAATTTATTTTTAATTTAATACGATCTATGCTGTGGAAGTGAAAATCTAAACCAAATTAATGCAATAAGGGGTATCACTAGTAAGTGGGTCGTTTATTTTATTAATTTCGATTGGTGGAGTAATGTAATGTAATGAAATTAGAAATTCGTTATTTCAGTATATTTTACATTTCAACAGTCCAATTCTTTTCTTTTGGATTTCGTACCCAAAAGGTAAAATCGGGACCTATAACTGAGACTCCGCTGTCCGTTTGTCTTTCTGTCTGTCACCAGGCTGTATTTCACAAGCCGTGATAGCTAGACAGTTAAACTTTCACAGATATTATATTTGCAGTAATGATGAGGTACTATCGAGTTCATATCTGCAATAGCACAACAACGCTCAATATGGTGTGGCGTGCATTTGGGCTGGTTTTGCGTTTACGTGTGTGTGTGTGTGTGTGTGTGTGTGTGTGTGTGTGTGTGTGTAATGTTTCAATGTCACCATACAGCAAAATATGATTAGTTCGTGCTAGACAAAGATAACGATATAATAATATATTCGTTTTTATAACGGTATTATTCTTTACAAGTGCGGTGAGTCATTAGATACTAATACAGTAATTTAACAACCTATTAAATGAACTGATAGTTAAGTGGCTGTAACAAGATACTATAAATACACAGTGATTAGAGATATTCGTGGTTCGATTCCAGCTTATAACGATTTTTTTTATATTTAAAACAAAAATATGATTTTAAATGTTGATAAAGTAATTTTGCATGAAGTTTCCAATAATAATTCTACTTAAGAAACATATTTTATTAATCAACCTGATATTAATTATTTATAAATGAAACACAAAAAGTGTTTTTGCAAGATCGTAGAATTTGAACCATCAATCTTGGCATTTCCATTTCATACTAGAACCACTCGGCCACGGGTTGCTTAAGTAGTAACAACGAAATTATCGTTAATATTCCTACGAAAGAACAATTTATATGTGTGTGAATTGTCTGAAAAGAAAAAGGTCACAAGTAGCGCTAGAATGTTGATGCCATAGTTACGTAGGATTGCTACTGCAGTTATGAGCTCGATAGTACTTACAATAGATTTTACATCAGGAATAATTTTATTTTATTAAGTACTAATAATAAGTAGATTAGGTGCACCCGTATTTAACTTCTTCTTCAAGTTTAATATTCATGAAAAAATATTAGGACAAATTGTACCCCAAAAAATGGACGAGCGAGTTTTTAGTCAAATCAAAAACAGGAAATAGTCCAGATGTTGCAGTTTAAACTTTGTTTAAGACGCGACCTCCCTATTGTTGCCCTCTAGATTTCTTTAAAGGTGGACGCGTATAGTTTGCAGCGACAAAAATTGCGGCAATAAAGTTTAATATTTTTAGATATTTTTTTTAAGAATCTTTGCATTATTTTTCACGATTTTGTGGTCGTGAAGTTCTTCCACTAATTGTACATAATATTTATTTTATTACGGGTTTACATTAATCTGCGCGTAAACCATGAAAGGCCGATTAATTGAGTATGTCTTTTAGAACATAATTATGTTTATATCCCCAAATACAGAGCCATGATGGATTTACACACGCAAACGTTGAAGTTTTGTTAGTCACAATAAACAGAGGGCAAGTACTATAGATAGAAAACCTATAACGCTGCTGTAATCCAAAACAATATTTGCAATCTGAGTATTAGAATCAAGAAGACATAGAAAATATAATATGTAATGTACTGTAAAAAGTGAATACTTCGATGTCTGAATATTGCGAAGGAGTATATTCGCTACAGAATGGTAAACTGTACGTACAATACATGTTTCCTATTGTCACGCAAAACGAATGATCATTACCCACACCATCTGTGGAAAATGCGCTGTTTCAGAATGGGGCAATTGCAAAAGCATCTTTTTTTTGCAAGTACCTACATGTGTGAGCTTAATTTGCACTGAAAACAAAATGAAAAGTACACTGCTGTAGGTACATGCAAATATATTCAATTTGTCCTAATAAATATAAAAAAATATATACCGACTCGGCCCAATATTTTTTTATAAAACGCACATCCACACACATAATATTTTTTATAGAAGTACCTATTAAATAAGAGAAATAATATTCACGGACGGTTGAATGTAGAACAAATACATTTAACGCTACATCATTCGTATCATTTAAGATTAACATCGAGTAAAGGCCAACAGAAAGGTTCCTGGATAGCTATTATGCGTAACAAAAATGGTCGCTAGCTAGCAACCCAGAACCATAATGATAATCGGAAATTGTGATGTTGAACAGTCAGGAACAGTTATGTCCCAAGTTCACGATTCACTAGATATAATAAAAGGATACAGTGGTGCTGAGATAAATGCACGAATCCGAGGGCTATTAACATCGTTTCGCGGATGAGCGCCGACAGTAATTGCCGTGTCGGCGTGCGGACACAAAATTTATAGCGACACTGTGGATAATTGTGTCGACTCCCTAGTTAATGTGTGGTCTTTGCGACACCTGCCAAATACACTACATCTTAACAATGACAACCACAAGACAATAGAACTTCTGTCTCAAGGGATAATTGCCCTTTATTTAAATGGAAAGAATACTAGCAATTGCAACTACTGTACAGTTGTTAACCGGCCCTTTGATACTATTATAAACAAGTATTAGAAACGCATTTGAGGAGCGCCCCATTTTGGGGATTCCCTTTATAATGTCGCGTCACAGATATTTAACCTGTGGCCTATCCTGCAACTGTGGTCAGGCAAAGCAGGCGCCATACTGTTTATAATGGAGTAGTCCCTCACCAAGTTTAGCTCTTGTTTAAAGGAGTAGAAATCAAGCCCCTTTTCAGGGCTGGGAATCTGAAACAAACTTGAGTTGACTTGCCTAAATGCATTTCATCGCGCCAAAAACTATCTTATATTCGGAATAGCTTCGCGATTTTATAGATAAATAAGTCCACTGTCTTCAAATCGCAAGATTTATGCTTACACTTTCCACGCTTCCTCTTTAATTTTTTGCAAATCATACGGTTCTCGCTCCACTAAACTAATGTTATTATCTGACTAAACCCACACGGCAGCGCCTCAATCGGTCATCGTAATAAATTTCTCATACTGAAATATTGTCTTGGTGTACTATAGACCTTAAAAAGAATTTATAAATAAATAAAGCAATATTCTAGATACTTTTGAGCAAGCGTATAAACGGATTACTAAAGGTTTCGTAGTAGGCTGCTTACAATCTCGCTAGAAAAGCAATATCCATTATCTTGGCGAGACTGTTTCGCATTGTTAGACTATTTGAAGAGACCTAGCTTACTCTGCTGGCTCACTATAACCTCATGCATTTACGTTTTCACATCACGTTTTTTACAACACTAGGTACTATACTAGGTAATATAACACCTTGAACTTATACTTGTTTATACTTACTTACCTATTATTAATGCGAAAAAGGTTTGACTTCCGGGTGGTAAAAAACCTTCCAGCGGTTTGCTTCCAGCAAACCAGGTTACTGGCAGTCGGGACTAGTAGCATTTTAGGGGCAAATTGAAATGATGTTGAAATCGATTGTCTTCTTTAACTTCAATCAAAATAAATATCGGCGAGTGTTTTGGGCACCTCTGACCGGATGCAATCCGGGGCGGGTTAATTAGTTAAAAATATTGGACGTTATATTGTATGATATTATTGACTTTTGTTTATTTTTTATCTATACTTATAATAAAATTGTTGAGGGGTCGAGAGTCGTGTATTCCATCTATACATACATATAATAAAACTGTAGAGGGTGGAAAGTTTGTATATGGAAGATATTTTGAAAATTTTAATTGTAGGGCGTTCTCTAATTGATACTGAAGCGGAAAATATAATTTAAACTTTTCATGTCTGTCTGTCTGTCTGTCTGTATGTCTGTATCCCGAATAAGTATCACGCCAAAACTACTGAACCGATTTGAATGATACTTTGTGCATTCCGAGCTTATAGTCCCAGGATGGTTCTAGGATACTTTTGATTCCAAAGTTTGGCGCGGTTCCTGCAGGTGAGGGGATGAAAGATAAAATAGTTTTTCAGTTGTAATTTCTCAACTCGTGATGCGATTTCAAATATTTTTTTAGTATTGGAAAGGGAGTACTTTAAGGATTTTTTGATTAATGTTTCAAGATTGAGGGGTTTGTAGTTCAGAAATTAGAGGCATCTCAACTTTCGCCAAACCTATAATTCAAGGGTTTCTTTGAATGAAAGGGTAAATCAGAACGGGCGTGTTGGCTTAATCATAAAAGAGCTTAATTATTAAGGCTGTTGTAAAATAATTCAGTCTGAATTGTTTTTAGAATAGCCTTAATCTTTAAGCTATTTTATGATTAAGCCAACACGCCCGTTTCACACGGTGCTTGACGAGTCTGATGAAGAATTACCTCTCCTTTCGTGCACATTATGTGACGTAAACGAAGTTGCGAGGGTCAGCTAGTGTTCTACTATGTTTGTTCAACTTATAGAACATGAGTCTGTACTTTGAAGATATTTTGAAACTAGCTGACCCGCGCAACTTCGTTTACGCCACATAAGGTACATAAAAGGACAGGTATTTTTTAACAGACTCATGGGAGCGTATAAAACTGCCTTGTTTGCTTAATCATAAAAGATCTTAAAGAGTACCTAAGTCCATTCTAAAACATCCATCTCACATTCAGAGAAATCCTTGAATTGTAGGTTTTGCTAAAGTTAAGATGTCTGTAATTCCTGAACAACAAAACCCTCTACATTGAAACTTGTATAAAACGATCCTTAAAGTACTCCCTCCATACCACTAAAAAAGGTAGTAGGTAGGTTTTGTAGTTCAGGAATTAGAGACATCTCAACTTTTGCAGAACCTAGAATACAAGGGTTCCTTTGAATGTGAGTGTAAATCTAAACTGGCGTGTTGGCTTAATCCTAAAAAAACTTATCTTTAAGCTCTTTCATGATTAATCAAACAGGGCAGTTTTATACGCTCCTAGGAGTGTGATGAAGAAATACCTCTCCTTGCTGCATCTTATGTGACGTAAACGAAGTTGCGAGGGTCAGCTAGTCTATCTATACTTATACTTATAATAAAACTGTTGAGGGTCGAGAGTCTGTACATGGAAGATATTTTAAAATTTTTAATCGTAGGCCGTTCTATAATCGACACTGAAACCAAAAATGTAATTTAAAATTTTCGTGTCTGTCTGTCTGTCTGTTTGTCTTTCTGTCTGTCTGTCTGTCTGTATCCCGAATAAGTATCACGGCGAAACTACTAAATCAATTTAAATAATACTTGGCACAATCTGAGCTTATGATCCGAGGAAGGTTCTAGGATACTTTTAATCCCTATATTTTGCGCAGTTCCTTCAGGAGAGGGGATGAAAGGCAAAATAGTTTTTTAGCTATAATTTCTCACTACGTAGTCCGATTTCAAATACTTTTTTAAGGTCTGAAAGGGAGTAATTTAAGCATTAATAATAATAATAATAAAGCCTTTATTGAATTCCATACCATATACATGATTGCTAATTCAACTAAACTAGATTTGTTAGTATGGTTAGTAGTACAATATTTGTGTATTGTATTATAATATTTATATAAACTATGTTAGTAAAGTTAGTAAGTTGTAATTATATTTCTAGGTATGGATCCCGTCTTGGGTATAGGCCTCCTCCAGCAGTTTCCAAATTTCTCTGTCCTGACCCTTGAACATCCATTCTTTCCCAGCAACTTCGCTAATGTCATCAGCCCAGCGTTTTAGAGGTCTGCCAACTCTCCTTTTTCCTAGTGGGCCTAGCCATTCGGTCACTGCAAGTGTCCATCTGGTATCTTTCATGCGAGCGACATGTCCTGCCCAATTCCATTTTAGTTTTAGGGCATGTTTTAAGGCGTCTGTAATTCTGGTCCTTGCTCTGATCATTTCATGTCTGACTTTATATATCCTTCTCAGTTTCAGCATACTGCGCTCCATTGCTCTTTGGCATGACCTTACTTTGCATTTTGTTTTGTTATCAAGTATCCATGTCTGGCAGGCATATGTTAGGCATGGCAGTAGGCAGGTGTCCATTACAATCTTCTTGTATTCTGAACTGAAATTTCCTTTCAAAATCTCTTTTTGCGCCCAGTACTTATTCCAGGTTATGTTTATTCTCCTGTCTATTTCTTTGCTATTGCTGTAGGTGTCAAACGACACCTGCTTTCCTAGGTAGACATAGATCTCCACATATTCAATTGTGTTTTCATTTACCTTGATAGGTTTGTGTAAACTGTTAGACATGATTTTAGTTTTGTTTGGGTTCATAGTCAGGCCTACTTTGTTACTTTCCACATCCAATATTTGAAGCATTTTTTCCAGGGCTGGTGCAGTTTCACTGAAAACAGCTATATCGTCCGCAAACCTTAGATGTGTTAGGTGTTGATTTTTTATATATATTCCTCTACTTTCCCAGTCTATATTTTGAAACACATCTTCCAGAACCGCTATGAATAATTTCGGGGAAAGGGGATCACCTTGTCTTACACCTCGTCTTATGGGAAACTCTGCACCTTTGGTTTCTAGTTTTTTTTAGTTTTCTAGTTTTATTCTGCTTGTGCTTTTTGAATATAGGTCTTTAATGATTTGTATGTATTTGTCTTCCACTTTATTTTTTTCCAATGTCTTCCATATAGATGTGCGTTTTATGCTGTCGCACGCTTTTGAATAATCCACAAAAGCTATATAGAGAGGTCTATTGAATTCCTTGTATTTTTCTATAAGTTGTTCTATAACATGGATGTGGTCGACAGTTGAGAAACCTGCGCGGAATCCTGCTTGTTCCTTTGCTTGATTGTTGTCAATTGTTTTTGTTATTCGGCTAAGTATGACCGATGAGAATAGCTGGTAGATGGTAGGTATCAGACTTATTGGTCTATAGTTACCGATGTCTAGAGGGTTTCCTTTTTTGTACAGTAAGATAATGTCTACTCAAGGGTGGCTACCCATGCACGACACTAAACGCTCCTCATTTTTCTATAGTTGGAGGAAAATCGCTGTCGTATTTCCTCCTCACATGTCCTTAAGCCGGAGACAACGAGATTATCCGCGGGGAAATGAAATGAAGACATGAGAATCATTAATCTTTCCCTTCGCAATCTTGTTGATGGTACTTGTCTTACTAGGTAACTAAAGCCACATAAAGCGTTCATAAAAATTCAGCAAATAAAATATCCGCTTTCATTTTGTAGATACAGTAATGTATTTAACGAAAAGGCCAATTATACAAAATCAAATCGATCAGGATTAAATTGTTCCAAGAGAGCGATTTTTTTTTACGACGGCAGTGATCGGATCTGCTAACGAATTTGATAGGTACCGCGTATTACGAGAGCGACAACTATAGTTTCTACAAATAACTAATTTTCATAAGACTCTCCGCTCGCATTCCCTTTTAAAAGTAGGGCTCTTATCTCCCCGCCTTGGAAGTTGTTAAGTACAGTCGAATTCACATTTAGATTTTAGTACATATCTACGTAGTGGGAAAGGTAATGTAATGATATCTTCTGATTAAAACAAGAATTTCGATATTAATTCTGCATACGAAACTCGAGAAACAAAGATAGCTGCCTTTCATCTTATCTTAAAAGTGTAACTTAAAAGAGTCTTGCAGAAAGGAACTGCAATCCAGGGAACAATTCAATTTACTTTTATGGCCCGTGTTTATCCCCTCGTGAGCATCAGCTTTCACGGGAGCTAATCACCAACTCTACGCCTTGATTCGCTTATTTCTCCGTCACAAATTGTTTGCTCTTAAATCCCAGGTTTTAAAACTTAAAATAAGCTTTCTAATTCCAATCCAATTCTTATTTCTAATTTCATGCTTCATAATGACTTATATTATGATTATGTAAAATTAATTTAAATTGCCTTGCTTGCGCATAAACTATAGCAGGGCGCTACCAAATTAGAAACTATTTTTAAATTGTATACATATAATTGCCACAAGACGATCCCTATGAACAGAAAAATAAAAATAGTAACCTCTTAGAGTTCGGCACGTGCCGGATTCAGACACTGCACGATTTTCATCGGGACATTAAGTGTCTTCTCTATTTAAAACTGTAACTATTTGTAGATATTATCTGCCTATTGTTACATTTTTAAGTTAGAGTAAGTCTTACCGTATTATTTTCGTTTGAAAATCCCACTACCTACGGGCGGAAGCCCCAGGTAAGCCCTGGAAAGGATGTCCCCGGATCCCGACAGACTTTGGCTGAATCGAGTAAATAGTAACTTTGATGGCTTGACTCATTGCGGCATTGTCTCGTTCCCTTAAATCTATAGTAACGTAAACTGATTGTCAAAACTATAGAAAAGTCCCATTTGAAAAAAAAATAGTAAGTATGTGACACTGACTTGGACATGAACTCTTTTCAGAAACAACAACTTGCTACATATTGTGTTCCCTTTAAATCAGTGATGTGAGCCAACCATGAAGCTAACCTTGTTTGAAAAATTGCTCTCCAAGGAGATCCCGAGACTAACCTTTTTCTTTTACACTTCCCTCCGCCTAAACTACAATTCTCTCAATGTACTTTCCACAAAAGGTCTTTCGGTATTATGTTTGAGGTCGTATGAAGTAGGTACTGGGATTCGCAATATTACATAAACACACTGATATTTTTGACGCCTAGTGCGTATACTTATAGATTTAAAAAGTAAATGTATGTCATTTGGAATTTTTTTTTTTTATATATATATACTACTTAGGTGGCAGACAAGCTTACGGCCCACCGGAAGGTTGGTAACCGTAGCCTATAGACGTTTGCAACACCAGAGGCGCTACACACGCGCTGCCGACCCGGGCGCAGGTTGTGACGACCCACAGTTGAAATTTTTCAAGCCGCCCGTAAGGCCTTCAACTTGGCTTAACGACTGTCATTTTACTGACAACCGGGACCAACGGCTTATCGTGCCTTCCGAAGCACGGAAACGCTCGTAAATAAATGTCACAAAGTGGTCCACGTGGTGGTCACCCATCCATATCCGGCCATAGTAAATGTTGCTTACTGCAGTGATCGTTTACAGAACACTGAGTCCGCGGGGCCACGAGCGCTTCGAATATAATCAATTTGCATTAGAGTGAATTCACGCGTGAGCGAGAGGTGCTCACATCGTCAGAGCACACACAATGTCGGCTAATTGCGAGAGACGTGTCTGACTGTTGTGGGTACAGGCTTATTATATAGGTACTCGTAGTACCGCATGCATATTGCGTATACTTAACACAATCAGTCGTGATATAACCGAGTATAGACAATAGATATCCCTTGTGTGACGTCACGTGACTCGCCTACGGTAGGGAGCAAAATCCAGTTACAGCCAGTTATTGGGCCCACAACGCCTAGCAATGTGATTAGACATTGGATCAATATCAAACTAAACGGGGTGTGCTCTGAAACAATGCGGGATTATATGTGCTGATAAATAGTATTGGCTGGCGATTTTACATTGGAATTACATACGTACACTAGTCACTCTCTGATCCCCGAAGGGGTAGACTGAGGTTATACGCTTACAGTTCACTATTTGTATTTTTTCTCTCGGAATAAGTGGTGAGACTGTTGTCTTGTGAAAATGGACTGACACACGTAGTGGCTACTTGCTGTTGAAATTTTCGAGAAAGAACGCCTGCAATTTGACTTAACGACTGCCATATTACTGGCAACCGGAACCAAGGGAGTGACGTGCCTTTCACAAATGGTTACCCGTTTCAGGTCCAGACTGTCAGTAGCTTAAGCTGCTTAACACAACAAATTGGTCGTTTATCGAACATTGAGCAAGCTGTGCTACGAGTGCTTCTCAACTTCATTACACTAAAGGTACAGAAATAAAAACTTTCTCTGATAATTTCTTGATATTTTACACTAAAAATAAACATATTCTTCTTTAAATCATATTTCCAAAGCGACATACTTCTAAGCCATCAGTATTTTTTTATAGAAAACTTCAATTAGAAGAGAATAATATTATGGTCTTGAACTAAAATTTAAATAAGTATTTATATTGTTTTCGAAAACTGTTGTACTATATAGCCAGGATCTCTAGCGAGTAGCAAGTGGGAAGCGGCCGTGTCTTTTTGTGAGCAGTTAATGTTCAAATTTGAAAGAGGGAGGGAGTGGAAGAGTACTGTCCTTTCCTAGGTCCATAGGAGAGACCGCGGTGGTAGTTAATATCTGCCGAGATTTTGGGACAGTCTCACGAGGCGGGTAGGTAGGGACCGTGTGGTTTCAGCCGGTTCGAGTAATGACATTCGTGGGCAATTCCCCACATAGTGAAAGGTGTTCACAAAATCATGCCGTAATATTATCTATAAAGATTTATTATAATGTAACATGCAATCACGCCTATGTACCCTAGACAATAAGTAGAGGTAAACTGCACACCCTATACTCTTGTTGATCCCTATAAACAGACGAAAATCGATAGCCAGCCTGTCATCCGAACCAATATTCGAATAGCCAGAATGAGATTACGCATTCACAAAATATGGGCTCGGAAAGACTGAAAGGCAACATAGCGCGTTTCATTCATAATCTGATACATTTGCAGATTTGTACAAGAAATTCTTTAGACACCATAAAATGGTAACATTATTGAATGATCTGCAATTGAGAATTTCATAACCCAATCCTATACGATGACTCATCGCAATGAAATCAAACACACCACGTCAAGGCCGCTGGAGACGATACGACTGGAAAAGTCTGTTGAAAAATGTGAATGAAAGTACCTTCAAGTGCGCGTGCTTTCTTTGCATGTGTGTGTGTATCGACGTATGTGTACATGAGATTTGTCAAGTCGCATTCATCGTCTCAGGAGCCAAATACAATCGCTGTAGTCCGAACAAGGTTTTATTAATAAACTAGAAATTATGTCCAAAATTTCCAAGTAAGCAACTACCATTGTTTTCGTTTCATCAATAAATCTATACCACAAGCCATTGATACCAATTTTCGGTACGCTTAAACACAGTAATTGGCCAATATCGGTTGTACGTATTAACTACTATAGGCTCTTGCTTAATTAAGTAACAGCTGCTATCGAGCAATATTAAGTACTTGGTACTCCTATTTGAGCCTATTCATCGCTTTTGATCTTTGATGTTTTATATTGCTTAATTTCGCTACTAAATTCTTACTAATATTATAAATGGGAAAGTAACTTTGTCTGTCTGTCTGTTACCCTTTCACGCTTTTGATGAAATTCGGTATAGAGATAGTTTGAGTCCAAAAGAAGAACATAGGCTACTTTACGCAAAAGGAGGGTAATGGTTTTACGCGATAACGACTCCTACGCGGACGAAGCCGCGGAGAACAGCTTGTATAATATTTTGGAATGGCGATGATATGCCCTACTATGACAGATTTTACCGTTAGGTGGGACAGTATTATTGTGGGACATTTACGCACAACGCTATTTAGCCCAAATTTAGCTATTATAAGCTTGTGCTACGGGATCTTGATAACTGATAAACGTACTTATGTATTTAGATTACATACACATTAGAATTAGAAACAGCCTACCTCCGAAACAAACATTTGTGGATCACACGAATATTTGGTCCGACTGCGGAATCGAATCCAGTCGGTTACATTACTAAATGGGCAGACAAATTTTCCTCCTGTTCACTGTAGTATGCGCATATCCTTCATGCAAACGAGTATGTAATTTAAAACGAACTGGTTACAAAAGTGGCCTCCGGAGCAGAACGTCATGAAAGCGAAATGTCATGAAAGCAAAATGTCAAAAACTTCAAAACGTCAAAAAAGCTAAATGTCATAATCGCAGAATGTCATGCTGCACTAAAGTGTTTTAACTAAGTGCATGACCGTTAAAAGCAAATATAAAGCCTTCCATTTAACATATTTTCCAGTGTAACAACATCATTTTAAATGGATATTGTTTTACAATGTTACATTTACATATTTAAATGTTCATTATTTACTTTTAGGTTAGATTTATAGAAAACTAGCTGAACCTCCGATATCTTCCTTGATATCTTAATATTTAACAAGTTAGAGGTGAACACTTAAAAAATTCTTTCAAAGTGTGTACCCACATAATAGGTACTTTTCTCTAAATAGCCCAATGACTGAGCGTTTACATGTGCGAGTTATACGGTAAATTTATCAATATACGGCTTCGTTCTACCATCGGACCGCTCGCCACAGACAGGGTGTTCATACACACACCTTGCGTCTGGAGCGTTCGAGCACGGCAAGGTCCAACGGGGTATCTTCCGCGTACGCTTACATTGAGGAATGATCTCCCTGCAGCGGTTTTACTCAACGCCTTCAGAATGGGATTCCTGTCCTAAGGTAAGCTAATGTAAGGTAGTAAGAAGGTTCTTGCAGGGTCGGCAGCGCGAGTGTCTAGTGTTGTAAACGTGTATAAGCTACGGTGATGATATACTATGAGGTGCAATAGCATTAAAATTGGTTATTATTAACGGTAATTATTATAAACCTAAAAGTTAATTATTGGTGCGCTTTGGGTTAATATTCAGCTTAAAGTTATCTTACGAAAACAATGAAGAAGAGTTGGCAAAGTATATTCTATGCTTTAATTTTGAGAGGTAATTAGATTTCCTTCTAAAGTTCGCCAGCAACTAATTTACATAAGACCGTAAACAATAACAGCGAGTGATGAAGACGTTCTTATTGAGGCCTCTACTCAACACCTTTTGAAACACTTATAAATAAATTTTTGTTTGTACCTTTTTTTTTTTTTTTTTTTTTTTTTTTACGTGTGGAAATCCTACATGGATGCTATGCCGGACTCCTACCGACTAAAACCACACGATGCCCTACAACTGTCTACGGCCGGGAGTCCCGGGTAAGCCCTCGGAAGGATGTCCCAGGGCTCTCGGCAGACTTTGGCGAACACTTCAACCTCGCCTATGGGGTTCGGGTGCTATCCCGCGTCTGGGTAGTTGGTTCGGGTGTTAACCCGCTACTAGGGGAAGGGGGGGGGGGGGATTGGGTACTGTCCCACCACTATCACCACTATGAGGGGCAAAGAGATATTCGCCATCGTCTTGGCCTGCTTCTGTACGAACGGCGAGCAGCCAGCCCACCGTTCTCAGGCCCCCGGTCATGGAGGTCGGTAGTCTTGGGCGTATAGCAGCCTGCGACGACCTCGCCGCCGACTGCGGAACTCGGGAGGGAGAACCCTCTCACGGTCCCTCCCCGCCACCTCTTTTTGAAGCATAACTTGCTCGCAAAAAGATGCAGCGGCATCCCACTTGCTCCCGCTAGAGACCATAGCTTTCACCATGGTCTCCAGTGTGAGAACGTCGACGCCCAGGCCCACAACGAGGTCTCGGCGCTGTAGCGCCCATGCTGAGCACTCCACCAGAGTATGCAGCGCCGTGTCCTCGCTGCAGTCATCGCAGTGCTGACACTCGGGTGTTACGTCCCTATGTATGCGCCACAGATACTTACCGAAACACCCGTGTCCGGTAAGCATCTGTGACACCCGATAGGTGAGGCTACCATGACGTCTCTCCAGCCACTCCTCCATGACCGGCTTTACCGCCTCAATAGTGGTGAGCCCCCATTTTGGTTGCTCAAGTCGTAACTTCCATGTTTCCATGAGCTCCTGGCGGAGCAGGGATCGCTGAGCCTCTATTTCTCTAGACTCAGGCCTGTGGTCCCGCTCCAGCGCCTCCTTGCGCCACTGATAAAGCAACGCAAGGGCTCTCGCTTCCAGGTCCCATGGAGGGGTCCCGGCTAGGAGACATGCCGCCTCGACAGAGATCGTGCGGTACCCTCTAATCACCCTGACGGCCATTGCCTTCAGCGGGCTATGTAGTCTAGCCACATTGCGGGCCGTCAGGGTTTCTGCCCATATAGGCGCCCCGTATAGGGCCATACTCCGCACGATCCCGAGGTATAGTCTCCTGCAGGGAGCGTTGGGTCCCCTTATGTTGGGCAACAACCGCGAAAGTGCAGCTGTTGCCTCTCTCAGCTTTGGGACCAAACTTCGAAAGTGGTGTTCGAAGTTCCATCGGCTATCGAGTACAAGCCCCAGGTACTTCATTGAGGGCTCGATGCCGATGCTAACGCCCCCTACTTGTATGCTAGATCCTGTCGGCGGCCCCTTCCGAGGCCCGTGGAAGCACAGGGCTTCGGATTTGTGAAGGGCCACCTCCAGACCCAGCCGCCGTATTCGCCCCACGACTTGAGCAACCCCTGCCGTGGCCTTTAGGGCTGCTTCTCGGTGCGTTGCACCACGCGCCGTAACGAGGGTATCGTCGGCGTAGCACGTTACGCCGACACCTCTGAGCAACGACCCGCGAAGTACTCAATCGTAGCCGATGTTCCACAGGAGCGGACCTAAGACCGACCCCTGTGGAACACCGCACGACACGTCTCGCCGCCCCGGCCCTAGCCAACTTGGGTAAGCTATGGCTCTCTCGAACAAATAAGCCCCGACAATACGACGGAGGTAGAGAGGCACTCTGTGATAAATGAGCGCCTCCCTAACGCAGCTCCAGGGCAAGGTGTTGAAGGCGTTGGCGATGTCAAGAGACACCGCCATCACCACCTCGCCCCGCGATGTAGCTTCCACCGCCAGGCTCCTGACACGCATGATCGCGTCCACAGTGGAGCGCCCCCGACGGAAACCGAATTGGTTATCCGCCAGATCTGGCCCCACACGTGTGAGATGCCCGACGAGGCGCTCAGCAATGATACGCTCAAAGAGCTTACATACCTCGTCGAGCAGCACGATCGGCCGGTACCCAGATGGTGAGTTCGCCGGCCGCCCCGCCTTTCGGATCAGGACCAATTTCCCCGTTTTCCACACCTTGGGAAACTGGCCTTTTTCGAGGCATGCGCTAATGAGCCTTATTAGTCGGGGCCCAAGTTATTCGAGAGCCAGGACCCACGCTCGGCCTGGAATGCCGTCGGGTCTGGGGGCCGTGCTCTTGCGGGATTTAAGCCGCAGCACAGCTGCCCCTAGCTCACCCTCGGTGACTTCGGGCACGTCGTTCTCGCCGCTATCCACGTCAGGCGCCAAAGACGGAGCCATATGCGGAGGAACATGTTCCTCCGCTCTCAATGGGAACAAGGTGCCCAGAACTCTCTCCAGCTGCTCTGGTTGGAGGCTCTGGGTCAGTGGGGGCGCCCTAGGGCGAAGCTTACCTCTAACCATGAGGTACGGACGCCCCCATGGGTTCTGTTCCAGAGGGCTCTCGGGAGTTCTCTCGGGCTGCCGCATTGTCTGGACGGCGACGCCTCCGACGGAATCTGGTGTATCGACGGCGCGCGGACACGCAAGTGGCACGCAACTGTGCGATCTCCGGAGACCACCAGCACACCTGCCTCCTTACCGGTCCGGGCCTTACCCGAGGCATCGCAGCGTCGCAGATTTGCGACATAGCTCTCCTGAACCACTCCGCCTCTGCATCAACATCGACAGGCCTGTTTTTCGCCGGAATCCAAGCCTGCACGACGGCTGCCTCCAGGAGAGCCTCCCGGTTGAGGTGTTTAAGCGCCCAACGCGGTTCGGATTTGCGATAGCCGGCGGTAGATCGGGTGGAGAGGCGAGGTCGAACCGAATATATCTGTGATCGGATAACGACTCCTCCTCCTCCACCACACGCCAGCCCTGGACGCGGCGGGCGAGATCAGGGGTCGCAAACGATACGTCTACGACCGAACTGAGCCCTCCCCGCACCCAGGTTGCGACGTTCCCCCGGTTTAGAATTTCTAGGCCACGTGTAGTGACCCAGTCTTCCAAACTTCGTCCTCTGCCAATGGTTTCCCGGGATCCCCATGCCTGAGACCAAGCGTTGAAGTCTCCCAGGACCAGAACAGGGCGAGGACGGCAAGCGGCAAGAACGACGTCCAGCTCAGGGAGCCAAAGCTCAAACTGATGCTGGTCGAGGTTCGGCGAGATATAAACGGCCACGACAGCTACTCCATTATAATCCGCCGCGACGCAACCTCGACCCCTTGCAATTATTACAAGGCGCGCGGTGTCCACGGCGGTTCCCCCAAAGAAAGTCGCCTTTCCGTCCAGGTCCACTGGGCTTCCTGGGTGTACCCAGTACGGTTCAGCGATAACGGCCACATTTATGGACCACTGCGCGATGCTCTGGTACAGAAGATCCTGAGCAGCGGCGCCACTGCGCCGCTGCTGGTGAATCTGAACCACTGTTCAGATTCACCTGCAGGATGCGGATATGTGGATCCATTAATGGACGTCCATTTCCGCATCCCGCTGCGAACGTGGCCGTTCCTGGATAGCACCCTTGTCACTACCCCGTGCAGGATGACGGGGCCTTGGTTTCGAGGCAGCGCAGTCCTTGCTGCCCGCCCGGTGGTGCGCCGTTTTAGCTTCCGCTACGCACTTGAAGCAGTGCGGCGGGGCAACACACGAACTGGCCTTGTGACCGGGTTGACTACAGCGGAAGCACCGGTCCCCCACGGTAACTTCCGCTGTGCACTGCACCCCCACATGACCTACAACCAGGCACCGGTAGCACCTGGTTTCGCGGGCCTGCAGGAGCTTCACCTGCGCCCTCAAGAAACCTCCAATGAGAAGGTTCCGTCCAAATGCTAGTTTGTTGTGGCCGCTACGACGGGGCAGCTGACGATCGCGGTCCCGCGACCGGTGCGGCCGACGCGGATTTCTCCAGCTCTCACCTGTTCACGGGGGCAGCCGCTCGCCTCCACTACGGCGGTGATTAACTCCTCCGTCGAGGCCGCGTCATCTAGTCCCGAGATGCGCATGCTAGCGCATTTGTTGGGTCTGGTGACGCTGACGTCAGCTGCATCTAGCGTCTCCCTTAGTTTGGCTGCCAGGGCGTCGGCCTTGGGGGCGCTGGAGGAACCGGAAACCTCAAGCAGGCGAGCTCCAGTACGAGTTGTTTTGCACCGGAGTCCACCTGTAATTTCGAGGGCTTTGAGGTCGATAGAGGCTTTCACCTTCTTAAGCACCTCGGCGTACTCCACGCCTCTCCTCACGCCCTCCGTCGTGACCGTTAGCACGACGGCTGTAGATCGCGGGGCGCGGAGTTTCTTCGATGACGCTTTCGCCGCGGCAGCTTTGGCAGCCATTTTAGCCGCTTTTTTGGCGGCTTTTGCCTTTTTCTTGGCTCCCGCTACCTGCCAACCCTCTTCTATGTTGTGATATCCGGTTTTGTTGTACCTACCAATTGTTTTTACCTACCAATTGATTGGATTGTTTGTACCTACCAATGATCACGTCAATTTCTCATATTTTTTTTTTATTAAGGTTCTGTACCCAAAGGTTAATAACGGAACTCTATTAGGTACTGAGACTCTCGTTTGTCCGTGATGGCTAGAAAGTTGAAATTTTCAAAGATTCAAAAAACAGAAAGAAATATTTTCAAGGGGGACTCGTAAATAACAAACTTGATCTCCTGCCGTTTTTTGATATGGATCCCTCCATAGAAGAGTCCGATTCGCACTAGGTCGGTTTGATAAATGTTGACATACTTACTTCACCATCTAAACCGATTAATGCCACTGCTGTGCAAAAAACCTCCCGCAAAGAATACTACGATAGGCGTTCGGTCTTGAATCCAGTGGGCCCTATCTTTTAATATTACTAGCGGACATCAAGCGGGTTCACCCGCATAGCTCTCGTTTCCGTGGGAATACGGGAGTAAAATATAACCCATGTTAACCGCAAAAAGTGTAGCTTTCCAACAGTGAAAGAATTTTTCAAATCGGTCAGTAGTTTCGGAGCCAATTCGATGCAAACACACAATCATATCTTTTCTCTTTATAATATTAGAGATAAAACGAACGAGTTAGAGGGCTAGATCTGTTTGTCTGAACTGTAAATTCAAATACTATCGAAGACATTGTTGACATGATGTAAGACTACGCAAGTGTAGCCAGGGGCGTCCGCAAATCAATCTATATCTATACTTATAATAAAACTGTTGAGGGTCGAGAGTCTGTACATGGAAGATATTTTGAAAATTTTAATTGGAGGGCGTTCTCTAATCGATACTGAAGCCGAAAATGTAATTTAAAATTTTCATGTCTGTCTGTCTGTCTGTCTGTCTGTCTGTCTGTCTGTATCCCGAATAAGTATCACGCCGAAACTACTGAACCGATTTAAATGATACTTGGTACACTTGAAGCTTATAGTCCGAGGAAGGTTCTAGGATACTTTTGATCCCAAAGTTTTGCGCGGTTCCTGCGGGAGAGGGGATGAAAGATAAAATGGTTTTTCAGTTGTAATTTTCCAACGCGTGATGCGATTCCAAAAATTTTTCAGTGTTATAAAAGGAGTACTTTAAGGATTGTTTCACACAAGTTTCAATGTTGAGGGTTTTGTAGTTCAGGAATTAAAGGCATCTCAACTTTCGCAAAACCTAGAATTCAAGGGTTTCTTTGAATGTGAGGGTAATTCTAAACGGGCGTGTTGGCTTAATCATAAAATAGCTTAATGATTAAGACTATTGTAATATAATTCAGTCCGTGCCGAAGGCGGGGACTGAATTATATTTAGAATAGCCTTAATCTTTAAGCTCTTTTATGATTAAGCAAACAGGGCCGTTTCACACGCTGCTTGATGAGTCTGATGAAGAAGGATCTCTCCATTCACAAACCTTATGTGACGTAAACGAAGTTGCGAGGGTCAGCTAGTACATATAATAAAATCGTAACAGGTCGCTGTCTGTACATGGAAGATAAATAAGAAAAAATATTATAGGGGGGCTTTATGAACGCAATAGAACCCAAAACAATGATTTTTAGAATTTTTGTCTGTTTGTCTGTATGTCTGTATATCTGTTTGTCTGTACGGTTGTGCACGCTAATCTCAGTAACCGCTCAACCGATTGTAATGCGGTTTTTTTTATTGTGTTGAGGTTTGCTCCAGTTAACATTTAGCGTTTGTTTTATGTAAATCGGTTTAGAAATAAAAGAGTTATAACACTTTTAAGAATCAGATATTTTGAAAATTTTAATTGTAGGGGTTTCTTTGAATGTGAGTGAACCTAAACTGGCGTGTTGGCTCAATCATAAAAGAGCTTAATGATTAAGACTATTTTTAAACAACTCAGTCCGCGCCGAAGGCGTGGGCTGAATTGTTTTAAAATAGACTTAATCATTAAGCTCTTTTATGATTAAGCAAACAGGGCAGTTTCAGACGCTGCTTGATGACTCTGATGAAGAAATACCTTTCCTTTCATACACCTTATGTGACGTAAACGAAGTTGCGGGCTCAGCTAGTTCTAAATAAACACGTTCTTAATAATCTTACTTTATCAAGTCGCTTATTCAAAATTTACTCTGTTAAGTGATCGTAACATAAACTAAAGCGTTTTCATTACGAGACTATTGTATTAAGAGGCTTATGAGACGTCGGGAACTAATTAAATTGGCATTAATTTTGGTTGCGGCGAGAAGCTATATTGGATGAGAGAATTCTATAGGTATAATAAATGGTTGTGTTGTCCGACCCGTAATTTGGTCGAACCACCTAATTTAATACCTGTCTGCGTATAAATGGGAATAACAACGAGTAGTCGAGACAAAATCACAATAAATATGATAGGGTGAAAATTAGTGTATGTTAATAGACAACAGTTTAAATATAGGTAAACATTTTTAGAAGCTATACGGCACCGTTAATTAGACAGCCAAGACCAATTCGGATCTGAGATGAGCGTGAATATTTCAATCAATCAAATTAGCCTATGGCACTAAACTCCTGGACGCAGGCCTCTCCCAATTTATGTCACAATACACGGTCCTGCGCCTTCATCGGCAGTCTGAATCGTGAATTCTTGTGCTTAAAAATTACGCGGATATCTTATTAAGCCTTAAAGGGAGATCGATCAGCATTCAAAAGGTTAATTAGTTGCTTTTAAATTAATAACTTAGTTTTTAGAGCTTTCAGCTGTATTTCGTGCTTTATTTTAATGATAGTATAAATAAATTAGTTGGTGTTTCTTGTCAAAGCGATTGGAATGAAGTTTCGTTCACGAATCTTGCTGTATTGAGTTATCTGGCACAGTAGACCCCGTGGTTTCAACGATATCTCGTAAAATTGAAAGAAATGTTGTATCTAAATAAATTATGCCAACGTCGTCGCTTGATTGTTATGCATTTCGTAGCACTTTGGTTAATCCCCGTAGCAAGCGCGTAGCAGTTTCGTAGCATATCTTTACTCCACTTTGTACTTAACCGCTGCTGAACTTTGCACTATCCGCGGTGTTCCTCGCACCTAGGTGTGCTTTCAGTGCAAACTAAAAGGTTGTAAGTAAAAGTTTCGTATGAGCGGCGTAAACACACACGTGATCCGTATGCACATCTGTCCTGTCCCCAAGTAGTAAAAAGAAATTGCTTGATTAGTAGGTACTCATGTTGTTTATATAAGCTTGCATGACAGCATTACTATAATGCTGTAATGCGGTCCTTTCGGCCACGTTTGAAACCAGTTGCGTATTATGAATAATAGAGTCCGACGAAAAATTTGAGGCGTCCGAATAAAAGCTTTCATATACACACAAAAAACGTACATTACAAAAAAAAACGAGGAAACCTTGAAGTAACAGCAAAAGCCAGACACAATTATTAAAAATTACAAAGAAACATAATTATTACATATCTATATTTACATTATTACTATCTAAACTAAACCTAAATAAGGCCCCCGTGGCATTGTGCCCAAAAGACTAGCAGCATTCCCCCTTTGAATAGCAATACCTATTCGTTGAGCGAGAAAACTGCCAGCCCTTGGGTCACCAGTTGACTCCACAAGGCGCTTTTTCAAATTCTTGAAAAATTTTTGCGCACTGGGACCCCATGGACCTAGGGTCTCGACACCGACTGGACAAAAACGATACGATGAGTCGAGACCCTTATATTTATTAATTTTAATATTTTCAGCTGCTTCCGCTGCCGCACTGGCTTTTAATTTTGTTTTAGGAAGATGGGACGGGGCTAGAGTGTCAACACATGTTGCATCCCACACCAGGACCCGACCCATCTCCCACGGTATCAAAGTTATACCATCCGGTCTCTTGCCATCGTCCCTGAAAACGCCGTTTGGCTCTAAGAGCGCAGGCACATTGGCGGTGGCAAGAGCACGGCGGATGATGTCGTTCAGCGCAGCGTGGCGTGAGAAGCGGCCTGCGCTCTTTAAATATGAAAGACCATGATGCCCCAAAGTATCAACGTTAAAACCGCAGGATTATCGATGTAGAGCGCAAAGCGTGACGCCAAGTCTCAAACCAACTGAAATTCTTAGGATGTCCGGTTCCAAAAAAGTTCCGGTGTTGGCTGTAGGGAAAGCTTTCAACCAATCACCGGATTCCTTTCTACTGAGCGCTAATAATCTGGCCCGATCCGGGCTAGCATTTAGCAAGGAGTCAAAGGTTAATTTAGATTTAGCGTCGTCCCAGCTCCGTTGTAAATTTGGAGGGTGGGTAAATTTTGTCCCGGACAAGCCATTAGCCAAGCATTCTTGGCATCTGTAAGACCAGTCGTCTCATAGTCTGTAAGACAATTCGTCAGAATTTTACCTACGAGACTCGACGTGGCATGTACAGATGACAAAAAGGCTGGCAAAGCCACACTAGAAATTTTGCGGATCCCTAGCCCACTATATTTAATGGGAAGAGATGCCTGGGTCCAAGATTGTTCGCTCAGTTGTATATTGAGAATTGATTCCAAAGAAGATTTGATTAGCGAATCAATAGAAAATAAATGACTTTGATGTTTCTAAAAAGGACAACAGCGAAGCAAATAAATAGATTTGGGAACAAACATACAAAATTTCAGAATTGTGATTGCGTAATGTGAACTAATAGAATGTAGCCGATCTACATTGGTTGCAAATTTTGAAATTTTTTGTGCTATTAATTCGTGAATAGCATCTTCAAATATAGGGGATCCTAGGAGGTAAAGATTCTCTCTGCTAACAATTTTAATATTCGGACATACGGAATTGAATTTTTCAACGAGTTCCAAATTGTTGTGATTATGATGAATATATAATTCACACTTATTAAAATTTAATTCCAAACCAATTAAATGAAATTTATTTTTAATTTCTATAAGATCTAACAGAACAGAAACTGCATCACCTCCAAGAGTCCCGTCATCTAACCACGTTAAACCAGACGTTAAATTTTGACTTTAAATTTTGAATGATGGGGTTAATGGCTAGGCTGAAAATGGCTGGTCCGAGGGGATCACCCTGCTGGCAACCGACTTCAGAAGGAAGTTCGTTGCATTTGTACATTAATTTGGAAGCTTCGTGATAACAGTTAAGTAAATAGTTATAAATTTCAGGAACATTGCTTCTAATTTCTGACAGCAGGATGTCACGGTTTACCGAATTAAAAGCATTTTTGACATCAATTTTCAGCAAAACCTCACACTCACCTTTATTAAGGTAGGTGCCTAAGGCGTGGACCGCCGCTTCACACCCACCTTTGGTACCAAACCCTAATTGAGTCGGTTCAAATTTTTGTTGCAATTTTGACAAGATGTAACGGACAGAAATTTTGGATGCCAAACGCCTAAAAGTGGACCCAACAGCAATAGCACGGACTCCTCCGTCTTTTTTAGTGAGGGCAATGAGATAAGCTCCATAGATAACAGGAGCGATAAAAAATAGGCTCTATCATCAAGTGTAAGTATTTTTGCCCTTTTTTGTACGGAACCTTTCGTGCACAAATCCGACTAGCTCTTTGCCAGTTTTTAAATTACAATTCAGTTTTTTCCGCAGCCTTACTTAGAACAATATTACAAAAATTCTGAACTGCTAGAATTAAAGTTTTCCTGAAACATTTTTTTTAAACCGCGTGTTAGAAACTGCGATAGTTTAAAAATAACATTTTTTTAAAGTTATATTTCATTAAAAAAAAATTAAAGAGCATATGGATGCTGATTACACCATCATTTTTTTTTTACTTTCTCACACAACATCATCTAGCCCAAAACTAAGCTAGGTATAAACTTGTGTTATGGGATCTAGACGATTGATAGACATACTGAAATATTTCAAAATACTTACATATTATACATAGAAAACCACCAAACTTCGAAACAAATATTTGTGGACTAGCTGATGCCCGCAGCTTCGCCTGCGTGAAATTTGGTTCCTACACTGTCTCTAACCTATCTCTGTAGGTACCAAATTTCAGCCAGATCCGTTCAGCCGTTACAGCGTGAAAGAGTAACAACCATCCACTCTCACAAACATGCGTATTCGTAATAGTAGTTAGATAGATAGATTTCTGATTAACAAATTTATAATACATATTATATGAGTTATGTAAATTTATTTATTAAATAAATTACTTAATTCATTGGCTAGACTACTTGACTTAACTTCTGTTCTAAACAATTGACATCGTAACTTAGTTCCTTCTTCAGGTAGTCCCAGTCATACTGTAAGCCAACGAAGTATGGGAAAACCAAACTACGGTAGACTTTGTCCTCATAATACAGATGGTCCAACCAAGACCTGTTAACTTAATAACCATGTAAATTTCATCTTCTAAGCGTTCATGTTCATTTTAACCCTAGAACCGTACCCATCATAGACTTTAATTAACAGTACCCAGGGGTACTGGTGTACCCCGTTAAAGAAAACATTTTTTGATGAGAATAGACATTTATTAATATAATTAACATACATAGACTTTTATGGCACTTATTTCAGTCTCACGTTACATTATTAAACAAAAAATTACCAAACTTATAATAACAGTTTTGGCAAATCTTCTATTGGTGCTCTAAACATATAATTTTTTTACATTTTTCACATCGAGTGCTTGATTTACGGTCTTTTGACCTGGGACAAAAGGAACATCTACCAGATTTTGAATCTGAAGAGGATGGAGCACTAGAAGGTCATGCTTTTTTAAAATACCACCAATACTTATTTGGGCATGCATTTTTAAGATGCATACCCAGGGGTGCTGTAGTACTCCACTCAGGCTTGCCACGATTGCACGCTAACAGGACTCGCGCCCGGCCGATTCTTCGACACGATCCCCCGTCCCCCGTAAATACGCGGAGGTGCTTAAAGATCCGTTTTAAAACAAAAAAAATATAGCCAATTTTTTTTTTTTTCAAATGTACCCCAGGGTACGGTTCTAGGGTTAATGGCTCTTTTTACTTCTCAAATGTAATCTTCGTAGAGGCCATTCCTGTATTTTACAAAGACTTAGTGAGTTTGTGTCCTGCACCGAATGCAGCCAGCACTATAGAATAAAGTTTATACCTTCCATGACCAGTCGCTTAGGACTTCTGACAATCTTTCATTCTAATGCACAGTGGACACTACCTGAAGCGTAGTTTTTCATTATTCCTGGCTAGCCATCTTTGAATTTTCTTCTTCTTTCACATATTTATTTTTTGTTATACAATATTTAAAAAATTAACAATAATATTTCCGATAGTATGTAGGTACTTTATAGCAATATCATGAATATGACAATATTAATCGGACTGGACTTCCACAAATGTGTCAAAATAAAAAGAAATTTAAATCAAAAATAAGAGTATTTAAGGAGTATTGATATCAACTCCGGAGAAAATCAGCTCCAAAATAATTTACATTCCCTTTTTAGGTCGATAACGTTTAAATTTCAATAAAATAAGTAACACGTCTTCCATCAATTATGTTATTAATGCTATATGCCAAATGCCAAATTTTAAGTAGATTGGACCAAGGAATCGCGCTGTCCCATACAAACTTGACCCTCCTTTTTTATACCTTTGGAGGTGGAATTTGCAAAAATGGTGAAATTACTTTTTTCAAATTGTAACAAACAACGCTCACGCTGAATTTTATCATCGTACCATTAACCGTTTCAGCAATAATTGATAATAACTTTCTACGACTTAAGTTCCTTTTTTATTTTATATTAAGCATACTTTTCCGGGATGAAAAGTACCCAGTGTGGTGCCCAGGATATAAAAGAATAATTATACCAAGTTTCATCGTAATCGAACCGGTAGTTTTTGCGTGATGCCTGAACAAATAGACAGACAGACAGACAGACAAAAATTTTATTAATCACATTTTTGGGTTCGGTGTCGGTCTAGTAACACCCCCTGCTATTTATTTTTTTTATATTTTCAATGTACAGAATTTTCACTTCTACAGATTTATTATAAGTATAGATAATACAAATATTTGGACCGACCCGGGTGTCGAACCCAGGATCTCAGCGCGGTAGGTCACGAGGTTGTATCTCATGATCGACAGCTGAGAACTACGAGTATATACAGAAAAAAATAGGCTCTATCATCAAATGTAAGTATTTTTGCCCTTTTTTGTACGGAACCTTCCGTGCACAAATCCGACTAGCTCTTTGCCAGTTTTTAATGTACTTTTAGCTCTTTATTTTTACATATCAAAGAGCTCAGTTTGGCATTGTGTAGTATTTGTACTAACTCCGCAGGTGATCAATTTTAGATTCATTTCTGTTTGACTTGTTTATATTTCATTCTACTATTTTCTCAAAACGCATACCAAATATGATGGAAGGTAAATTGAATATGCAAAAACCCTTTTTTTTCATGCAAGCAGTTTTTCTCGTACTGGGCAGTGCGTTGATTCCTAAAGAATAATATTGACGCACTGAAAAGTGTGAACGCATTTTCTACAAAATCTGTGAGCCAGTTCAGGTTTTAACACGCTGTCGATATTAGCTGATAAAAGGCAATTTTTCACTTTAATTTAAAATCTATTTTTGTTCTTGTGGATACGATTATTTTAGATCTTTGCACTTTAAAAGTTACACTGTGTGAAAATAAAATACTTACAAAAAACATTTTAATAAAAAAATAGAACCGACTTCATACAAATCCTTAAAAATTAAATTTACTTAGCACAAAGTATATCTATCTAGGTGTAAAGTTCTCATCAACACAAATCAATCAAGCGGAAACACAAGGTAACTGCTGTAAACCGTTAAGGAATTCCCTCGGCTGTCTTTCGGTTCCATCATCAGATCGACTCCAGACCTTCATTAAATTGTAGTACATTAAAGCACTTAATCAAAAAGTTAACAAATGCACTAGTTGTCCCTACAATTTTCGGTGGTTGCCTGCACCTCAGAAGTGGCTTCTAACAAACAAAAAAAGAATTTTTAAAATCCGTCCATAATTGGGGCCGCTATCGCGTAACATACATACAAAAAAAAACATAGCGTACGAATTGAGAACCTCCTCCTTTTTTTTTTGAAGTCGGTTAAAAAACTATGAATCACAATTTACATAAATCACTTGCGAACTGTCCCAGTAATTACATACAATGGAGGCTGTGATTGTAGTTACTGAGCAAATATGGGAGATGTTTTAGTACAAAAACATGTACTAAAACATCTCCCATATTTGCTCAGTAACTACAATCACAGCCTCCATTGTATGTAATTACTGGGACAGTTCGCAAGTGAAATAATAAGAGCCACCATCGAATACCTCGTTAGTCTCGTGAGAAGTAGGTCAAGGCATGCGGCGTAAGATGTAAAGCGGGAGCGGAGACCCTCCCAAAGATAGGAATAATAGATAAAGTTACCTGCTTTTGGTGATTTTCACGAAAGAGAATAAAATATAAAACAACAAATTTCACATTTAAATACGGATCTGCTCCTGGAACATTTTTGAAGCAAATCTTTACACTCATTAAAAATAAGAAGAAGGAATGAACTAGACTATTTCTTGCTAAAATATGTTTAAGCCATGGAAGTGTTTTATGATAATTTTAAATAAATTGCCGGGACGGATTGAAATGTCGTCATAAATCAATGCCTAATTCTAAAACTAAAAATTAAACGAGAATGGGGTGCAACGAAGGAAGTTACGTTACGGGTAAAATTCATTATTCAAACTCACACTTGTACTTTTCCACTATTTAATCGTAAGTTCGTACATAACCTGACCGGTTTTGCCTAAAGCATTGTCAAAGGCGCTTTTGCCTTAGGCGAAACTGGTCAGGTTATGTCAAAAACTACGATTGAATCAGGTTACGTAGTTAGGAAAAGTACAAGTGTGAGTTTTAATAATGAATTATAACAAGTTCTATCAAGCGCCGAAAATCCAGAGTATAAATGATTACGGGTAAAACCTCGTTACAAATATGTAAGTAACGGCTAATAAGGAGGGTTTCTGTAGGTCTGTCAATAGTTCCAGGAACTTCCTTTCGACTGACCAAGTGTCTAGGGATTTACGTTCGAGGGTATTATCCATTCCTTGGCCATATATAGACTACGGTCGGTGACATTTGGTGGGCTGTGCCACCTATGTGGTATAAAAAAAACATAAAGTTATGAAGAAGTATGAATTGAATGTGAATTTGGTTGGTTCGAGTGTAATATTATCGTCGTTGGCTTCGGGATTAGGTGAAGTCTGTGGGAATCCCTCTGGAAATAAAGGATTCTGTAGGTTAGTATTTTTGACACCTCTGACATAGGTTAGTTGAGTTATCTTCATTATGTTTTTTACTAAAACAAATCTAGATTTCTGACTTGCTTAGCAACTGACGGGACTGTGAAGTGACTTGAGACTGGCGTCTACTTTTATTTGTATCTATTTTCTTATTGGATGTTTGTAAAATCGTTAGTAAACGAAGGGCCATTATTGTAAGAAAAGAAGAACCAATTCTATTTGAAACATCTAATTTAAATATAAATGAAAATGCTAGATAAATTATTTACCTTCGCATTTTAAACAATATGAAATATTTTTTTAATAAAGTTATGTAGTCCCATAAGTTTACTTGCAAGAAGCTTTCAAAGTTTTAAAATAATTAATAACTTATTAATTACGGGTTCTTGAATTCACAACTTTTGAAAGTAATTCTGAAAGTTAATATAATACTAGAGGACACCTGTGGGTCTGCTTGCATGAAATTTGGGTTTTCTGCGAACGAGTTTTCGGCATATTATCGGTAAAAAAACCGGACAAGTGCGAGTCGGACTCGCCCACCGAGGGTTCGGTACATCCATCCCTCCAATCGTCTGTCGACCCATCTGTTCCTCTGTCTGTCTGTCCCTCGACCTTTTATTTCATGAATGCGTCGATTCCTTTGAAAGTATTGAAATACACGTTTTTGATTATGAAAATTGATAATAACTAGTAATTTTATACTTCGTCTCTTAATGATCGTATGATAAAAATATATCTATCTAGGTGAAAGTTCTCATCAATACAAATTAATCAAGCCCCAACACAAGGTAGCTGCTGTAAATCGTTAAGGATTTCCCTCGAATCTCTTTTGGTTCCATCATCAGATCGACTCCAGACCTTTATTAATGGTAGAACATTAAAGCACTGAATTAAAAAGTTAACAAACGCACTAGTTGTGTCTAAAATTTTCGGTGGTTGCCCTCGATTTCTCCAGGATCCCATCATCAGATCCTAACCTGGTTATAATGGGACCACCTCAGAAGTAAACCCTATTCAACAAAATAAATTGAAATCCGTCTATAATTGACGGTGAACATACATAAAACATTGAGACCTTTCTTTTCTTTTGAAGTTGGTTCTATCAATCTAGTTGTAAAGTTCTCATCAATACAAATCAATCAAGCCCAAAACACAAGATAACTGCTGTAAATTGTTTAGGAATACCCTCGACTGTCTTTCGACTCTATCATCAGATCGACGCCATACCTTCATTAAAGTGTAGAACATTAAAGCACTTAATTAAAAAGTTAACAAGCACACTAGTTGTCCCTACAATTTTCGGTGGTTGCCCTCGTTTTCTCCTAGATCCCTTCATCAGATCCTGACCAGGTGAAAATGGGACCACCTCAGAAGTAACCCCTATTCAACAAAAAAACAATTTTTGAAATCCGTCTATAATTGACGGAGTTATCGCTTGACATACATAAAAAAAATATATACAGACGAATTGAGAACCTCCTCCTTTTTTTGAAGTCGGTTAAAAACAAGCATATATTCACTGTTAATATACCATTGTAAATTTATCTCTGGAACTCTAGAGGAACTAGTCAGAAAATTAATCTTAGCTCAATTTTCCCGCGTTTTCCTTCTCCGCAATGTTTAATTGTGCAAGTTTTAATTACATTCAAACGGAATGCTCGGTACCGACAGCAACGTAGCGACGTTTATTTGCTAGATATTTACGGCGACAATGTCCTTATTAGTAACAATAAAGACTTATTTACATGTAGACAAGTTCATCATCGATTTTACTAAAACTGTTGATATTTCATTCTTATTAAATTCGGGGCTCCACGCGAAATACTTATTATGTACTTACATTCACCGACGTTTATTGACGACTGTTGATATTTGTGTACATTCTTACACAACATCATCTAGCCCAAATTAAGCTAATGTAAGCTTATGCTCTGGATGTTTCGATCTAGAACTCTATATTTTGAAATACATACTTTTTGTACATAGTAAACACCCAAAGCCCGAAACAAACATTTGTGGATCACACAAATATTTGGACCTACCAGGGAATCGAACCCAAGACCTCAAGCGCGGCAGGCGGTCACATTACCGTCCGCACCATCGAGGCAGTCTATATTATATTTTTATTGTTCCGTACCCTAAGGGTAAAAATGGAACCCTATTCATGTGACTTCGCTGTCCGTCCGTCTGTCTGTCTGTCCGTCACGAGACTGAATCTCAGTAACCGTGATAGTTAGAGAGCTAAAATTTTCACCGATGATGTATTTCTGTTGCCACTATTACAAAAAATACTAAAATCAGAAAAATCGGTGGGATTAAGGGGCCGCCATTACAACAGAAGTGATTTTATGCCGTTTTATGATACGGAACCCTCCGTTCGTGAGTCCGACTCGCACTCGGCAGGGTTTATTCTAATCCTTGCAATAGGAGAGTTCTCTCCCATTCTTGCCCCGCCGCCTCTTTCACAAGCATGACCTGCTCGCAAAAGAGGCGGCGCAGTCCCACTTACTCCAGCTGAAGACCATGGCTCGCACCGTGGTCTCAAGGGAGAGAGTGTCCACGTCCAGACCCACCACGAAGACCGGGCGCTGTTGCGCCCACGCCGTGCACTCCACCAGCGTGTGGAGCGCTGTGTCATCGCTGCGGTGCGCTGCGGACAAAAATATCATTGAGAACTTAACATAAAAACATAGGTATAACTATTTACGTCGTACTCACTAGGAAAAGTAGCTGCACACTACCTATAACTGTTTGTAACGTAATTTAATTGTTTTCCGGCACTACAAAATTATGTTTTGGATGTAAACATACTTGTACGGCTTAAAAAAAGATATAAACCTTTTTTAATACAGTTGCTCAAAAAGTGGCGTATTACAGGGACGTTTAGCGTTCGGGATGTGGGCTATTACACACTCGTGCTTTTTCTTTACCATTCCCGCACTCTTGCGTTTTCTTTCCCAATTGTCAAAATAATGTCTGTGATTCAAGCAAATATTTCTAAAAGAAGATACTAACTTGTTTCAATATCAGATTAAAAGTAATTTTAATTAAAATTTAAGCATAAATTAATATAAGTATCGGCCAAATTAAATTTATAAATATAAAAAAACTTGGCTGTATGAAGTGCACTGCCATAGTCTCTGCTTAGGAAGGTAAATATTCTTTTACGGTTGGCGCCATTTTGGATATTCAGGTTTATTATGTTTTTATTATTTTATAAAATTGCTTAATTTTTTCGCAACTGTATTAAAAATAGTTGTTCAATACAACGTGTGGGACTGTTATTTAAACTCGTTCCGACTGTCTACCCTCGCCTTCGGCTCGGGTCAACACCTGTCGTAACTCGTTGTAATAACAGAGATCCCACACTTGTATCGAAAACTACTATTTTATAGTCCCAAGTACCTATCCTAGCATAGAAAATATTTTTTGTAACATAACCAAGATTCTTATAAACTTCACAAGTGCCATTTACGACTATTTAACGACTTTTAGATTCATATCCCGTTAAATTAAACCACCTTTGCTTATCTCATAACATCTTTATGACATGGTTTAAAAATCGTTTCTTTTTGATTACATTTTTTATTACAAAGCGTTTATTGCACAAGTACTTTCAATATTACTTTTCATTACGAAGGGAGACGCAGGGGTGACAAAATGATGACTTGCAATTTTGACTGGCAGTTTGGTAATAATTTATTCCTATGGCAACTCGTGAAAATACTGGTATTCATATTTATGGCTCTGTCAGCGTTAAATTAAGATATTCCACAATATGAACCAATTTAATTTTAAACTAGTTTATAAACATGCTAAATCTTTGAAAAACATACTTATACATATATTTTTAAATATATGTACCTACCTCTAACAAAATTGTTCGAGTGTTAGTTAAATCTCACGTCTTTATAGTATCGTAGTCAGGTACTCAAACTATAAGAACAAGAAGAGGCCATCGAAAGCAAGTTTTATGAACTGAAGGCCAATTAATCTTTGTTGTATTCTGATACAACTATTTCTGAGCTACCTATAAAAAACCAGATTTTGCCCACGCATTTTCTCTACATTCGTTAGACGAAGTAGGGTCAGCGATAGCAATAAATCTAATCATAGAAAAGCTGAAAGTTGCAAATCTCCTTGTCAATAACAGGTCACGTGACCTCAGCGATGCCCTTTGTACGAGATTGTAGAACTCTTATAGTAGATTCACAAGCAATATCTATAATACCTATATAATTGAATTAATCGGCCTAGTTCGGTGGATATGAGGATACTTAACGACTACTCAAAGACTGCGTGCGTTAAGTTATTAATCCTATTGAAGTTAATGCTCACGTAAGTCATGTGAAAGGAAAAAATAGCGTAGTGACTATTGATATGATGAGGTTTGACACCCCACATTGATCACACGGAAAGTCAACCTTGATTATTTTATTTTTGTTCACATTTCCGGTTGACCTAAATCGGTTGCGATCATACAAACGTAAGATTTTAAGTCTGACCACCAAGACCTTTCTAATAAAAAAAAACTAAATGTCAAAATTCATTCAGTAGTTCATGCGACCGTCACGGACTAACTGACGGCTAAAAAAATGTTTATATCATCGTCAATATAACATACCCCACGATTTTTTTATAATATCCAATGTACACGAATACTTTATAATTTTATAATAGTCCCTAGGTAGGTATATAATTGAAATTGTTTTATAATAACATTTTCAAACAAATCCGTATAAATATTTATTCCGAAATTAACAATTTCGCCTTTATAACAACAAATAAGGAAGAGCATCTACCTTATTTGGCCGTCCATAGACGAGTGACTGGCGAGGAGACTGCCCTTCCTACCGGTTGTCACAGATACTTACTGGGCATGGTAGCTTCGGTAAGTATCTGTGGTGAAGACACCGGGAAACCACGGCCGAGTGTCAGCACTGCGAGGACCACAGCGATGATACAGCGCTCCACAGTCTGGTGGAGTGCGCGGCGTGAGCGTAACAGCGCCAGGTCCTCGTGGCAGGTCTGGACGTGGACACTCTCACGCTCGAGACCATGGTGCGAGCCATGGTCTCCAGCGGAAGTAAATGGGACTGCGCCGCCGTTTTCTGCGATCAGGTCATGCTCGTGAAGTCGCACGCTCTCCATAAGAAGTGGGATGACACCCGAAAACCCTATAAAGACACGTGATAGCACCCGAACCACCCCCTAGGCAAGGCCGCAGTGGTAGCCGTAGGCCTGTTGGGAGTCCTGGGACACCCTTCCTAGGGCTTACCCGGGGTTCCCAACTGTAGGCTGTTGGGCGTTACGTGAGGGTTTTTAGTCGGTAGGAATCCGGCATAGCATCCATGAAGGATTTTCCCTCACATTAAGCAAAAAAAGGTAGATGCTCTTTAATTAATGTTATTGAAAAATAGTCTTTAGTGGGATGGTCGTAAAGAGTAATGAAAGTTGGGCCGTTAAATTCAGCTGGAACTCACCGTATGAAGTTAATTGGATTTTTCCGTTTGCTACGACTCGTACGTGTGCTGTGTGAATAATAAACGCCTTAATAGTATTTTGAACACTATGCTGAAGATGCTCACTAGTATGTCCTTAGCGTATTTTTTTTATTTCGTAGACATTCTAATGTAATACAATCTAGGTCACAAAAGTGTGAAAGACTTTTACATTCCAAAGATCTCGTTGTTCATAGAAAAATGGGTTTCATCTTAGTTTAATACATTAGAACTATTTTTTTTTTGTTGTAGTTAACATTTTTTTCTGTTCTATATTTTACTCTGTACATAGTTAAATAATTTCTGAAATTACAGTACATTTTCAATATAATAAAATGTTAGAACTATTATATTTTTATCGCCCACTAACACGTTTAAAGATGTTTTTTTTAATGGTAGGTATTAGTTGTTGTAAAGAGAAGATTCTAACTTGAAAATACTTCCGAAGCCCTGATGTCTTAGGCCTTTGGGGCGGTACAAAGTTCATCGGGACGGGACAAATTTTTCTGTGATTCGCAAACAGCTTAACATCTGTTAAGCTGTTTGCGAATCACAGAAAAATTTGTCCCGTCCCGAACTTTGAACCTCAGAGTTCAGCAAGAACCGTCACCTGCAGTAGTGTATTACTATGTAGTACCTACTATCTTTGGTATTACTGCACCACCGAGGCAGTGTAATTTGTAGTGTAATCGTATAACATCCAAGTAAACAGCAGCATGTGAAGGGTACACGGGTATAAAATTAATTATTCCCGTTTCAAAGGTGATCTAACAAGGGATACGAATGTCAGCCTTAATCAACACTGACGACATGACACTACAGCTTAAGCCTTGTATATTCGAAAGATACTCATCTTGGGTGAACTTTATTCTATGAAATATTCTTTGATTTTATCTGATTAGACTATATTATTGAATTTATTAGATACTCTTGCTTTTTTAACCGACTTCAAAAAAAGGAGGAGGTTCTCAATTCGTCTGTATGTATTTTTTTTATGTATGTTAAGCAATATTTCCGTCAATTATAGACGGATTTCAAAATTTATTTTTTTGTTAAATAGGGTTTACTTCTGAGGTGGTCCCATTTTCACCAGGTCAGGATCTGATGATGGGATCTAGGAGAAAACGAGGGCAACCACCGAAAATTGTAGGGACAACTAGTGCGCTTGTTAACTTTTTAATTAAGTGCTTTAATGTAGGTACTACAATTTAATAAATGTCTGGAGTCGATCTGATGATGGAACCGAAAGACAGTCGAGGGAATTCCTTAACGGTTTACAGCAGCTACCTTGTGTTTGGGCTTGATTGATTTGTACTGATGAAAACTTTCACCTAGATAGATATATTTTTCGGTTCACCCGTCACTTAAAATAATGAAAAAAAAATTTTTCAATAAAAAATAAAACCGACTTCAACCAATTCCTGAAAAATTTAATTTACTTAGCACAAAGTAATATGTATTTTGGTTTATCAGACTTTATTCAATATAATATTGAAGTTAGTGCCATGAATAATATCTACATAAAACTATGGGTTTACTTGGCGCCGACTTCAATATGATATTGAATAAAATCTGATAAATCAAAATACATATTACTTTGGGCTAACAAAATTTAATTTTTCAGGAATTGGTTGAAGTCAGTTTTATTTTTTATTGAAAAATTTTTTTTAACGGTAGAAAACACGATTAGGAATACTTTGTTTGATCGAAATCGCTCTCGATAAATGAGAAATATTGCAAAAATCTTAACAAGTAATATAGATAGATAGATATATATGCTTTATTGTACTAACTACAAAATAACAAGATATAGAAATACAGAAGTTTTTAAAGTTAGATACAATGGGCGGCCTTATTGCACACAGAAATTTCTTCCAGGCAACCTTTGGATGAACAGGAACATTCAGAAATACAGACACAGCGTGGATAGTACAATAGCGGCGTTTTCCCTGAAAGAAAACGCATATTAAAATACTTACCTAATTCGAAGCTTATATAATCTCCTCCGCCTCTCTGGAACGCGATTCTAACCAGTAAACACAAGATCCGTAATTCAAATCAATAAAAAAATATAAATTGTACCTAAAGTTACTAGAAAGTGTATTGTGATTGTTTGGGAGTGAAAGTTCCAAGTAGTGGTGGTTTGGAAGTTAGCATTCATCACTCCTCAGTCGTAAATATACGATGGAAAGGAATTTGTAAGGCAAGTCATTAAATTGATTAAAAATAAGATCCCTGTGCAGAAGACTTTTAGATGGGGTAAATGCAAGACCATAGCATAGTATAAACTGCAGAAGAAGTGGCCCCGTTGCTCGATCTTGCTTTCTAGAGTGTTTATAAACATTACACAAGCCGTTTATTTTCTCCATTTTAAATCGGCCACGCCCACAACACGCCCACATTCAAAAGGCAAGGCGCGTTCCAGTTACCAAAAAAGACTTTCATGGAAACTTGAGCATTGCTATCGGAGCAACGCGGCACGACGCAGTTAACAAAGCGGAGCGACGCGGCACGGCGCAGGGTACCGATCTAAGCGACGCGCGACGCGACACGAAGTTGTGAAACGGAGTTTATTACAATTTTATTGAAGTATGCCGCGGGTTGAAAGATCTCCCCCATCAACTACCACTGGAGAGAAACAACTGCTACCCAAATCATCGGATATGGATAAATCTCTATCGGACACGGATATTAAGTCATTGGGAAAGGGAAACAAGTCATCTCCAAATTATGTGTTCAAGCGCAAGAGAACTCGCGATGATATGGATGACTCAATCGCAAAGTCACTGGATGAATTTAGGCAGGAAATGAGGAAAATGTTAAATATTTTCACAGATAAGCATGAAAAAAACATACACCAAATAAATTCAACCTTAAAAGAAATCCAAAAATCCAACATTGCTATTGAGAACTCTGTTTCGTTTCTAACGGCACAGAACGAGGAACTCCAGAAAAAGATAAGTCTATTGGAATGTCAAGCCAAAGAAGACAAGAAGTGTATCACCATCCTTGAAGACAAAATTGAGGATATCCAAATCAGTAACCGTAAATCGAACTTTGTCCTTAAAAATGTGCCCAAACCGAGAAGCGAGATGAAGGAAGATCTTATAGAAATGTTAATGTGCCTATCCCGAAACATTGGTTGCAACATTACTAAAAGTGATATTAAGGACATTTACAGGCCTCGTGGAAGGGACAATGAGAAACTCAATACACCGATAATCGTAGAAACCAGTTCAACTTTATTAAAGACGGAATTTTTAAAAATGGGTAAGGCATACAACATAAAACATAAATCTAAACTATGCTGTAAGCATCTGGGTCTTAACACAAACCAAGATACTCCCATATTTTTGTCCGAACATTTAACCTCAAAGGGGTCTCGTTTGCATTTTCTTGCCCGAGACTTATCTCGATCTGGCCTCTTCAAGTATTGCTGGACGGCATATGGCAAGGTTTATGTTAGAAAGGATGAGCAATCTCCTATTATAACTATACGAAGTGAAGATCAAATACATAAACTGAAGCTGCAAAAATGACTAGTACTAGTGGTAGATAAAATAATTTCACAACTATGGCTTCGTTGCACTTTAATGATATTGGTTGCTGTAAACGCTGTAGTAATTGGTTTGTTTTCTTGTCAAAGTAGTTCTATCACCGCGCTACTTATTTTTTTAATGTATGTAAAGAACACTTTTCAACTTACATTTCAATCTCAAATACCTATTCATGACTACATTGTCCACATGTACAAAATACACACCCACACGTATGTTCGCTCTTCAAACAGACCGGTCTTACCTAGAATTCCAAAAAACTACAAGGGCTATACGATAAATAGTAAAATATTATTTGCTCCTCAAGTATCATGCCGATACAAGACTTCGGATTTCTTATATTTTGGACTACTGACGATAATCAACTTTAACGCATATCTTGAATACACGTATTTTCAATACATCAATAATTTTAATGGCTGAAACACTTCAAACGTTCCATGAAATAGACGGCATTGAAATAGCTCGCACCACTGAATGCGTTTGCTCTGAAGTTGAGAAGCACGTATTTGTTGATGGTAATGACTTGACAATTGTCTGTCAAAACATTCGTAGCATATATTCTAACTTAGATGACTTCGTAGTTACACTATCTACCTTTAAGTTTCACGTAGACGTCATTATTTTTACTGAGTGTAGATTAAATGTCAACAAACCTATTCCGCAGATTAATGGTTACAACTGTCACTTTACAACTAATCTGATAAACCAAAACGACGGGGTAGTGATTTATGTAAAAAATTCGCTTAAATCTAAAGTTAAAGAATTAATACTTTCTCAAGCATCTTGCCTTCAATTGGAATTACTGAACAACATAATATTGGGTATCTATCGCTCACCTTCAAATACAAATGCAGAGTCATTTATAGATTCACTTGGTACACACCTTGAGACTCTAAAATCACAGAAAAATCTCATCCTAGTAGGAGACATAAATATTAATATTCAGCCGAAGGCAGCCGAGCGATCACAGGATCGCAATAACAGAGTACACTATCTCAATGCGTTATCACAATATGGTATGCTACCCGGCCACAGTCTACCAACAAGAGACAAAAGTTGCCTAGACCACGTAATGCTCAAAATAAATAAAAATAAAGTATCTGCATCAATAGCTATTATACATACAACAGTTACCGACCACTGTACTACACTGTTGGCCCTGTCGAAATTAAAACACTGTCAGGATGTAAAGAAAACAACCACTAAAATAAATTTTGAAAATGCTATTAAAGACCTTCAAGAATATAATCTAACAGAATTATTATATTTAAGCGATCCAGTAGTCCTGGCTGAACTCCTCATACATAGAATAAGTACCTGCATAGAAGTTAATACTGCCAATGTGAAAATTCCAAGTAATAAGCGCATTATTAAGCCTTGGATTACAGAAGGCTTATTACGCTGCATAAGAAATCGAAACAAGCTTCAGAAACAACTTAAAAATGATCAAAATAATGAAATATTAAAGATAACATACGCGAGGTATCGAAATTATTGCAATAACTTAATCAAAAAACTCAAGAGAAAATATGAAAGGGACTTGATTGCTAAATCAGCTACTAATAACAAAGAACTGTGGAAAAATATTAAAAATATAACTTATTCAAACAAATTGCATAGCAGAGACACGCCATTGTTAAACATTACATCGAGTCCCTTAGAATCAGTTAATTATGTGAACAACTTTTTCGTAAATATAGGAAAGAAACTCGCACAAAAGATTCAGGCTGACCCAAGTGATTCTACTCCACCAAATGATTTACCTTCTCAAGTAAACTCTTTTGTGTTGTTGGGCACAGATATGGATGAGGTCAAACAAATTCTGATGAGCCTTAAATCTAACAGTGCCCCTGGTTGGGACAATATCTCCACCAGATTTCTTAAACACGCAGAGAGGGAGGTCGTTCCAATAATAACGCACTTAGCTAACCTTTGCTTTGAAAAAGGCGTCTTTCCTGATCCATTAAAAATAGCGATAGTTACGCCCGTACATAAGGGAGGGGACAGAGACGACGTCAACAATTATAGACCGATATCAGTTCTGCCTGTAATATCCAAAATTATAGAAAAGCTAATAAATAACAGACTCTTAAAATATTTAAATGAGTACAATCTGATATCGATCTCTCAATTTGGTTTTCGACAGGGTATATCCACAGAGGACGCTGTTACTGCCCTAAGTTCATTAGTAGTGAAGCACCTTGATAGAGGAAGTAAATGTGTTGCTGCGTTTCTGGATCTCAGAAAAGCATTTGACACAGTCTCTGTCCCAATACTCCTGAAAAAACTAGAATATATTGGCGTCAGGGGTAGCAACTTCAATTTATTTACAAGCTACCTTTCAAATCGTAAACAGAGGGTAAAGATGGGAGAGTGTATTGGTGACGACGCAGATGTATCATACGGTGTTCCTCAGGGGAGTGTGTTGGGTCCAACGCTGTTCTTAATATATATAAACGATCTCTGTAATCTAAAAATAAAAAGCGCCCAAATCTTTTCTTATGCCGATGATGCAGCTGTGGTCTTCACTGGTCGCTCTTGGTGTCAAGTGCGAGAAAGAGCTGAGGTGGGCCTGTCTAAGATAGCAATATGGTTAAATAAAAACCTACTAACCCTCAATACTTCAAAAACAAATTACATATGTTTTGGTATTTACAATAGTTCTCAGCCAAGTCAAGATTTTAGTTTAAGTGTACATGTATGTAATGACAGGAATCAATCTTGTACATGTCCAATCATTGGCAAAGTATCGCAAACCAAGTATCTTGGTGTGATTGTCGACCAAAGATTATCGTGGTATCCCCACATCGACATGGTCTCAAATAGGATAAGAAAGCTTGGCTGGATATTTAGATCATTAAGACATGTTATTCCCAAATCCATGACCTACAATCGTGGCCCTCCCAGAAATCTTTTGAATGAGATATATATTGCATTAGTTCAGCCCGTACTACGGTACTGCATCCCCATCTGGGGTGGCGCTGCAAAAGGGCGTTTCATTGAGCTAGAGAGAGCACAGCGTGCCCTTATAAAGTCAATGTACTTTAAAAGAAAAAGGTACCCAACAGATAGCCTTTACCAGTTGAGCAATTTACTGACAGTTAGGAAGTTGTACATACTACATACAATCTTAAGGAAACATAGAACCCTTCCCTATAATTCGGCCTTCCTGCTTAAAAGAAGAAAGGATATCGTTGTAAAGAACCCTCAGACATTAACAATGTTTGCGTGTAGGCAATACGATAAGCGTTCAGCACGGCTATACAACAAAATAAACAGATATGTTAGCTTGTACACATCAAAATATTACGACTGCAAAAAATTAATGCTGAACTGGATAAAACCACTCACTTACCTCGAGACTGAAAATCTCTTGGAGTACATTAAATAATAGGAACCGTTTCTTCTGGAGAATGGAGGCACACACACACACACACACACACACACACACACACACACACACACACACACACACACACACACACACACACACACACACACACACACACACACACACACACACACACACTTTGATTACTGTATATTTAGTTCTGTTTTTGTCTTTGTTTACGTATTTTGTTTAAATAACTCATCACAATTTTGTAATGTTATGCGAGAGTGGTCCTTCCTAATACAGGCATCATTTGCTTAAAAGGAGGGTCCAGTATACTATTATGTAAATGTTTAAATTGTTAACGAAAATAAATATTTTGTATTTGTATTGTATTGTATAATGAGATAGGCATATCCGTTACCCGTAGGCTTATCTTACTCATGTTTGATGACGTATTTCCGTCGACTCACCAGCAGATGGCGCCACCTGTGAACTTATAAAAGAACATGGCGTCTACTTTGTCCTCATTGGCTTTTATTCACCAGGCAGATTTAAAAAGTAAGCTTCGAATTAGGTAAGTATTTTAATATGCGTTTTCTTTCAGGGAAAACGCCGCTATTAAAAGTACTTGACCGTAATTCGAAGCTTATATAATGAGAAATGTTTGTTTTCGCCTGGTGAGTGACGGAAACGCCAATGTGATTCTAATTTATTTTTAGGAAAATAATATTATACAATGTTGTATGTATGGTATCTAGATTTATAATCTTTACCATCTTGAACAACTTCATATGTAATCTTAAACAGACTAAATAAGGAATCTTATTTAAGGAGTAGTAAGTATTCCTTCTATTGACAGGATTAAATAATTGCGAATTATTATTATATTTGATTGGTGGTAGTAGCTGACATTATTACTCGACGATAATTTTTTTTTTTTTTTTTTTTTTTTGAAATCCATCGTCAATTACATTGTGTTAAGGATTATTTTGATCTTACCACCACCACCAATTCTTAGAAGCTGCTGTTGACCGGGTAGTGCCGGGGCTAGAATAGTTGGAGAACCTCTAACAGTCATAAATAAACTATTAGACTGTGTAGTCTCATATCGGTTACTCTGATATCCTAATTTCTATCTAGAATAAAGGATCCAATTGATTAGTCGTAGGTGTTATCTTTGTTTACAATAGTTTTCCAACCAGATTGTCTGAAATGAAAATGATCAGTTTCGGACTTTTGATTCGGGCCTGAAAGTAGTACCAATGACGTGAGTTAATACAATCGAGCAAAGTTAGATCGTGGTTGCGGCGACCTAAGCATAAAATCACTATGACGAGAAACCTGAAAAATGTTCTCTTTGTATCAATACTTGGTAATATTGAACTAAGTCATCAATCCCAATATCAATAAATATGTGACTTAACTTTCTTTACATTTTTTAAAGAAATCGACCAAGATAATATGTTTAACCAAAACATGCGAACTATGTAAAGTTGACTAACGGTTTCTATATTATCAAGAACAGCAACAACAGATTTATGTAACAGAATCGTATTAAATAATAACCATGAATAAAATGCAAGTCGGTTAAAACTGTAAAATTTATAAGTATCTTAAAAGGTAGGTCTCAAGGAGCTCAATAGTAGAAGTTTTTGATTTAATATCTGTTATTTACCTCTTTGCCCCCCCCCCCCCACATTTCCACAGATTCTCTATGTGAGGTGGTGGGAGACCTGTCGAGGTGTTTAGTAGAAGGAAAGAAATAATGTTTATTAGGTTCTTTTGCAGGTTCTGCAGAACGAATGAAGCTTACAGAGCTCTCGCTTTGAGATCTGCCCTCTATTATTACCTTGTGCCATCGCGGCACCACAAACACTCCTGTTGACCGATTAAGGTGTGACAGCATCTCGGGTATTAAAAATGGTGGTGGAAGTAATATCCACACATTACAAACAGGCCTATCATGTGTAGTGTTCTCCATTTCATAATAGGAATATTGTTTGTAGGCAATCTTGCCTTAGTGGTGTTTGAAGCAGGATGCTCACAACAAATACCCGGAGGAGCTGATACATATGGTATCGGCTCGGAATGCAGTGTATGGTGAAGTCAATTTGATGTCGGACCATTACACGCAAGCTGACGAGTTAAGTTCGTCAAGGCAATTGATTTGGTCTCGTCCCTCTGGGGGGATGGACTACAACTGCTTTGAATGAGTACAGACTGTAACACAGTACCGGTATATGATTTCGAATCATGTGTAAGATTATCAACATCTCTCTTTGATGCAGTGCAATCTTTGTTATTCTAGGCCCTCGAGCCTGTTAGAGAAATGTTTTCTAGCTGGGCTCCCAAGCGAAATCTGACGCGTCCGTGGTAAGAAAGCATCTCGGATGGAAAGCTTGTAAAATTGTCGACAACCGGTAATTGCGGACCCACTATTGGAGTTCCACTTGTACCACTCCGTGCACTACTATTTTCTTCAGTGGGTTGTCGGTTAGGGGATTGACCGAATGTGACGCTGAGGTAAAGCTACCTCTAGGCACTGCGAAAGTGGTAAAAATTCAAAAGACCCACCAAGTTTGATTTTTCTTCAAAAGAACTAAGTTTCTTTGATTTGGAATTAAATAAATCTTTCTTTTATGTCTAATATCTTTTCTTTTGGTATTGGACTTTTAGGTAGTTCTATGTCTATCGCATAACGATATGAGAGGTTTCTTTGGGAACCTATTATTGTTTTCTCCCAATTGTCTAACCATCCCTGGGTTTGAAGAGTTTTCAAGGCTATTTGTACGTGTTTGTGAAGAGTAACAGGATTTTGATGCGCAAAATGAGATTTTGTGTAGGTAGACGAGTATTTGAATAGGTACTCTTATTCTATAGAAATCGAGGCACCCAGATGGTGAGAAACGAAAATGTTTTGGGTGCGGCTTACCCGAGCGGAAGACAAGAATGTGCTCTGAGAAAGAATAATGTACACTACATCAGCTTTATCATGAAAATAAGCTTGACTGAGATGTATTTTGCACATCCAATCTCGTGGTTGGAGGAAATCTGGTAAACGGAACATGCTGAAAGATAGAATTATTCTGGCTTCACAAAGGCGTACAATGTCCTAAAACTGAATTCTGGGCGGATGACCCATCGCTATTTGAAGTTAGGAAAAGTGGAGAAACCAAACTTGGTGACAAAGGAACTAGTTTTAGAGTGCCTTGAGCATTCATCTTTTGAACCATTGCACAATGTGGTCATTTCAGTTAAAAAGGAAACCTGTATGGATTCTTAAGTATTTAAAGCAACTAATTGCTTTAAATTTCACTAATTCCACCTTAGTCAAGTTTTCCATAGCATTTTAACATAAAGTGAAAATTTACAACTTTGTCAGGACGGGACTTGAACAGAGTTCGGTGTAAATTTAAATGTGGGAAGGTTATCAGTTTCGAGCAGGATTCGAACCTGCGTCCTCTCGAATACCGTGCAGGACGGATTGGAGTTTCTGGATAAAGGGAATGCGGTACCCTTTTATAAATTTAAAACTTTTTGGTACTCTCGTTCCTTACCAACGTATTTTGTACAGAGTTAACTGACCAACATAGAATGACAGGGTCATATCATTTAGTGTTTCCTTTGCTGGTGTGGGCAGAGGATGTTAGACCTCTCCTCGTCTCTTTGAGAGCCTCGAGCTCGGAAATTTCGTAATTGAAGGGACATCCTTGCATGGTTACTTAGTATGTTATCGTACGCCTGGTTACTATCGTATATTACAATTATTATAGATACACAATATTGTACATACCCCTCGAGGGTGGTTACTGGTTAGTGTTTCCTTTGCTGGTATGGGCAGGGGATGTTAAACTTCTCAGCTTGAGAGCCTAAAGCTCAGAAATTTCTTAATTGAAGGGACATTTACTGTCGTATGCCCAATTATTATGGATATTGTACACACCCCTCGAGAGTGGTAACTGTAATACAGGCCTAAAAAGGCTCTTGGTACAATGGAATCTGGACTCCATTCGATGGAGATCTGATCTTGACGCCTGATCCTCTCGAAGGCTGGCGTAATGATTTGGATGAACTTTTTTTCGGGGTCATCCTTTTTGGAGATCGAAGACCAAAATACATGCCTTCCCGAGTGCCGTTGAAAAGGCTTCAGCCTCGAAAATGTATGTGTTTGAAAACGATATTTTATCAAAGTTCATTTTTAAGAATTGGGTCTTTGACAATTCTGAGAATAATATATGAAATCAGATCTATGGCCGCAAGCCATTTGTAATAAATTGATAAAAGATTTATGGAAATCCTATTATTAAAGTAGGTCTTCAATTTTGTCATAAATATTTTCGAAGAAACTTAAGTTTTTCAAAAGATTCTCTTTGTTTAAAAATACAAAAGGTTTTGGCAGCAAAAGCCTTTTGGCAGAAAGAACCTTGTCAGCTTTTTCAAAATGTAGCAGGGATTCGAATTGTCGGATCTCCCCGTTTTTGTTTAGGTTGACGAACCCAGGACTATGATTTTACAATAGTGGCTATCAGCATATTATCTTATCAAGGCAATTTGTCGCCAAAACGTGTCTATTAACCTCTTAGGTTATACTGTGTCTTAGGATCTTGGGTAACCGAAATCTCTTTTAATGCTGTCCCTATACAAAATACGAAGCAAGGATGATTGTTTCTATCATCCTCGTAATTTAACCTCTGATCTGTGAAGAAATTTACACTTGGTCAGGACCAGTGTTAGGTAATAAGAAATAACTCACCTATTTCCATCATCCTTATCTGGTTAAGTAGAAGTCGGCTTCTTTTACTCCACTTACGACAATGCACGTGGCGTCGCGATCGCCCTTATTTGAAGTTCGAGCTAAATGAGCTGGAACTGTCGCTATTTGACGTACCTAATACAGTAACTGGAGCTCAGAGCGCGCTTCTGAAATACTCCACTTGGAACTAGCTCACTTTCTAAGGATGGAGGATTCATTTCTATCAAGAAACCAAACTAAAAGAAATAGTATTATGTTAGGTACCTAAAATTTAAGTATTACTTTCATGTATTCAGAAACTTGGGATGATTACGATTTTACCCATAATAGGCCATATTTTTACATGTATAGGAACATCTAGTAATTAATGTGCCTTTATGTGGGTAGGTATAAAAATATTTTGAAAACATTTTCTATATTCGGTGGTACTTACGCTGTACATACACGAAGCAAATAATATCTAAAAAAAAAATATTAGTACCTATGAATACAATCTATAAAATCAGTTTGATATTAGCTGTAACTAAAGATATTAAATAAAAGAAACTGCAACCTCGAAAGGTTTACGTGCTATTTTAAAATAATAGGTTATTTCACGTTATGACGTATCACACTCATATGTGATCGTAAAAATATGAAGTAAAAACATACCTGAGACTTAAACGAACGGTTAAACCGTTAAATATGTCTGTAGGTTCACTTACTTCAATTACAAGTCACTTGTTTTAGATTCACTGTATATTCAAACGAACGGCAAAGCCGTTAAATAATTATTTCTGTAAATTCACTTACTTCATCCCAAGTCACTTTTTATAACTTTACTAGGTATATAACTAGTAACTAGAAGAAATAAATGCACTAGCAGGTGTTCCTGCTATAACCTTTTGCAACGGGAATTAAAACGCCAATGAGGACAAAGTAGACGCCATGTTCTTTTATAAGTTCACAGGTGGCGCCATCTGCTGGTGAGTCGACGGAAATACGTCATCAAACATGAGTAAGATAAGCCTACGGGTAACGGATATGCCTATCTCATTATATAAGCTTCGAATTACGGTCAAGTACTTTTAATAGATTTTTGTGCCTACACTATATACTTTTTTATTTAAATAAATTAGTTTAATCCTCAAAAAAACCTGTCGTAAAATACAATTTTAGAACAATATTTTACGGCTAGAATTTTTCTTAAAACCCCTCATATTTTATCACAGCAATCTTATGTCGAGAATCGAACGAAATCCGACAAAAGCGTACGCTGTAATTCTTCGGATTGCCTTAGAATTTGTCAAGGTCGAATACGGATGCCTTAAGTTCAAAACCGATACCTGCATCGTGGCTCAATTTGCTTATTTACTCGTACTGATGCCAACTGAATAGTAATGTCTCATGAAATGTTCGGAATTAAAGATTACACATACGCATAATGAACATACTGAGCTGTGCGCTTCCTGGAACAATTTAAATTAAGTATTTGATTTTCTTATCTACCTACGTAGTTATGAGGTTCTTTTAAAGGACTTTGTACTATTTTCGGACAAATAAAGTGTTTAATATGCTTATTAAACATTGAAAAAAAAGTAATTGATATGTTAAAGAAATCAGATAAGGAGAAACAGAGTATTCCAGAGCGTAATATTGATTTTAAAAGGTATTGAGTACATTTGCGTCGGTTTCAATTCTAGTTTGAACAAAATAATTGTATGATCCGAAAATATTTGCTTTCAAACTTTGATTTTTTCTATAATTCAAATGTCTATGAATTTCAGCACTGGTCTGCCATAAGTTGATTTGGTAAATTAATTGATAAATTGGTGCTTTAAAAAGAATTGACTGTATTGATAATTTTATTTTCTTTTATTTTTATTACGTTCACTAACCTTTAGGACTTCTAAGTTACTGTCATTTTAGTTCATGTTATAGTACAGTTTGCCTTTTGGCACTACAGTGTACCGTGGCGATGGTAGAAACCCATCATATACATTTTCTTCAGATGTTGCTTATCTAAAACGTGAACAACAATGAGCAAAGTTGTAAAACTTCAAATCCAAGCCAGTTGTTCATTGTTGAGAAATTTCGTGGTAAACGTACTATAAATTTTCCGCTCAGGACAAAGTTAGAGAATAATTTTCTGCGTCTCTGTTTATTATAAGCTGGGAAAGTTAGTTCAGAATCGGTGCCTGTAATGAGCTTAAGGCCTCAAACTGTATATCAGCGGCGAGCGGGGCGACTGCGATTGTGGCGAGAGCGCGGCGCCTGAGTACATACATACAAGCACAAATTAGAGAGTGTACAGATGGAAGCCTACACACTAAACTCGCTGAGGCTCCGCACACATAGACACCACTCACAGAGTTCGCAGACACGAGGTGATACATTTTCATAGAAGTTTTCTATACCGATTTGTGCGCGAGTGAGCGTAGCAGAGGGTAGGTGTGAAAAAAAGTACATACATGAGATTTCCATCTATACTATCTCTAATTTGTGGTACAAAAGAGAAAGGCGGCACTGCGCTCGCAAACAATCAAACCGCGCTCGGTGCATTTCTTATCGTTTGTTCGAATTTGCCTAATCTCTTGTACTCTGGCGCCGCGCTCTTGCCGCAATCGCCCTCTCCTCGCTCGCCACTGACATCTAGTTTGAGACCTTACGAATGTGAACTGCGCTTTGTAGATTGCGACTATGAATAATACTAGTACAATTATGTGGTTCGTTTGTTGAGAAGCTTTTACTACCTACTTTCTACGATTTCTACATTTAAATGAACCTAATTTACTCAGTTTAAATGGAACACGAAGCAAAAGCCTTTATTTAATAAGAAATTCTTAAGTAAACAAGTTGGTACTTCGAACTAAAGTCTACCAGTAGAATTAAGTCATTGTACTCAAATTATTGAGTTACGTTATTCTGTTAAATCTGTATAAGATACGTATCTTATACAGATTTATCTTCTGTAGTTCAGTCGTCCAGAATAACGTTACTCAATAATTTGAGTGCAATGACTTAATTCTACTGGTAGACTTTAATTCGAAAACCTAAAAACGACCATATTATGTGCTTCTTCTCACATGCATATTTTTATGCTGCGGCACTTTCACCATCACCTCGCCGCGAGTTATCGAACTGTTCCTCAAACTCCAAAAGCATGATCGCCAGACAGTCTGCGAGACCGTCCAGCAGTCATGCCTTTAGAGTCTTGGTGATGGAGACGTGGGGACGTTGTAATTCTTATCAGTAACATGATGTAGCCGGCGCTAGGGTAACCTCTGCTAGGGCAAGGTTAGTCCAAACCATCGTCTACACATCTGAGTTTAGAAAATCCGGAGATACGTCTTGGTTCTCCATCTTCTTGCATGCCTTGTTGTCAGCTCCAGGCAAGGAATTTAACTGTTTTAAGTTTATCAACTGGAAATACATGCATATTAATACAATATTTTAAGAAGTATTAAGAGCTCACGAATATTTTTTAAGTAAATGAAAAAGGTAGATACTTGCCGATACGAAGGATGAAGCGCTTTGAAACATAAATCAAACGAGACTAAAGCAAATCAAATCATACAGGTGCCTAGCTCTGACATGGCGGTATACTTTGAAATACTGTACGAGGCAATTTGGCTTAACGCCTTTGGGAGCCAAATAAAGGTGTAAATAGAGCACGTCATACGAGTTTCGTCCTCTCTATTTAAAACTTTGGTATAGGTAATACGTTTCTATTCAGTTAATTTTGATCTTAACAAAGTTTATCACCTTTATCCGAAATAAGGGTTTAGAGAAATTGTAAACAGCCCCATGAACTAAGCACTGTTTTGTTAAACCTCTTTCCACTTGCTTTTATTAATTAACGTGTGGAAATTCCCTCGGATGTCTTGCTGGAAACGATCCTTCTACCTCGGGTGCCCTAGGTAACTGCTCGAAAGGAGGTCAACATCTTTTTTTAATGGATAGCCAAAGGCAAAAGTTTTGTTACTATGACCTTTCAAATCCAGACAAGCGCCAAATAATTTACCCCGGCTAGACTAAACACATACAGCACGCTATAAAATAAACTGGGCCAATTGTCGCCAGACAGAAACGACATACCTATTATGCTTAGGGACTATTCGCTGTGTATAAATAGCTCTAGTAGTATTATTGACACAGGCGCAAACGCTAAAATTAATAAAATATGTAAATAAATATTGTTGGACATTCTCACAGCCTCTTTAGATATTAGGAAAATGCCTGAATCATAGCTTATAATATATGTTAAGATTTCTACGTTTACTTTAAGAATGCGTAAATGTACTCCTAAAAAATATTTGTAAAGAATAGTGATTCGAAAAAATAACAGACTAAGTTTACGCGAACACATGTAAAGTTTCTTAGTTGTAGGTTTATGAGCACATGATAGGTGCCCAACAACTTTTCACTTCAGAAAATATATTTCTCTCAGTTGGTCGACTAGACTTGTAAAACTGAAACAAAATATTCCTTTTTCAAGGACATTTTACACAACTATGGAAATTTGTCCTCGTGGGAATTGAACTCACAACCTCGTGATCTTTAGTCTCACTTTAGGACCTCTAGAATAACAAGGCAGTCAATTTTAATAATTAAATGCATCGGAAAATAAACACATAATAAAAGAAAATATAACCATCTAAAAACTGAGATTTTTTACCTTGGTTTGATCAATGCAAGCTCGACAAAGCCCATGTGATACCTATGTCAATTATACGGTCATATCAAGTCATTCGTATTCACCCCATGGTTTGAGGAATTCTGATTTTTCGGAGACCCCAAACACACATGGAACTCGATTAGACAAGGCACGTTCATATAGGTATTTAAATAGAGTAAGGACTCGAACTACGAGTAATTATGTTAATATTTGTGTTCCACTGACGATATAAATGTGGTTACGTAACCTGGTTGGGGAATCCTTTCAAAGTCTCTTGAAAACACCCTAACCAAACTTACAGCCTCTGACTAGAATACTAATCATCTATGTTCCCTACTTATACATTCAATAAGGCTTTCTTTCTTGTAACTTAATTTTAGTAAATATATTAACGAGAATTTTATCCCTTTTCAGATCGTAGCTATAGTAGAGATATATAGGTACCCAGTCTCTTAACAAGATTAAGAACTTAGGTCCGTACTAATGAAATTCTTCCCATCAAAATATTATAGATATTTCATTACGTAACGGGAGTATTTAGGATGGACATTTTTGGGATGATTCATTAATAAATGGACAGTAAATAGACAGACGAATGCCGAAATCTTATACCGAGGTCACGAACGTATACTTTAGATATCTTTATAAAAATAAAGCGGTGTTATGGAAATAAAGTTATGGGGTGATATTGGGAGGGAGCCTCACTTGCAATAAGTACAGCTACCTATTGAGTAACGGACGAGATATTGTTCGAGTTTGAGAAGAGAAGGAAATGTCGAAAATCTCGAAACAAGACCCAAAAAGTTAAAAATATGAATTTACTCAATACGGACTTATGAAAGCCTGTTTACTTTGTTGTATATAGTTATAATACGCAGCAATATGATAAGAACTATATTAATTACCTATGTATCACAAATAAAAATTTTAATCTCATTCATAAACTCTGAGAAATTCTAACAATATTTAATACTCTTTTTGACAAAATTGTCAATTAGCCAATTTTGGGTGAATTCGTCCCTGTTCACTTCACCCATGAATTGAAATTCGAAACTGCTGAAACGCTAATTACGTAACTTTTTGCTACAAGCGCCTAATTTGGGTGAAAATAATAATCAGAGGGCTATGTAATATTTGCACATTACAAAGTGACACTGCAAAATTTTGTAATTGTATTATGATCACGAAAGGCGAAAAGAATATCGTGCTAATTATAATCGGTTACCTAAGTACTTAAACTGTTTACCCTGCTGCATATATTCTTAGGTCAAAACATCACAGTTTGTTTCTCCTTACTCGCATACCGAGGGTTCCTTACGAAATTTTCACATACGTACTTAAAGGCATTTTTATCAATTCGTAAGAAATGTAGGTAGCTATTCGTTTTTAGATGTTCTCATATACTTGTAGTAAATATGTGTGTATGTCGGTACCAAATGTATATATTCTACTTCCTACTAATACTATAAATGAGAAAGTTAGTGAAGATTTTCGGATGTTTGTTACTCAACCACGCTCTATCGGCTGAACGGATTGGGCTGAAATTTACAGAGATAGCTTATAGTCTGGAATTACATATAGGCTACTTTTCATCCCGGAAAAATGTTTCCACGGGAAGCGGGAACGGGTACCGAATATCACGCTGGCGAAGCCGCGAGCATCATCTAGTTAGTAATAAACAGAAACAGGGATATTGATTCTAAACTACGTTCCCTAACTTATTTTGTTCGAAAACACATGGAAATTCAATCCCTTATCAAACCTACCATAGTTGTCTACCTTATTAAAATGCACACAAAGATCTATTTTGGTACCTTACACCTACGGAGTATATTTTCTTTGTTTCACAGGCGTATGTTGTCCAATAAGAAATATGATGATAATGATATTGTAAAAAGCGGCTCGATTTCGCGTAGCAAGAACAAGGATATCTTTATAAAATTATGTTTTGCTCCCGTGTTGAGTAGCTGACATTGACAAATGACACGAGGGCTGTTTTTCACTGTCAGATCGAAGTGACATTATTTCCCCGGGACTGTGAAGTGGAGAATCTAAAAAGTGAAAATAAAAGTACGCAAAAACATCATTCTTTAGCACTAATGAGTTCTTAGTAATTATAGAGTTTAAATAACAAAAGCGATTTAGAAAAATGTGGTAGAAAATCTACCCAAATAGCGTCATAGGTTGTAAAGTACTATCTGTATCTAGCTAATTTCAAATCTACGCCTACGTGCCAAACATGTTTAAAGAGGGTAGAATGCATTGCAATATTAGCATCTGATAAAATATGTAGTGCGCTGTGATAGTCGTCCTCCTGACTATAGCGACTGCTGCCAGACCGGTTAACCTCTTCGTTTATTTTCCCTAATATATGTATACTATGTACTTACAACCTTCCCTATATATGGACGTGCAGTGTAGAGCATTTTTATCTGAATTTTGAATATTTATTTATAGGATTCCACACAATTCCAGTAATTACCTATGTAACATTTGATTAAAAATGAATAACTAAGTCTGTAAGTATCAATATTTTCACGGGTAATGTTCTCTGTCTATCAAACACACGCGATCAGCCCGTACAGTTAAAAGACTAATCATCTATAAAATTTGGTTCATCAGATTGGAAGTTTTACATGATCGCGTAATATACCCTGAGGCACAAGTACAAAAATTAACTAATCGTGGATTGAGGCGGAAAAAATAATGTGATAGTAAAAGATTTCAACCCTTTACGCAACGGAATATAAAAATGTTAAGTAGGTACACATAAACTTCTTGATTTGGTTTTAATTTTACATACTTTACGAGTGTGAGCTTTACTGATAGATATTTACGACTAAGGTGTTTTATATTACATAAATTACATGTAGCCTCGCCTTTATTCCCTATGGGGTAAGTAGAGGCATACTATACGCTCACACTTCATAAGTAGTGAGCTTTTTGATGTGTTGAAAGCTTAGACCATATAACACGGGACTAGCCTTTGCGAACCACCGCATACAAAAATATTCTGCCAGTTTTCATACAAGTGAAGGGGGAAACACAAAGACATATAAAATTTCATTGCATTTAAAAATGTATTAATCGACAAACGCGTAATGGCTGTTGTGTGTTAATTGTTATTGTACAGTCAACTACAATGTAATGTACTAGTTTAATCATATAAAATGATGTACTGATGTACAGGCTTTTCATAAAGCCAAAAGACCAAATGGTCATGTGCAATGGCAGAAAACAATGCTTAAGTAAGGCGCATCCTGTGGTTAGATGATCTAAGGTTGAAAGGGACTGGCGCACGTTGTAACCTACTTTTCTTTAAATTTTACTGACAGCCGAGACCAGACGGCTTAACGTACCTACCCATTGAAGCTCAGAAGGTTTTAACAACCTCGTACAGATCGTGCTGCAGACACCGGACACACATTATGGCAACATTTGAGGGAGTTTGTTATACAAGAAGCTACCACATTTATCAAAGTCTAAAGTAAATTCAACTGACTCCGAAATTTTAAACAAGTTGACGCACTTTTTTGCCAGCTTCATTTAATATTCAGGACTCGGAGAACATAATTCGTAGCGGTCCCTTAGAAAAAAGAAGCGGTGTCTCGTTACCGCTATTTCTATTCGTCACACAAATTGAAACAAGTTTATATGAAATTGACATTAAAGGGGACTTCGTGGAATTTCAGACAAAATTTATGCAAATTTGGAAGAAGCAGCTTTATGTTTTTGCATTTCAATAGAGTCCTACGGTTACTTGGATATCTCTTTGAGTCAGTTGAAAGAGGGCTCTATTTATTTATTTGTAACAGTGACACATCTTTATGAGCATACATTTAAAAGGTAGCATTTAGGAGCATAAGTACTTACTAATTTTATGTTAGATATTAGAGTTTCATGTCACGCCTTTAGTTAAATATTCTCTGAAGGGATAGCACGAAGAAGCGTCAAGCTACGTGTGCGTGGGGTGTTGCACCTTCACGGAAAATTGAACATCCACATATCCCTATCACATAAAGATCAAAATTTAGGTTTTCCACTTCAAAGAGCGATTTTTGTATTTGGCGATTAGACGATGATAATGCATTAAAAGTGTAGTATAGTGTCTACCTACTCGTATTTGGCACAAAATCAGTGCACTGTGAAATTGAAATTTCACTGAAATAAAATACAGACCTTATTTTCGTTTCATAGACGCCATAAATTTTGCGACGTAGAGTAAGTTACGCCTTATTTGGCAGACGAATGTATTCGACTCGATGTGGAGTGATACCACCCCTCTCCAACCCTTCAAGAGAGTACTCGTATTCAGTAAATCGAAAGTCGTTACACAAAAACCGATATACGTTTTTTTGCTATCGCTTAAAGGGAAACGTCTTCCCTTTTCAGTGAGACACTTTGATGATTATTCGGCTTTTTACGCCGACTTAGAATCGTGTGAATACATTAAGTCATAAGGAAAAAGTTATTTCTTTTTTTATACCTCTAAGGCAGTAGAGCAGATTCCATACTTGATTGAAAGAAGTGGTTATCGAAATTGCAGAGGCGCTACACTTGCCCTGTCGACCCTGCAAATATCTTTTATCATTTGTTGATATCAAACATGAAATTGCATACAGTCAAGGATAAAAGTAACAACACAATTGCAGACAACTATCTCTATAGATCAAGATAAATACGATTTAATATCAATTACATCGGTAAAGCTGAAAGCACTATAAGAAAAAGCGTAATAAAAAAAACATAATTTATAAAAAAGTGATATTTACAGCTTTTGACTGCTACATTATGTTTCCTTTGAAAGTCTGCGTTTCAAGTTTCGTTTTCCATTTATCTTGCAAATTGAGTAAAATTGAGAACGACAACATAAGTGTCGATGATGTCAAGAACTATCTATCGATATTTCGTCTGACTTAAAGAAAATAATGTATTGGCTTTTAGAAGTTGATGTACAATTAGAGTACTCGTACAACTGTTTACTGCTCACATATTACGTTATTTACTGTCATAAAATTTAAAGTTGGAACTGATCATTGCCATGATATTGTTTCAGTTTCATATTTTCCATAAAAAAAAGAATCGTCGGAAGCTCCGGTGATTGTCATCAGAAGGCGCACCCGGGACTACCGTACATGGAGTGGCACCCTTTGGTTTTAGGCGGTAGCAGTCCAGCAGGACATCTTTGAAGATTTTTACACATCAAAAAACAAGAAGAAGAACAAACAATACCCTTTTTTTTAACGCGAGGCAAAATCCTTCATGGATGCTATGCCGGACTCCTACCGACTAAAAAAACCTGACGTAATGCCCAACAGTTTACGATTTGGAGCCCCGGGTAAGCCGTCGGAAGGAATCGCGGCCGTCAGACCGGTCATGGACGAGTGGCTGGAGAGGAGACACGGTGCTCTCTCCTACCGGTTGACACAGATGCTTGCCAGGGACGGGAGCTTCGGCTCCAGGTCCTATGGTGCGAGCCATGCTCTCCAGCGGGAGTAAGTGGGACTGCGCCGCCTCCTTCTGCGAGCAGGTCATGCTCGTGAAGGAGGCGGCGGGACGGGTACGGGAGAGAACTCTCCCACCCGAGTTCCGCGGTCGGCGGCCTGGGCGCCGCCGACGTGTCTTCGCCGAGGACTATCGGCCACCATGACCGGGGGCCTAAGGACGGTGAGAGGGCGGCTCACCGTCCTTACAGAAGCAGGCCCATGACGGCAGCGTGACTTGAGCAACTCACGCACGCCTCCCCTTAGAAGCGGGATCACACCCGAAACCCCCCATAGACGCGGGATAGCACCCGAACCACCCCCTGGGCGAGGCCGCAGTGGCGGCCGTAGGTCTGTTGTGAGTCCCGGGACATCCTTCCGAGGGCTTACCGGGGACTCCCAACCACAGGCTGTTAGGCGTTACGTGAGGTTTTTTAGTCGGTAAGAGTCCGGCATAACAACCTCTGAGGATTTTCCTTCACTTAAAAAAAAAAAAGCCGTCGGAAGGATGTCCCTACAAACAATTCACTACGGTACTTTCTAAAGTCTAATAAACCCTTACATTCTTATTACGTTGTATTGAGGATCTAAGGGTTTGGAGTACAGGTCTACAGCATAAACGTTACAGTAATGATAGATATTTTAAAATTTCATTCTTTATGTTTAAACAAAAGGAATATTTATGGTCATGTCAACCTAAATCTAAAATAATTATGATGATCTTGTCATATACTTACCTATTCTTTTGCCCACATTTGCGTGACAAAAAAACGTATTACCTACGCTCGTCTCAAGGATTCACGCTTTTAGACTCGACATGACATCAATCTTTTAATGATATTGTAGTGTGGGTATGCGCCAGTCGTAATATACGCTAATAACAGATGGACGTGTTGTCATTTCTCTCGCCCTATAGGTACATTACAGTGGCGATCGAGGATGGTTTTCGCGTGTGTAGTTAAAGAACAATTACGGAAGTGTTAAGAAACGTGGACACAATGTCAGTGGGTAAAATAGGCAAGTTTGATGTGCAAAGTGGCTCGTGGTCGTCGTACGTGGATAGATTAGAAATGTACTTTTTAGTTAATGCGACGACCGCGGAATTACGGCTACCTACTTTGATCGCGGTTATCGGCGAGGAAGCATACGAATTATTGGAAAACCTGGCTAGTCCGAACAAACCGAAGGATCTTTCGTATGTAGAAGCGGTTAAATTATTACGTGAACATTTACAACCACCGCCGTCGGCGCACGCCGAAAGATACCGATTTCGACAGAGAAGGCAGACGGGTAATGAAAATATGACGGAGTACGTGGCGGAATTGAAAAAATTGTCTCGCCATTGTAAATTTGCTGATGGTCTGAGCGACAACCTGCGTGATCAATTTATATGCGGAATTCGGAGTGACGTAATACGTCAACGCCTTTTTGCGGAGGACGATACGATTACGTTCGCTAACGCGTTAAAATTGGCAACGTCACTTGAAGCGGCAGAGCGGGACGCGGCGGCAGTTGAGGAGAAGGTGGCGGTAAACACGCAAGAGGCAGAGGCCGTGCACCTGGTTCAAGGCATGGCTCGGGGGAGGCATCGGCAAAGCGCGCCTCGCGTGCGCGGCGCCTCTGGTGCAGCACGTAACGCTGGCGCGCCGCGGGATACAGTCCGAAGCGGCCGCGGCGGCGGCGGCGGCGGGCCCGGTCGGCGCGGCCACCAGTGCCACGGCTGTGGCTCGGGAGAGCACAGCTACGCCGAGTGCCGGTTCCGAGACTACATTTGCAGCAGGTGCAGGCGCACCGGACACCTGCGACGCGTGTGCCCCGAGCGCGAGGACGGCCCCGGCGGGAGCGGCCGGGCCGGTGGCGGCGCTCAGCGGGCGGACGTGTTCTACGGGGACGCGGAAGCCGAGGAGGAGCAGAGCTGGATGGAAGACTTTCATCATCTCTGTTTGAGTGATTATCGGGCGGTGAGCATACCTATTACTATCGATAGCGTAACGATAGATATAGAGGTGGACACGGGTACGGCGGTGTCGTGCATGCATAAGTATGAACACGTACGAAGAGATTTTCAAACACCTACCTATATGTAAAAGTGAACTGGTGCTAAATTTTTACGATGGATCCAAGATTAGCCCACTAGGAGTTATTAAGCCAGTAGTATTACATGGAAGTATTAGAAAAAAATTTGAATTGTTTATTATCGACGGAGGTACTACTTCCTTATTAGGAAGGCAGTGGCTGGCGGAGTTAAAAATTAAGATCCCAATCTACAGTGCGTGTAATAAATTAGACAGTAATCGAGATTGTTTTAATCAGGATATTTATAATTTGCTTTGTAGGTATAAGGAGTTGTTCAATGGCGGGTTGGGACGGTACACAGGCGGCAAGGCTACTCTGCGGGTGAGGGACGGGGCGGTGCCGGTGTTCCACCGCGCGCGGCCGGTACCGTACGCGCTGCGCGAGCGCCTCGACGACGAGTTGGAGAAAATGTTACGGGACGGCGTAATCGAGCCCGTCGACACCTCCGACTGGGCCTCACCGCTGGTGCCAGTCAATAAGCCAGATGGATCTTTGAGAGTTTGTGCAGATTATAAAGGTACAGTCAATCCTGTATTACATGTCGATCGATACCCGTTACCGAGAATCGAGGATTTGATGGTAAACATGAGCGGAGCGCGATACTTTTCGAAAATCGATTTATCTCAGGCCTACAATCAGATCGAGTTGGACGATTCTAAACAGTATACGGTAATAAATACACATAGAGGTTTATATATTTATAATCGTTTAGTATATGGGTTAGCTTCCAGCCCTGGAATTTTTCAAAGAATTATGTGTACTCTTTCAAAAGGAGTACCTAACGTAGAAGTTTTTCTAGATGACGTCATTGTGGGAGGGAGAAATAGGCAGTAGCATTTGTCGGCCTTGGAGGCAGTTTTTGATAGATTACATTGTAATGGTTTAAAACTTAAGCGCAGCAAATGTGTATTTTTAGTAGATGAAATAAAATATTTAGGTTATGTGCTGAATAAAGACGGGATAAAGACGGATCCACCTAAAGTCGAAGCAATTTTAGGTATTCCCAGACCGACCAATGTCACAGAGTTACGATCATTTTTGGGCTTAGTAAATTTTTATGGTAAATTCATAAGAAATATGAGTGATATATTAGTACCACTATACGAACTTTTAAAGAGAAGTAAACAATGGGTATGGTCACAAGATTGCCATAAAGCATTTTTGAAAATAAAAAGGTTATTAACGAGTGCCGAAGTGTTAGAACATTATGACCCAAAGAAACCATTAGTAGTAACGTGCGACGCGAGCGCGCGGGGGGGTGGGCGCGGTGCTGAGTCAGCTGAGTGCGGACGGTCGCGAGCGCCCGGTCGCTTATGTGTCGCGGTCATTATCTGACGCCGAGAGAAACTATTCTCAAATTCATCGAGAAGCGTTAGCAATCATCTTTAGCGTAAATAAATTTCATCAATATCTTTATGGCAGACGTTTTATTTTAAGAACGGATCATAAACCTCTGGTTTCAATTTTTGGCCCAAATAAAGGAATTCCTACAATGGTAGCCAGTCGTATGACAAGATGGGCAATAATATTGTCAGCTTACTCGTTCGATATTGAATACGTGCGGACGGATCAGAACGGAGCGGACGGCTTATCGCGGCTGCCGGTTGCCGGCAGCAGGGGAATAAAATGTACGTTACCAGAACAAACACATTTACACTTCGTACAACAAGCATTATTATTAGATAGCAAAGAAATAAAACAACTTACGGCACATGACCCATTACTGTCAAAGGTAATAAGTTATATTAGGGACGGATGGCCGGCAACGTGTGACTTAGCAAATTTAAAGCCGTTCTTTAATAGAAAGGATGAATTATATGAGGAACTGGGGTGTATTATGTGGGGTCACAGATTAGTGGTTCCGGAAACAGGAAAGGAAAGGGTCTTGTCCATGGTTCATGAACCACACATGGGAATAGTCAACTCAAAGGCTCTCGCACGGAGTTATGTGTGGTGGCCAGGGGTCGACGAGGCCGTGGAGCGCACGTGCCGCGAGTGTGGGGCGTGCGCCGCGCACGCAGACGCACCGCCGCGGCAAGCCCCGCGCATGTGGCCCTGGCCTGCCAGGCCGTGGACCCGGTTGCATTTAGATTATATGGGGCCTATTGCAGGGAAAACATACTTAGTTGTTATTGACGCAATGTCAAAGTGGATTGAAATTTTCCATGTGGCTAATATCTCAGCGGTCACTTTAATTGAAAAACTGAGTGAATTATTTAGTAGATGGGGCATTCCGAAACAAATAGTAACAGATAATGGTACTCAATTCGCTTCCAGGGAGTTTGATAGTTACACAAAATGGAATGGAATAGAGCATATTTTTACGGCGCCGTATCACCCAGCGTCCAATGGCTTAGCCGAAAATGCAGTACGTATTTTAAAACGAGTAATTAAAAAGGCTATACTTACAAGAAAAACAAAATATTGACCACGCTCTATGGACGTTTTTAATGCATCATAGAAATGTTGAACATTCAACAACAGGGGAGAGCCCAGCGGTACTTATGTTAGGGCGTCGTATTCGTACTCGGCTAGACGTTATCAAACCGGACAGAGGAACTCATGTCAAACAAGACTCCCAGCGAAAAGCGGCGGCCGGTGTCCATCGGGAAATGGACGAAGGAAGAGACATTTGGTATCGACAATACTTAAAAGGGGAAAAATGGGTTCCGGGTCAGGTAGTAGACCAATTAGGGCCAAGTAATTTCAAAATAATAGGTAAAAGCGGAGAAACGGTTCATAGGCACATAGATCAATTGCGAAATCGGTCTATTAGCAGCCGAAGGTCTCTCGTTTATACTGTACCTGGTAGTTCTCAGCGTCTTAGCACAGACTCTCAAAACAGATCCGACACAAGTGGTAGTGGTTCACCAGCGGTCCGGCGATCGGAGGAATCGCCGGGGCCGACAACGTCCCTGGGCCCAACGCCAGGACCGGGGGTAGCCAGTTCTAGTCCGGGTCTGAAGCCAGGACCTGCGTCGCCAAATGAGGAGTTTGCCTCGCCGGCTGTACCGTCGCCCCAACCTCGGCCCATAAGGCAATGTAGGCAGCTCAGAGGGGTCGGCGTAACATGTTACGCCGACGACACCCTCGTTACGGCGCGGGGAGCAACGCACCGTGCCGCAGCACTTAAGGCCACGGCAGGGGTTGCTCAGGTCGTGGGTCGGATTCGGCGGCTGGGTCTTGAGGTCGCCCTTCACAAATACGAGGCTCTGTGCTTCCACGTCTGTGTCAGCATCGGCATCGAGCCCTCGATGAAGTATCTGGGGCTCGTACTCGATGGCCGGTGGAACTTCGGACATCATTTCCGAAGTTTGGTCCCAAAACTGAGGGGAGCATCGGCCGCACTCGCGCGGCTGATGCCCAACATCAGGGGACCCAACGCTCCCTACAGGAGGCTGTACCTTGGGATCGTGCGAAGCATGGCCCTGTACGGGGCTCCCGTATGGGCGGAGACCCTGACGGCCAGCAATGAGGCTAGACTGATGAGCCCGCAGAGAGTGATGGCCGTCAGGGTGATAAGAGGATATCGCACGATCTCCGGTGAGGCGGCATGTCTCCTAGCCGGGACCCCTCCATGGGACCTGGAAGCGAGAGCCCTTGCGTCACTGTTCAGATGGCGCAAGGAGGCGCTGGAGCGGGGCCAAAGGCCTGCGTCTCGAGAAATCGAGGCCCAGCGGACCCTGCTCCACCAGGAAACCCTGGAGACATGGAAGATGCGACTTGAGCAACCAAAGGGGGGATTCGCCACAATCGCGGCCGTCAGACCGGTCATGGACGAGTGGCTGGAGAGAAGACACGGTGCTCTCTCCTACCGGTTGACACAGATGCTTGCCGGGCACGGTAGCTTCGGTAGGTATCTGTGGCGAAAACGCCGGGAAACCACGGCCGAATGTCAGCACTGCGAGGACCGCAGCGATGACACGGCGCTCCACACGCTGGTGGAATGCACGGCGTGGGCACAACAGCGACAGGTCCTCGTAGTGGGTCTGGGCGTGGACACTCTCTCGCTTGAGGCCATGGTGCGAGCCATGCTCTCCAGCGGGAGTAAGTGGGACTGCGCCGCCTCTTTCTGTGAGCAGGTCATGCTCGCGAAGGAGGCGGCGGGCCGGGTGCGGGAGAGAACTCTCCCACCCGAGTTCCGCAGTCGGCGCCCTGGGCGCCGCCGACGTGTCTTCGCTGAGGACTATCGGCCTCCATGACAGGGTGAGAGGGCCGCTCACCGTCCTTACAGAAGCAGGCCCATGACGGCAGCGTGACGTGAGCACTCACGCACGCCCCCCCTTAGAAGCGGGGTCACACCCGAAACCCCCCATAGACGCGGGATTGCACCCGAACCACCCCCTGGGCGAGGCCGCATTGGCGGCCGTAGGTCTGTTGGGAGTCACGGGACATCCTTCCTGAGGGCTTACCCGGGGCTCTCAACCATAGGCTGTTGGGCGTTACGTGAGGTTTTTTAGTCGGTAAGAGTCCGGCATAGCATCCTACGAGGATTTTCCCTCACGTTAAAAAAAAAAAAAAAAAAAACGCAATATAGGCAAAATAAAATACGTGCCTATAATTTTGATTAATTATGTGTATATTATTGTGTGTGTTAAAGGTTCTTACAAGGTTGGCAGCACGAGTATAACACCTCAGGTGTGGCCAGCATTCTTATTTTATTTCCATTACCTATGTGCCGTATGCTTGTCTGCCGCCTTTGTAGAAACGTTAATTGCAGCTGTTTTTTTTAGTTTTAGTTGTATTTCTTTTGTTTTTTTTTACATTAGTTTATATATTATGTATCTTTATGCGGGCTATTCTTTAAGGCTTTCATAGTTCTTATTATAAGTTCAACAAATTTGTGTACTTATGTGTAAGAAAAGAAAATTGTATTAATTATGTGTGGGGGAGTGTAGTGTGGGTATGCGCCAGTCGCAATATACGCTTATAACAGATGGACGTGTTGTCATTTCTCTCACCCTATAGGTACATTACAGATATATGATCATTTGTGGGCTTGACAAAGATTAATGATCTGAATTTTCATTGTTATTTTCTTAAGAATTTACACATGGAAGTTAATCTAGTTTTCACGGGTTATCTCACTTGAATGTAAAGCTATAGAACTTACATTACAGTCACATCTTTTCTGCGGAGGGATAGGCAGAAGCATATAATTAACTCTCACATTTTTATTTTGTACTTTGCAAATCCTACTAGAACAAAAAAAAATGTTGTAGGAGAGGCTGCAAACTGTCTTACTCCTAAAGTAAAAAAAATAATATGTAAATTCTGAATGAATAAATTGAGAACAAAATGATGTGGTTACTTATGTTGCTAGTCGAAGATGGCATAGAACAAAACTTTATGAGGAAGGTTTACCTAACAGACTGTGAAATGCAAATTAGGGAATAGTTTTAGTAAGTTTGTACGAGAGCGAACGTTGCAAAGTGCGGCCAAGTGGAGCGCCCGCTTGATGCCACAGTCGCCAGCGAGCTTTGCAACTAATCTTGTAAAATAATAGTGTGACAGAAACTGCATTATGGCGTAACCACACATTGCTAGATTGACTAGATCTGAAAACCTGTGTTTATACCATATAAGTACTCGTACTGTATTACGAGCTAAATAATAATAATTTGTTTCAATATTCACAATTATAATATACCACTAACACTAACACTATGTTATTTATTAAAGCGTAATGCTGTGCTGTTAAATTAATGACAAGGCATGCAAATATTCACAGCTTCACGTCTAGTCATTAATTTAACGATGTGTCCATATTAAACTACAAATAAATGCGGTTAATTAAGGTTTGCTGCTACAATACATGCGTAAACAAACTCGTGTTGGCAATGAATTTTTGAACGAAATAGCATGTGGCACTATTATTCTAGTTACAGACTTAACTGCTTAAAATAATATTATGAAAAATTGGTTCTAGACACTCTTCTTTCCCTGCAAGTGATAAAAGCTATGGTAATGTCTTCTCCACTGCTAAGCTGACGTATCATCGCGGGAGAGAAATAACACTCTTTCGTGCTGTAGAAGACGCACTGGGCACTGGAAAGCACAGAGCAATCTTCATGGAGAGACCTTAGGGGTGAACGACATACTTTCAACAACCGGACTGAGTTTCTTGGGGTGTTTTTCCCAGTCTGTAGCATTTCCGAACCCCCAGTAGAGTCACAAAAATTTTGACAAACCTAAATATTTTCTTTTTTTAAATTTCAAATATTAATATATTTTATTTTACTTGTTAAAGTCGCCACGTGTTGACCACCAAGACGGGAAATTCGGGTTCGGATTTTCAAGTTTCTGGTTCCCGTTCGTTCCGTCAGATACGTCAGAAAAAAACCCGAAGGCGTTTCACACCTAAAAAAACGGTAGCGTTTTAAAAAACTCGTATACCTAATCCGATACCTTACTATTTGTGATTATAATGATACTCCTTATAAAAGTTCGGCAGATAAATATTTCTACACAAAATTAATCCAACAGGGATTGAGAACAGTTTAGTAGCACGATATTTTTACCATCAAGGACGGTTGTATAATCAAGTAAACGAGGCAAAGTCGTAAGATAACTATCTGGAGCATTGTTCTAAGAACAAGCTGCTCTCTACAAGTTTCTTATCTCAAAGGAAGAGAAATCCTTGGTAAGCCAACTGTCTAATCTAATATATCGTAATCTGAATAGGTTTAACAAGCTAAACGGGTACTCGTAATTACAACTCGCTAAATTAGAAGACTCGTTCGCTCTTTGGAATTGTATAAGTGGAAATTCTTGGTACTTTAGAAACACAGTAGTAGGTATATCAATAGTTATGTAATCAAAGAGAGTCACGTGCTTATAGTATTAAAAGATAAGCGTAGATATTCATTATGAGTAGAACTTACTTGCCTTTTCAATAGATGAAAACTGTTGTTTTTTTCGCCTATACCGCAAAGCCTGAAGACAAAAGTCTACAGCCAGTGCGTTGTGCCATTTATGACATATACGGTGCCGAGACGAGGGTACTTACAGTAGGGTTAGTTAATGCTGTAAAAGTTGCGCAGCGGGCTATGGAAACGGCTATGCTTAGGGTATCTCTGAGGGATAGACTCTTAAGTGAGACTATCCGGCAGAGAACTACAGTGGTCGACATAGCTCGCAGAATAAGCACATTAAAGTAGCAGTGGGCCGGTCACATCTTCATAAGAACCGACGGCCGATGGAGCAAACGGATTCTGGAGTGGACACTGCGACTCGGCAAACGTGGGATACGACGTGCACTCGCGAGATCAAGCGACGACCAGGTAAAGGTTGCCGTGTGTGTGTCGTGAATTGGAAGAGGCCTACGTCCAGCAGTGTATCCACAGGCTGATTTGATTGGTTGATTGATATAGACTAAATTAGGTCGTTGTATAACAAACTAGCTGTTCTCCATGAATTCACCTGTGAAGAGCGCTTTAGCGTTTGTAGTGTGTAGTACTTGCAAACAAATCTTTCATCTCTATAGGAATTTTATTAGTTTATGGACATCGTCGGTTACAGTAACAATTTCTTCAAATAATTTTCCTATCCTGTTGTATCTTATGAAAACCTACATTCACGTTGGTTATCATGAACAGTTATTTATCATCATGACATCCGTATTCCAGACTCGTTTAATCAACTGCGAATGGTTCTGGCGTCTAAACCATTACTCAACACGATCGTTTAGACAATCTAGTCCGACGTTCCTGTTATCTTTGTAATCTGAAACTCATGCACTTCCTATTTATATTTGACTAGCGGACGTAACGCGGTTTCACCCGCGTAGTTTCTGATGATAAAGGGATAAAATGTAGCCTATGTCAACCGGCTTCCCAATTGTGAAAGAATTTTTCAAATCGGTTCAGTAGTTGAAGAGGCTCTTAAACTACTGAACAAACAATCGTGTCAAACAATAAAATCTTAGAACAAGGATTAGTGTTCTACCGAGCACTTTAGCGTTCAACCTTCCTATAAGTTCACCTGCAGTCTAACGGATGAGGTTATAACGAAGAGAAGGACATCTCACAACTTAGTCCTGTACCAACCCGTCTGTCCTTGTAGTGCTGTAAGACCAATTATCCACCCAAAATCATTTAGTGAGGCTTTCTTCCAGCAGTGGAGGTCAATACGTGGATTTGAATGATTGATAGAATGCAGTAAAAATACGAAGCCTTATCGTTCTAATAAGTAAATTTTCACAGTATTAACTAACTACTGTTTGATTGTATTGTGAATTTTATTAATTTAGTTATCCCGTTGATGCTATAAACATGTAAAGCTTATTTAACTTTTAAAAGTGCTATAATATATTCCTTTAACAGAACTTGACAAATTTTCCGTACAAGTTGACTGTCACAGGTGTTGGTTTCAGGAACCAACAGACTTACCGGTCTCTTAGGACGCATTTCTTGCCAGGGGTCACTTTATTTTGTGTATTTTTGTTTATAATTTATAAAGGCTTGTCAGCAGTAAAATTATTGTCTTTTACCGATCGTTTTAGAGACTTCAGATTGATGAAATCTTTTTCATTAGTTTTATAACCCTTAAATTATTTCGTATATCCACTGCCATTGCCTTATTTTCTTGTAATTATTAAGTACCTATATTTGTGATAATAAAGATAATTACCTAACAGATAATTTTGAAAAGCAAAATGGTATGCTAACTAAATCACAAATTGAATTTAAAGATATCAACGGTCTTGAGCGGGACCCCTGTTCAATATACAGGGCGTCTGGCCCGGAGTATCGGAAGTTCTACTTATTTACCTACTTTAAAATAAACTGTTACTTTTATACATTTCGAAATCTAATACTTAACAATATACAAACGGCAAATCAGAAACAGATAGACATCACTTACATAATGACAAGTTAATTACAGTAACTTGTCTTTCTAGCCAGGTAGGTAACTACCTATCTATAATACCTATCTATAATAAATTTCAATGCTGAAATAAGTATTTCAGATTTCGTAGAAGCCTTCTTAAAACAAGTTTTATAGAATATTAATTATTAAACTACAGTCAAACAAATTCTACGATATTAAAGGTGGCTTAAAATAATAGAACAGAAATAAGTCAACTTTTAACATTGCTTTGTGAGACATTTTAGCCGGAGACGGAAGATAGCCCAGATGTTGAAGTTAAACTTTGCCTATAGCTGTGCTACTTATCTCTTTATATCTCGCAAGCTCAAGTTTTAAGTGAACGGTCTAGTCTTGGATCTTAAAGAAGTATAGACGTAAACTCGACTTATCATTGGTGAAGCATGAAAATGGCGTCTATTTATTTGTATGAGTGCAGTTGAACAATCTTTTACACATACTTATACGAGTAATGGTGAGAGTTTGATATAGTTTATGTCTGAGCTTGTGGTTTAGTATAAACTCAAAAATAATAATACATACATACATACATATACTCACGCCTTTATCCCCGAAGGGGTAGGCAGAGGCCTATACCGGCCCACATTTCACCGTGTACAATTCGGTCCCACGTGACAGGTGGTGAGCCCATCGCCGTGTTGAAATGGACCGCCGCCGTCAGAGCCTCGTCCGTTGTTCAGCAGGTGCACGAGCTAGCACGTGAGGTTGACTTGGGCCCGGTGGTGTTGGTAGGGCCCCACTACACCCTTATATTAAAAATAATAAATACACATTAAATGACTTAAAATCAGTTAGTTACGCTTTACTGTAACACCAAAACATTTTCTTTTATATTAAGCTCTCCAAATTAACGTCACCAGCCTGGTCGAAAGTCATGGTGCATCTAGCGATTGGGGGCAACTCTTACAATCCATAAGACTTCTGACAGTGGTCCTCAAGTTGGCGGCCCTGTGATGTGCCACTTCACGCTCCGCTTGAAGAACCCGGGGTTGTAAGATTAAGGAAAGACGTGTGTGGGCAGGTCGTACAGTATACATTTATACACATTGATAACATTTTATACAGTCTACAATTAGCGGCTTTATCGCACAATGCAATTTCTACCAGGCAAACTTTGAATAGAGATAAATCTCTCGACGTTGTTTACGATTCTGTGTCATAGCTTGAGATAAATCACAAAGCGACGTGCGATGCAGACAAACACGAAATAATATAATATAGGTATACCTTATTATTTTGTGACTGACCTGAGACTATATATATCTCCAAATAAGACTACCTATAATTACTGGATCGTGCGGATAGATTTAATATTAGGTGAGTACTAATATCGATACAAAAATTGTCAAATACTCTACCAAAATAATGTTACCTATTCCGTTGAAATGGCTCTACGTCCCCCATCAAATAACTCTCGGTGCGCACAATTTTACTTTCCACGAAGTGTGTGTGTGTGTGAATAGTTACGTTGAATATATTTCCACGATAAATTTCAAAACCTTTAATATTGGCGGAGATCCCGCATAAATCACTACATTATCGGAGTAACTATATGACTTACTAGCTGACCCGCGCAACTTCGTTTGCGCCACATAAGAGAGAGTATTACCTGTTCCCGTCGCATTTACTCCCGTAGCGTCTCCTCGTTAATATTCAATAAATAACTATAAATATTTACACAGCACACGCAACGAAGCTTTCAAAAGGAATATCTTTTCCCCCGTTTTTGAAACATTTACTATTACTGCTCCGCTCCTATTAGCTGTAGCGTGATGCTGTATAGCCTATGATACTCCACAATAACGTAGCTTTCTATTGGTGAAATAATTTTTAAAATCGGTTCAGTAGATCCCGAGATTACCCCTTACAATTTAACAAACACACAAACTTTACTTCTTCATAATATTAGTATAGACAACATAAGTAGCGATAAAATTATTGCTTTATTTTCTTTTCCCCCTTATTTATGTAAATACAAAATCAAAGAGTTTAAGAAAACCGGTCAAGTGCGAGTCGAACCCGCGCACGGAAGATTCAAAAGAAAAAACTATAAACTTCACATAGGTTGTATGGAGGCCGCCGCAAAGTTTTTTATAATCATGTTTAGTACCTATTTATTGTATAACTGCAACAGATATACATGATCTGTGAAAGTTTCGACTGTTTAGCTATCTTTGTGTATGGATCCCTAAAAACCGCCCATAGAATGTAACGCTGAGAAATATCTCGTAGAAAAATCTCGATACATAACGAATAAACCAGCCTTTTTATTTCCGTACAACTTCAAAGGACCATAGACCTAAATAATTGGTGGTTCTCCGCGTTTTTTAGATACAGGGTCTTGAAAGACAGACAGACGGACGTACGGATAATAAAGTGAACTTAGTAGGGTTCCGTTTTTTCCTTTTGGGGTATGGAATTCTAAATATGACAGCGGGTTATATAAACAGTACATAACAATAAGAGAGAGAGAGAGAAAATGGTCACCAGTAACTTGGTTACGATCCAAGTTAACAATTAACTAAAATGACAAAAAAGGTACAGTAAGTCGAGATAAATGTGCTAATCAGAGCAGCTCTATTAGCTCTATTAGCGTCGTTTTGCGGATAAGCTCCGACAGAAATTGCCACGTCGGACTACGGGCACAAAATTTATGGCGTTTACTGTGGACATTTTAGTTGAGTCCGCTAGTATAATACGTGATAATAATGTGTAGTTGTGTATATAAACACGCAACCATAGTTAATTTGCGAAAGCCGTGGCGCATCTAGCGATAGGGGGTCACTCTCACAGTCCGTAAGACTTCTGACAGTAGCCGTCAAGATGATTCACGCTAAGTTCTGACGAAGCCTCTTTTCACTGTGTGTGAGTGGCATCTGTGCCCCGCATGCGTTGTTCGGGATCGGAAAGGAGAGCGTGGGATCAGGTTGAATAGCTCTTCAGAACACTCGCCAAGGACGCTATGGTTCTTCGCTGCGCTAACGGCTCGAAGCCTCCCGTCACCACAGGACAATCAATAATTCGGATAGCAAATCTCTGCATAATTAATGTTAACGTCTTATGAATGTCTCAGCGATATAATATGGGTGCGCGTCGCTCCATCTGGCGGGTGGACGTCCTACCCTACGTTTGCCGCGGTCTCCACTGCAGAACCTGCCTGCTCCATCGGCCGTCCGTTTTTCTGCAGACGTTGGCTGCCCATTGCCACTTTAATCTGCTTATTCTGCGAGTTATAAGAAAAAAAACAAATTAGGTCTGGTACAGTAAGACCATTTTATGTTTCTCCTAGCATTTGCCCGCGACTTCGCTCGCGAGGTGATTTTGACTAACAATCGACTTTGATCTTTCCAATGCTTAGGGCTTCTAGCAAAACATAGGTCAAGCAATTTTAAAATAATAGAGATTCTAAAAGTACGAAATTGCAATAGTTTCTACCAGGGAAATGTTTCAGCACAATAAAGTACTTGTGAGGAGCGCCGTTAAGCGGATTATGAAAGGATCCAAAGTAGGCTGCTTAGAAACTCGCAAGAAAAGCAATATCCATTATCTTGGCGGGCTTAGTATGTCGACCGCTTTGCATTGCTAGGTGCTGGCAGTGCGCGTTATGCTATAATACCTTTACATTTTATTAAATTCTTTAACCCGTCTCACGGTTTTATACCCATCTACTTTGCAGTCACGGTTTTATTGCCCATTTTATTTTAACAAACCATTAAAATCGCTTCCTTCAATAACAGCAGAGCGTGTAATTTTTTGAATTAGGTTGTCTCTAAATGAAGAACCGATGGCTGGTATAGTACAAAAGTTGTGGAGCGGAAACCGCTTGTTCTAAAACAGACACCCTTTATCATAAGAACCAATTACCTAAGGTCTTAGGTAAGGAGGAAATAAATGTGGTATAGCAAACCTACGTTCAGTAGTAGACTGTGATAAGCTAATATGATTAATTCACTTCAATCTAATTGTAGAGGATACTTGAAGCTGCGGCGTGCCACTTGTCAAATAGCTAGTTACCTCAAGGCCCTTCACAATCACATTATCGTAGATATCACATAAAATACAATTGTATATCTGCTATTCAGTTTCGACACAGCTAGCAGCAGATGCATCAACGCCACGATTTATGTTTTTAATAGGCTTGTGTCCACTAAGAATAAATCTAATTGATGAGTGTTTCTAACGACTATGTCCAATATATAAATAACAAAAAGTAATATAAATTGGTACACAAATTAAGGATTACTATTATTTTTAGAAAATAAGATTGGAAAAAATAAGCAATCAGTCACGTGACATCAAACACCTCTACCAGATAGTGTGACGTCACAGTTTGCTTTTTTAAGTTTGACGCACTCTGGCAGTCTCGAGTCTTGACATCTTGTGTCACAAGTCGTGTCATCTTGTGTATTATTATTTAGATTCTCATACATTTTCATAAAATACAATAGATTTCATTTCATTCAGGCACTACACAACACTTGTAATACGACGGATTCATTTTAAATTAATATGGAAAGCAGACGAACGCTAACATAACATTGTCAAACACCTGTCAAACAGTGATGCCAGTGGCAATTTTTTTTTTCAATTAATTTATAATGGCTTTGGTTACTCAGACCATATGCCAAAGTGATGCCAAATCCTACGGAATGTTCCTCTAAAACCCAACTTCAAATTGCCCAGATTCCCCTAAATATTGATTAAAAAAACTATGTAAATGATTGTTTTAAATCAAATATTACATTTTCGTGATCATGTAGATATAAAGCTACAAAATTAAATGCTTTTTGAAATTTAGGACACAAGCCTATTAAACTCAACATTGGAAGCGATAACAATTAAGGGCGAATATCTATCCATATATATAAAAATGAATGCCACTTTTCGTTGTAATTTTAGAACTCAAGAACGGGCTCACCTATCCAAACCAAATGTTAAGGCTTTGTTCGGACTATTTAGTAGATGGTTTATGTGAAATTTGCACAAAATCGGTCGAGCGGTTCTTCATTTATCACGCAAACGAAGTTGCGCGGGTCAGCTAGTTATTTCATAATATTTCTTCACTTGCGTAGTCATTACGAATATTCAAAATGCGCAGACATATACAGTTTTAATTAAAGCCTTGGTATTTATATAAGCAAAATGTAACCGTTCACATTTTGTTAAAAACGCGAACAACGTGAAATTATAATATTACTGTGGATTCGAAACAGACGCTTTTCGGAATAACTAAGTATTTTCTCACAATCGGTATTCTCTTCTTTTGTAAAATAATATCAGATCTTATTTATATCCCGGAAACTAGTAGCTGTAGGAAACTGATAACAGGGAAAACTTTCGGATATCAGCTAGATATGAATAAAATAAGTAAGTAGCTTATGAATAAAATATTAACCTGCTGCCCTGACATATCAACAAATAATGTTTCTATCTAAAAATCACCATTACCAAACTCTCATCAATCAATCTCACCTACAACCTTAAGTAGTCTATAGGACTTTTAATATTATCACATATTTTACAAATTTACAGTAACTACAAGGGTTTTGAATATCTTTTTTTTTCTTCACTAAATGTTATGATTAAAATTTCAATCACCATGCAATTATGGGTAAATTAGGAGCACCGAATTGCATAAAACGTTCGTTTCTTTAGGTCTGTACTCCACCCGTACCTAACGGTGTGATAGTCACAAAGAAAGAGATGAATGAAATGGCTTATTTAAAACAAACCACAGTAGTGGTATTTATGTACTATCGCCAACGTTACGAGATAGGAGTCTGCCACGATAAGGCCAGTAATAAGGTATAGTCTAACATGTATTGCCTTCGTAGTCTTATAATTGCAGCAATACCAGGTATAATAAATATAGATACGTAACTTTTATAGGACGATACGTTCCCAGTCGGCATCGTGTGTGCAATTTCATTTCGTTTTATTTGAACTTTTACCGGCTATGAGAGTCGGTAGACTGTAACGGAGCAGATTCTGTGTTTTAACTGTTCTACGTTTTTTCCATATGTAAAAAGCAGAGCGTTGGCATAGAAAAATAAACGTAGAGTTGGGTGATTTCAGTTCCCAAATAAGAACAGTGACAGGGTGTTATCAAATAAATCATCATCGGAACTTCCAACAGCTACTTGACTTGTCCGATTTTGTTAAAAGTGTGTCGTTAAATGCGCTCTACCAATGTGTGGAGGTTGTGTCCTCCCTGGGATCCAAGTTGACTTACCAAAAAATGCACTAGAACGATTTTAAGCTAAAGGAGCTAAGAGGACGAACCGGGAAGTAGTCAAGTTAGGAAGTGACAACTTTGGAAATGGTAAAATTAGGATGATGACAATTTAGGAAGTGGACAAGTTTAAATATGGTCAAGTTAGGAAATGGACAAAGTCGACCGGAAGAAAAATAAATAAGGGTAGGTATTAGCAGGATGGGATTATTCTAAATATGTAATTATAATTAACTACGTAATTTATATAATAAAATTGTTTTTAAGACGAGTAGAAATTCGTTTCCCAGTCACATGTAATTACGATCAGTCTCGAGTACAAAGTTGTCGACTACGTTTAATAATGCCTCTACAAACCGCACACGCATACATTAACATGAAAACTTTGACTGTTATTAACATTTCTGGTACTTATATCTAATACTACCGGACGTCACGCGGTTTTACTCGCGTAGCTCCCGTTTCGGTGGGAATACGGCAATAAAACATAGACTATGGTTAACCGGGCTTCCCGGCAGTGAAAGAATTTTTTAAATCGGTTTTGTAGTTTCCGAGAATATTCGATGCAAACAAACAAACAATCAAATATTTCCTCTTTATAATATTAGTATAGATGTATAGATACTGAACGTATAATCAGATTTTGAGTAGGTACTTTAGTTAGTACAATGCCTTTATCTCTCTGCATATTAAACTAAAACAGATATGGTATCGTTATTTCACGAGCGTGTAATATAAAATATGTCTAGGCGGGTTTCAATAAGAGATACCTATTGTTTAGACATAGGTTTCTTATATTCCGGGAATTTTTTTTTGAACTTGAAAATCTTATTTAATTTGTGATACATTATTAACTAAATCTTACGGGTTGTTATAATGAAAACGGTAGAGCACAGTAATCTATATGCTGCAAATACACACAATATTTGTTAAATAAAAAAGAACATCGGCGAGCATACATATCTATAGGTACGCTTGAAAAGACATGAGCTTTATGAACAAAGATTTTCAGGCGAGTGAAGTCGTTGGCTAAAGCTATTAACTAAATAACAGTACGAAAATAGCAACAAGAGCTTACATTTCAGCAGCTTTTAAATGTTTATTTACTTTTTATTCATTATACCGATTTATGGTCGTGAAAATTTAATGGATTAATTTCCATGAGTAACAACCTCCCTTGAGTCACATTTCGGGGGTAATTGATATATAGATACATCCGAATAAACAGATTTGGTACTCATGCAAATAACACAATCATTTTATTTTACTGTTCTTTTTTGTTGGGTAGTAGTTAATAACGACCAAGTTAGTTTACTTTAGGATCAGATAGCGTTGTGAGAAATGTCCGTGAATATTTATTAATTTATTTATTTACATTAGTAATTGTATTAAGTAAGTACTTATCTATTAGAACTTTTTGTACCACAAAACGTTTAAGGAGATAAATTTGGTTTGATTGATTTTACAACAATCCAGTGTAGAGTACATAATATGAGTAGATCTTAGCCAATATTACTAAAATAGTACTAGCTGACGCCCGCAGCTCCACCCGCGTCAAGTTTTGTTCCCGTTTCCGCTTCTCGGGGGAACTTAATCCCGGGATTAAAAGTAGTCAATGTGTTATTCCAGACATATATCTGTTTATAATACTAGTAAGATATTGTTAATCGCATAAAAACTAAGAATACTAATGAACAACATTATGGCTGAAATCATCTGGGAAGAAGTAAAGGGTGTCTCAATAAGAGTGCACTTTTTAAAGGAGATGTCCACTTTTTGTATGGACGTTGGTTTTTTATTCCAAGTAAAATCCAACATGGCTGAAATTACACTGATAAATAGTAGCTAAAATTAGGAATCAAGAATTAGTTACATAATAATTTTTAAAACCTGTATTTAAGAAAAACCCACAAGTTATTTTATGTTAGTAGATATTTTAATTAAATGGATGGCAATACAAACATATTTTTTGTAATAGCAATTATGACTGTCATCACTGTGAACTGTCACATAAAGTCAATGTCAATTGTCAATTATGTCAATATCGCGTTTCGTCAATATCGTTTATATTCACAGGTTTCGTTATTTTTCCACTTATTTTGACTACTTGGCTTATCGCAACGAATTCTTTGACTGTGTACATGAATTGGATGTTGATAGTGTTTGGACTTAAGTATATAAAACTACTTGGCTTTTTCACAACTGTTATTTGTTAACACTTGCGATTCGGACTTGAAATTTCGATTTTAAAACACTGACTGTAAGCATATTACTACTTTGCTTACCTTTCTTATGGAGTACTTTAAATGCTTACCTGTATTAAAGTAACTACAAATAAACTTCCTATTTTTTTAGATCAAGAGTATCATGGCATAATGCATAAATTGCAATTTAGCTATCCGGGCCAGGCAACAGTTTCAGTATGAAGCTATTAGCACGAGTCCGGAGTTTATCTCCATACTAAAAGAGTGGATTACTCTGGAGGTGAAATATATTATTAAATTAGCTGATGCCCGCGGCTCTGCCCGCGTTAACGTCGGTATTTTTTTCGCATGACTATTGTTTCGTATCTTGGATGGGCTTGGATCAAAATGACATTTCTCCATCTGCATAGTTTTAGACCATATATTAATATGAGAAGATATTGAAAATCAAGGTGTTGAATAAATAATAATTATATTAACCTTAGACAATTTGTTTTATTTTACTAGACTTACAATCAATCTTTAATATTACAAAATAACTAGATAGGACAACCACTCGGCATATATTTGTTGTAACGTTAAGCGGCTTCATAATTGAGGAATAGGTACAATGATGCGGTTTAAGTCTCATGGTTTCAAAACACTACATGTGAACAATATTGTTACTTAGTTGGATATTGCACTCTATTCATATAGATAAATCAATAGCAGGTAACAATTTTTGTCTGAACATGACATAATAAATCAATTTATTTTTATATTTGCAAAAATCTCACCCTCTATCATACCAAAGTAAACAAAAATTATAACTGTTTACAAAAACAAGAACTGTCATTGAAACAACTGTCATCCACTTGTCACGCGTGACAATATGTCAAACTTTTAATATGTTTGTTAGGCTAAAGCAATGTAAGTTTTGTTCGTATTCAGCCTAATAATAGACGAAAATAAAAATTATGTTTTCTCAAAATTGCTGGAACTTAAAATTCCATTTTATAAATTATAATATTAGTTCTATGTAACACTATTCAAAAACATTAGGTTCAACGGTGTTGAATTTTTTCAAGAATAAAAAACCATTTCTGGACATCTCCTTTGTAAAAATAGTTTTTAAGTAGATAAGAAGATACCTATTGTTTTATCTTTTAACTAGCTGACCCTCGCAACTTTGTTTACGTCACACAGGGTCTATGAAATTTGAGGTATTTAATAATCATACTCATCAAGTAGCGTGTGAATCTGCCCTGTTTGCTTAATCAAAATAGAGCTTAATGATTAAAGCTATTCCTCAGTATAGAATTTTCCTCAGTATAAACAATTTACATACAAACACCGGCGTGTTAGAATTTTATTACATGTATCAATGTAGTAGACGCAACGTGTATAAAATTACATCAATCAAATGTCATCAATATTCTAAAAAAAAATAAAAAATAGAGTTCACAAACTCTTTTGAAAATACATACTGTACCTACCTTAGAGGATCGTTATGAAGATAACAGGATAGTTAACAACCATCCATAGAAAATAGATGGTATAATGCTGAATACCGCAAAGAACAATCGGCGCGGCATAGAATGGGGTTTATACTGATATCCTGGAGGATATAAATGATGCCGATGTCCTGTGCCTGCTGAGGCACACACACGCCGTCATGCCTGTCTGCAGGACAACGTGCAGGACAACGAGCAGGATGAGGCAGCGAATGGCTGGACTGAAATTAAAATCGACAGACGCAAGAGATGTGGTGGAGGCACTAATTCACGTACCTCGGGAGTGTCGTGTCAGAAACTGATGGGATAGAAGAGTACCCTACATCATTTCGAGTCTCGCCAAGGCCAGAACAACCTTTACACAGCTGCGCCCCGTAGGCAGTTGCGAAAATGGACACGAAGAGTGAAACTCAAAACAAAGTAAAAGTCCCAGAAGTCGCAAAAGTCCCAAAAGTCGCAAAAGTCGCAAAAGTCCCAAAAGTCCCAAAAGTCCCAAAAGTTCCAAAAGTCGCAAAAGTCCCAAAAGTCCTAAAAGTCCCAAAAGTCCCAAAAGTCCTAAAGGACCGAAAAGTCCTAAAAGTCCTAAAAGACCGAAAAGTCCCAAAAGTCCCAAAAGTCCCAAAAGTCCCAAAAGTCCCAAAAGTCTCAAAAGTCCCAAAAGTCCCAAAAGACGCAAAAGTCTTAAAAGTCTCAAAAGTCCAAAAGTCCCAAAAGTCCCAAAATCCCAAAAGTCTCAAAAGTCCCAAAAGTCCAAAAGTCCAAAAGTCCAAAAGTCCAAAAGTCCAAAAGTCCAAAAGTCCAAAAGTCCAAAAGTCCAAAAGTCCAAAAGTCCAAAAGTCAAAAAGTCCAAAAGTCCAAAAGTCCGAAAGTCCAAAAGTCCAAAAGTCCAAAAGTCCAAAAGTCCAAAAGACCAAAAGTCCAAAAGTCCAAAAGTCCAAAAGTCCAAAAGTCCAAAAGTCCAAAAGTCCAAAAGTCCAAAAGTCCAAAAGTCCAAAAGTCCAAAAGTCCAAAAGTCCAAAAGTCCAAAAGTCCAAAAGTCCAAAAGTCCAAAGTCCAAAAGTCCAAAAGTCCAAAAGTCCGAAAGTCCGAAAGTCCAAAAGTCCAAAAGTCCAAAAGTCCAAAAGTCCAAAAGTCCAAAAGTCCAAAAGTCCAAAAGTCCAAAAGTCCAAAAGTCCAAAAGTCCAAAAGTCAAAAAGTCAAAAAGTCCAAAAGTCCAAAAGTCCAAAAGTCCAAAAATGCCCAAAAGTCCAAAAGTCCAAAAGTCCAAAAGTCCAAAAGTCCAAAAGTCCAAAAGTCAAAAAGTCCAAAAGTACAACAGTACAACAGTACAAAAGTACAAAAGGCCAAAAGTCCAAAAGGCCAAAAGGCCAAAAGTCCAAAAGCCCAAATGTCCACAGTCAAGTAGGTACTTGGTACTTTACTTTGTTGAACATAGGCCTTAAAATCTTACTTCTTTTCTTACTAATATTATAAATGCGAAAGTTTGTGAGTGTGGATGTTTGTTACTCTTTTACGCTCAAACCGCTGAACGGATCGGGCTGAAATTTGGTACAGAGATACATTATAGTCTGCAATAACACATAGGCTACCTTTTATCCCGAGAATAACTTCCCGCGGGAACAAATTTTACGCGGGCGAAGCTGCGGGCATCAGCTAGTATTCTTATATAGAAATAATTATACTAGCATAGTTGATAAAAAATGCTATGTAATAGCTTTACCGCGGCAGTCCCCGAGTGCCACACGTCTTTTTTTATACTACTTAGGTGACAGACAAGCTTACGGCCCACCGGAAGGTTGGTAACCTTAGCCTATAGACGTTTGCAACACCAGAGGCGCTACACACGCGCTGCCGACCCGGGCGCAGGTTGTGACGATCCACAGTTGAAATTTTTCAAGCCGCCCGTAAGGCCTTCAACTTGGCTTAACGACTGTCATTTTACTGACAACCGGGACCAACGGCTTATCGTGCCTTCCGAAGCACGGAAACGCTTGTAAATAAATGTTACAAAGTGGTCCACGTGGTGGTCACCCATCCATATCCGGCCATAGTAAATGTTGCTTACTGCAGTGATCGTTTACAGAACACTGAGTCCGCGGGGCCACGAGCGCTTCAAAAACGTGAGGGAATATCCATCATGGATGCTGTGCCGGATTTCTACCGTATCTATAAAAAAACCTCACGTAACGCCCAACAGTCTATAGCCTATAGGCTACCACTGCGGCCTCGCATAGGGGGTGGTTCGGGTGCTATCCCGCGTCTTTGGGGGTTTTTGGGTGTGATCCCGCTTCTTCATGGAGGCCTATAGTCTTTGGCGAAGACACGTCGGCGGCGCCCAGGCCGCCGACTGAGGAACACGTGTGGGAGAGATCTCTCCCGTTCCCGCCCTCTTTCACGAGTATGACCTGCTCGCAGAAAGAGGCGGCGCAGTCCCACTTACTCCCACTGGAGATCATGGCTTCAACTGATTAACCTACTAAGCAACATGTAATCTGCAACTACCTACACTTATAAGATCACCATATAATATAGTACTTTCAAATTGAGTTTTTCTCGACTTTTGGCACGTTTCGTTGCCATGCCGGAACTGCGTGCGATGACTCAATATCTTTTAGATAACTATCCGCCAGTTGACAACGACCTCTTTTATTACCTTCATGTTCATTCGAGTCTTGCAACGTTTTTAAAGTAGCAGAGCTCTTTCTATGTTGGTCGTATTTCGTAAGGTACATAAATCAAGCGATGGGTGTACAGCCGTGATACTTATCAGGGAAATAGTTGCAAAAGCACATCACGCTTCGATAAGTTTGCAGTATTTATTTAGCAACGTAAATAAGAGTAGGTACTTACTTGTGTATCGCAGAAAAGAACTGGACGTGTTCCAATAATTGAAATTTCAAACTAGAATAAAAATATTGAATAAGTACGTCAATTTTTCATATCTTCCTTTTTCAAATAGGATCACTTCGACTCGGAATGAAATCAGTATTTTCTGAGTCCTGGGAACACTAAAAGTAGCAATAGAATTTAAATATTTGTGTAAGCTAAAACTTACACAGAAATTATGAAGTTCTGAAGCTTTTATATAATAGGTCTTCGGCGCGATCTAGACAGCTGACGCGTTCTCAATGACTAAGTTCTTATTCAAATTATATTAAAGGACAAAGTTTTGAACTTAAATTTACTTTATTCTTGTCATTCTGTTTATTAAACTCAAAATTCTTTTTTTTGAGCCTTTATTTTTGAGTCCGAGTCTTTACTATTTTCTGAGAAAAACGTACCTTTGACTAGATACGTTTTTCTTGAAAATAGTAAAAAACATTTATATAAAGCATTTTAATAATATAAAGCTTAGTTCCAGTGTAACTTGTATTTAAGGTCACGTTTGCAATAATTATAACATTACAGGGTGAGACGTTGCCCCTCCATACAAATTTGATAAATAAAAAATTCGCATTCGCATTTCACGTACGAAGACAAAATGTTGTAAAGTAGAAACGACGTCCCTTAACTTGAAACAATCAAAACCATCAAATCAAACGCCATTATTATTGATTGCTCCATCAGTTCTTTCAGACATTGAACGGAATAATTTCCCTCCTAACATTAAATTCGCAGGTAACATTAAAGATGAGGGAGTCCAATAGACCGTAAGTACCTACCTGGCATTTTGCGATAAAAGCGACTCTCGAAGTGCCGAAACTTGAAATGTAATGGGACGATCCGATTCAATCAAAATCTCTGTGTAGTACCTACGTATTTAAACGTTACAAGATTCTCAGTACATACTTGTGAATTTTATTTTTTAGATTGCGTATTGTACTGTCGTCATCGAGGCTACGGAACCCTAAAGATAGAATAGATAAATAAATAGAGACACGCACTATGCGAACTAAAACAGATGGAGAACAGACGGAATATTCAGGATGAGAAGAGGGACTGCGGTCTGCGCAAAGATGTTTTTTTTAATGCTTCGACGTTGAAAAGGATTGTCATCTTTTCCTTGAAAATTGTTATTTTAATTATAATAACGTTAGTAACGTCACTGTAAAAAATAATCCGATGTTTATAAGATAGGTAATTTTACTTGTATTTCTGCGATAGGGTTGAAAGCATGAGTTAAAAAGAAACATTGCAATATAATACTTCATAATTAATTATCCTTTTTACATTTTTATCCGTCAATTTTAATATGACTCAGAAAAAAGCGGTAAAAATCATTCCTTTATTTCCAAATACAAAAATCCAAAGCATGAACTGAGCAAAACACCCACACTTTTTGTGAGACCTCGGGGGAAATCTAGTGCCAAGTGTCATTACATTACGAATAAAACAGTCGTTTATTCGCGTAACACATTCTTTTGAAGGCAATCACCGCTGTGTTACAACTCTTCATCTCTCTGTATACAAAGAGGCGAAGAAATCTTTATTGACATTTACCCGCCAATGGGGTCAGGTAGTAAGATATCAGTAACAAAACACACATAAGTACTTAAGTCATGCCTTATTCTCCGAAATGATGGGCAGAGGCTTACTAAACGCCGACATTTCAGTGGTTTTATATTGTTCCATTTAATAAGTAGCGAACATATTGCTTCTTGAAATGGACAAAGCATTTTGTGACCGCTTGCTAGTGAAAGTTTCAAGCTGCCCATTAGACCTGTTTCTATTAGGCTTTATAATTACCATCTAAATGGTAGCCGGGACCAACGGGTCAACGTACGGTCGGCCAAGAAAGTGGTGTATCAGTTTTGATCTAGTCATTGAAAATTACAACAAGGTTTATACTAGATATAATTGAAAGAGATGCATAATAATGACGTAAACCTTATTGATAAGTATTCATTTGTCGTAAGTCACTTAAAAGTGCATGACATTTTAACCTTTATTAAAAACTGATAAAACATTAATTTCTGCAAAGATAATTTGAATGGTTCTAAATAAAAGTAATAAAATCTTTTTAAATCTAGCAATCTCTTTTTAATATAGAATACTGACAACTGACTTTTTGTCAAATATATTCTTCTGGTTCCATCAAGTTCAAACTAAGAACAGCTGTCACGTAACAAACAGTAGGTATCAATAATCAATATAAAAGGTTATCAATAAATCAGATAAAGATGGCAATAGAAATTGTCAGATATGTCTGCAAGCGAAACTAATCATTATCGCCTATGAATTTGCAAGCGACGTTCAACCTTAAGATGGTACACCAATTTTTTGGCCGACTGTACATTCCGAAGTACTTAAATACTCGTAACTGGAAATATTGCAAATGATCATCCATTTCAGTAACGACCGAAGCGTAAACTGCTGAACGCAGCGATCACTTACTGAACACTGAGCAAGCGGGGATACGAGCGCTTTCACGTACACTGGTAACAAAACACGTAACGAGCGTTGGTGATTATGATTACACATTGTTCCATTTGACTATATCACTGGGCGGAAACTACTTAAAAATTATTCGTTTTCAATTCTGTCACCTACACTGAAACACGATTTGTTTGTACAGAGCTTGAATGTGTGTGTGACCACTAAGGCCAGGCAAGCGTTCGGTCAAAATACTCTCCTCCAACTATAATGAAGCCGTGGCGGGGTGGGGTAGCTTGCTCAGTAAGGGGCAGGAAGTTGCGTATCTGTATGTAATACTATCATATTATCTTTGCTCACTCTTAACATAAAGAGGAAAGATTTGTATTTGTGTGTGTAAAGAATAAATTAAAGCACAGATTGCAAAAAAAAATAAAAACCGGCCAAGTGCGAGTCGGACTCCCGCACGGAGGGTTCCGTAACAAAAAACAACAAAAAGTCGTACCTATTTGTTGCATGGGAGCCCCCCTTTTTTCTTTTTATTTAACGAGATGGAAAATCCTTAATGGTGTATATGCCGGACTCCTACCGACTAAAAAACCCCACGTAACGGCCAACATTTCATTGGCAACACTGCTGCTGATGAGTAATAACATATAGTCGCGTTACACATTGTAAATAAAAATAGTAATTCAGTGATAAAACAGTTACTGCGTATCAGTGAAGTAAAATACCACTCGCAAGAATCTGGGAATGCTGTTTGTTATTATTGACACCCACTGTAAGCAGCTAAATTATCGCAGATAAGTTTTAATTTTCTACCCTCAAAATATTCAGACATTGACTATCGCCTGCAAATACCCACAATTACCTCAGAAGTCATTGTCAAAATCAATTGACATTTGTCAATTTGAAACTGACGCTTGGGAGGAGTTGCCAGACCAAATCTAAGTACCCAATTTATGGTAAATTTTGTAAACAGCCTGCACTCTTGTATTAAAACCATACTTCTGCACTATTTATTAGTTTCATAATGTTTCGATCTCCAAGTAAGTCGCAGTCTGATTCTGACCTTGCAAGGGATGATTTATGTATTAAGCTTACCCAGAGAAAGAGGAAACAGCCTGAATGTGAACTCACTCAAGCAATATCGGCATTAACTCTAAAATTGGGTGATCTATGTGCTGATATGAATGGTCAGTTTGCAGATATAAAAACAAGTATTGTTTCACTCAGAGATGAATTTAATGTACTTTCCTTAACTTCCTCCCAAATCCACAATGATCTGAAAGAATTACGCTCTGAATACGCTATTACAAAGACAGAGGTCAAGGAATTGAAAGCCAAGTGTGCAGAGTTGTCTCAAGAAGTGTTGGACGTCAAATCGTCGGTCAATTTTAATGCTGAAAACTATACTGGTGTTAATAAACAGATAGCTAACATTGAGTCTAAAATGAATAAGGCTGGGAGTGAAACAATAAATTTATTGGAGAGTAAAATAGATGCACTGGAGCAGCAGGCGAGGCATAGTAATATTGAAATTTGCAATGTTCCGGAGAAACGAGGCGAAAATCTTGTGACCTTGGTAGAAGCGATAGCCACCCAAATTAATGTTAAATTGGTCCAGCACGATATTGTAGCAATACACCGTGTCCCGCACGCGCATTCAAAAAATGCTCATCCTAAGAATATAATAGTTAAGTTTGCCACCCGTCTTCTTCGCGACAATATGCTAAGTGCCTACCGACTCTCTAAGGGACTGACCTCGGGCAGCATCGGCCTGGCGGGGTCGTCAAGTCGTATTTACCTGAACGAACATCTGACGCTTCGCAATAAGGAATTATTTCGTAAGTGTCGCGAGGCTGCTAAAGCTTGCAATTACAAGTATGTGTGGGTTCGAAATGCTACAGTTCTGGTCAAGAGAAGTGACGACTCGCCCGCACTGGCTATCCGTACACAGGCCGAAATATTGCGAAAAATCTGTTCTGCTGCTGGGCAAAGTTCTGATAAATGAATCGCCTGTTATTGTCATGATCTTAGTATTTATTGTTGTTGTTAAGGGTTGTCTTTGTCTGTCATGCTTGCATTTACCAATGTTTCTAATTGTGTTCACACCTATATATTTTGTTTATGCTGTTACTGATAAATGTGTTGTATTTTGTTTTGCGGGGTTGCTGCCGATCCGTTACTTATTTTTATATTGTGATATTTATTTAATGGCCATTGTAGAACCTACGGGAGACCGTTTTCAGATTTTTACTAATTGTGTATTGCTTGCTATACTTAATTCTGCTGTTTTTGAAGATTTAAATAATGGCTAATGATAATTTGCATATATACTATCAGAACTGCCAGGGAACCAGGACAAAATTACGTACTTTATTTTTAAATATATTAGCGAATGATTATGACCTTATTATTATTACAGAAACCTGGCTTACACCCAGTATCTCCGATAGTGAATTTATTGATCAACGTTACTCAGTTTTCAGATGTGATAGGGATCGAATCGTGACGGACAAACGGGAAGGTGGCGGTGTGCTTATAGCGGTCTCACGTAAACTGAAAGCGACTAATCTTTCCTTGTCACCTCTTATAATTTTACCTGAACATGTAATAGTTAAAATTCCCTCTTACAACCACAAATACCATTTGGTATGCGCCACCTATATTCCCCCGAATTCTGCACATGATATGTACATACATTTTCTTGACTCTTTTCTATCTTTATTCGAAAATTCCTGCGTAGACACTGTTATTTTGGCTGGCGATTTTAATATGCCATATCTTAACTGGGTTCAGAACTCTTCAGCCCATATGGAATGTGCTGCTGATAGTTCACATACACATTCGTCTCACCATCTGTTGAATGTGTCATCGCAGCTGGATTTAAAACAATATAATCATTTAAAAAATTATAAGCATCGTACACTTGACTTATTTTACAGCAACAAGCTCTCCATAGTGCATGCCCCTGATACTTCTCTCTTGCCGATGAATAGAAACCATCCCGCATTTGATGTCCATGTACCAATGGTTTGCAATAAACCCCGTGGCATCCATTACTCAAAAAATATAAAAATAAATCTTTTAAATTTTCACAAAGCTGATTACGAATCAATAAACTTAGACATATGTAATGTTAATTGGAAATGTATGCTTGATTCCTTGACACCTGATGAGGCGGTTTCTGCGTTCTACCATGAAATTTATAAAATAATCGAACTCCACACGCCTACGCGAAAAGATAGGGATTCAAATTTTCCCATTTGGTTTTCTAGAAGAGCCATACGTATTTATAAACAAAAAACATCTGCATGGAAGAAATGGAAGAAGTACAGTAATGTCAGGGATTATGAACGTTTTGGTATTCATAGATCTCAATTTAAAAAGGTAGTCCATGAATGTTACGATAGGTACATTAAATCAGTAGAGGATGCTATTCCTTCGAACACAAAGATCTTCTGGTCTTACATCGCAAATCGTAAAGCTACGAATAGAATACCTTACACTGTTCGTTATAAGCACACCTACACCAATGATCCAAGCAAGGTTTGTGGTCTGTTTTCTAATTTTTTCCAATCTGTGTACGAACCCTCCTCATTCCGGAAAGAGACATGGACACCGCCTCCTGTTAGTACTGACCATGATATTAACATATCTAAATTACATTTCTCTTTAAATATGATACGTACAGAATTGAAATCTTTAGATGCTAATAAAGGCCCGGGTCCCGACGGTATTCCAGCATTGTTTCTGAAAAATACTTTTGATGCCGTATGTCATCCTATTTTCATAATTTTTAACAAGTGCATATCAAATGGGGTTTTCCCAGATATATGGAAACGTGCTAATATCGTACCGGTGCATAAAGCTGGGTCCAAAAACGACGTAGAAACTTACCGCCCTATTTCCATTTTATCAACACTCTCTAAACTTTTTGAAAAACTCGTACATAAAGCATTATACCCAATCATGCGTCGTATCATAATAAATGAGCAGCATGGTTTTGTTCGAGACAGGTCGTGTGTGAGCAATCTTCTTTTATTTTCAACTCAACTCTTTGAGGCAATTGATAAGAGAGAACAGGTTGATGCGGTATATACCGATTTCCAGAAGGCATTTGATAAGGTGGATCATCTATTATTACTAAACAAAATTGCCTACAATGGTATCAGGGGTGATCTTCTTCGATGGTTCATTTCATATGTAACAAACAGAACACAAAAAGTAGTAGTAAATGGCTTTGAGTCTAGTTCTGTTCAAATTACTTCTGGGGTTCCACAAGGCTCCATTTTAGGACCCTTTTTATTTATTTTGTTTATAAACGACATAAATTATTGTTTCAAATATTCTAAATTTCTTTTATACGCAGATGATTTAAAGGTCTTCAAAATTATTTGTAATGTATCTGACTGTATGAAACTTCAGCAGGATCTCGATAGATTTTCTGAATATTGTTCGTGCAATAAGTTACACCTCAGCTTGCCCAAGTGTCATAGCATAACTTTTACAAAAAAAATTAATGTCACTGAGTTCGATTATAGACTAGCAAACAGTGTTATTTACAAGGTGAGCTATCTTCGCGATCTCGGTGTGTACCTTGACTCCAAACTCAACCTGGATATCCATGTGGAAAGCATTATTAGAAAGGCATACCAAATGTTTGGTTTTGTAATGAGAGCGACCGGTGACTTTCATCGCCCGTCTACCTTTCTACATCTATTTCAGTCTATCATCAGACCACAGTTGGAATATGCAGTGCCAATCTGGAATCCCTATTATGCAAAGTACAAGGATGCCATTGAACTGGTACAGCGTAAGTTCTTGCGGGCGATGCAGTATAGATGTTTCAGAAGTAAAGTGCCATATCGTCTGCTCCTGCAGAAACACAATATGTTAACCTTGGAGTCTAGAAGAATTCTTCTCGACACGATGACTCTATTCGGCGTTTGCCGTAATAAATTCGACTGTCCTGAACTGGTGAATAGAATAAGCTATCTAATTCCGCGAACGGTGCATGGGCGCAAAGTGCGCAGTAGACACCTTTTCGCTACTAGAATGTGTAGAACCAATTCAGGTGTTCGTTCTCCATTGCACCGTTTAGTGGACACACATAATAAGAAGTTTAGTGAAGTCGATATACTATATCACAATAAGCTTCAATTTAAGAATAGCATTAGTGTAATGTTAGGGGATTGGCAGTAGAACCTGTTTTTTTTTGTGTGCTGTGTAACTATATATATATGTGTGTGTGTGTATGTGTGTGTGTGTGTGTGTGTGTGTGTGTGTGTGTGTGTGTGTGTGTTGTGTGTGTGTATATGTCTTACAAAACCTTTATTTTAACCATATGTTACAATGTAACTGTGATATTACTTTGCTTGCGACTGTTTTGTTTTTGTTTACATTTTAAATGGGCAGTCATTTGTTGCTTTGAGATGTATTCTTGAGACTAATCTGTGGAAAATGTAGTGGGTGGTATATATGTTAAGTTTACTGTAAAAATGCTATGTATACTTACTCCTTATATGCTACTGTTTGTTTTCCCTAATGCAATAAATAAATAAATAAATAAACAGCCCACGGTTGGGAGCCCCGGGTAAGCTCTCGAAAGGATGTCCCAGTAAAGGTCCATTTTGTTTTAATTATTATTTTTTTATGAAAATACAATGCTCGATATTCTGTGAGTATTTCAAGCGTCTACTGGTTGCCCTCATTACCTATTAAATAGAGCAACGCGCGCCTTAGACAGTTCGCGTTGCTCTATAGTCTTATACAACACACGTCTTTAGACAGGTCGCGTTGCTCTATAGTGTTAACTATCCTTGTATAGATCCTCTACGGTAGGTACAGTATATATTTCAAAAAGAGTTTGTGGACTCTATTTCTTTTTCAGAATATTGATGACATTATAAACACGATATCTACGTCTACAACGTAAATTGTGTGTTAAAACCGCCTCCGGAGCAGAACGTCATGAAAGCAAAATGTCATGAAAGCAAAATGTCATGAAAGCAAAATGTCATGAAAGCAAAATGTCTTGTACGCAAAATGTCATGATCGCAGATGGTCATAATCGAAATTGGTCATGATTGCTGACTTACCGATTTTTACCGTTGCTCATTTTTGTAACAGTTACGTAACACAACGTACTACAGATTATTGTATATAGAGATAGAGAGAATATACTAGAAATTACATTTATAAATAAATAAATATTCGTTATTGTTTTTCCGATCGTCATTTGTTTATCCGACCGTCACTTGTTTTTTCGATCGTCATTTGTTTATCCGTCCGTCACTTGTTTTTCCGATCGTCATTTGTTTATCCGACCGTCACTTGTTTTTCCTATAGTCATTTGTTTATCCGACAGTCACTTGTTTTTTCGATCGTCAATTGTTTATCCGACCGTCACTTGTTTTTTCGATCCTCATTTGTTTATCCGACCGTCATTTGTTTTTTGGATCTTCATTTGTTTATCCGACCGTCACGTCCACTAGTTATTTATTATAGCTTGACATTTTGCAATCCTGACATTTTGCCTTTTTGACGATTTGCGAGTATGACTATCTGCCGTTGTATTATTGCATGACATTCTGCGATTATGACATTTAGCTTTTTTGACGTTTTGAAGTTTTTGACATTTTGCTTTCATGACATTTTGCTTTCATGACGTTCTGCTCCGGAGGCTTAAAAAAACCTACCTAAAGTAAGCTGCTGACAGCGTTGTTCACTTTTTAAAGAAACAATATTTACGATGAAAGTCGAAAAATAAGTTAGTATGTGACCCGTATAATGTTCAATCATGGCGACACGAAATTAATTTCATTGAGCAACATTTGATTGTGCTATACTTCCTAATGTATTCATTTAATTTGCATGGTGTAAAGGGAATTATTGATCTTGATGAAATGTTCAAACCAACTAACGTATTTAAATTGAGAAGGATACCTTATTACCGAATATATAAGACAAAATCGCTAAAAAACACGTTTGTTGTATGGGAGCCCCCCTTAAATATTATTATGTTTTTGTTTTCAGTATTTGTTGTTAATTACGTAAGCTACAGCCGGAGGCTCGAAAAAAAACCAAAGTACTTTATAATTAATTTAATAAAAATCAAAATTACAATTATAATTAACTAATTTTAATTAAGTGAAACCTATTCGATGCGAGAATATGGAATGACAATTAAATGACTTAAATCTATAAAATCGATTCGCTGCGTTGGCGATGGGTTCTTGGGCGGATGTCGTCGGTGCTGTTGCAATGGTGCTGACTCGACGGTAATGCAGCTGCATATTTGATGTATCGGCGATTTCATCATACTAGCAATAAATTGCATGTCTGCTGCGTCGTCAATACCCATTAGGGTTCCGTACTTAACACGTCCACCCGTAGAACAGCAACTATTTTGTCATGTTAAGGGAAAATGTTGCTGGAGCCTCCTTGGGTTTCTTGATCACCTCTTCATACTTATGTATCTTGAGAGATTGCTGCTTCTCTTTGTTTGCTGAACTAATATTCCAGCATCTGTACTTGCGACTTACAATGACTATGATAATGATAGTCGCACATATTACAAGAGTATAAAGGGGTATCGTTGTGTGATATAATATAGAAGATGGAGCTTTTTCTATCTCAATCGGTTTTTCTAATAAAATTTGGTTCTGGATGCTGTGAAGTTCTTCTAAATTCACCGATTTGGACCCAATGTGAGCGAGAACATCAGTCTTGTTCAATTCATCATAGGGAATCTTCGATAACTTTAGTGGTTGACCTTTGATCACGTTTCCGTCGTTGATTACAGTGAATCCTGGCGTTTTGATATAGCAATTCATCGGGATAGTGACGAGATAACTTCCTTGTAGCGTATTGAAATCTCTTCTCCCACAGGTCAATTGTACTTTGGTAGGTTTTGGTAGCGAAAGTACGTAGTGTTGGTCGTCCAATTTCTCTATTGCTTCTGTAGTTAGTGAGATTCTTGTCAATTGGCAGGTGTCTTTCAGATTTTGGTGGTTGATGAGTTCCTGTATACAGTCTGCGTCAGTCCGGACTTGATGGCTTATCTTCTTTTCACAGAGATATATGGTGCTGTACTTCGGGCATTCAGCCTCTATGTACACGAATGATTTCTCGGTAGTTGCTATATAAGGAGTAGGAGGTACAAGGGCTAGTTGGTTTTCATTGGGAACAATGGATAACTTATAGAGATCGTACATCTCCTGGGAAACAATAGGGAAATTATAAACTATTACTATTCTTTTTTCTACAAAATATGAACCTGGCTTGATTAAATCGTAGTATTCTCGTAATTCTAAATCTATTATCTGATCTGGGTTGTATAAAGATTTTAATTTTATAATCATGGATCTTAAAACTTCTATATCTATCATAGAGTGGTGTGTACTGGATGCATGAATGAACGCTGAAATATTTTCTATTCTAATTATCTCTAACATTATATCTTCTACATTATTAGTTATTATACTTAAAGTTTGAGCACATTTCGTAAATCTTACTAAGTTATAATCTTTAAGAGCGTCTTTTTCTAAAAGTAATTCTAAAGATGCATTAATCTTTGCTTGATTCGATACTAGTTGTTCTAAAACAGTATTATGTTGAAACATCCATTCCTTACACAAACTTATATGACTATTAAATTCTGAAACTATCTTATTATCATTTTTCTCCAAAGTCCTGATGGCTTCATCGTATTTCAAGGCATCTTGATAATCTAAATTGCCAGTGACACTCTTTATCACCGACCCTAAACTATCTATTAATCCTCTTTTAACCCTTACAGGTTCTAATGATTTTATCCTATCTAATACCTTATTAAGTTTATTAGCAAGGTATTCGATTTGATGTTCATAAATAGTGTATGCTCCTTGGCTAAGTTTAGTTTTGAACATTCCAAGTTGAGATTGTACAGATTCTATCTTGTCTTCGATGTCTGTCAGCTGTATAAATTGTATAAAGGAATGGTAATGTGTTGTCAATCTGGTTGGTCCTAGTTTGTATGGTAAGAGTCCTGGTCCGTCAGCTAATGTCTCAAGTCTGATGTCTTGAGGGTGAATTGCCGGTATTGTCAGAAGTAGTGGTATCCTGTAACAATTGGTTTCCTTTAGGTACTCGTTTTAGCCGCGCTTTTGCAATAGGGCCTCGCTTTTTCGAGGTATAAATGTGGATTGGCAGGTCGGCTAGAACCGTATCCTGTGTGTATCGTGGTGCTACTTTCTGTCGGCTCGCGAGAGGATTTTTAACGAAAACTTGTTGCTGCGGTACGTATTCTACTTCAGGTTCACGAGATCTATTCCTATTTTCAATAAGAGCAGTCCGATTTGCAAGGGAAGTTTCATTGATTAGATCATATACCTGTTTCATCTGTTCTCTATGATTCTGCGCGTATTGCTGTAAGATGTGTTCAGTAAAGTCAATGTTAACTGGGTCTCTTGGGTCAAAGTGTCCATTCAATAAGTCGAAAGGTCTACACTTGGTAAAACTGTGAATAGAGCTGTTGTATGCTATGATAGCGTATGGTACAAGATTAACCACTGGTTCATCTTTATGCTTTAACTTTAAGATTCTGATGTGCTCTAAAAGGGTAGAGTGAAGGCGTTCTATATTGCCATTATCGTTAGGGCTATGGGGTAAGATTTTATGATGAATAATTTTGTGAATGCGGGTAAATTCTGAAAATAGTTGGTTAGTGAATTCTGTACCGTTATCGGTAACTATAGTCATGGGAATTCCATGGTGTGTGCAGAATCGGAGAAATGCTTGCAAAATGCTAATAGCAGTTCCATCTCGTAAATGGTAAGCTTGACCATACTTTGAGAATACATCGACGAAAGTCAGAAACTTTTCGTTCTGGACTGTAAAGAGGTCCATATGTATAGTCTCAAGAGGTTTTGTTGCTGGTGGAACAATGTTAAATTGTGGTCTTATTGGATTTCGGTCGTATTTGGCCTGACCACAAATGGTACATTCATTGATAAATTTTGTGACTTGTTCCTTCATTTTCGGCCAGAAGTATTTTCGGGACAGGGCTAAGTAACATTCGGTGATTCCACGGTGATTGGTCTTTCCTTCATGGTAGTGTCTAATGATGTCTTGTTGTCTAAGGTATTCTTTAACATTTTCGAGTTCGGTCTTGGTCAAAACTAGATTAAGAGAGGAACTTCTAAAATTATCTTGAATGATGGGTATTATAGAGTACATGCCTACGGGAGGTGTAATCAATATGCCAGTTTTTACCTTTGGATTGACGTATTCTTTAATAGAATTTATAACGTCAGTTTGAAGGGTTCTCTCAGAAAGTTGAATTGCTATCCGTGTGTGGGTTTCAAATGGTTTTGTCACAGTCGGTTTTCGTTTTAAGTCTCCTACTATTGTAAAATGAATTTGTCTGTGAAATTTGTTAAGGGGGTCGTCAGTTATAGGGACTTCTAATATAGGCTGTTCGTGACTAGTGTGTACAGTATCAGTTGAAGAATTTGGTGGTTCAACTGGTGGCTCAGAAGGACTATTAATAATAGACATAGCCTGTTCGCTGCTGGTATGTACGCTGCTAGTCAATGAGTTGGGTCCTCTTGGGGGTGCTTGACTAGTATGGGCGGTGTTAGTAGACGAACTTGGCTTTCGAGGAAGTGCAACTGAGGGGTTGTTAATCATTGAACTCATTTCCTTTAAATTCTCAATTAAAGCATTAATCTCGTCGGTCTCTTCATTATGTATCTCTACTCGGGAAAGGGCATCAGCATTAGTGTTACACTTTCCTTTCTTGTAGATCACCGTAAAGTCATATTCACTCAGTTTGAGTCGCCATCGTGTCAGTCGTGAATTTGGTTCCTTTAAGTTCATCATCCACTGTAATGGCTTATGGTCAGTAATCACTTTAAATTTTCGTCCAAATAAGTATGGTCTAAAGTATTTAGTCGCCCAGACTATGGCAAGTAATTCCTTCTCAATCGTACTATAATTCATCTCACTTTCATTAAGTGTACGAGAAGCATAACAAACGGGTTTGTCTGAACCTATAGGTCCTTGAGAAAGAATCGCTCCAATAGCGACATTTGAAGCATCTGTAGTAAGGTTGAAGTCCTTACTGAAATCTGGGTATTGTAATATGGGATCATTTGTGAGCAAAGCTTTACACTTACTAAAGGCGTTGACGTACTCAGGGCTATGGATTACTTTATTACCTTTCTTGAGGCAAACAGTGAGAGGTTTGGTAAGTCTCGCAAAATCGGGAATGAATTTTCGGTAGTAACCGAGAAGTCCTAGAAATTGTTTAATTTCTTTGGGTGTGTTTGGTATGGGATATTTCTCTATGGCAGATATTTTATCAGGATTTGGTTTGATGCCGTCTCTACTGATAATATGTCCTAGATAGGCTGTTTCTAGCTTCAAAAACTCAGACTTATCCATCTGGATTTTAAAGTTGGACTCTCTTAGTCGTTGGAACACTTTTTCTAAGTTAATCATGTGCTCCTGTAGGGATGTACTATAGACAATGATGTCATCTAAGTATACCAGACAGATATTATTCTGGAGACCTCTTAGAACGTTGTCCATGACCCTCTGAAATGATGACGGAGAGTTCTTCAAGCCCATTGGCATCCGAAGGTACTCAAAATGGCCATGTTCTACGTTAAAAGCCGTTTTAGAAATATCCTGGGGGTCCATTTCTACCTGGTAGAAACCACTAGCCAAGTCTAGAGTCGTAAAGTATTGACTTTTTCCTAATTTGTCAAGTACGTCATTGATGTTAGGTATCGGGTATTTGTCGTCAATGGTCTTCTCGTTTAACTTACGAAAGTCAACCACAAGACGCCATTTTTGCTTACCAGAAGCATCGGCTTTCTTAGGCACGATCCAGATGGGTGAACTCCATGCAGAGTCAGATGGACGTATAATGCCTTGTTTTAACATTTTTTCTATCTGGTCCCTAACCTCTTGTCGATGGATAAAAGGGTATCTATAACTCTTGGTGAAAACTGGGACTTCATCAGTTGTTCTTATTCTGTGTTTAATTTTGTTGGTAAAAGTTAATGTTTCGCCATCGAGATAAAATACGTCTGCATAGCGAGTGCATAACGTTAAAAGATTTGCCTTCTCTTCTTCATTAAGATGGTCAGTGCGTAACCGAGATAATACGTCATTAACACGATTGGTGTTCTCAGTTGGCATGCAATTGATATTAAATATTTCTGCGCATGCTGGCTGATCTAGAGAGAATATTATGTCATTAGGTGTAGGGTTCTCTACCTCTACGTAGCCACGACTATTTTTAACAGAAGTAAGGCACTCGTGAATAACGCAATTACAGAAGATTTGATCTGAAATTAAAACATCGCCATCCGGGGCGTTAATTGGTATCTTAACTACTTTAGACTTTCCACCCGGGATGATGTCCTCATATAAATTGACGTTACGGGAGTTATAAACTTTAATTTCATTTATTGCAGAATGAGTGACTAATTTAAAATCTTTTAGATCTATTTTAGCCTGCCATTTTGATAAAAGATCTAAGCCTATAAGTCCGTCGAAATAGTCATGAAAGCGGTAAATAAAAAGTTTAATGCTGTCCATTATTTTAAACTCTTCAAAACACGGTAACGTTATAGAGTAGTCATTTCTGCTAACTCCATGCACGTTCGTGACCTCAAAGGGATCATAGTTGAGAGGATAGTTACTGAAAAATGTTTGTACAGCCTCTGGACTTATAAAAGACTGATTAGCGCCGGTGTCAATGAGAAATTTCAAAGGGGGTTGAGATATCTCTATATAGGGCAGTTGACGTTGAGTTTGTAAATTAACGTCTATCCTTGCTCTTTTGACATCTCCTCTATCTGAAAATCCTGGCTCTGGTTAGCATGACTGGGGCCTGGTTGTGACTCTGGTTCAATTGTAGATGGATTACCGTAAGTCATGTCCTGGTAAGTCATACACGTAGAGTCATAGTCGTAAGAGTTGCTGTAATAGTCAGTGGGTTCCATATAATAATTATAATCGGGTTCACAATACTCCGCAGAATAATAAGAATCAGGGAAATTAAATTCGTTCATATTTACCTCCCGCGTCTTAAAATAATTATTCGGCGGTGGGTTACCAGATTTTTGCCAATTGTGTCCTGATATATTAGGTAAAGGTTTGGGGGTAAAATGCTGAACTCCACTCATAGGTTTCGGTCCATGATTCGGCTGGTAGTTCGGCCTAGGGGGCAACCTAAAATTATTGCTATGTGGGTGATAATTAGGTGGTGGTGAGCGGAACATTTGCTGCGTTTTAGAAGGGAAACGATTCTGGGTTTGGTTAGGCATGTTGAATTTAAATGCTTGGGACTGAGGATGTTGGCTGCGCTGAGCTACTGGTGCTGGCCAGTTGGGTACTGGACGTGGAACACCCGGTGTGAAAAACGGTACTGTAGGGGGTAAAGCTAACTTAGAGGCATTGTGAGCCTTCGGAAGATCGTTGCGGTTCTGCAAATACATAATATTCAACTCCTCCTGCACGTACTCTAACGCTTTCTCTATAGTTTCGGGACGCATGCAGCGTATACGCGAACCTAAAGGTTCCTTTAATCCACGCACAAACGCTTGCATTGTTACCTTTTTGTAAAGTGTTCGTTTGGCGTCAATAGTCGTCTGTAAGGTCTCATGTAAAGTCACATAAGTCATGATTGTACTGAACAAAGTCTGGCATTGGTCATAGAATTCCTGCGGAGACTTTGTTCCTTGCATTGCTAAAGAAAGGTCATTATACAAAGCAGTTTCGTCCCTTTGATCCGAAAAATTATTGATCAAAGTTGCTCTAATACCGGCCCAAGTTTCAGGGATACCATTCGCATTGATTGTAGAAGCGGCGGACCCTGTAATCTTGTTTAAAATGCCGTTCAATAAGCATAAATTACCTAACTCACTACCTGGCTCGGGGCTGGCGTATTGAGTTACAATTCGGTCACAAATATTAATAAATCTAGTAAGGACGTTATGGTTACCATCAAATTCAGGCACCAGGCGTAAGGCCTTATAAATTATATCAGGGTTGTAAGCCATTTCTAATTCTAAATTACTCGAATTAAAATCTAATTCACTGCCTAACTCTCTATTACTATCAATTACGTGCCGGCGACCCTGTCTCGATGCAGGACCGCGGGAATAGGATTTTTCGGGGCGAAAAATCTTGGAAGGGGCTTAGGAATAGGTAGGAAGCAACACGAGAACAATTCAAGTGTACTTACATATAATATTTCATCTCTGGTCTTCTTTCGTGAATCGAGGTCTGGATTCTCCACTCGGCTTGCAGCTACTGAAGATTCTTGATACTCGTAGTACGGTGGTTAAAACCGCCCGGGCGATTTCGCGAACGCGATGAATACTGATATTAGATATTCCCGAAAGCTCGCGAACCGGCCCGCGAGTATCCTACCGACTGCGCCAATTACGTAAGCTACAGCCGGAGGCTCGAAAAAAAACCAAAGTACTTTATAATTAATTTAATAAAAATCAAAATTACAATTATAATTAACTAATTTTAATTAAGTGAAACCTATTCGATGCGAGAATATGGAATGACAATTAAATGACTTAAATCTATAAAATCGATTCGCTGCGTTGGCGATGGGTTCTTGGGCGGATGTCGTCGGTGCTGTTGCAATGGTGCTGACTCGACGGTAATGCAGCTGCATATTTGATGTATCGGCGATTTCATCATACTAGCAATAAATTGCATGTCTGCTGCGTCGTCAATACCCATTAGGGTTCCGTACTTAACATGTTATAGCGGCAACAAAAACAAATAATCTGTGAAAATTTCAACTCTTTAGCTATCACCGTTCATGAGATACAGCCTCCTGACGAACAGACAGACAGACAGACAGACAGACGGACAGCTAAGTCTCATGAATAGGGTCCCGTTCTTTACCCTTTGGGTACGGAACCCTAAAAAGATCATTATAAAGCTACATTAATAGCGAGTAACTTCAGCAAAATTTTATTACTGTATTCTCACGGAAACGGGAACAACGCGAGTGGACAGCATGACGTCCAATTTTTAGCCTACTTGCATGTAAATGCTTTTTTTTTCAAGCACTGCGAATTAAGTGTGACCACCCTATATAAATTATTATACATATACACAATATAAATTTATTGCTTGCTTCCCCAATAAGCAGCCCAGGATAAATTATACAAGCAAGGAAAAATAAGTAGCTATGTAGTCATCTTACTTTATAGTTATTAGGGCTTGCGATTATCAGAAAGGTAATTCTAGAGTCATTATACAAGGTTGTTCAATAAAATGTTCTCAAGCGTCATACAATCTACTTTATGTAGATGATAGTCTTGTAATCTCCGAATAATTACTATAAGAGGAAATTGCAATGGTAATCAGCCAGGAAACATTAGCTTCCATAAAACGATTCACTAGAAATAATAAAAAGATACAGTGTACCCGAGATAAGAGGTACGAATCAGAGGGCTATTAACATCGTTCTGTGAAACTCCGACTGTAATTATCATGTCGGTGTGCGGTCGCAAAATTTATTGGGCTCTAGGCTGAAATTGAGTTGACTTACTACTTATTTGTGGTTAAACTTGCCACACGACTCTTGATGAACGTACTCAAAGGATATTATGGATAACTAGCGGACGTCACGCGGTTTCACCCGCGTAGTTCCCGCTCCCGTGGGAATACGGAAGTAAAATATAGCCTGTGTTTACCGGGAATAGCGTACTTTTCTAACAGTGAAAGAATTTGCAAACAAACGAACTATAAATCTTTCCTTTTTATAATATTAGTACAGATTTATCAGCAAAAATTGGAGTGATACATACGAGTACGTATGTATACATCGATTGCGACGTCTAGGCATTACGACAAATGGCTGGGTCAAGTGGTAGGGGATAAATAGGTAATTGAAGGGGTAAAAGGTACGTCTAAATTTACCTTCTGCTTTTAAAAAAGTGCAAAAAAGCTACGGAATGCTCGTAAGATCATGAAAGGCAATCAAGTAGGTAATTGGCTAATAAATAATAATTAAGTACAAACTTACTTAAGCAAAGCAGTTTTTCTTTTTTTAACGTGAATTAAATCTTACGCAAAACAGTTAATTTATACAACGATCATTATTTTTGTCACATCGAAGATATCAACGTCTTAAAAAATGTTAACAGAATAGATCCGTTTTAAACCCTTTTTCTAATACCTACTAACCGTTGCTCTCAAAATTGCAAAAAGGATAAAATATGCAAGCCTAAACTTCTTAAAAAGGTTCTTTATGAATATTAACGACGTTAAATACACAAGGTACGTTTTTAAATGGTGCTCATTTACATAAAACAATAACGTACATCTGACTTTCAGTCTTCGAAGAAAACCGGTGCATTTGACATACGATTTATGAATTTAATAAAACTCCGCAGTAGAATAAACAATGCTTGCAAATCACAAATATCAGGCACCATTACGTTTCTTCATCAAAGTATAACATTATCTCGTTTTAATTAAATCCCTTTATGTAATGTAAGTAGATTGTTAAGTGTTCATATAAATCTAATGAATATTTGTGGGAAAAGATATATCTGTTAACACAGAAAAATAATACGATGTAAAAAGTTTGAAGTGCTCGATTTGCGAGCGTTTCCGGGCTTCAGGAGGCACATTAAGCCGCTGGTCTCGGTTGCCAATAATAATAAAGCAGTCGTTAAGCCAAGTTGAAGGTCTTTGTTACTTGTAAAATTTCAACAACAGGCAGTTGTGACAAATTGCGCCTGTCCATATTCAATACGGCAATATTACGTGGGACAAAATCAAAACGTAAAATGTTAGCATATAAAATGCCTCTGCCTATCCCTTCAGGGAGGAAGGCATGATCATATATTATGTTAAAGAGTTCCAATAACCAAACTTAGCCTTTTTTACGTGTGGAAATTGTCATGAATGCTATGTTAGACTTCTACCACAGTACATAATGTATACCGTGCTTCTATCGACTATAACCAAACGGTGCCATTCCATTTGTCTACGGCCGATGGTTCAGTACGTCCTCAGAATGATAACCCAGGGCTCCCGACACATCCAAACATGGCTTAATTGCTTTGTCCCAAGAGTTCTCCAGGCGATTGATATGTCCCTCAGCAGTCACTTCCTATAAATCCGAAAATAAAAAGCCAAAATCACAGTCGCTTCCAACAGGTAATAAAACTGGACCTTGGACTCATAACCATAACTAACGTAGCTTAGAATACAAGAGGAGAGGATGTGGAGGAGGAGATTGAGAACTGCGGTATTCGTTCATAACGCATCAATATTATTAAACGTCATTAGTTATAAATATATTTGAAAAATGTAAGGAAAAATTACATTTTACAAAACTGCTACATACTGTTCCACAATATTTATTAACAGATGGCTCCCGTGTTTGCTATGGGAATTTATTCCCGGGATAAAAAGTATAAACCTAGCCTAGGTGTTATTCCAGATTATAATATATCCCTCTACCAAATTTCATCAATTTAAATCAATCCGTTTAGCCTTTAGAAAAGAGAACCACTGAAAGAAGAACAAACATCCCGACATCTTAATTCACAAACTATCGTATTTATTAGTAAGATGAACCTGACTCTCTGGATTCTCAAAGGATGTTTTGATTTAATATAATTATTACAGGAAACATTAACCTTCTTACACTTCTTTCCGAGAATCTATTTTCTGCAAGATTTTGAATCATTTGTAATTTGTGAGATAAGTACCTATTTGTAAAAGGATGTTACAGAAGCAGATGCATTCGTTGAAAAAGTTGATAAGAAATTCCGTTAAAAAAGGATTTGAGTGAACAGTCTCATTATTTTATTTAGAAAGGGACGCTGGGGCGACGACAATAGAACATTAGAGAGTAACGTGTGTCGTTTATTTACTGTGGCGGCGGTGGGGTTAATGTTCTAGAAGAGCCTGATGTGCGTTATCCTTTTAATCCTGTTCGGCAATAAACACGGAACAGTGCCCTACCAACGTAAAGTGTGCAGATTAGTGGCTTATAAACGTTACAAAAACCTCAACAAGCTTTGGTTCGTTAAATAAGTACTGTAAGTATTTGTACGTCCGATTTTATTCGACGAATCAAAGTATACAAAAAAAGGTATGAATAAAAATTTTATAGAAGTATTATGGATTACTTAGTAGGTTCCACGAGTATCGAAGATAATAATGTAACATTATATTAAATGAAATAGTAAGAACTAGATAATATAATCTAATAGTTTCCGTATTTCGGAAGGTGCGTATTGTCGTTAGTTCCGGCTGCTAGTAAAATAACAGACATTAATCCAAGCGAGGGCTTAATGGGTGGCTTCATTACTCCACCTGGAGGTAACAGCAAGTTGTCCCTGTCCCTTATAAAGCGATACGATTGGTATCCTGGTAAACTCTGACTAGGGGTCCAAGTCTGCTATTTCAATTGTGCCAGTATACCGTCTGTCTTTCTGTCTGTCCAGGAACCGATAACTAATAAACTGAAGCTTGCGAAGAGGATTATTTTATTTTAGTTTGTAACTCTTGTTGTACTTAACCGATTGCTACAAAACAAACGTAATTTTTTAATTCTGACCAAGATCTTTAAAATAAAAGATACCTAAGCCCGAGAAAACAGCGTCGAAATTCATTCAGTAGTTTCAGGGTCCATCGCGAACAAGCAGACAATCGTCAACCATTCCAAAAAAAATGTGTTCAGGCGAAGTCTCACGCTACTCATGAGACTTCACCATTCCGTTTTTACATATTGGGTATGAAGTCCTAAAAAAATATCTAGATTTCGTGCCAATAAATGATTAATTTTCCAACAAACCATATACTCTTTTTCTACCATTTAATATTTTTCATTCTCCATTTTGAAAGCATCAGAATCCTCACATTTGGCCAAACGCACGTTCAATTTGCTCTATTTGCTAATTAGTATTTCCCAGTATTCCCTTTTGATGTTGCTACGCGGCACGTTAGTACGTTGGCGGGCTAACATATGCTAAGAGAAGCAAACTATGTTTTAGGAAATAATTATTTTAGAAGAATCAATTTTGCCATATTTTATTGTTTCAACATAAGTTTTTAACTGAATTTTAGAACAAACAATATTAATTACTAACCATTTAAGTAAGTTTACAACCAATAAATAAACATTAACAAGTCCCACAGACCTAATAAGAATAACGATGCATTTAGCATTTTCATTTCAAATCACAGAAGTTTTCTTGTACTCCTTTCCAACAAGAAGTTCCTATAGTGAAAAGTAGCCTATGTGTTAGTCCAGGCTGTATATACCATGGGAGTCCTGGGGTATCCCTCCGAGGGCTTAACCGGGGCTCCCAACCGTTAGGTTGTTAAGCATGATATGTGTGGTTTTAAGTCGGTAGGAGTCTGGCATAGCATCCTTGTAGGATTTTCCTCACGTTAAAAAAAAGGCTGTAAATACCAAATTTCGTATCAGTCGACAACGGTTCCTGGGTCAATATTTGTGGGTATACTCGTTTATATGTGTTATTCTCTAAAGTCTTTTTTGAAGTCTAACTTATTGTAAAATAATGGTTTCTTTCTACACATTTTGTACAAAGAAAACATTATTTTACAAGAAGAGATGTAAGTGTAAAGAAATACACAACTGTTAAATAAGTATTTAACAGTTGTGTAATCATTATAGCAGAAGGAAATAAATATTAGATTATTTGGGTCGCATTTATTTATGTGTTTAATTGGTTTAATTGTATGTTGTTCTTACAAGGACCAAACCTTTGGAACATAATTTTGAACAAACCTAATAAATACACTATATATAACCTCCGGAACAGAAAATTTTTTAAATGAATATTTATTTTTCATTCGTCAAATCTTTAGATGAAACACGGGAGCTCTCTGAAAAAAGTTCGTTGATTTTATATTCTGTATTTCATTTGTCATTATAACTGTTTCTGACAATGATAAAGTCAGAGCTTTGCGGGATTATCTCGTCGACCTTTCGTTTGTCTGTCCCTTATTTAGAAGTTCATTCCTTTGGCTTGGCATCGTGTTGAATTTTCCATTATATGAGCTTCCCTAGGCACTAAGTCGCAAGTCACTACTAACTTATGAGGCAATTTACGTATGTAAGTCTATTTTACAAGCTTTTATGTATGTACAGGGATAATAAACCTTCGTACCATAACAAGAAGAATATAACTTCTATTGGAAAGTCAGTTTTTCTATTGACAAGCTGACCTTCAAAACTTCGTTTACGTCGCATAAGGTCTAAGAAAGGAAAGATATTTCTTCATCAGATTCTTAGGAGCGTTTGAAACTGCCCTGTCTGCTTAATCATAAAAGAGCTTAAAGATTGAGTCTTGTTTAAAACCATTCAGCCTCATTTAAGATATACTTGGCTGCCTCTGTGGCGTAGTCGGTAGTGATACTTCCTGCGGCTCTGGAGGTCGTGGGTTCGATTCCCACCGGAGACAAATATTTGTTTGACCCATAAATGTTTGTCTCAAGAGTCTGGGTGTATCTATGTATAATAATGTATTTAAAAGTATATAAGTATCTATTAATATCCGTGGTCTGATACCCATAACACAAGCAGGTTATTCCTAGCTTACTTTAGGATCAGATAGCGTTGTGTGAAATGTCCGTGAATATTGATTTATTTATTTATTTAATTTATTATAATGCGCCGATCCCAATTAAATTGGGACGAGATCAAGAGGATGATAATGATTTAAGTTTTCTTACGCCCTTGGCACACCTCCGCCGCGAAACCAGAACAGCGGAACGCTGAATGAATTCCGCTGTGATCAAGTGTGGATTGAACAGCGGAACTGGGCAACGGAATCTGACACGAGTTAGTCGATGTGACGCTATCGCAATTTTATCATAATATTTTTATTATCTGGATGACTTAATAAATACATAAAGAGTCTATTTCTGATGGCTTGAAGTAGTTTTTCCGAACTTCACGTCCATTTACGCCCTTAGCATACCTCCGCCGCGAAACCAGAACAGCGGAACCGCTGAATGAATTCCGCTGTGATCAAGTGTGGATTGAACAGCGGAACTGGGCAACGGAACCTGACACGAGTTAGTCGATGTGACGCTATCGCAATTTTATCATATTATTTTTATTATCTGGATGACTTAATAAATACATAAAGGGTCTATTTCTGATGGCTTGAAGCAGTTTTTCCGTGAACTTCACGTCCATTTACTGAAAAAATATTAGTTTCGCCGTTCCGCTCTGTATTTCTGACGCACCGCAATAACAAGGCGGCCGAAGCGCGGAGGTTTGACTGGCGTAGGAGCAGATTGGCGAAACCGTGCGGTGAAAGAGATAGAAGATAGTTACATCTATGCATTAGAACAGGCGGTTTCGCTAGTGTTCCGCTCCTACATGTGACAGTAATTGGCGGAATTACTGCGGTTCCGCCATCATGGTTTCGCGGCGGAGGTGTGCTAAGGGCGTTAAGAACTTAGGTAGCAGAATAGTAACCAACTAAAAAGGATCATTTAATTTTTTTAAATTATTGTTGTTCTGTGTTCATAAAGGCCACTGAAAGCAAAACGTAGCCTATATAACTGTGCGTTTGTATGTCCGATATAAACGCAAAAACTTCGCAAATAATTCATTTGTAAAAATGCAAAAACAAGAGATAGAATTTGCATATGCATCAGTATACATTTAATGTAGTGTATCATGATATTTTTTTATAATGCTACTTTGCCTAGATAAAGTAGGATAGCATGGCTATTATGCTTCTTTGCCTTTACGGCAAGGTAGAGAGCAATTCATATTTCACATCAGAACACATTTTTCCCGCGAACACAATCGCGGATACCAACTAGTTAAAAAAATAGGTAGGTATTTAATTAAGTTCACCACTTCTAAGAATACTGTCTGGCTCATCGATTCGCGTCTCATTAACTCCGCTAGTATTCGAGGGCGATAATTCTCAAACATGTGACTTGAAAGATTTTCTTTATGCTTTTACAATTTTCACTCATATTTCATTCGGGTTGTTTAGTCTACATGTGACCTCTGCTGGTGTATTCCTGACTAAAAGTAGGCAAAGTACAAGGTAAAAATAATAATAAAATGTCATCATCCGCAAACTGTAAAACATCAAATTAAAGGATAGCTGCTATGTTCTACCATTGCACCGATTGCCACAGACAGGGTCACCCACACACTTTACGTCTGGAGTGTTTGAGCACGGTAAGGCCTTAGTGGTATAAAAAAAGCTCCCTATCCAGCATGGTACATAGAAGTCAATAGATTTGCGTCCAGCAGTGATACTGAACAAATTTAATATATAATTAGTCCAAGAATATAGAGCCGTTTGTACATATGACCAAGTTCTCAATTGTGTCTACGCTACTCACGGAAATGTACTCTGAGGTTGCCATTACCATCGACATAATCACTCTGAGTGGTAAATAACTTGGGAGGTCTTCAAATACGTTTTATTACTTTGAAGTGTAACTTTATGCAAAGGTTTTGTTAGACAGTAGGTAGGTATTATAAAACGACCACAAGTTTCACGACTTTGCCAATGTAATCTAGATTTGAAACAAGTTCGATTAAATTGGTTTAACTTGAGCCGTTTGAATGCTAAACTTACTTGGAGTTGAACGTTATTCCGTAGGAAAGCTTTTATATGTGTTTAGTTTCAAAGATCGTTGAGGAACAGCCGCATACCTAAGTTCGTAATTAACCAGTGCAATGTTTCTATAGAGAAGCACTATAAGCCTAGATCGGTAATAAAGGTTGGCAGGGGAGGAATAAATCCACCAATACTCCCTACTCGACAATTCTAGCGATGACAACAATCCGGGATTACATAAGTAATAGTACCAAGTAAAGACATTTTAAGGAGCTTAGAGCTCCTCGCGGCGACCGGTCGCCGCGTATAATAATTAAGCTTTTCCGTAAAGCTCCGCGCGGCGACCGTTCGCCGCACCTACCCAGACGACTTTAAACTTAAATTTAGCCTTCTTACGTCCTACTTCTCTATGAACAGTTTGATTGAATGTGTAGTATATAACATTTTCTTGTTTTTGGAATCTTATAAAATGACGTCAATAGGCCAGAATTTTTTAACCGACTTCAAAAAAAGGAGGAGGTTCTCAATTCGTACGCTGTTTTTTTTTTTTTTTTTTTGTATGTATGTTACGCGATAGCGGCGCCAATTATGGATGGATTTTGAAAATTCTTTTTTTGTTTGAAAGAGGCTACTTCTGAGGTGGTCCCATATCCAGGGTATCAGGATCTGATGCTGGAATCCAGGAGAAATTGAGGGCAACCACCGAAAATTGTAGGGACAACTAGTGCGTTTGTTAACTTTTTGATTAAGTGCTTTAATGTACTAAAATTCAATGAAGGTCTGGAGTCGATCTGATGATGGAACTGAAAGACAGTCGAGGGAATTCCTTAACGATTTACAGCAGTTACCTTGTGTTTCGGCTTGATTGATTTGTGTTGATGAGAACTTTACACCTAGATAGAAATACTTTTCGGTCCACCCGTCACATAAAATAAAAAAATAAAAATTTTAAATAAAAAATAGAACCGACTTCATATAAATCCTTAAAAATAAAATTTCCCTAGCACATAGTAATATGTATTTGGATTTATCGGATTTTATTCAATATAATATTGAAGTTGGTGCCATTAATAATACCTACCTAAACCTATGGGTTTACTTGGCGCCGACTTCAATATGATATTGAATAAAATCTGATAAATCAAAATACGTATTACTATGTGCTAGGGAACTTTTATTTTTAAGGATTTATATGAAGTCGGTTCTATTTTTTATTTAAAATTTTTTTACAAAAATCGAACAGTTGAAGTTGAGATTGGATTGCGCATGGATGGCGTGCGTTTGTGTAGTACGTGTGTGTTTCGTGTTTTTATTATAAATAATGTGTTTGCATTATTATTTATTATTATACACAGTAAAATAAACAATATATCAATAATCCGGTTGGTGTTTACAGAATCGTAAAATATGGTGTGGTGGTAGAGTAATAAAGGTTTTTTGTGTTGAGTGCGTGTGTACCAAGTGCGTGTGTGTGTGTGAGTTTTGTTTTTTTATTATAAATAATGTGTTTTCATTATTATTTATTATTATACACAGTAAAATAAACAATTTATCAATAATCCGGTTGCTGTTTGCAGAATCGTAAAATTTGGTCTGGTAAGTGAGAAAAAAATTTTTTCTTTGAAAAATGGGAAATCTTTTTCATTTTTAGGGTGGTGAAAATAGGTGCTTGCGATTATCGATTTTCGATATAAATTTTGTGTGTATTGAAGGGGCTCTAAGGGTTAAGAGCTTATCCTGCGATTTTAAGGATTAATTAGAAGTTTGGTTTATTACAACTTTAAACGACTGTCAATGATATATGATGTATTGCCATGAATATAATTTGTCATTGTAGGATGTATTGTAACTGTTACAGAGGTACATGAATATAATTTGGTAGGTATAGATTACTATAGGTGCTATAGGTACAATATTAGGTACTCACTAAGCGTCTATGTAAATACATAATTATATACATAGATGGAATGTAATGGTTATATTTTTCTCTATCTTAATGTATCAAAACTAAAAATTTGTTTTAAGTTATCGTTTAAAGTGTAGGGTCAAGTGTTCAACAATGAAACAGTGGTACACAATAAAACATAGTAATATTTCCAAAACGCGACGTTGGCAGTTAGTGCAATATATCGCGTAAGGACACTCAATAGATACCACCGGCGTATCCCAGTTTGCGGCGGCACCGCGTGAGAAAAGACGCGTCTGCGGCTCATTTATACTATTTTCGTCAAAAATTGAAGTATTTCTGGCTATCTTTAAAGATTTTTCATTATTTAATGGTTAGGAATATTATATTTTTTATGATTATCCTGCATTCTACATGTTTTGTAGATTATTTTGGCATATTTCATTTGTTTCAAAGTTACAATTTTGTGAACATAAATTAAAAGTTAGTTAGATAAACCCTAGGTAGTCAACAATGAAACAGTTTAACAATGGACACAATGAAACACTGTTTTATAGATTTTTATTGGTTGATATTGTGAAACCTTATCTATTAAAATTTGTTTTAATTTTAAGATGGCGCGTAACAAAGCTGTAAAAAGGACGAGGGGCGTATTGCTTACCAAATGGCAAAAATTAACAATATTCGATATTCTGTTAGCTGGGAAAATGGCTGGAATCGAATGTTTACGGTCTTATAAATCAGGGCATGCATAACTGTCATTAAAAAAGCCTGAAGCATGCAGCATGGCACGTCGTGCCACTGCATTTAACGTAGAAACGGACTGCTCTTTATTTAATAACTACCTACATTAAACAAAATTTGAATTAGGCACAGTTTATTTCTGGTGTTTCATTGTTGAATATATGGTGTTTCATTGTGTACGCCTATATGGACACAATGACACAAATCCCATTTCTTAGTTTTTATTTCTTTGTCGATTCAAATCGCTTTATTTAAAAAAATCTATAAATGACATTCGATACCCAATCATATTGACTACATGCCTGTAAAATTATAGACTTCTATCAGCAAAAACATGAGATGTACGAGGCTATGAACTTTTAGTGTTTCATTGTTGAACACTTGACCCTACTCTTCAGATAGACATTGAACAAGAACTCGTGAGATCGGTCTCACCAGACTGCCCCTCTCTGACACGTTTGATGTGAAAGTTCAATCCAATTGACGTTGTCATTTTTGTTTTATTTCAAACTTTGGACAGATGATTTACGTGACCTAGTGACGTAGTTTAATGAAAACAGACACACAAACTACAGACAAAATCTGGACATGAGCCACTTTGCACTCTATTTTATACAGGGGCTAAAAGTTCAATAATGTGTTTACCCTAAGCAGAAAGTTTTAAATATGACCAAACTTACGCAATCTACTTTGTTCTTTTACTATCCCGTTTATAATCGATAATTCAGTAAATAATTTAATCACTTATTTTATTCACGTCCAAAAATACAATAGAGATCAGGACTCTTAGAATTAGTGAAATTCCATTAAACAACATTATGGTAACAAAAGAAAACCTATCTGATTTATTAGACCAATTACAAGAGATAAGGGCCGCCGTAGCCATTGTCTGATCACAACAAAATTCACCGAATCATAAACAACAGGAACAATAGCCAATAAAATTAGATAGCGATGGGTTAGAAATTGGCAAGGAAAATAAATAAGAGCTTAGGAAAAAGATAATTATGAGCTTCCACTTCATCGGTAAAAGCTGATTACATCCATTAAATAATATAAGAGTTATGTAGTACAGGGTTCGAGGCAATTTGATTCGGTTAATTTTTTTGTAGGAGTAAGGAATTCAACTTCCCAAGACGAGGGCGGCGTGACGTAAGAGTTTCACGCCTCACATTCCAAGTAGCGAAATAGCACCCGAACCAACCACCAAAGTCGTGGGATAGTACGCGAGCCTCTAGGTGAGGCCGGGTGGTAGCCAGATCAGAGCCAGATCCTTCTGATGGCTTACCCGGGATGGTTTTATTCAGTTAAAGTGTCAGTACTTAAAGGATTTCCACACCTAAAGTAAAGGTTTCAATTTAGCGTCTGGGAGACGGTATTCCCATATCGATCTTCGTCTTGCTTAAGCGTGTGCTCGGGGCTGATACTCTGGGCTAGCTGTCGCCCTATCAGAGGCAAGTTCAAGATGGTGGCGTGTCGTTTACAAGCGCGCATCACTACAGATCGCCGGAACCTGGTGACTAGTGCTGTTCAGGATCCCTGTGATTTCCTTTTGAGAGTGCACCAGGTTTCCTGGATAAAGCTGGGGAGAAGCACAAAATTGAATTTTAACTCAAGTGAGTATATTTAATACATAGCTGCTCTGCATAAAATCTAATCTACATAGGTGGGCTATGTAGATAAGATTTCATGTAGCATAATTATTATTGTTGAAAACCTACAAAAAATCTACAGCTCACGGGTTAAGCTTTCAGGTATTGCTTGTCATTTTATGGATTTCCTTAATAGCATGTATTTTGCATACTTACCACAATCCATGTATCTGTTTACACTCTCATAACCGAAAAGATCCTCTAGTAATTACTCAGGTACTAAAGTGGACAAAAATGTCAAAAAAAAAATTCATGATGGATTTTTTAATGGATTGTATCTAATTGACCCCGCGGACTCAGTGTTCTGTAAACGATCAATGCAGTTAGCAACTTTCACTATGGCCGGTCCATGGATGGGTGACCATCCATGTGATCACTTTGTGACATTTATTTGAGCGTTTCCGTGCTTCGGAAGGCATGTTTAGCCGTTGGTCCCGGTTGCCAGTAAAATGGCAGTCGTTAAGCTAAGTTGAAGGCTTTATTTCAACAGCAGACAGTCACAACCTGCGCCTGTCCATTTAAACACGGCAATACGGCTCACCTCCTATTACGTGGGACAAATTATACAAAGGTGAAATGTGGGCATAAAATATGCCTCAGCCGACCCCTTCGGGGATAAAGGCGTGACCATATGTATGTATGTATGTATCTAATTGATTATTTTTATCTAATCTGAAATATTTTTATTATGATAATTTAAAAATGCCACTAAGATATTATTGAACTCCGTTAAAAAAAATTTTCAGTAAAAAATAAAACCGACTTCAAACAACTCCTGAAAAATAAAATTTACTTAGCACAAAGTAATATGTATTTTGATTTTATCAGATTTTATTCAATATCATATTGAAGTCGGCGCCAAGTAAACCCATAGTTTTATGTATGTATTATTCATGGCACCAACTTCAATATTATATTGAACAAAATCTGATAAATCAAACTACATATTACTTTGTGCTAAGTAAATTTTATTTTTCAGGATTTGTTTGAAGTCTGTTTTATTTTTTATTGAAAATTTTTTTTTTCATTATTTTTAGTGACGGGTGAACTGAAAAATATATCTATCTAGGTGAAAGTTCTCATCAATACAAATCAATCAAGCCCAAACACAAGGTAGCTGCTGTAAATCGTTAAGGAATTCCCTCGACTGTCTTTCGGTTCCATCATCAGATCGACTCCAGACATAAATTAAATTGTAGTACATTAAAGCACTGAATTAAAAAGATAACAAACGCACTAGTTGTCCCTACTATTTTCGGTGGTGGCCCTGGATTTCTCCTGAATCCCATCATCAGATCCTGACCTGGTAAAATTGGGACCACCTCAGAAGTGAACTCTATCCAACAAAAAGCAGATTTGAAATTCGTCTATAATTGGTGAAATTTGGTGAACATACATAAAACATTGAGAACTTCCTTTTTTTTTACGTCAGATCTATCAATCTAGGTGTAAAGTTCTCATCAATACAAATCAATCAAGCCCAAACACAAGATAACTGCTGTAAATTGTTAAGAAATGCCTTCGACTGTCTTTTGACTCTATCATCAGATCGACTCGAGACGTTCATTTAAATGTAGATCATTAAAGCAGTAAATTAAAAAGTTAACAAACGCACTAGTTGTCCCTACAATTTTCGGTGGTTGCCCTCGTTTTCTCCTGGATCCCATCATCAGATCCTGATCTGGTGAAAATGGGACCTCCTCAGAAGTAAACCCTATTCAACAAAAAAAGAAATTTTGAAATCCGTTTATAATTGACGGAAATATCGCTTAACATACATAAAAAAAAATACTTACAGACGAATTGAGAACCTCCTCCTTTTTTCGAAGTCGGTTAATAATTAGGTATGTTATGATTTGTTAAAAGTCTACAATTTAATGTAGGTCTATTTTTTGAATTGAAATTGTAGTTCTCCAAAGATATTATAAAAGCAGACTTCTAAAAACAGCTGACCGGTGTAGTCATTTTGTATTTCAGTAAAAAGTGGTTCTCGAAATGTTGAATAAATATTTTTATTTGGGAACATAAAAGGAAGCTTTTTAATTAAGTTTGTACAATGACCTAATACCTAGTTACGTTGCGTGCTTTTCCTTTTTTTATGCCAAGGCAATTTTTGTATCATGGCCACTGTAAAACTGGTTGGGAATGAGTTGCCGCCATTGGGGAATCTCCTAAGCTTAACTTTATGTAACTATAGTAAAATTTTTCGCAGAAAAAGTGTTGGTGCAAATATTCCATAATGGGGTTCATGGGGTCTAATATACGATACTTGATCCTTACTTACACCTACAAATAGTTTATAATAAAATAATGTGACCTAAAAATGCTATTTTTGATAATGTGCGTATTTTTTAAAAATTTTATACTTATTATCTTTTTTCTTGTCGTCAGACAATTCTATTGGTTTGAATTTTGTGACATGTTATAATATTTAGGTATTTTATATGACTTTAGATTTATTTCTCTTGACAAATTGCAATTACACTACACAATAACTGCAAATTTAAAACTTTGTTATTTAAAGTCATCTGAATTCTAAGATTAAAAACAGAGGCCCAGACTCCTCAATAGCATTATAAACATTTGACATGATTATATTAGATTGACAACGCGTGCACAATTATATATTTATAGCTATAAATGTACATTTATGAATGTGTGACATTGTTTTCTGCATGCTGCCAATAGTGGCGGAGCTATGCCGTCCTATCCAAACTTTCACGAATTCAGACGATAAACAAACACAATCTGGCAAGTGTGTCCTAGAAAAATACCGCCTGCAATATGTTCGGATTAGGTACAAAATAATATTGCGTTTGTTTGTTGACATATTGAGGATTCTGTATCGTTTCGTAACGTGGAAAAAAAAGTGACTGTAGTGTGTCTTTTTTAAACTATATTTTGTGTTTGACTTCCCTACTGTTTTTATTTAGATATACTTAAGCTGGATAAGGTACAAACTTTAGCCTCGTGTTATATTGACGAGTCACCAACTGACATCTCAAATAAACACAATTAGAAAATTATGTTAATTTTCTTGGTTATCTTTATTTATTTATTCCTAAACCAGCCCCATGCGTCCCCGAGCAGGGTAGGTTGCCTAAACGAGTGTGGGGTGTGAATCTGTAGCAGCTTAGATTCAGGCAAACAAGACCTGGCCAATCGATAATCTTGTTAACGAATTGGGTTAACGATTAGCATATTGTTGTAAACATTGGTAAAACGCTGTAGCTTATTGTAGTATATTAAGCTACAGCGTTTCACAGTTTAGCCACAATCGTAAAAACACTAATTATTATAATTATTATTAAGATGTAGGATCGTGAATAGGGGCGTACTTTTTTTTTATACCACTAAGGTGGCAGACAAGCATACGGCCCACCAGATGTACCGGTGGTCACCGCAGCCTATGGACGTTTGCAACACTAGAGGCGCCACACTCGCGCTGCCGACCCTGTAAAAACCTTCTAAGACCCCTCTTGAAGAACCCCATACTGTAGGCGTTTGGGAAAACCGAGGCAGGGAGATCATTCCACAACCTAAGCGTGCGCGGTGGAAAGCCCCTATCGGATCTAACCGTGCTCGAGCGCTCCGGATGCAACATGTGAGGATGAACACCCTGTCTGTGGCGAGCGGTGCGATGATAGAATGTAGCCGTAGGCATCATGTCAAATAATTCCTCAGAGCACAAACCGTTATACAGCCGGTAGAATACACACAGAGAAGCAAAGTCTCTCCTGTCACTAAGAGGTTCCACATCACCTGCAATTATGGTACTTTGGGAGAAGTGTGCTATTAGGCTAATTTGATTGATATAAATGGTTGCATTGTTTTTTTTTTTAAATCGCCCTTAGAAGGATAGAATCAAATAGTAAGTCCATCTCCATATATTCCATTATTCACATCATTATCATCTCATTTAAAAAAGCATACATAAAAATAAGAAAGTATTTATTTTATATGCACTGGAATGATCTTAGCCAGATACAAACGCAGCGTCTAGTAGTAATACAATATGCAGCAGTTTTATCACTTTACTTATATCCATTTCCAATTTTCCAACCACTGTCCCAACATACACTGATTCCTACATAATAAACTCAAAGAAATCCTGAAATATTTAAATAATTTATCCCAACTAGCCCCAGCATCTCAATAGGCCTGTGTACAGAAAATCGGATCGCTATTAATCTAACAAGACATGGGCTTTCGTGGTCTGGAATGGACGTTGCAATGAAGACGTATGGTCCTAACATATCACACGGACATTTTGTTTCATTCGCTATCTGCAGCCTGCTTCTTGCCTTTACAAAAGACGTTTGTTTACTTTAACTTACTAATAAGAAATTTTCCGACTCTCTGCGAGTTTCGTTTTAAAGTTTTCGTTTCTGAGTAATTTGTTTCGAATATAATTGAACGTAATGGTGTGAATGTTTGGAAATTTATCTCCAGTTTATTTATTTATGACCTTAAAACTACTTTGTTTTAGAAAGTCTATTAACTGTAAAGTAATACTTTACAGTTAATAGACTTTTACATACTTTCGACCTAAATTAGTTTTACTAGTTTAACGGTAAATATTGCTCGGTAAGTTTTATATCTTTAGCAGTAATAATTTTTCTTTAAACTTAAACAAAAGAACGTAATACATAATACGACATTAGGTTTACCACCTCTTACACGAGATTAAATAATGTTGGCGTATAGCTTTGTCTCTGCCTCAATTCAGGGAAAAAGGCGCCACTGTGATAATGTAAGCTTAGTTAAGTTATCGTGAAGTTACGCTTCCCCCTCAAAACTTGACTTACAAATACGCACCTAAACACGAACACAAATTTTGTAAAACAGCTTATCTAAATTGCAATAACTGTATGTTAAAAAAATCTCATTAGTGCAAGAATCTATTAAAGACTAGCTGAGCCCGCAACTTCGTTTACGTCACATAAGGTGTATGAAAGGAAAGGTATTTCTTCATCAGAGTCATCAAGAAGCGTCTGAAACTGCCCTGTTTGCTTAATCATAAAAGAGCTTAATGATTAAGTCTATTTTAAAACAATTCAGACCGACGAAGAATTTTAAAACAGTCAGACTGAATTGTTTAAAAATAGTCTTAATCATTAAGCTCTTTTATGATTAAGCCAACACGCCAGTTTAGGTTCACTCACATTCAAAGAAACCCCTACAATTAAAATTTTCAAAATATCTAATTCTTAAAAGTGTTATAACTCTTTTATTTCTAAACCGATTTACATAAAACAAACGCTAAATGTTAACTGGAGCAAACCTCAACACAATAAAAAAAACCGCATTGCAATCGGTTGAGCGGTTGCTGAGATTAGCGTGCACAACCGTACAGACAAACAGATATACAGACATACAGACACACAGACAAACAGACAAAAATTCTAAAAATCATTGTTTTGGGTTCTATTGCGTTCATAAAGCCCCCCTATAATATTTTTTCTTATTTATCTTCCATGTACAGACAGCGACCTGTTACGATTTTATTATATGTATTGATGATTAGATTTTAGCCAATAGACGCCCACACGGCTAGTTCTTACAGTCTTTGCTCAAACTAATTTTCCAAGTTCACTTTGAACAAATACGTCTGAGGTTGTATTGTGGCACCGTTACGTCAGCAAACATTAGTCTAGCTCGAATGTTACGTCTGTTAGTACATTCATACGTTGCCGCGTTGGCAAGCGCACCGCTGTCGATGTCCGAGATTTATCTTCCGTACTCCGCCCAAGACGGCCAGTCCGCCCCCAGTTCATTACACACAAACGACCGAGTATAATGTTTCTTTTCATTTTGTTACTGGTACTTAGAGCCGAATGCTGGGTAGATAGGAAAATGTCAAAGACATTAAGATAAAATCCGCATCGGACGAATCCAATTTGAAATTGATGTTTTCTTATATTGAGTACTTACACAAGAAGCAGAGAATAATATAATTATTGCATAGTTAAATGTGATAGTGTCTCGATATTGTTTGAACATTTGAACGTCGTAGGTATTGTGTCTACATAGCAGTGTGTGTACATAGCAGTAGGTAGTAAGTAGGAGAAAAAAGAGATTCCTCCCGGTACAAGTAGTAGTAACGCCAAACAGCAGGACCTTCTGTTAGGGGCTTTTGGCCAGTTTGCGAGGGGTCAGACTACCCACTATAATAAATAAATAATAAATATTCACGGACATCTCACACAACGCTATCTGATCCCAAAGTAAGCTAGGAATAACCTGCTTGTGTTATGGGTATCAGACCACGGATATTAATACTTATATACTTCTAAATACATACATATTATACATAGAAACACCCAGACTCTTGAGACAAACATTTATGGGTCACACAAATATTTGTCTCCGGTGGGAATCGAACCCACGACCTCCAGCGCCGCAGGCGGTATCACTACCGACCGCGCCACAGAGGCAGTCTATAACACCAGGATTTTCAGTTTCATCTTAATCAGACCACAAGAGATAGGCCAGAGGTTAATTTATTGCAACCTGGTAAAGGTACCGAGGGCTGGTAGTAAGAAGTTAGTGTTCAGAAGGGAATTGACGTATACAGTTTAATTTAAAATTTAGGAGCAAAAAAGCTGCGAAAATATTTTATGGTTGTCTGAACAAGATACTGTATAACGTCATGAAAAAGTCGTAAATGTTACGTACAGGCTTGTACTAGTAAAATTTTCTACTTGAGCTGCCCGATCTACACGCATTTTACGAGTCCCAATTCTCACTCCTGAGGTTTTAACCTTTTACTAGATATTCTGCGGTTTTACGCAGTGGTTTCTATTTTATGACTTAACTGTTAAATTTATTATTATGTCTGTACGATCGCGGAAAGTTAAGATTTGTCGTTCTTCAAATACATAAAACGTTTTGTAAGCACATTTACCCTTTCAAACTATGCATCATCGGACTGTTGTTTGAAAAATTTCTTGACAACACAATTCAAAATTTATTCAGACCAATGTTTCAGACTTTACATGTAAATAGTCGATAATGAATCTAGTCAAGATTAGGTGTGATGTATAGCTCAGTGGATATTTAGATTTAATTAAAAAATGTTCTGTAAACCCCTGAAAAAGTGTATTGGGCCGCAAACTTACCCGCCTCTACGATCTGGCTCTGCATCAGCGCCTCTGGTCGGTGTGAACGGTCCGCAAATTTTGGTGCACAATTAGTTTGGGAGTGTCCGATTTTCATACTAGGCTTTAATTGTTATTTTGTATGAATAATCTATTTATTTGGTGGTATTCCAGGAGCAACCAGCTATGTGTTGCTTCAATGCCAGTTCGCAATGTACACACGCCTTCCCACGGGATGCAAGCGGTTTTAAGTATTTGGCTTGTACTTGCGTAGCGCGTTTCCGGCGTAGGTAATAAAGATTGTGGACCCAAATCCTACATTATGAAACACGGCGGAAATCATCAAACAAAAGAGAGGAATGGAGGGATCAACAACACACCTGCAATCCTTTAATCCTAGAGCGTATTCAGCCAAGGATTACCAACACTGATTGTACCACAAGGTTACGGTACCTATGTAGGCACCACTCTATAACCCATTTCTTTACGATATAGTCATTTCTCGTTTATAATAAGTAAGGTTTATCATTGACTAATGAGCCTTGGAATTGATTAAGAGTGTTTAATTAATCTCATCACCCCCTCCCTTGTTTTATTATCATTCTACAATTGATTTCTCTCACGCAACGCCTGCTTCTATTAAATGATGCGCTATTGCTGCTGTAGGGAATGATAGTATTGATTTTGAGTTCTAATTCATATAGGTATAAGAAAGATCATGCTGAATGACTCAAGATTATGAAGTATGTATTAGAGTTACACTTATCTTTCAGGTTGTGTTTAAGAATATCTAGAGCTCAATACTACTCATCATTGTGAACATAATTATAAAATATACAAAAGTTTGTATTTTCGTATGGCCAAAATTGGAAGGATTATGAAAGTAATAAATAGATCGATTTAGGAGTGTAAGCAATAGATCAAGTCAGTCAGGGACGTGGGCCAACCTATATGGCTGGCAATAAATCTTACAACTTATTACTATTGCCTGCAAAATGTTGTTGGCATTTAGGTACAACGTCAGACGTTACTTATTTTTTCACTTATTCCATTCATCCATTCCATCTAGTGTCGGTGTTTCTTTACAAAATTTCAACGGTTCACTTTCAATCTTATGCTTTTAATATTTGATGCATTTTATTTTATTTAATTTTGGTTCACCTGCGAAGCGTGACCACATTTATCGTAATAAACAGTAGTCTAAATGAATGAAAAAAAAAATGTTTGAGCCATTGAAAAGGCGATTTAATAATGTAATATTTGGTTTCAATTTGTTTGGTTTGATGCAAGTTGCAATATGCTACCCTTTAATCACATAAACTACAGGTTTATCTAATTTTATCATCTAATTAATTAATTACATGGCCATTTTTCAATTTGATGTCATGTAATTAAGAGTTCACTCGACAATTTTGTTTACTTTTGTCACATGTGATCTGTTTTGTATGAATTAAGTACTTTATTGAGTTCGAGCGCGGTGTAATTTTTCTGATCATGGTAATTATATCCTGTTTTATTGGATCGGAGTCCCATTAATGAGATTGCCAATAGGAATAGTCCCGTGTCTCATCAGCATTGTATGATTGAACTAATTTATTTTTGTAAAATGATTGAAAAGCATAAAATTCAAAATGCCTTTCAATTGGCAGTTAATTTTACTCAAATCACAATCGTATCTTACCTATCTTTGCCCACAGTATCTCTGAAACTTTCCTTGACGAAAGCCAACTGAGTCAGCGTTTTTATATTTCCCCTATCGGTGATTTAGCCCAGGCCCCTTTTGGCTGTTAAATAGAAATCTAAGTTACGAATGTTGAAAAATCATTCTTCGCGTCATAAATTGTGCCATGCCAGCAGGGGTTCGTAACAGTGAAAAATTGCACTCGCTGTGTAATCGCTGTGTCGAACTGGGGGTGCTAATGTTGTAGCCTACAGAACATCTTGTTAAACATTTGTTATGAAAGAAATATACAAGGTTCTCTCAACCGTGACTCACATTGATCATATCTTTGGAAACTTTGTTGTGAAATGTTTCTAATATTTTATAGCAAAGTTTGAGTTTCTGGGATATGAATTCTTTGTTTTAAAAAATCATTGCTTTAAGCATCTTTGACTGATTCTGAAATATGTAATAGCATTTTAGCATTTCTATCTACGTGCGGGTCCTTGATTTGAAAGGCACGCTAGGCTGCGCTGGTGCCAGTTTCAAAATATAATTTCAGTCGATCGATAATAAAAGGTCCGCTTACAGCAGGTCTTCAAATAGGGCTCATCACCTGTTACTTGGAACAAGTCAATTATTGAAATGTGGGCGTATGTGTGATTGTTGTGTGATGTGTTGGTCATGTATGTATGACAATGAATTATAATCAATAAATATGAAATATGTATTCGTGGACATTCACACACAACATCAACCAGCCCAAATTAAACTAATATAAACTTGTGCTATGGGTTCTAGACGACTGATATACATACTTATATATTTCTAAATACATACATATTATACATAGGAGACACCCAAAGTCCGAAACAAACATATGTGGATCACAAGTATTTGGACCGACACAGGAATCGAACCCAGAACCTCCAGCGCCGCAGGCGGTATCACTACCGACTACGTCACAGAGGCAGTCAACAGTTGCAATTATCAACAGTTGCAATTATAAAATTGCAACTGTGCTCAAAAGGCATCTAATTGATACGTGACAAATCTGTTTTTGTTTGACAGAGTTCATGTACCTACCTACATATTCGTAATAAACATTTTAAGTTTGTTAATGTTGATGACAGTTTTAGTAACATTAGAGTTAGTATCATTTTATTGTTTGACTTAACAGCGCGTTAAGATAAGTAAATATACTGAGACTGTTTTAAACAATCGTTGATGCATAAGAGTAGTTATACCTACTTCAGGTTGTCATGGAGTTTTTATAATTAAATAAGGAGTAGTTTAATTTTTGTTTTTTGAGGGTGTACGAAATTTTGAAGCTACATGGCAGGACACATTCGATATTAATGAAAACTTAATACTAATAAAAGTTAAACAGAGGTTTTGATCATTGTCTCATTATATCAAAATAATTGATATTAAGATCAAAATAAATCTGAACCGACGACCTCAGAAAGGTCACAAGGAATGACTGGATGCGGAAGACGCAGGACCGTGTACTGTAGCGTTATTCGGGAGAAGACTACGTCCAGCAGTGTACTGCCATGCTGATTTGATCTCCTATTGCATAATTATCAAAATATCACCAAAAGAATATGGTTAAACATTATTTATGCAAAATGCAAAATGTTTTTTAAATTTTAACTCAAGTTTGCGGTAGAAATTAACTAAAGAGAGCAGTAATGAGTATTCTTAATGCACTTGTCGGAGTTAATTGACTGGCGTTGCTGCGACGGAGTAAATATCATTTTATTTCCACCGCATTACATCGTGGTTCTATTGTTGGTTAAATAAAGTGGTATTTTATTCCATCACTAAATTTATCTTTTACAATTTTACAAGAATAATAACTCAATTAAAGCATCTGGATTTACCTATACTAATATTATAAAGAGGGGGATGCGGGGTCCTACTAACATCTTAAGGACCCCAATGGATCGGATCCTCCTCATGGTGCATCCTGGGCAACGGAGTAGCGACCACTCCCCTTCCTCTGTGGGGGAGTTGTGCTACTATGGCTAATTCCGGCCGAGGCGGGAGTAACCCACCTGTGGGTTGCTCGGTGGTGTGTGTTACTGCCGGCCGTGCCGTTATTCACAGCCGGCAGCAGCAATGCTGGGTCGCCGTCTCTTCGCCACCTTTGCTGGCGAGACGATGGCGCCAAAGTGGGAGAGGCACTGCGTGAGGGGCGGGAGTTTGGGTAAATGCTCCCGCCCTACCATGCAGTTCGGGCTGCCGGGCGTGAATAACGGCGCGACCGGCGGCAATAGTGCTGGGCCGCTGTCACCTCGCCGGTTAGCGAGGTGATGGCGGCAAAGCGGGAGGTGCACTGTGCGGGGGAGCGGGAGTAACGGATAATGCTACCGCTATGCCGTGCAGTTTGGGGGCGCCACGGTGAGGAGTCACTGCGCGCCCCCTATTGTTTCTTGACCGTGGGCGTAAGGTCGGGGAACCCCGCCCACCAACGGTCACATGGTGGTAGGCACCTTTCCCGTGTTCCGGGGGTGCCCATTAGCGCACGCCTGCGCCAGCCGCTCTCTGTCTCCTCTACTACAGAGGGGCGCTCGAGAGCGGTGCAGGCGTGGTCTTCAGCTCCTTAGGGAGCTTTGGGGAGCCGCCCATCTGGCTCCCCCGAGGAGAGCCCCGAATAAACAGGGCGCCCCTAGCCGGGTCGACGTGAATAATCTTTTGATATCCCTCGGCTCGGCTAAAGGGTGAGGAGGAACTCAGGAGGGTTTAGTGGGTAGGACGGTCCATTACGGACCGGGCCGGGAGTCCCACACACCATCCCAGCTGCCCCCGTCGCTGGGATGAAGGCGCGTAAATGCGTTCCCTGCGTCAAAAAAAAGAAAAAATTGTTATGAAGAGGAAAGATTAGTTATTTTTATATTTGTACCAAATAGGATCCGGAACTACAAGACATATATGGTCACGCCTTTTATCCCCGAAGGGGTAGGCAGAGGCATATTATATGCCCACATTTCACCTTTGTATAATTTTGTCCCACGTAATAGGTGGTGAGCCGTATTGCCGTGTTTAAATGGACAGGCGCAGGTTGTGGCTGCCTGCTGTTGAAATAAAGCCTTCAACTTAGCTTAACGACTGCCATTTTACTGGCAACCGGGACCAACGGCTTAACGTGCCTTCCGAAGCACGGAATCGCTCAAATAAATGTCACAAAGTGATCACATGGATGGTCACCCATCCATGGACCGGCCATAGTGAAAGTTGCTTACTGCAGTGATCGTTTACAGAACACTGAGTCCGCGGGGCCACGAGAGCTTCAACAAACGCTAACGTGACAAACCCTAGTATTGTCTATACAAGAAACAAACCAAACAAGCAATATTTTTGTTGGACTGTGGCATCTCTAGGAGTGATTTTTTGAATGGCCTGGACCGATTTTGATGAGAGTTTTGATTGGTGAACAGCTCAGCAGTATTACAAGGAAGGAACTTATGCGTAAAAAAAAAAAGACGTGTGGCACTCGGGGACTGCCGCGGTAAAGCTATTACATAGCATTTTTTACCAACTATGCTAGTATAATTATTTCTATATAAGAATACTAGCTGATGCCCGCAGCTTCGCCTGCGTAAAATTTGTTACCGCGGGAAGTTATTCCCGGGATAAAAGGTAGCCTATGTGTTATTCCAGACTATAATGTATCTCCGTACCAAATTTCAGCCCGATCCGTTCAGCTGTTTGAGCGTGAAAGAGTAACAAACATCCACACTCACGAACTTTCGCATTTATAATATTAGTAAGAAGTAAGATTTTAAGGCCTATGTTCAACAAAGTAAAGTACCAAGTGCCTACTTAACTGTGGACATTTGGGCTTTTGGAATTTTGTTTTAGAACTTTTTAAGAAGAACAATTATTTTGTAATAAATTATTTTTATGTAACTTCAACCATTTACGCAGAGGCGCAACGGATACTCTTATAACGATTAAATGTTTTCCGTTTTCGAAACATTCCTCATTGCTGCACCACTCCTATTAATCTTCGCATTATGTTATGTAGCCTATAGCCACTATCAATAAATGTACCTACTTACTATCGAACAGTTTTTGAAAGCCTACCAGTAGTTTCAGTAAGGCTTGCCTTGGTATGATGTGATTCATGGTCCCTTTGCAGCGTGTGTCCAATCCAGCGCAGCAGCTACACTTCCGACGTTTGATCTGTTGGGGTCTCACTGCAGCGTTCCAATAGTCTTACGTTCGTGATGTTCTCGGGCCCATATGTACCGAGGATCCATTGGAGGCAGCGTTTGACGAAGACTTATAGCTGGTAGCTGGTGCGAAATGTCTTTACTTTAGTGACCTTCCATGTCTCGCATCCGTATAGCAGTTAGCAGTACAGTTTTAACGTTTACTTTGTTTTGAGTTTCACTCTTCGTGTCTATTTTCGCAACTGCCTACGGGGCGCAGCTGTGTAAAGGTTATTCTGGCCTTGGCGAGACTCGAAATGATGTAGGGTACTCTTCTATTCCATCAGTTTCTGACACGACACTCCCGAGGTACGTGAATTAGTGCCTCCACCACATCTCTTGCGTCTGTCGATTTTAATTTCAGTCCAGCCATTCGCTGCCTCATCCTGCTCGTTGTCCTGCACGTTGTCCTGCAGACATGCATGACGGCGTGTGTGTGCCTCAGCAGGCACAGGACATCGGCATCATTAATATCCTCCAGGATATCAGTATAGGCCCCATTCTATGCCGCGCCGATTGTTCTTTGCGGTATTCAGCATTATACCATCTATTTTCTATGGATGGTTGTTAACTATCCTGTTATCTTCATAACGATCCTCTAAGGTAGGTACAGTATGTATTTTCAAAAGAGTTTGTGAACTCTATTTTTAATTTCTTTTTCAGAATATTGATGACATTTGATTGATGTCATTTTATACACGTTACGTCTACTACATTGATACATGTAACAAAATTCTAACACGCCGGTGTTTGTATGTAAATTGTTTATACTGAGGAAAATTCTATACTGAGGAATAGTTTTAACCATTAAGCTCTATTTTGATATAGCATACAGGGCAGATTTACACGCTACTTGATGAGTATGATTAATAAATACCTCTAATTTCATAGACCTTGTGTGACGTAATCAAAGTTGCGAGGGTCAGCTAGTTAAAAGATAAAACAATAGGTTTCTTCTTTCTACTTAAAAACTATTTTTACAAATTTTATGGTAATAATAGACATTCTTTGAAATATGCATCTATGGTATTGTTGTGACTTTTATGACACGTTTAAAGTACATAGGTATGGGATAGATGGCGCTCGCGGCTACGTCAGCGTGAAATTTTCTTCCCGCTTCCCATGGGAACGTACTCCCGGGTTTGGTTATCTTTATAGCAGTATTATATATAAATTAACAAAACAAAAAATAATACTGCATTGGTGATAATAATAATAAAATGTATGTATATAGAGTACTCACTCATTTTCTTTCACTGTTTTTCGTGACTTTCTACATTAATAAATGCACTTTGTTTATTTAAATTTAAAACACTTTTTGTACATAGATGATGAATACCTATACACCTATAGTCGAATTTTTATTTAGACGAAGTAAATTGACAGCAACTAATGTAATTGACAGCATCGAAATTGTCATTTCACATTAAGAACTCTAAATTCGACCAACACTCTTAATTCAACTTTGGTCGAGTGGTTAAGACGCGGATCGGTACGCAGAAGGCGCAAGATCGATTCTGGGTACAAGCATCAATTTTTGGATTATTTGACATAATAATAATAATATATAACGACTGCAGAGTTCATAATTGACGTAAACAAAAAAAATATGAATTGCTAGACTAGATACACGAACGTGGCCGAAGGTAGCCGAGAGTGTGACTCGTTTTCGTGACACAATTTCTGGATTCGGTCTCCACGCAAGGCCCGCGATAGAAGCTATGCAATAGCTTAAAAACAGATTTAAGTGACCTAAAAAAAACTATTATGTTGACGTAAGGTAAACATTTATTCTTGCTTTTTATTCAGTAATTGCTACGAAATATTGTTGGCAAGTAAACTGCAGTCAAACTAATCGTTTCGAGTAGGCAAACATTAAAGTTCATGTATATTGGGAAATAAAAATGACACGAGAGCTGTGCTCGTATGCGTAGTTAAAAGCCTCAGGGGAAATCCGCTAGGAACACATCAAACTTCTTGTTTCATAACAATTTGTATTTTAATCGGAGGTAAAATTTGTATTTTTAACAATACAATTGCCGATATTTCTATTGCAAATTGAGAGTTTCATTTTATATGCTAACAAAATTAATGTTTATTTCATAAACGGGTAACAAAACAGCTTCTTTGAGTCGTAACATTTCGTAGACTTAACTTGCTACGTCAAGGTGCTACGAAAACGTCTGGTGTCTACGGACAATAGATCTGCTACGTAGCCAAGCATAGACGAGGTGAGTTTAGATCTTTTGAGCTCCCTTCAGTTGAAATAGACACGAGTTTCTAATGAATAGCGTGCGCGTTGTGTTGAGTGTTTGCAAGTGTTTATATGAGGTGTGTGACTTTGTGTAACCTCTATTTAAAATTAGAGGTTTTGCTTTAGAATATGATGATAAATACATACATACATACATATAATCACGCTTGTTTCCCATCGGGGTAAGCAGAGACTATGGCTTTCCACTTGCTACGATCCTGACATACAACTTTCGCTTCTTCTACTTTCATAACTGTTTTCATACACGCTCGCCGGTTAAGGGTACTCTTGACCTTGCCTTTTTCCAGAACGTCTCTGATTTGATCGGCATGCGTACGCCGAGGTTTACCCCTACCAGTTTGCCCATTCATTATCGCCTCATAAATCTGCTTTGTCAGTCTATTCTCATCCATTCTCTCCACGTGTCCAAACCATCTAAGCATCCCTTTTTCGATCTTAGTCACTACATCTTCTGTTATACCACATTTTTCCCTTATCACGCTATTTCTTTTTTTGTCCATTAAAGTCACTCCAGCTATACTTCGCAGACTTCTCATTTCCACTGCATTAATTTTGCTTTCATGCTTCTTCTGCCATACCCAACTTTCACTACCATACATAAGTGTAGGGATGAGCACTCCCCTATGTACAGCCAACCTGGCCTTCTCAGACACATTTTGACAATAAAGGTGTACATAGCCCCATTCACTTGATTTCCTGCCAAAACTCTTCGCTCAATATCCTGGTCACACTTTCCATCCCTTACAAATTTGGATACCAACCAACCCAACACAACAACCCAAGTATACAAATTCTTTCACCTGTTCCACTCTTTGCCCTTCAATGAAGATTGAGCAATTCGTCATACTTTCTTCTCTTTCAAAAACCATAACTTTCGTCTTGTTTACATTAACTTTCATTCCTCTACTTTTTAGAGCCTCATTCATACTATTAACCATCAGCTGCAATTCCTCCGCTGATGATGCTAATATCACCTGATCATCAGCGTATAGGAGGCATTTGACGGTCAGTTCATTCATTTTTAAGCCATACATACTCTCTTGCAGTTCTTTCAGACAACTATCCATGTATAGATTAAACAGCCACGGAGACGCTACACATCCCTGTCTCACACCCTTTTCAATGTGAAAGAAGTCCGTGCAGGCCCCGTTGATCCTGACACAAGCACTAGAACCCTCATAGAGAGACCTCAGTGCCCGTATCAAGTTGCTGTTCACTCCATGATGATAAATATGCAAAAGATTCTAGCATCTAAAGTTCTGTATAAATCAAAATAGAGTTATACTGGATATAATCATTCAATACATCAATCCCCTCACGTTCAAACGTCAGCAAACTACCAATAAACGCTTTATGAAAATATCTTCTATGAACTATGTAATCATAATCCTAATATATCATAGCGAGAGACACTTAATAAAAATCCTTTTAACTTCATTTTGATAAAATATTAAATTTTACTGGGTCGTTTTATAGAGTTTGGAATACTTGGTAATCTACCTTTGCGAGGATTAACGTTAAATCGATGGCAGCTAAAAATATTCTACCCTGTATCGACGAGGCGCGGCGCGGTGGTTAATTACTCTTGAATATTTATTGGTCGTTAGAATAAATCGGTTGCGGCAAACAAGACTTAAAGTTGCCTATTCTTTCCCTACTTTAACGAACCTAATTTTTGGCTCTCTTTAAAACAACTTCAAAGCGCTTTCACTGCAGCGAATGCCGTATTTACAATACACCTCGAGTGTGCTAACGAAATTACCAACAAGGATACAACACTATTGAAGACTTCACATGGAATGCAATGCGCTGCACTCAGTCTTATATTATTCAATGTTTGAATCCGTATGCACTGACCTTAAATTAATTACAACACATCTTTCGATAGAATAATGTAAGTCAAATGAATATATTAAAACTGTACAGCGGGGAGACTTTATTCCGCTGGGTGACGGCACCTAACCAACTAGTAAGCTAGGCACGCCCCACTGTACTGGTGAAAGCGTGTGACCCAGATCCACACTTTCCTTGACTGGGGTTGGTGGTGGACCACTCCAGGTGGGTTACACAGGATGCCGGGTTAGCGGCACAAACACAAACACAAATAAAAGTCACTATAAAGAGTTCTTACCGGTCACTAGGTTGGAGGTTTATTACTATTATTACTGTACTGAAAAACAATACTGTTCCTAATCCTATCTTAAGCTTCCTGGCTATCCTTTTCTTCCTGGTATCTTGCTGTTTCTTCCTATTTTCCTGGTTTCCTTTTCTTCTTGTTGTTCCTGTAGTGCTGGACTGTCGACTGAATGTCGGTACAAAAGTGGCGTCTGTATTTATACTTTTTTGGCCTAAACTGTGATTCGCTATTATTACACGTCCAATCACAGTTCCTACATTATAGCCTATCAAAAATACGACATTATACAATTTTAGTGCAAAATTTTTAAGGCACATCCCGCAAACTTTACCGAAACGAGAGCCGTTACGCAACTATGAGCTTTATTGACAATATTTCCATACATTTTGTTCTATACAAATCAAAGTGTTTAGTAATATGATATGGAAATTCAAATCTATTTACTAATTATTATGACTATTAAGAAAGGATCGAAAAATACTATATAAATCATTCAAAAATGGAATAAAACCCTAATAATCGAATGTAACTATGCTATGAGACCTATACTATTCTATTTACATGTTTCGATGTGCAGTCGCCGCTGTGACCCGCAGTGTTGTCCCGTACAAAAACCAAGAGGCGTTTCCCCATTACAGTTAGTTTGTGATTGAATAAACACGTTGTTGACGTTATGCCATTAATTTAACAGATTGTTAAATCTAACTGAGCTGCATCTATACAAAGAATGCGACATGCACTAGCACATTCCAAATCGGAACAGATACCTATTTGTATTTCTGTAGGAAGTCTTGGGGTAACCTTCAGAGGGCTTACCCGGGGTTACCAACCGTATGCTATTATGTGAGATACGTGTGGTTTTCAGTCGATAGCATCACTGTAGGATTTCCTTCACGTTTAAAAAAAACTATTTATATTATGCAAATATTTGTATGAGAGTTTGGGAACCTACTCATTGTGTAAGTATTTTTGGGAGGTGTGTTCCTTAGTTACCTTAATCCCATAGCATAAGCTGAATATTTTAGTTCTATATCACTTTCAGCTATCCAAAATTATTACTCCGAAACTTACAAAACTGTAAGATTTTATTTATTTAACTCTAAAAAAGAAACAGGCTCCGCATAGCAGGTTCTTTAACCACCTGTAGCCGCGAGAAAGCATCTTGTGATTTTCATCGGCTCGAGCCTGATAAATCTATCCCGTCAATGGTTCCTGTGAGATCCAGCTCGTAGAGGATTCCACATACAAAAAGAGAGTATTTAGATAATTTTAATGATAGTTTTCTATATAAATAACTAACTAAATAATTACTTAATAAGTTCGTGTCGGACAACGGCATGAAGCCGTTTGCACTTCTGCAATTCTGTCCTTAGCCTTCATTAGACGTGTCCCAACAATAGTATATCTTCATCACAAGTCAAAGCCATTTAGGAGTTGTAGTGGCTCGGCTAAATAGTGTGGACGTGCGCACAATACAAACTTATAGCAGAACTTCGGACTTCGGCAGAAATGCAATAATGTGTCTTCTAATAATAACGACAAATATACCTTCATCAAAGGTTGCCAACGCCATCTTGACTTACTTGAGTCTGTTCTAACAGCTACAATATTAATCAATCAATCATACTCACTGCTGAAGGCAGGCCTTTCCCAATTTTCTCCCAACACACAAGTGACACATTTGTGTCATTATTTTGGGAGGGGTTATTGACCTTGCTATCACACTCTCCATAGACGGGTTGATTCTTGATTATTTCAAAGCGTGGGAGTACACACGGTCAGTAGTAATGTCATTATTACTGATAGCGTGTGGTCCACTTAAAAGCGAACGCGTTTACTTCCAATGTGCGGTTGATAGCATTCAGATAGAAGCTATTTTCCCATTAAAGTTAATAAAGTGCACACTCCGGTCGCCTTTAATTGCTTTATAAGCCTAAGTGTTATTCTAGACTTAAAATCTATCCAAATTTAGCCAGATCCGTTCGAAGATTGTTTTGACGACTATATTATTGACTATTTATCTACCTGAATATGAAACACCCACAGTATCAAGAGATTAGGTTCTTTCACTTAAGCAAATTTCACCCTTCACTTTAAATGAAACGCACGCCTACGACGCTGTATAAAATTATATTAACTTCATGATCCCGCAAAGCGTGGTTAGCAGGTCTCGATTAAAAGGCTTTATATAAAGGGAATAGCTTTGTTGCTTATAATATCGCTTACCGCAAGCTCATTAGTATGATATCGGTGTCTTCCACAAAGTTTTTATATTGGATTAGTAAAATATCATGTTATTTTCTTGGAAGTTTATACGCACTTTTTAATTTGAAGTTTAATCACGTGTACAGCCGTCACCCTAATTGTAACCGACTGTACGCGCACAACTATATGGTAAGAACCTACGGAGCCCTACACGCAAGTCCCTATTGAACCCTAACGTGCCTAATTCGCTAAGTCTCTGTTCTACCCTATAGTGTGATTTTAACCCTAACGTATCTACGTAACACGCTAAGTTCCTAACGAACCCTAACGTCCCTAGTACCCTAAGGCCCTAGCCTAGCATATACCGAGTGTTGTGAATATACACGGTGTTTCTTTTAGGGTGTCAAGCCGCCACTAGCTGGTAGCAGGGTTCCATACCTATCGATTTAACCCCCATGTATGTTCTACGATTTTTTGTAGTTTTCGAGATATAATGTTCTGCATAATTCCCAATTTTTTTATTATCGATTAAAATTTTTACATTTTGTATCAAAGTTAGGAAGGAGATTATTTTGTCCATAATACTGCAATCAATAGGCATTATAATAATAAAAAAATATCCAAGAAAAGTCGAACCAAAAAGAAGAAAGCCACGTGGACACGTAATTATAAAAAATAACGAAAAAAAATTAAATCTCAAAAACTACAAAAATTCGTAGAACATACATGGGGGTTAAATCGATAGGTATGGAACCCTGCTACCAGCTAGTGGCGGCTTGACACCCTAAAAGAAACACCCAGTATACACAGATAGATAGTTACGGGATGCCTGCACCATGCGACCTAAGGTGGCAGACGGATGGTTGGAAGGATGTCCAGGATGCGGAGAGATTACTCACTGCCAATCGCACAGACTCATACGACTGCTGAGGCTAAGGGTGTCTTGGCCACAGTGAGGGGTAGTGGTGGTAGGTGAGGTGGTTGGCTTATTCTTCAGATTCGCCGCTGAACACCATATAGGGATGTGGTCGACCCACAATTATATCAGCACTGAAGAATAGACAGAAGGGAGTGAGTCAAAGTCAGGTGAGACGTAATGACTGATTTATTTACAAAATAATTGTTCTTATATATTAAAATTATCCTAAGTACACAAGTATAGGTGTTTATTAGTGTGCCATCGGTGTAAATTGCCTCTGCAGTTGTTTGAATCTTGGTCAAATATTTTGATGATTACAGCCGACCTATGGAACGTTGATGAGTGATGAATTGCAAATTTGATTGCATTATGTTCTTAATTGAACATTCAACTAAACCAGCATATGGAAGTCCACTACTGTATCTAGACCTCACCCAAATACCGCCACAGGACACGGTCCTGCATATTCCGCATCCAGTCACTCCGTCACATCAGTTAAACAAGTCCAGAACGAGTTTGGTTCATCTACATACATACATACATACATATGGTCACGCCTTTATCCCCGAAGGGGTGGGCAGAGGCATATTATATGCCCACATTTCACCTTTGTATAATTTGTCCCACGTAATAGGTGGTGAGCCGTATTGCCGTGTTTAAATGGACAGGCGCAGGTTGTGACTGCCTGCTGTTGAAATAAAGCCTTCAACTTAGCTTAACGACTGCCATTTTACTGGCAACCGGGACCAACGGCTTAACGTGCCTTCCGAAGCACGGAATCGCTCAAATAAATGTCACAAAGTGATCACATGGATGGTCACCCATCCGTGGACCGGCCATAGTGAAAGTTGCTTACTGCAGTGATCGTTTACAGAACACTGAGTCCGCGGGACCACGAGCGCTTCTACAGATGAGAGTAAACGCATACTCTGCAAGCTATGGCGACCAATCTGGTTCTCTGACGAATAATATAGTTTTAGATTTTCACTCATGAATTGGAGGGACTTCCATTTTATAATATGTATTTATTAGCCTGTGCTTGTACCTATATTATGCAAATACCGTAAATATTATCTCCTGTTTATTTTTTTCTTGTCTGTAGGCAAGAGCCGTGGCAGCCACGAGATTCATTTATGAGACACCATTTTGTTTGCTTGCGGAAAAAATCAATTTTATAAAAATTGGTTTTTACGTGGATTAAATAATATAAAATAAAGTGGCGTCATTTTAATAGGTAACATTTGACGTCTTGAGATAAATGAGAAAGTGACTAAATCCATACGGACTTGAAAGATATATAATTCTTTTTCCATACCATTAAAGTGGCAGACAAGCATACGGCCCCACCAGATGTACCGGTGGTCACCGCAGCATAGCCATACCCAGCCTGTAAAAAAATTTTTAGTTCCATTTTGCAGAACCCTATACTGCAAGCATTTGGGAAAACCGAGGCAGGGAGATCATTCCACAACGTAAGCGTACGCGGAAGAAAGCCTCTATCGGATCTTACCATGCTCGAGCGCTCAGTACGCAACGTGTGAGGGTGAACACCCTGTCTGTGGCGGTGCAATGATAGAATGTAGCCGTAGGCATCATATCAAACAATTCTTCAAAGCACAAACCGTTGTACAGGCGGTAGAACTCACACAGAGAGGCAACATCTCTCCTGTCACTAAAAGGTTCCACACCACCTGCAAGTATGGGATCGTTGATAACTCTCATAACTCGCCTTTGCACCGAGTCAAATGGACGAAGCTGATATTCAGGTGCCCCCGCCCAGAGGTGACAGCCGCGCCCTGCTAAGCACTCCAAGTTTCTCGGACGCCAGCTTATCCTTGCCCTCCAAGTGACTGCGGAACTGCACATATATTGTGTGGATTTTAAAAATCATCAGGCGAATCCCTGTCCAAATATTATTTTTTCTTTCTTAAATTTAACGAGCAAAATAAGACAACTACCTACGTAATTTGATTGTCAAATAATTGTGAAAATGTATTGCCAAATGTTACCTAAATGACTCCACTTTAGTTCGCATAAATGTCGTCGCCCGCCCGATGGAAAGCAATGGCGGAATAAAGAGAACTATGGTGCCCACGGCTCCGCCTGCGTGGAAAACTTCTTTCGGGATAAAAAGTAGCCTATATGTTATATTTAGTTATTGTCTGGCAATAACATAATTATAAGTTAAAAAAATAAATAAATTTATAAAACAAAGTAAAGTAAGTTTATTATTAAATCGTAAGTAGTTTTCATTGCTCTACTATTATTATTCCGTAGGCTTACTACATAAACCAATTTGTTGCGCAAGAATTCAGTTACAGCAAGGAAAGATAATTGCGAACTATCCAATTAAAATTATCTCTTTCATAAACGATTCCATTGGCTAAACATTGGTAATATTTAGCCAATAGAGTCGTAGTAACTGTTTTTTTTTCAATTTCACTGGCTTATATTGCATAATATTTGCAATATCGAATGTGCGAAGCTCACGGTCCTTTGCGATGGGTAGAAAATGCAGACTGAGCTCACTATGAGTATACTGCAGCTATTGGATGGCGGGATGATATTGGAATTCTTCGTGAAAATAATAACATAGCAAATGTACACCGACCTTTATTTAATTTTTTTTTCGATGGTATTTAAAAACTTACATAGTTTATTTTTGTTCTTGTATGTAGTAATATCAAAGTTCAAATAGCTGTATTACGGCAGTTTAGTATGTAATGTAAAGTCATGTCAGTCAGCTGGTAACATTATCTGTTTCATAATTATGAAACGTACAATTCACATAATTTGAAAAAGAAAACATACAGACCATAGAAATCATGTTATGTGTCATATTGTGAAACATAAAATGTTGCATTTACAGGAGTACACTACAATAATACGAAAAACTTAATTCCGAAAGTCACAATCACGAATTTCATAACTACGGTTTTCATAATTCCGAATGATTCGAAATCCCGAAAGTCAAAAATCCGATGTTTCATAAATCGTTTTTATTAAAAGTCAGAATTTCAAAATTCCAAATGTTTATAATTCCGAATTTCAGAATGCCAAATTTCAAGAAACCGAACCGTATAATATTGCGAATCATTGAAAATCCGCCATACTATAAATACGAACTCCGATTATCAAAAGTCAGAAACATCGTAAATACGAACTCCAATAATCGAAAATTTGAAAAAAATGTCCCTAATTTAAAAGCCTTGTAAGATTCGCATTGAGACGCTCGTCGCCCCGCTTGAGTTTCTGTAAACGATCACTGTCAGTAAGCTACTTTTGTTATGTCTGCAACGTAGTCTACTGATTATAAATTACACGAGACCTTAACCATGCCCAAGCAAGCAGACAGGCAGACATGCTTGCAGGCATTCATTAGCTTTCCAAAATTACGAGACGAGTGACGACGAAGAGTGACGAGACAAGCTTGTTACTGCAAATGAGGAAAATCTTTCCTCCACACTTTTAACTGGTAATTCAAAGCACTCGCCGGCCCCTGCCGCGGCACGCTCGCTTCGCTCGCTCGGCTCGTGCACAGGGAGTCACAGTTCTAACTTAACCTAACCTAATTGAATCTTCTTTTACTCTTGTAACTCCGGGTACCAAGACCACAGCGAGTTGGGTTTGAACTGCATTTTTATGTTACACGAATACCATATTTTATTACTAAATCGTTGAATATTGGGTGTAACAAAATTGACTCTCCAAATTTCGCCATGTGACGTGGCATCAGTCAAGAAAGATTACAAAAATGAAGAAAAAATAATCACATGAATACTTTAACCGTAAATCCGTTTTCAAAGTCCTATAAATTTTCCTTATCAACCTTTTTATCGCTACTAAACGGCAGTAGAAAGCGACAACGACAGCCAGACGGGTGCTCCGTGTTTTTTTGCCACGGCGACCATGTTACCTTGAATTGCCGCGGTAAAAAACAAATTCTTAAATTGCGACAAAAAAAATAAAAAATTTACCCCCCTTTTTTATTAAATATTTGTATTTAATTTCCGATGCCATTGTCATCTCATGAAATTTGGAGAGTCAATTTTGTTACACCCAGTATATATGCTTATTTATAAAACTCTGGACAATGTAAATTGTAACCAATTTTTTGTAGAAAGTTATAATTTTAACAAGGAAAGGAATTTTCGGAATAATGTTTTTCGGGAAAATAACGTAGTATCTAGAGATAGAAATTGTCGGAAACAACTGCTTTGACATTCCAGCGCCGCACAGTGCGGGAATCTCGCAATCTAGCGGGATTTAATTCCAGATAGAATTAAATAAAAGATAAAGTTGAAAATGAATATACCTATGTATTTAAATAAACAAAGACATTTAAATAGAGTTAAAAAATGCAACAATATTTATTTATATTCCATTTATTTTAACACAACTGTTAAAATAAATTCAAAATAAATAAATATTGTGTTTTTTAATCACCGATTCCTCTCGGCTTCGTTTATGTTGGGTACAGAAAGCAATTTCAGGACCTCTGGGTCTAGAGGACTTCACTTTCTCTTCATTATACACCTAAAACTAAATATGAAGGGTTCTGATGGTACAGAAGCCTATTAAAGCAGATCGGTATAGGTAAGTGTCTATTTGACGATCTATGTCTAGTTGACGATTTTCTAGTATAACATTACCTTAATATTCGGTTATTTTTGTTTCTAGTCTCTTGTGCCTCTTCCGCTAACTGTCCAATCGGCAAAATAAACGAAGATACAGGGAGTTTTGACCAATTTTTTTTTTTTTATTTATTAATTTTTTAGCCAATTTTTTTATTCTTTACATTATAATTTCATATTGATGTACTAATAAATCAGCATCTACCATCATGCTCAATGCTACATTAGTCGACACAGTGACTTGAACACTTTCAGGTTTCAGGAACCTCTCTTAGGTGAACTCATGGAAAGTTCTTTCACGATCGCTGCAGAGTCCCTTTTACCTTCTTTTCGAAGGTTACACTCATGGGCTATCATAATTTTCTCAGGGCTAGTAAAAGATAGTAAAATTTATGTTTTTTAGTTTTATTGCAACATTCTACAAAACTTTTTGTGAGGTCTACCCGATGCATGGCCAGATGCAGATTGTATTTCATCTAAAACACATTCTGGTAATTTTATTCCCACATTCAACCAAGTTGAATTCTTTTTTAAAAGCGTTTGCGATGTCTATTGCTTGCTGTCCATTTTTCGTTTAATTTCTACCATAATCTAAGTAAAAAGAACTTAATCTCTTTTTTGGCACCTTCTGTAAATAGTAGGGGAAGTACGTACAAAATGACATGGTGTTTTGTTTTTTGATCATATTTATTTATTTAACGTTATTAGAATCAGTATAATTAATTTTTACTCATCTTAGGTTCATTGACTATCAGTAACACGGTCTTTTAATCAAGTAGGAACTATAATAAAATATATATTCAGGAATATAATAACCAATTACAAAAACCATTTTGTCCGTATAGTACGGAAAAAATGACATACAGAGTAAGGACATAATGATATAGAAATAATACACGTAATGATCTAAGAAATCTTCGCTGTAAATGTTTTCTTAGATCTGCCCAATCCTTTACAATCAGCGCTCCACACGTTGGTGGAGTGCACAGTGTGAGCGCAACAGTGCCAGGTCCTCGTTGCCGGTCTGGACGTGGACACTCCCGCTCGAGAACATGGTCCGAGCCATGATCGCCAGCGGGAGTAAGTGTGACTTCGATGCCTCTTTCTAGGAGCAGGTCATGCTCGTGGAAAAGACGGCGGGGAGGGAGCAGGAGTGGACTCTACCACTCGCGGCCATACACACAGGACTATCGGCCTCCAAGACCGGACCTCAGGACGGTGAGGGTGCTGCTCTCCGTCCTTACAGAAGCAGGCCCTAGACAGCAGTGTGACGTGAGGGATTCTCGCACTTCCCCATAAGAAGCGAGATGACACCCGTAAACCCCCTAAAGACGCCGGTTAGCACCCGAACCCCCCCTAGGCGAGACCGCAGTGGTAACCGTAGGTCTGTTGGGAGTCCTGGGGTATCCTTCCGAGGTCTTACCCGGGGCTTATACCAACCGTAGGCTGTTAGGCAGGAGACGTGAGGTTTTTTAGTCGGTAGGAGTCCGGCATAGCATCCATGAAGGATTTTCCCTCACTTTAAAAAATCCTTTACAGTTAGAATTTTAAGTTTTCTTTATATTAAGTGCGTGTCTTTTGTCATCGCCTGAGGATCTTTAATATAATGCAGAAAAAAATTGGATGGAAATTTGCTGCTAAAACAGCTCATACATTCTTGGCTCCACGACTGCCGATCAGTTTTTCTTTAGTAGTTCCGATATATACCACCTAAACAAAATGATGAATGTAATATACAGAAACTCTACGGACAAAATGACATACCATGTCGTTTTGTCCATTGTGTATGTATGTCATTTTGTCCAAATGTAAACAAAAACGAATAAAAAGTCATAATTCCATCAAAGAACTAACAATTGCAAAACAGTTTATTAAAATCACTGGGTACTGTCATAGTTCATAGATTTTAATAGAATTAATTATAAATAACAACAAATAACTCACCAGAAAACAGGAGAAAAGCACTTGTAAAAAAAAACTTTTTTGGGCACGTTACACGTTCGGTCTCGTTACCGCGGCACAAATGCACCAATGGCGCTCAACATCTGACAGGATCATAAACATGGCTGCCGTCGTGTAATGCATTTATAGAGAGGTCGCTAAAGCCCGCCAATTTTGAGAAAATGTGACTATGTCATTATGTCCATACATGTCATTTTGTCCGTATTTCCCCTACTTGAGGGTAATTATCTACTATGAAACAAGAATGGCTTCAATTCGATCATTTTTGCTATTTGTTGTCCATATATTAAATATTTGCTTTTTTTGTAATTTGGGTAGTCATTTTGAAATCAGAGAAAAAATGTATGAAGGCGCAAAAAAGCGCAGGTGTTATCAATTGTTCATAAAAGTCAAGACTATAAACCATAAATTAAAACATTAAAAACACCGGGTTAATCAGATCAATTTTTTTTATACACCTTTGATTGTGCAAATCATTTTCAAAAAATTGAAAATTTTAACTCTGCTTTCAAATGATGTTTTAAGATAAATGTTTACATTATTTCATAATTGAAATACACCAACTTACCTTCAAATATATACACAATTTTTTATTTATTATTTATTTATTTATTAAGTAAGACACACAATACATGATTTATACATCTCGTCCCACAAAACCGATAATTCGGTTTGACTGTGGGATCAAAGTCTCCGTACATAATACATTAGGTAGCTACATACTTACAACTAAGAGTACACAATTTAATGTCATTGATAATTCGTGCGTACCATCACAGGAATTACCAATGACATATGTAAAGTATCCACATCAAAAATTATAACTAAAGATAGCATACTAACCTGACCAGCCCTACGACATAGTCTTGGGATCGGTTTACTTTCCACTAGTCAGGTTGTATGCAGTACTATTAGCTACTAGATAAATTATAAGTATTTTACACGTAATGCATTCAATTTTTTTATTTTTTTATTTTATTTATACATCCCTTACACCATACATGTACCTACTTATCATAACTTTCTTTAGGTATGCGGACTGTAAAGTACATATTACAATAGACAGGTAAGTTCACTAACCAATAGTCAGGTAGTGTATTTTTAAATGTTTTTTGAAAATTGTTAGACTCTTTTCACTCCTCAATCTTTCTGGTAACCTATTATAAAGATAAGGTAATCGTTTTTTTAAAGTTCTGTCACCGTAATAGTTATTAATTCTAGGTACTACGAACCTTCCCTGAGCCATTGAGCGAGTGTTATATTTATTGATTACATGTGATAGCTCCTGCTCCTTTCTACCATGGTTATTTACTGCTAATAGGTATTTGTGTTTCACACTGACTGGTAATATTTTACATATCTTATACAATTTGCTATAGTCATTTTTACATTGCTCTTTCACTTTTTTACTGACAAGTAATTTTAAAAATCTTATTTGTAGTGACTCAAGCCTTTCTATATAACTTTTAAAAGTAAGACCATAGCAATCTAGTCCATAGCTCAGTATAGGCTCCACTAATGCCATATATAAACACCTTAATATAATAATGTTCGTTTTGAAACTAAGATGATAAAATTTTCCCAACAATGTTCTTAATTTTCCACAGATATACTCAACATGGTGTAACCAGGAAAAATTTTCATCTACTGTCATGCCTAAATATGTTATGTATCTAGCTCTTTCCATTGGTCTACAGTTACAATTTAAAAAATCGCTATGAAAACAATCAAATGTATGTGTATACAACAATGGCTCCACTGATGGGTTGAGATAAGGAGAATGTATCAATAGTAGCTTAGTTTTTTCGGAGTTCAAAACTATACCGTTATCATGGGACCATTTGACCACCCTATCTATATCTTGTTGTACTAAACTACAAATGTCGTTGATATCGGTGCCGGCGCGCAGCGCGCATAGGTCGTCTGCGAACATGTATGGCGTGCAGTGCTGCAGCACGTTACACAAGCTATTCACGTGCATCAAGTAGCTGGTAGGTCCACATCCGGAGCCCTGCGGCACCCCGCACCGCACCTCCACCCTACCACTGAGCGTACCTGCCACCTTCACGCGATAACAGCGGTCATTGAGATAATCACGGAACCACTGGTTAAGCGGTTTTCTCACCCCGCACTCCTCCATCGCGGTTAGAAGGGTACCAGTTTCTAGGGTATCAAATGCTTTTTTGTAATCAAAGAATACTGCTATAACAAAGTTTTTCTCCTCTAAATAGTTGTTAATCTCATCTGCAAACTTTGACATTAGTGTATTAGTACTTTTCCCTTTAAGAAAACCATGCTGACAATTATGCAATACATTATGTTGTTGTAAAAAGGTACTTATTTGCTTGACAATACATTTCTCCATTATTTTATCAACACTAGACAATATGGTTATTGGACGGTAATTTGATACACATTTACGATCACCTTTTTTATGTATGGGACGTACTATAGCTTCCTTAAGTCGGCTAGGCATTACACAGTGTTGTACAGATAAATTCACAAGTCTAGCCAAAACAGGACTCACCCTATCAACTACATACTTTAGATCGGACATACGAATGAGGTCACAACCGGGTGATTTATTTATATTGTTAATTGTCTTCTTTATATCTGTGCTACTAACCGGTTGCCATCTCATGCTCACGTCCGATTTTTTTACATATAAGTCCCTATTTAATAAATTTTCCCCACAAAAATGTTTGATACTATTAATTTCCCTGATAAACGTATTAGCAAAGTCGTCACAAATACCTTTAACACTCGTGCTCCCCCCACTCATGCTGCTCAGTATGTACTGATCTAATGACTGTTTCGTGTTTCCTAACATTTCATTTAATTTTATCCATAACTTTTTTATATCCCCATTACACTGCCTTATACTGTCCCTGTCGTATTTATTCTTACTTTTGTTTATAGATTTTTGACATTTATTTCTGTAATTTGTATAAATAAAGCGCTTTAACATATTCTTTGGATCATTTTTCCAGACTACAAATAACCTGTCTCTTTCCTGCATCATTATCTTTAATTCACTAGTTACCCAATTTTTATCATTTCTTTTGGTAATACGCACAAGTTTGGTAGTGTAACATTCATTATAAATTGAATTAAAACACTGGTACATAGCGTTATACAACTCCGTTGGCGAGTCCAATAACATCATACTCTCGAAATCAATAGTAGACAATTTTTTTCGTACCATGTTATTGTTTAATACACGATTATTTGCTACCGTAGGCGTAGCACGTAAAGACAGCGACGGCGCTGGCAATGCCGTCACCGTGCGCTCACTGCCAGCGCCGTCCGCCGTCGCTGACTGCGTGGTGCGTTTCCATTTTACTACAGCTGAAACCATATAATGATCGGCTATCTTATGTCTCACTACTGCGGAGTCTACAGTACCACTACTCATTCTCACATATATGTGGTCTAGACAAGATTTTACCAACTTTCCCATTAAAATTTCTTCTCTTGTTACGTCTCTAATACATTGTACAAACCCGTGTTCTGATAATAAATTTTTATATAAAATTACATGCTTTTCTTGATTTTTTAATAAATCTATGTTTATGTCACCACATAATATAACTTTCTTATTTAAAGGCAAACTTTCTAATAAATTGCAAAATTCTATTAAAAATTGGTTGGTTTTATCTATTTTATTAAACCGAGGCGGTCTGTAAATAGCAACTAAATATATTAATTCATTGTGATAGTTCAGTGCAATGGAAATGCACTCCGCTGCCCGCATTCCAGAGGTTTGTGGAGATTGGCAAACCGACGCACACAGCTGTGTTCTCGTGTATACCAAAACTCCGCCACCTCGTCGACCATCCCTGGTATAAGTATTCAGATTATACCCACTTATTTTGAATAATGATGTCAGCGAATAGTTTATGTTTGGTTCTGTAATAACAATTATATTCAAATATTTTAGGCTACTTTCAATGGCAACCAAAAATTCATTGAAGTGTTTTTTTATAGAACAAATGTTAACATGTAATATACCTATACTATTATCACTTGTACACGTATCAATCCAACTATGTATATGATCAATACATGAACAGTTTACAAGATTTTCGGTTATACTATCGAAACTATTTAAGTCTGCGAATTTTATGATTTAGTTATGCTAATATACAGAATATATAATAATGTAAAATAAATACCTATTGTGATCGTAGTACTTCGTTCAGGTCCGTTTCATTTTTAATCCATATTGATTGCTCACCTTCGGCCTTTTTTACCAGTAGTTTACCATCGTTCACCCACACATAGTCGTATATTCCATGTAGTCGTTTCTTAGCGTTCCATATCAAGGTCTTGGTGGATTTGGGGAGATCTTCATTTATATAAATTTTATTGGTCATAGTTCCTCCGGTGAGCGCATTACTTCTCATGTCCATCAGTATTCTGCGCTTAGACAACCAGCTAACCCGTTCTTCCATGCCAGTAGGTTTGAACCCTATCATGATTGCTGGTGGTGTTGCACCCTGCTTTGGAGCGTGACTACGCTTTGCCCATTCAATTTGACTGCTACTCACACCCATTTTATTACCAATCTTGGACACTATTTCTTTAATGTTTTCACCTTGTAATTGTTCAACACCAATAATTTCTAGGTTATTTTTACGTGAAGATCGATCCTGCTCATGCACTTTTTGTTCCAGCACTAAGTTACATTTTTCCAGATATACACACTTGTTATTTATATTCACCAACTTTTTTTCAAGTTTAATTATTTTCTCTTTAGACTGTTCTTGTTCGGCCAACAAGGAATCGTACTTGTCAGATAAAACACTGATACTTTGTTGTATACTGTCTAAATGTTTCTTGATGACGGGTATTGAACTGACTTTGTTCTGGATATCCTTGAGAATTTTTGCAAGGTTTTGTTCTTCCTCTTCTGGCTCCTCCACATCCGTACCCTCATCTTCACAATTATTGCAGTGTATTCTATTTACGCCGGCTTTCATATCAGCAACCAGTCCCTTCACACAGCTTCTGTGGAACGTGCCTTGGCACGGTCCCTGGCACAAAAAGTGTGCTCCCTTTTTCGATAAAGATTTTTTACACTTTTGACACTCCATGTTCTTTCGTAGGTATGTAACAAAAATATATGAATAAAACAATGCGTACGTGCGCACCGAGTGACGTTGCGCTCGAGACCCTCTACTCTCTCTCCAATCAATCAATAAACAAGACTATATACGTTTATTGAATCACAAATCTCAAATGAAGTTACCACTTAAATGTTGTTATTTATGTTGTGAGATACAACGATTATTATATACCCACTTTAACATTTTTTATTATTTTTTTGAAACCCACAACAAGAATTTTTAATATGTAGCTGTAACAGATAGGGTCTTAGGTATAAATAAATAATACAATATTATCAATTATTCAAAATTAATATTTTGAATTAAATCCCGCTAGATTGCGAAATTCCCGCACTGTGCGCCGGTAAAATGCCTGCTTATCTAAAATGGATATCAAAATTCCAATGAAAACAATTTATTTCTCTATGTGTGTTAGAGAAGGACAGAAAAAACAGAATTAGAAAAGTCCACTCTTACATTAAAATACATTTTTTACAATGGATGGCGATATGTTGTGACAAAAGGTACCATTTATCGAGGTTTTGTATTAAAATTTATCATATATCAACGTTCTGCCGTATATAATATTCTGTTTTATAACGTCATTATACGTTGTGCCGTATCTAAGTCTTAAGTCATGACGTACTATCACGTTGTGTCCACGAAAGTATTAATTATCTGAGTCTTGCATTATCTTTGCCTCAAACAAATTCTATACGTTTTATTTTTTTTTGCGTGATTGATACTTAGGTACATCAACTAGAAGTGTCAAGACTTGCGAGTGTTGATCATCAAATTCATGCACTTTCTTCATGGACAACGGACAATTAGGAAATAGGTACATCACAGCAGAAGGAATCAAGTATTTTGCCAGCAATTAATCTCTTTTATTTATAGCATTCGCTTAGAAGAGGCAATAAAGCAAGTGGTCATTCGTCAGCCGCACTTCTGAGTCACTGGAATGTAATCAAGACATTCGTCACAGATACACATACGTCAAGTGACCAAAACGTTTGTATGGCACGTATGTTATACTATACCTATACAATTTTTGTCCCAAACACTGAACTTTCTTTCTGAGTAAGAACGTATTTGACCAATTGGTTTTTCGTGATCTAGAAATAATTTCGTAGGCAATCGTTTCGTTGGGATTCAAAGTCAATAATAATCGTAACACCCTGTCAAAACAATAAAAACCTAGTGTCCTAGTGTCTAGGATTGAGAAGTGACCTCTCCTTTTTAAAAAAACAGGTACACCAAGGAAGTTCCGAGTCTGAGTTTTTAATACGAAATGAAAAACAGTTTTATTATAAATTCAGCACCAGATTTTTGGATTTACAAACATGATGCAGGCGATGTTCCAAATTCAAATTTACTTTAGATAATAATACAGATCAGTGCCTCTAGAGGGAAAAGTAAATTTGAATTTGGAACCTCGTCTGCACTATGTTTGTGAATTCAAAACATCATTAGATCTAATAACTTTAACCTCTATGGTGCTGAATTTTTAATACAACTTTTTTAATGTATTAAAACCTCAGACTCGGAACTTCTATGGTGAACCTTACTATTTTTTATTTGCTTTGCGCGCGCTTTGTTCTTTTCACTTCATAGGTGCTGTTTAAATCTTATGAACACAATTGAAAAATCTAAAAAAAGTAATGAGTTATTCTAGTGACGATGAAATTTATTTGACGCCTACAGAATTGATCGAAAGCGTTAGTACCTTTAAAGTAGCAGTAACCTTTACTTTAAGTATGTATCTATCATAACGTACTATTTAAAATCTAAACTACAATAAAAGTAAGTACATATCATATGATTGTAAATGATTTTTGTATTCAGTCATTTCCTCGCTGAGGTGGGAAGAAAAGTTATGTGTTGCACACGAGTGCAAAGATTTTCACCTCGTGCTCTATTGATTCCCTCGCTTACGCTCAAGATTCTAATTATTGAATCACTCGCTGCCCTCGTGATTCAATTTTAGAACCCTTCGCTTGTTCGGTCAACAAAATTGAGCACTCGGTTTAAAAGCAACTTTGCTCTGTTGTATAACAAATAACTATTATTTCGCACTGAGGTTCGTTGAACACCATTGGCATAGCTCTAGGCCACTAGCCTAAAGACCCATGAACAAGTCGACCATAATAAGAAGAGTGTAAATTATATCTAATTCTAGAAGGATGCCACTAATTAGACAATAACTCTGTTTTTTTATGTCGTTACGTGTTAGCGGTACAAATTATTTTCGTATACATAAATAGTCTCTGGTTTTTTATCGGTACAGCTTTATGTATTCAGCTAAATCATACTCATGTAAGGTTAAATCTATTCACTCTCCTTTGTACTGACTGTCGATGCTATTGTTCAAATAGTAAATGTAAAATGAATGATTTACAATATGATATAGTAACTAGAGCTACTGTTTTAAAATATGTCAAATAATAGAGTATTATCATGCAGGTGCTGGACGCAGGCTGAACATGACCAAACGTCGTTTTGATCTATGAACGAGACTTATATTCAGCAGAGGATATTAAATTTGCTGAGATTATAAATGGCTTACGGTTAACATGGATTTCGCCAAATGACAAAGATATTGGGACAAAACTCAATGTCACTTGCTAACAGTGCACTTGCTGTCCTCTTAGACCATTTTATAGTAGCTAGATGTCTCTGACACAGGCCTACGGAGCTGCGAAGCCAGGTAGCAGTCGCCCCTACAGTAGCAACATTAAACAGTCAAATCAATGCAGTTCCTATTCACTAATAATATGAGGTCCTTAGACTAAGACTTTAGAAAAACTTCGAGTAGAAGAATCTATTAAGAATAGCAGTGGTAGTGAACCACTGGCAAATAAAATGCATTTGTTTACTTTCATTACGTATACAATTGGTCGTGGGAACGGACGCACACAAAATGTCAAAGAATTCGCTCCCCGTCGCCCTTTGTTTGTCTGTCTACACAAATATTGAAAATCCATTAGTAACGACCGTTGAAGCTTGAAAAGTCTATATTAAAAATAACAAAAGAAATAGGGTCGTTCCAAGTTTACATCAAAGTTATTTTCAGATATTATTTATGTTGGAGGCATACGATTTGAACAAATATTTAACCCGATCTGAAATTATCTATATAATTTGACATCCTGACGATTTGACTTAAAATTTATATTTTGGAAAAGGAAGTTATAAGTCTAGCATAACTTGAATTTATTTTAATTTGACATAATATATTTTATTTTGAGGGCATGAGTATTTTATATTAATTGTACCATTGCTATTTGTCATGATTATTTGCATGGAAATGTATAGTTATTTCAAATAATTTTAAAGCTTAGTACATTTTTGAAGATTTTTCTTATAAAAAAAATCAAGCGTTAATGTTGCAGAAAAGCTCTTATTTCGGAATCCGAGGTCATGTAGTATAGGTATTTTGCAATTATTCTTCATAATTTTCTGTTTTGAGTTAAACAATAATGATAATTTTAAGATGTTGTACATAGAAGTTTAGATTTTTCCTCGTCTGTGTCTTGTTTCATAAATCAATCTAATTGGCAACAAATTTTGTAGAGGTCTTTCAAATTTCGAGGTATTATAAATTTTATTTCGAAGTTTTTTGGAATAAGAAATTTAGGTCAACTGATATTATAATATTAGTTCGTTTTTTGCAGTGAAATCTAGATAAATGATTATGTAAAATACATTTTGAAACGATATTTGAACTAGGAAAAAGCCAGGAGCCATTATATTGTTATGCATAGCATAAATTCAAAAGATTGCACAGGTGCATGTATAAAAGCGAGTCATCTAACTGAACGACCGTTAAAAACATATAAAGCATTTTACGTAATTGACGATATGATTTTTATTGTGTGCATACAAATTGGAATTAGTATTCATATTTATTTTTAACACAGAACTGAATTGAAAATAAAAAATAGGTTGTTCAAATTTAAAACGTAGAAGTTTTTAAAGGTGTATTATAAGGCTTTTCCGTCAACTAAAATGGCACAACCAAAGATTTACAGAGTTATCATTTGAGAGTTAATCCTGGCTAAGTTTGAAACTGTCACAGCAGAACCCTGAGTCCACTACTCGGCTATTCTATTATTTGCCCTCCACTCCGCACGAACTTCTGCATTTCTTGTAGTCAGCAGTCCTCCACCCCTTCAAGCCACGACTTTTTGGTCTGATTCGTTTGCCCGATCTATCAGAGGCAGCATGAAATTAATCAATATCTAATTTCGCTATGAAAACCAGCCTCAATATGTTCTATTTCTACAATGATACGAAAAATGAAACTCTTTGTAACACTACCTGATTAAAAAGCTCTTTGAATAGGTACAGATAACATAAAAGCAATCAATATAAAAAAGCTTAAATTTCTGAGACCATTGACTGAGAACGAATGATAGATATTCAATTTTTCTTAAGTTCCAAAAGTAATGAGATTTGCCGACATGCGTACCTATATCAGGGGTTGATATTCTCTCTGAAGTATCAGTGAGAGATTTACTTATCGCCTTTGATCACACAAAAAATATTTATATTGTGTTTATTGATTGTAAATAATAAGCAAAGAAACCATTGGTATAAAAAAAGGTTCTTTGTCTAGGTATCAATGACAGGAAATTTCTAATTTTGGATTTTATCCTAGGTGCACACTGGGCGACATGCCGCAGTCACATGTCGCAGCGACAAGCATGCAATATTATTTACATTTTGTTCCCAGCTCCGCACACTGGGCTACATGTACAGCCGACAAGTCCCCGCGACATGTTACCACGACCTGTCGCCCAGTGTGCGCCTAGGGTTCATGTTGCAGGTTACAAACTGTACCTAAATACGAGTAGAATGAGCAACACCAGAGGCGCTAGATATGCGCTTTTGACCCTGGTGTAGCTTGTGAGAACACTGTACAAAGTTTCCAAGCTGCCCATAAGGTCTTTAACTTGGCTTAACGAATGTCATGTTACTGACAACTCGAACCAACTGCTCAGCTCTCAATAATTAATTTCTACTTCTCTGGTACAAACATCAGTATCCGATTTATCAGCGTCCTTACATTACATTAGTAAAACGTTATGTCGGAAGTAAACGCTCTCGACATCATGATGATGTTAATATCTGCAGTCATTGTTATATTAATTTTCGTACGTTAACACCACCGTTTTTATACAAAAGTGTTTCGAGAAAGTCAAAAGTTTTAGAGAAAAACCTGTCAAATATATAGATTTGATTCAATCTTTAATCTCGCCTGTTCTAACAATGGCAGTAATCAAAAGAGAGCACCATTCTTTTGTGTCGAATGATTATTTCAGCTACAGAGCGATAGAAGGATTTTTCCTAAAAACACATTTTTATAATAACATTTTTTTTAATTCAATTTAGGTACGTCTCTGCGTAAAACATTTACGCCACTGTGGTTTTGTGGTGGTGTATTTCTGGTATTTAGGTATCACATTATGATTTATATTATAATAAAATTAAAGAGTAACATTGGTTTGGCATTTTTAATCCAGATACCAGCGGAACGTACTCGATGACAGGCGGGACCGCAGGACTTTCTGCAGTCAGGTCAAATTGACCGCAAAACGAAGTCAGTATGACTAATCCTTACCTGTCTTTACCTTACCTTACCGTACTAGTATTCTTACCTGTCTAAATACCTTCTTTCCACCTTTCCAAAACGAAATTAGTGTTAACTCGTGAGGTTCCAAGGCTCTTAAAGGGCCCTCCCTACTCGTAGGCATTATAATATTTTTCGTAATTATCTAACGTTAAAAAACCGTAATAGTTCTATAATAACAATAAATCCTCGTAATTATTTCTACTGTTATTGTATTTAAACAATAAATTAGTATTATTTCTTCAAGAGTCGCAAAATTGTATTTTTGTTCAATATTTGCCTTGTCCTTTTAATTTTAAATTATGGTTCCCATTTAATGTCATTCATACAGATTAATTTTTACCCACGTTACGTTGTTTACCCACCGATTATCCTGAACGTCCCTTCTGTGCTGTCACTTTTATTATTCATATTTCAGTTTAACCCTTACCGACCCTAGTGAACATTATATCAATAATGAATAAAACGTAGCCATTTTAAATGTATTTTAACAAATTATTACCGTCACCGAATAAATAGATTGTTATAATCATGAGCTTACGAAGCACTAGCGCAAAATTTTACAGACTTTCCTTTCATAAAAGAGCTTTTCCTGCGATCCCACGTAGTCATCAAAATCTGATTTAATTAGGTATTGTGAGCGATAATGATTTAATCACTATTTATTCAGTTGGGTATCAAAGCATTGAGTATTTTATCATAAAGTGGAAATATCTTTTAGGTCCTTGAAAGAGAGGGACGGCTGCTAGCTCTCCTTACAGAAGCAGGCTCAAGACGGCGCTGCGGCGTGACGTGCGAGTTTCACGCACGCTTTACGCCCCAAGATACGCCAGAATACCCGAACCAATTATAAAAGATACGACAGAGTACCTTACTGAGGGGAGGGAACCTTGGAACATGCTTCGAGTGCTTACCAGAGCTTCTGGCCGTACACAGTACTCAGTAGTAGAGTCGGTAAGAGTCTGACATGGTATCCATGAAGATTTGCATACGTAAAAAATAGAATGTGACCGATAATCAACAGTCATTCTTTGGATATATTGCAACTACGGTTGACTATTCTATAGCATTGTTAAGAATTCACAAGGAGTTGACATTTATGGAACATGCTTAATTATACAAGTAAAGATAATAAATGCACATATATATTAGGAACTTTTAATTTATTAGGACATTTTCCATTCAAAATTTTGACCTAAAAGTAAACATCTCGCACCAATTACGAAAAAAGAATGCCTAATGCGTTTGCACGATGGGGGTACAGGAAATGTTTAATATTCAATCGGTGCGGGTCGCATTGTGGCTCTTCCCGCCACTCTACGTTGAGTGGGGTAGCAAAGTATTAAATAAACAAGTAGCTTGACACGGCCAATGGCTCTATAATGCACTGGGGTACACTGTCAGAATGGCACGTATATTGTTTAACCAAATTTAACACACGAATTACCTATAGGTTATAAGCGTGTTAAATTTGGTTTAACAATATTTCTATAAGGATTAGAAGGCATTGCCGAGAAGCCTGAGGCCTCCTCCTGAATGTTTACTCGGGACTCCACAAAATAATATCAAAAGTAATGTCGTCGCTGCGCCTGACAAGTTCCATTATGTGATTTTTACAAGGTTTTGGGAAACTCAAAAAAAACATGTTTTTTCAAACATTGTGTAAATAATCAAAAATCTGTAAATGCAGTATTATAAACATTCATTTTTTACTTAATTAAGATATAAATTTGATATGCAATGTTGCATATATTTGCAGATTTTTTTTTTTTTGTAAATCTGCACTTACCTGTTTTGGCACTGTGCATGCAAATTATTCATGTGCCATTTTCATGCACATAAGGGATAATGTTAACATTGTTTTATCAAAAACTAGTCTATTATGTGACATTTTGGTGTTAAAAATTAAGTGTACTTACTACTTACATTTTCACAATTATTGGTCAGTTTTTTTGTAATGAATTAGTATTAAATAAAACTTCTGTTCTTAATCGTAAAAGTTAAATTAAAAGTGAGTTAAAATACCTAAATGACATAATATAAACACCTCTATACATTCCTTAATCCACTTACACCAGCCCAATGCAGAGTGTAGATCAAAATGGGTGGCGCTAAAACTTTTGAATAATTACGTACGTTCTTATGTCTGTGGAACCGTGCTAATTTTTAAGCATATTCTAAATTAGGTAATCAAATTAGCTTATGGCAGTCCAATGCTGGACGTAGGCCTCTCCCAAATTACGCCAGAACATACGGTCCTGCGTCTTCCGCATCCAGTCACTCTCTGTGACCTTTTCAGGCAGTTGGGCTTTCAGGAGCGGGGTCGTCCTATTCTATGTTCACCAAGCTCAGTCTCCTTTTCAGAACTCGTTTGCACATCGGCCATCGTTTCTTCTATAGCTGTGTATCTACCATCAAAATGCATAATCCGAGAGCTATATCAACCACTCTAATTCTCTGACGGATAGCACCGTTTCAAATAAGGTTTCAAGGTAGGTAGATACTTGGACAACCGTAATCATCTATTCTACGACGTGTATTAATCCCTGCATTATTAGTCCTCATTGAGCATGATCTTGATTTTATCCAAGTTACGTCGTTTTTTTACGGCGAGGAGATTTGTGACACTATTCTCGAGAACAACATGCTCAAGCACAAGTCACATGGCGTCTTGTCACCTTTTTTGAAGATCAAAGCTACCGCACTCCCACTCCCCGCTTTAGCTGTCTGTTTCAGCCAGAGAATGGAATTAAATACACTTCAAGGACCGGTCCTACAAGTTTAAGGTGTTGTTTATTAATTCTGTTCTCTTCAGGGAATTTTATTATTTTTTAATTGCTCACGTTACGTTGGCGCGTTAATAGAGCCTTGTGGCTATCTTCGCTAGGTCACGTTAGCTAAGTTATCCGTGATAATTATAGATCCCTGTAAAAGCATTCAATTTCCTCGAGAATATTAATGAAATGAACTTTGAAGTTACAATCTTAATATAGTCTGGCCATAACTGCTGTGCACTCTTCATCAACTGTCTAGGTATTTTAATAAAATGATTACATTTTTATGAACTAATGAGATAGCCCAAATAATAATATTTTTATAATTATTCGCATGTGTACTCGTGCTCTTTTTTCCCCGGCTCCCACCTCGCCGCGCATACCTCAGAGAGTGCACAGCAGTTATGGCCAGACTATACCTGTGGCTGTTTGTTGCTGTTGAGCTGTTGGGTACAGACCTTAGTGCCCCTGTTCTGTTCAATCGTAGTCTCAACGATGTTTTTGTTATTACGACTGAGGTCGTCTTTAGAATATTGACGTTAAGATCAAACCGTTGGGAAGAATTCCTAGGCGTTAGTCACGTTTCCCGTCTAATCTTCATAACTTCCAGGGTCTCGGGCGAGAGTTTTGAATACCCCTGTTGCCATTGCTGGACAAAAATCTTCGAAAACTTGTTGTAACGTTTTGAAATCTGTGTAGGTTTTATCGTTGTCAGTGGTTTCTAGCAAATTGAAACGATTTCGAAGTTTCGATTGTCGAATCATGTAGAGCGTAGTAGGTTGGGGAGCAGGCGTCAAAGCCTGGGCTCTTTCTGGAGAAGCTGGGACAAGTCAGTGATCGATCACAACCGGTATTGATCCACCTGTCAATCACAAAGTCATCACTTTTTGCCCATTACGATAAAGACTTTCTCATTAATTGTGACATTATCGGGGCTTCACCAAATCTACTTTCTATGGCGCCTCATATTAAAGAAAGAATTCACTAAGAAGTGACCCTGAGATTTAAGAGAAAAACGACAAGTATGTGCCCTGGTCATTCACCGTATCACGGTTTTGCCGCGATCTTGTAACTCCCGCTATGGCGTTAAAATCCCCCTTTAAAGTTGTAGTGAGCCTTGGCAGTGCCTTGTAATTATCTTCGCTATGTCCACGTATACGGCCTCTATTGCCCGTTCCGTGCTTCTCGAGTTGGGGGAAAACACCTGCATCACATTCAGGGTCGGTGAGTTTTAGTGTTGCTGCTACCCGAGCAGATATCTTGCTGACTTCCACACCACTGCTTATGAGGTACTTTTTCACCATGAAACCGACACCACTTTTGGAGGTACTTCCATCACTTGCCTAAAAATAGAGCATTTTATATAGCGTGTCCTTACATTTTATTCGAACCTCGCACAAGACTATTTTGTTTTATGCGACTCAGTTCTACCTTGAGTTTGCTGAGATGCTCGTTCAGCTATGGAGTGTACCCAAAGTGCGTCGTTGTACGGAGCCAGGATCAGTCGTGAATGGTAGCCTGTCTTAGCCTGAATTTTTTTGCACTTCCCTTCTGCCATTTTCCTACCGCTACCGCAACCGGAACAGCGGAAGTGCAGGGAACTGCGGACCGTTTCTTTTTATAAGCTTTCATATCATAGGTCATCATCATTGGTTTTGGGCCTTATTGACGACGTTGACTAGCCTTAGTACAGTGCTTTGTTTTGTTTGTCCTTCTCTTTGTCACAACTTCGGCTTCGATGTATTAATCGGTAGCAGAACCATTCGCAAGTGAGACCGGACTGACCCCCAAATTGTGAGTAGGACTCTATCCACACAAAAACTTTACAATTAAGAAGCACATTACTTACGAATTTCTTACACTTTTCTTTTAAATACTCATTAAAATGATGGTTAATAGCACCTTAGACCATGTTTTCTACAATACCGTTACATATTTATCATGTTCTCCGCGCGACATTGGCAAGATCGCATATACCATAAATGTGAATGTTTGTGCACATCACGATTTTTTCCAATACTTAAAACACATACGGAATATGGCAAAATCGGTTCTAAGCTAAATATTACACAACGGGTTTTACTAGCACACATGTAGATTTATACGCAGATTCTAATTATGCAAAAATCGAAAAATCAATAAAATGCACATATGGAACTTGCCAGACGCAACGATGATTTGCTAAGAATGTCATTATACCTTACCGCAGACAATGCAATTATGCAGATTCCAAAGGCAGTTTATTTGACCATACCTATTAACGCCCACCTAAAAGACCAACTCTATTCTACTTGCGCCTTGTTTATATCTTGCGATGTGGGTCTTGACCTACTTCCCGCAAGACTAACGAGGTATTTTATGGTGGCTTTCATTATTATCCTCGCGAATTATCCCAAATGTGTCCAAAATACATCCAGTAAAGAACATGTTGGGATTTATTCATGGACATGATAGTTTATTTACAAATGTTACAGTTACGTATAAAAATTCAACAGATTTCAGGGGAAACAAGCGATAACATTATATTATATAGTTTCAAGGTAGCGTTTGAAGTGAATTTCGATTTCCAACTCCACACCTAAACATTCTTCAAAACAAGTTAAAAAAAGGTGATTTTTAAAAATCTTCAATCTATCCGTACAATATGAGCCTGGAACGGTTATCCGAAACACAATTGTTTATTGTCTAGCCTCAAATCACTATCTTTTCTAGACTTTTTTGCAGATGATTCTTGTTTAAAAACCCATTTATCGAAACATTTTCACATGAAAATGTATTATAATCCTGTAGCCACTGCCAAAAAAAGCTATTTAGAAACGCTGACCTTCGTTGGTCGAGGCAGGGGTCGACGACAACAATAAATTCAATCTACTAAATGCTGAAGGGTGCAAGTCTCCCTGCAAATGACAGGTTATGTGACCTCTTCGACCCTTGCAATGGGCTGTTGTAGAAACGCCCAGCTGATTTGATCAATAAATCTATATGCGTAGCTAATGAAGTATGAGAGAATTGTGCTTGACAAAATGTTTAGAAATTTGATAAAAAAGAGGATAAATATACAGACAATTTACAGACTGTGTTTTCGTATAGATAGGTATGATTCTTTATGCAATTACAGATGATACCTCAAACCTTAAGCTTATATTATGCTCTATTTGAGTGGTTCAATTAGTAGATTTGTAGATGTATCTATCTTTTTTTATACCCCTACTAGTGCAGACAATGCACTGGTGGTCACCGCAGCCTATGGACGCTTGCAACACCAGAGGCGTTACACTCACGCTGCCGACACTGTAAAAACCTTCTAAGACCTCTTTAGAAGAACCCCATACTGTAGGCGTTTGGGAAAACCGAGGCAGGGAGATCATTCCTAAACCTAAGCGTGTGCAGAAGAAAGCTCCTATCGGAACTAACCGTGCTCGAACTCTCCGGACTTAAGAGTGTGAAAAATAATTAACAATTTGAATAAAAAATAACTCTAGAAAAATAATTAAAAATTCGAAGAACTACCTACCTATTTTTTTTTATGTGAGGGAAAATCCTCATGGATGATATGCCGGACTCCTACCAACTAATGCCTAGGCTATCTGACACCGACGAATTCATGTAACTATTATGAGCACAAGCAATGGTACGTGCGTTAATCGTCAACATATTACAATAAATTATTATCATAAACAACAAAAGAAACCATTGTTAATTACCCGAACTGCCGAAGAAAGGAGGGTAATGTTTTTAGACAAACGCCTCGGGACATGTTGATACTATCGGTATGAAATATTCATGAATAGGGCCAGTAATATTAACAAAATAGATGATTTTGTCTCTGTAAATTAATATGCGTATCACATTTTCACACGGCACTATCTAACATAAATTAAGTTAATATAATATAACCTTGATATGGAATATAAATTTCTTTATTACACACATCTAAAAACACTTTCCTTTAAATAAATAAAAAAATAAATTATAGAATTATTAGTAACAAAAAAATTTGTTCTTAGATATAGGTGTGTGTTAATTTTTACACAAAATCTACTGAACAGTTTTTTACAAAAATACAGCTTAAACATCAAACAAGGCATAGGTTAAAGAATTTCCTATGGAAAACGAGTACCGAAAATCTTCGCTAGCCCCACTGGTGAAACTGTGAGATTTAGAAATTACATTTAGGCACGACATCTGCTTTTCCGTCCACTGGTTGCTTCCTGCTCAACACAAAAAATATTTGTTCTGAGTGTAACCCACAACTTCGTAGTACGAGGTTCATATTTGCGACCAGCTGACCCCGCAACTTCGCTTACGTCACATAAGGTGTAAGAACGGAGAGATATTTCTTCATCAGACTCATCAAGCAGCGTGTGAAACTGCCCTGTTTGCTTAATCATAAAAGAGCTTAAAGATTAAGTCTATTCTAAAACAATTCAGTCCACGCCTAATCATTAAGCACTTTTATGATTAATTCAACACGAAAGTTTAGATTTACCCATTTTTAGATTCATATGTCTATGTATTCTTTCATTGCAATCGGTTAAGCGGTTACTGAGATTAACTTTCACAAACGTACAGACAAACAGATATACAAACATACAGACAAACAGACAAAAATTCTAAAAATCATTTTTTTGGGTTCTATTGCGTTCATAAAGCCCCCTATAATATTTTTTCTTATTTATCTTCCATGTACAGACAGCGACCTGTTACGATTTTATTTTTTATTATATGTATTGATTGATGTCGGAGTGAGGTGTACCTCTATTATCTAGCAAAAAATCTTTAAATTATACATAGTGTATGTATAGGCGTATACGCATTATATAAGATCCAGCCCAGTGAAGGCCAATGACTATATTTTTTTGCGTCACTGCTTTCAAGAGAAACTTCAATGTGATTCTAGAAATAGAATTCGAATAAAGTTTTTGATGTTAATTTTCGTATATTCTTGCTCTAGACATTTTTTGACGTTTGTAAATTTCATTTACAAAGAATAAATCCAAATTCAAAGAAGTCTGAAACTAATTATAGAAATGTTGAAGAAATACGACTTTCAAAAGATCTGATTTGATCTGATATTTATGTAAAACTAGTGATTCGCTAAACGTCATAAAGTATCCCTTTATACCACTGAAAGGACAAAAAACAATTGGTTGTAGCTAGCGACACGCAGCAAGACACACGATTAAAAATGAAAAAAAAAAAAAAAATTACATGTAAAAATCAGTTATTGATGCATTGCCAGACTAATGCCGACTAAAAACCTGTACGTCCCTTAGCTACTGCCTGCGGTTGGAAGCCCCGGGTAGGATATCCCCAGGATCAAGCAGACTCTAATCTTAAACTACAAGTCGGGGAAGACAACAAGGTCTGACACTGTACTTCATAATATCAGAAGCTACAAGTAAGACTCAAGATATTATATAATAATTATGTTGTTATGAAAGTTTATGAAACAAATTATGAAATAAGAATCAACGATGTGTTGTAGAAGTCGAGTTTTCACATTATAATTTAATAAAAACATGTAATGGCAAGTAGTTTTGTAACTAAATACAACATTTTAAACTAAACTATTGCATGTGAAGGTTTACATGGGTATAGAATTAATTATTCACAGTTTCGCAGGTGAACTATCAAGGGGCACAAATGTCGGCCCTAATCAACACCGACATTACATGCAAGACTCATACGACACAACTTACTTATTTAAAGACGCCTACTGAATTATAAATAGCTATATTGCTGGAAATCTGTAGCATAGAAATTAATATCGTGTCAGCTAAATTTATATCTTAATTCAATTTTGCTTGTAAAACATTTTAGAGGTTCAAACTCTGACTAATGTATTCATTTTTTGCACAACGAGTAGTTGCCCAATTTTTATTGTAATAACAATTTGAAAAACATTGTAAATTTTATTTAAAAATAAATTTAACACGCCGTGCATCGCGCTATTGGAGTTCTTTCACTGAAGAATAATAATAACAACTGCCTACACCATACGTACTCATATACAAATGCTTAAATTCAAGATATAATTCTCAATTAGTATAAATATAACTAAGCTCAGCTAATTTCGTCTAAGTGATGAACGTTGGTAATGGACGGCCCCAAAGCCAGCCATATATTATCGTAATACTGGTTAGTATTAGTTAAGTAATTACAGTTAACGATTCTTTCATTAACCCTAGTAATTAAGGTTGTGTAGGTTCTCAGACAACCTAATTCTTTAAGTCTAGCAAAAGTGTATTTAAGGGTAAAGATCGCTAAGTAAGCTCCAAAGTTTGGTTCATTATACATATTTAAGAGTATTCTTTTAAAAGCCAAAGGTAGAACCTATTTATAATGTGCTAAATGAGAAATATCTTTAAAGCTGAAAGCAATAGTGAAAGACATATTGAAAAACTTCACTTGTACTGTTCCACAACATTTATTATTGTCATACCTAACCGGTTTCGCCTTTCGGCATTCTCAAAGGCTATTTACTTATTTAGATCATAATTACACTCCGAACGCATAAACAATGACAATTGTTTCCATGTAGGTATACCAACAGACAATGTTGTCAGTTTTCAAATTTACCCCAAAAATTAGGGAGAATGCAAAGTATTAAAATATTTAAAAATTAAATCCTTTCTAATCATATTACAATATTTAACTAATTTTAAGGGTTGCCAGTTTACAATTTGTCCAGAAAAAAATTTTTGACTTCTGAAAATTAAATTATTACAATTCAAATTTTAAAATTATTAGTATTGTTGAAGTGTTAATAGTGTTAATTAATATTATTAAATGTGAATAACTCAAAATGTCTAAACGATTAAATGTCATACACTGCACCAATTTGATTTGTCATATCGAACCATGTCAAGTAAAACTAAATATGTCGGCCAAACTGGGAGATCGTTTAAAATCAGAGTTTCGGAACTTAATAGTGGCTGGAGGCTCAAGAAAACGGAGTCCAATTTCGCAGAGCACCTCCTTACTGAAGGACACAGTTTTGATCGAAAAACTAACTTTAAAGCTTTACATTCCTGTGATAAAGGCAGAAAAATGAACGCTCTTGAGACACTCGAAATAGGTAGACTCTTAAATACTGACCCGAACATTATCCTAAGCCAACAATTAGACCTGAACCGTTCACCTTTGCTGCATTATTATGAACAGTGATATGGTAATGACATCTACATATGTATAAGATTGAATATTTTGACATTTAATTAATAGGATATTCTGACATTAATTTGATTATGTACCTTTCTATGTACAGAACTTGTGCGATGTTGTTCTATTTGCTGATGATACATCACTTATTTTTAAAGTTCATCGCAATCCAAGTACTTTTGACAACGTAAATAGTGCACTAGCCCAAGTTGTAGATTGGTTCACAACCAATAATTTGCTATTGAACGCTAAAAAGACAAAATGTATTAGATTTACCATGCCCAATGTCAAAAATTATGAAACAAATATAACATTGAACAGTGACACCCTTCATCTTGTAGAATCAACCGTATTCTTGGGGATCACTTTAGATAGTAAATTACAGTGGACTGCCCAAATATCGTGTCTAGCAGCAAAACTCAGTTCGGCGGCTTTTGCCGTTACCAAGATCAGACAGCTCACTGATGTCCAAACAGCCAGGCTGGTTTATTTTAGTTATTTTCATAGCGTCATGTCTTACGGCATTTTGCTGTGGGGCAAGGCAGCTGATATACAAATAATTTTTGTACTTCAGAAAAGAGCTATACGTGCAATTTATAAATTAAATGCTCGAGAATCGCTTAAAGAGAAGTTTAAAGAAATAGGAATTTTAACGGTTGCATCGCAATACATATTTGAGAACATCATGTCTGTTAAAAAGAACATACATCTATATCTTAAGAACAGTGACGTACATTCAATAAATACTAGAAATAAGCATAAATTGATTGGAAAGGTTTTTCGATTACATAAGGTACACGACTCATTCGAAGGACTTGGTGTACGCCTATTCAATAAAATTCCTTTAAATATTATGAACCTTCCTTTATATAGATTCAAAAGGGAAATCAAGACACATCTTTTAAAAAGGGCATACTATACTATTGATGACTATTTTAATGATACAGAGACATGGACATGAGTTGCTTGCTCCTCACTTAATTGGGCGCGATTGTAAATGTCGCTTGTGTAGACAAAATTGTTGATCTTTATTGCATGACAAACGAATGTACTAAGACTATTTGAAAAGAGTGGCCGTGAGTTTTCTTGCCAGGTTCTTCCTCACAGGCTCTACCTATTGCTTTGCGAATCTGGCAGTAAATGTAAATGTAGAAGCAAAAATTTTGACGTTCATAAGTGTTACTTTGTAACCTAAATGAATAAAGATATTTTCATTTCATTAGTTAATTTGACATTTAATTGAGTACCTAGATATTTTGACATTTAATTTATTTGTATTAGTTTTACTTGACATGGTTCGACATGACAAATCAAATTGGTGCAGTGTATGACATTTAATCGTTTGGACATTTTGAGTTGTTCACATTTAATAATATTAATTAACACTATTGACACTTCAACAATACTAATAATTTTTAAATTTGAATTGTAATAATTTAATTTTCAGAAGTCAAAAATTTTTTTCTAGGTAAATTGTAAACTGGCAACCCTTAAAATTAGGTAAATATTGTAATATGATTGGAAAGGATTTAATTTTCAAATATTTTAATACTTTGCATTCTCCCTAATTTTTGGGGTAAATTTGAAAACTGACAACATTGTCTGTTGGTATACCTACATGGAAACAATTGTCATTGTTTATGCGTTCGGAGTGTAATTATGATCTAAATAAGTAAATAGCCTTTGAGAATGCCGAAGGCGAAACCGGTTAGGTATGACAATAATAAATGTTGTGGAACAGTACAAGTGAAGTTTTTCAATATGTGTAGCAAGTTCCATCAAGTGCCATCAATCAACAGTATCAATAATAGTGAAAGACCTTTCCAGATTATTCGCCTTTTTTGTAAATCTAAATGTATACTTGTACATACACACTTATATTATATAGATTGGTTTTTTCCCTCGAAAGCGATACAGACATAGTCACATTCCAAGTTTTGTGTGGTGAGCCTATTGCTGTTTTGCAACGACCGGGGGTAGATTTTGACTATCAACTATGAGCATTTTTCAATTTCTAAATAAGACCTGCAACCGAATTCCGTTGTAATAATTCAACTTATGAACCATGCTTTTGAGACATAATAGCAGGTACTAACAACGGTTTATTATGCATGACACAGTGCTGTAGCTTAAGATGTTTGTCACAGTGATGGTATAAAGAACACTAAAAAAAGAGAGACCCCAAACACTACAAATATATTTACTTTGGCCTTTAAAACGTCGGTAAAAATACTGCGTAGACAGTCAACGTTTTTAAGTATCTGTAGAGCTTATAAAGCTTCAAGCTTTTAGAAGAAAGCCGATACAATTTAAATAAGTATTCAGAACTGTAATCTCTACATAAAAATTAAAAGGAAATCGTGATTAAATTGTCTTGGAAGTAAAAACTTGAAAACTTCGAAATGCCTTTTTAAATTCACCGTTGCGTTGACTTAGGTCGTCAAGTTTTAATTGGATCTTGATGTTGGAAAATTTAAAGTTGCTTTGGTGGATAAGTTCAAACTAGCTCAGAAATGAATATGGCAGAAGTTGTACCACGGACTTTAAGTACCAACCTACTTATACGTATACTTAAACACGCAGCGCCGTGTCCAGCCAAGTTCAATAAAAATCCGGCTAAGTGCGATGCGAGGGTTCCGTATCAAAAATGGTAAAAATTACCTATCTTGTATGGCAGCCCCTTTATTTTGAAGAAATAAAACTTATTAGTTTGTCTAGAATCTTAAATTTCTAATTTTTTATAGACTTATTAGACAAAGCCCAACCACAGATTACTAAATAGTTACTACGCCCAACCCAGTTCTAGACGACTTAGAATTTTGAAATGTAATAGAAATTAGCAGTAATAGGGCAGGAGGTTAGCAGCCATGAGTAATGCTTATGAATAAATGCTGTCAGGAGCAGAAGGCACCGCATCATTAGCTTTTCCGGGACACACGACCCCAGCTAGCCATTTAAAAGGTCATTATGTCCTATTATTGTAATTGACCTGCACGTAGAGGTCATAAATGCAACAGACTTGATTTTTAGAAAAAAGTATACAAGTATTAATATCCGTAGTCTGATACACATAACACAAGCAGGTTAATCCTAGCTTACTCTGGGATCGGATAGCGTTGTGAAGAAATGTCTATGAATATTTATTTTATTTTCTGTTATTGCTGTGTAGTAAAATAAAAACTTCTCTATATTCTTTGTACAACGGCAAACGCTGCCAAATATGTATACCTTCCCCACCTCTTGAGCCCAGGCGCTTCAGGGGGAAAATAATTTGAATATGAGCTATGAATATTATTCATACCTCCGTCAAAGATTTCGGACAGTTCTCAAAGATGAAGAATAGCAAGTAGGTATTGCATAAACAAAACTTTTTTATTCACTGAAGTTGTACTGTGAATATAAAATATTACCTTTACAAGACTTTTTTTAATAAGCACTTATAAGTCTTTCTTTTGCTTATTTAATATTTAAACGTATATTACTAAGATGTTATAGGTAGGTGGGTACCCATAATCCGAGAAACATACATTCTAAAGCAGTTTCCTTAAACTATTGCTCAAGAGGATTACATGAAAATCACAGTTTATAATGTATGCATGTGGGTAATTTCATAATCTCTTAGTCATTTTCCACACCAATGGCATCCTTAGACCCTTACACGTAAATATACATAGGTACATAATTCAGGACACACATGGTAAGCCAGGCATGCGTAAGTAATTCTTGTTTGAAGATGGTTACTTTGAAGTATATAGGACTATTCACTACTTCGCCAGCTGGGCGTTTATGTTAACAGTCTGGTTAAACTTCTTCGAAATAGTTACACTGAGAGGTCTAACCTTATTGAAAGTAATCTAATAGAATAATTTTGTATATAAATTAAATACTACAGAGCGGAAATACAAATAATTCGTTTTCAATCCTGTCACCTAAGAAACACGTTATGTTTGTACAGAGTTTGAATGTGTGTGCGTGTGACCACTAAGGTTGAGCAAAACGTTCCCTCAAAATACCTTTCAACTATAATGACAGCTTTGGCGGAGTGAGGAAGCTTGCTCAGTGAGGGGCAGGGAGTTGCGTATGTGTGTAATACTATTATTTATCTTTGATAATAATACTGTTATCAGGAAAGTGGTATTTCTCTCTCGCATAAATCAATCAATGGATAAACATGATTTTTTTAGATAGAAGATTTGTTATATCTGAAGTTTGTTAAAGGCTACTTTATAAACCTGAATACTTTATTTTTAAACTGCCTACCTAACTACTTTCCACTCATTGCAATTTTTTTGCTGACTAGTAGGAGCTCACCGAGTAATCATTCAAATAAGCCTATTGCAATTCGTTATTATATCTACAAAATTTTGCCATAACACACATCTTCCGCAACCAGTCTCAGTAATCAAGACTCCAAATCTCAAAGCTTCGGGTTTCAGAAAATTTTCAATAGTCTATTATTATGCATAATGAAATTTGCCAACCTATTTCAAAATGTCTGTTGCCAATACTATGCTGTAAACAATGATAGAAAAGTATTCGCTTTAAAATAAAGTTGTGACTAAATCATTGAGAGAGAGAGAGAATAGCATACGAGAAATGAGGCTATTTTCACATCATAATATGGTCAGGAAAACGAGACAGTGAATCGCGATAGGAGTACAACGTACTATGCTAATGAGCTGTTGAGTCTGATAAAATCTAATTTATGAACGCTGTGTCGCAATGATAGTAATGAGACTGGTACAAAAGCACTGAAAATATTTTCAGAAAGTTGAATGTATTACAAATTATTATCGTTAAAGTTTTGATGTATTTGGAATATATTGTGAAAACTTGTTGATCAAATAATTATTTTAAAAATTTCAACCGAAACGTAAATATTTGTTTAAAATTTTAAAAAAATATAAGAAATGATTTTTTAGCTTAATAGGTACCTAAAAGTAGAATTTAACGTCTTAACTTTTTTAATAAATAAAAAATAAAATTTACTTTCCTGATAGAAAATTTTGTGTTTACTACCATTATCATAAATGATGGTAAACACAAAAATATGTTATTCTCAAACACTTCTCAGAATCAAAATATTTTTGTTGTAAGTAACATTTTGTTTACTTGTTTTATTTCCCCCTTGCTTACCTCCGCAACTCTGTTGTAATGTATTTCTGTGTTGCCAAAGTTGATATTATTGCGACTTTAGTTTACTAAAACTAGGGCAATGGAAATTAGGGCTGCTGTTGGAATAACAAAGTTATAAACAAGACAAAGTACGAAGTCAATTTCTAGCTTAACTCTTTGATACTGTGCTTAATCAGTGACCAACTTTGAAAAAAAAGCTGTATAAGAAGATCTAATGCATTGTTGAACTTCGTAAATACCTATTACAATAAAAAGTATTGAAAGCAAATCATAAAGTTGTGTTCTACAACTTCTTATTTTATAGCAAGAAATAATAAAGTATAGTAACTCTGGATAAATAAGCAAAACAGGCAGGCTCTGGGTATAAGACAGTTTGATTGGAGCCGTTTTAATTTAAGTATGGTACATTAAATGGTGTTATCAGAAATGTTTTAAACAGAAAGAGTACTGCCTGTAATAAGACATAGGCCATAATAGGATAATAGAACGAATTATAATGTCCTATGCAGGTTCCAACTACTCTCAGAAATGGGAAATGTTGGCTGTTAATGGAAAGATTTTAACATCATGAAATTTCATACTTCTGATATTCTAGCAATTTAAAAAGTTGTTACCTTTATTAAGATTCACTTATCTATCAAATAAACAAAAAAGGTTCCCTATACAAATAAAAAATCACCCCTAAAAGTGATTTGATCCTTGAGGAGAGAGGTTCAGATTTAAATCTAAGCACATGCCAGTTTATTATTTTTGGAGTACCATACCCGAAGGGTAAAATGGGACTCGCATTTAGCAAAATTATAAAATAAATCTCTTGGCTATGAAGTTTGTATTTAATTAAAGTTAGCTTGGCATTTTGATTTTAAGAAAATTTTCATTATTGAATTGAACTTTAATAATTTTAATACTTTATGCTACAGCCAGGTTATTATAATATTATAGATAAGAAAGATTATGTCTGTCAGTATGTATGTCGGTTCCGTCTAGAGGAAGCATTTCTTAACCGATTTTCACCAAACTTGTCACACGTATTTTTTTAATTTGAAATACAACTTTTCTCGAGAGCTTATTTTTGAAAAGGGTAAAATGGTGGAGAAAAGGGTGAAGATTGTTGTCGCGTTATTTATGAACGGATATTGATGATTTTTGTCTGAATCATAAAGGATATGATTACTCATAGGTTGTTATATTTTTCCTGGGTGCTCGCGAAGTCTACTCTTCGCAGAAGTACTAGCCTAATACGTTTAAATGGGGCTTAGAATAAATAATATTTATTTCTTTCTACGCCTGCATCCAGTACCGGTCTGCTTATAACTTTTCTAGTTTGTCATTCCATCTGGAGGACAAATGTCCTGTGACGTAATCGTGGCCTCCCTTCACGACCAGGCGCGCGCGCAATTCGCGCCTCTGCACTCTTCGCCCCTCGCCCCTCGGCTCGCCCTTTATAAGGACCTGCAAGCGGTCGCTGCGCTCTCGCACTACTACGGCCGCCCTTCAGGTGATGTACTCGTCTCCATCGTCACCTCGGCTGGATCTGGTGGTCTAGGGGATACAGAAGACCCCTCCCCTACTTGCTCACTAACTTACGTACTTGTATACATCTGTTCTATCTGATCTATTTTAATAAACGCAGTATCAACTACTGTATTGTATCAACTAAAATATTGTTCTCAATTATCTCCTTGGTAATCCTCTATACATTTGGACCGGATAGGGTGGCTGACCCACCTATCACGTGACAGTCCTACCCTACGTTTGCAGTTCACTCCAGAACTCGTTTTCCATCATCCACCGGTTATTATAGGATTCCTTGTCTGATCAATTATTATACCTCGTGTTTCACAATAGCATTTGTTTCAAGACCTACATTTGCGTTGGATGTAATAAACAGTTATTAATCATCACGACACTCGTATTCTCAAGACTCGTTTAATCAACTGCGAATGGTTGAGTCTCCTACACCATTACTCAACACATTCATTTAGAAATGGTGCCTAGCCTGACGTACTGTGTAATCTTAAAGAAATACGGCCTGTTAGGACTTTATGAATAGAATATAATAAACTGTATTATATTCAACCAAAATAAAACATTTTCATAGAGGTAAGTTTTATAAATATACAGAGAGAAAGTAATGTATTCTGATGTATGATCTAAGCGAACAACATCTGAAGGCTTATATAAACTGTAAATAAAACATTCATATTATGGTTTCAGTATTTGAAATCTTGCAAATAATACCTAAGTACTTTTATACTTATTTATTTTTCTGTTCGGAATGAAGCGTTTACTAAATATATTGTTATTTATACATCTCAAACGCTTGAAATGTTGTTTGACAGGTTTTTTTATATATTATATAAAAAAAACCTGTCAAATATGTTAAATATAACCCTCGCGGGTGGAAACGCGGGCATTACGGCGACGATACACGATTCATACGACTTCAATGCGGGATAGAAAATTTTGGGGAGAAACGTGATCTGTCTCATGTATAGGAACGGTGGAACATGAGGCCGATGATATCTCACCCTTAAGTTTTCGTCCACGCATTCACGTCGTGTAATCGGTATTCGACGTCCATCTCGCTGAAATTAAATGCTTATGTAAAGCTTAGTTTTAAATGGACGGAAGAGTTCCAGTTCCGATCCTCTAACGTCAAACATCACCACTTTCTCTCAGTGATTGCCTGCTCTCTAGACTAAAACCGGACACACGAGTCTGAATCGCACATGGAGGGTTCCGTACCAATAAGCGGCCACCTTATTTTTATTTGTGTTTTAGTATTTGTGCTTATAGTGGTCACAAATATACATAATCTATGAATATTTCAGCTCTCTAGCTATCACGGTTCATGAGATCAAGCCTGGTGACAGACAGAGGAACAGCGGAGTCTCAGTCATAGGGTCCCATTTTACCCTTTGTGTATGGAACCCTACAAAGTAACAATTTTGTAATACGCCTTTACGTAGTCATCGTAGCGGTATACCCTAGTAATGAAAACGGTTTATTACGAAGGTTTAATTCCAACTATATGAACTCACTCGATTATACGATCAAAGGATAAAGGTAATGGATTTACAAAGCACTTGAGCCTTTCTAGTTAGATAATTCTCTCCGTTTATGCAATTCAAAGGTGTCATTTACAGACCTTTTGTAATGTCTGGGTGTAATGATTGAGTCTGAAATGTTTTAGTCTCTAGGGTTTTCATTATTTATGCAGCAAATATATCTGAATCTATTCAAAAATTTTGAATTACAGTTTTGCCTTAAATAATTACGATATTTAGTTTCAAGCTCTCTAAGTATTTTTGATTTTTATGTCTTGAAATAAAATTCTAATTTGTAAAGTATAGTGGTCACAGCTATGAGTAATACATGGGTAGACACATTGTGTTGAGAGGTTAGCAAAGGCTCAAAATAAATAATTAATCGCTAAAGAGACACGAATATCATTATTCAATCATTAATTTTGTGTAGGGATTTCACAATTCTAAAAACATTAAGGTTCTACACGCAATATATTTTGGAACTAAAATCCAATATTATTACCCTAGTGCACGATATCAGTGTGCAAACTTCGGGATAAATCTGACCTCAATTAAGGCAAACTTTTAACTTTTATTAATAGGTTCTGTTGCAACTTGGGTTGTTTGAAACTTGTCTTCATGTTATCCCAAAGGAACTGTTCGTCTTTACCGTTTGTGTTAAAGGGGTTACACGCAAATTTCATTCTTTTTTAACCTCTTATTAATAGCCTTGACTTGCTTTGTTATATTGAGATTTAGGATCAGGTTTACATAAAAACATTAAAACTGAAGAGACAAATATTTATATAATACAACTAGCTGACCCGCGCAACTTCGTTTGCGTCTTAGAAGAGAGAGGTGTGGTATTATAAATTTTATTATCATGTTTTCACTACCTCCCGTCACGTCGGTAGCATTATTTATTTTAGAAATAATTTGGGTTATTGTGAGCGATCCTTTTACGATAAATAAATAAATAACTATTTTTTACTTTTTTACAACTTATTTACACACCCAAACTTTGATAGTAGTTTTGTTAGTCACAATGAATAGAGGGCAAGTACTATAGATAGAAAACCTATAACGCTGCTGTAATCCGAAACAAAATATCTACAGCAATATTTGCAATCTGAGTATTAGAATCAAGAAGACATAGAAAATATAATATGTAATGTACTGTAAAGAGTAAAGACGTCGATGTCTGAATATTGCGAAGGAGTATATTCGCAACAGAATGGCAAATTGTACGTACAATACATGTTTCCTATTGTCACGCAAAACGAATGATCATTACCCACACCATCTGTGGAAAATGCGCTGTTTCAGAAAGGGGAAATTGCAAAAGCTTTTTTTTTTGCAAGTACGTACATGTGTGAGCTTAATTTGGACTGAAAACAAAATGAAAAGTGCACTGCTGTAGGTACATGCGAACTTCTTCATTTTTTGCTAATAAATATAAAATTTAAATACTGACTCGGCCCAATAGTTTTTTTAGGAGGAACAAAGTAACTGGCGTCATTCTATTAGACCTTTATCCAAGGAAATTATGGTTTGATTTTCATTCATGCTAGGAATATTCAGAATAGGAAATTCGCCTCTATATTAACCACCTCATACTGTAACTGCTAATATCCTTCACGGTAGAATTGTATAATTATTAAAGTATTTAATAAGGGAAAGGCTTGCATGTAGAACAATACATTTAACGCTACATCATTCGTATCATTTAAGATCAACATCGAGTAAAGGCCGACAGAGAAGTTTCTGGATAGCTATTATGCGTAACGAAAATGGTCGCCAACTAGCAACCCAGAACCATAATGATAATCGGAAATTGCGATGTTGAACAGTCAGGAACAGTTATGTTCCAAGTTCACGATTCACTAGATATAATAAAAGGATACAGTGGTGCTGAGATAAATGCACGTATCCGAGGGCTATTAACATCGTTTTGCGGATGAGCGCCGACAGTAATTGCCGTGTCGGCGTGCGGACACAAAATTTATAGCCTCACTGTGGATAATTGTGTCGACTCCCTAGTTAATGTGTGATCTTTGCGACACCTGCCGAATACACTACATCTTGACAATGACAACCACAAGACAATTGAACTTCTGTCTCAAGGGATAATTGCCCTTTATTTATTGGAAAGAATACTAGAAATTGCAATTCCTGTATAGTTGTTAACCAGCCCTTTTTTTAGGAACGTATTTGACGAGAACCCCATTTTGGGGATTCCCTTTATAATGTCGCATCACAGTTATTTAATCTGTGGCCTATTCTGCAACTCGGGTCAGGCTAAGCAGGCGCCATAGTGTTTATAACAGAGTAGTCCCTCTCCAAGTTTAGCCCTTGTTTAAAGGAGTAGAAATCAAGCTCCTCTTCAGGGCTGGAAATCTGAAACAAACATGAGTCGACTTGCCTAAATGCATTTGATCGCGCCAAAAACAATCTTACATTCGGGATAGCTTCGCGATTTAATAGATAAATAAGTCCACTGTCTTCAAATCGCAAGATTTATGCTTACACCATAGTAGAATTATATCTTACAATTTCCACGTTTCCTCTTTAATATTTTGCAAATCATACGGTTCTTGCTCCACTAAACTAATGTTATTATCTGACTAAACCCACACGGCGGCGCCTCAATCGGTAATCGTAATAAATTTCTCATACTGAAAATTTTATTGTTTTGGTGTACTATAGACCTTAAAACGAATTTATAAATAAATAAAGCAATATTCTAGATACTTTTGAGCAAGCGTATGAGCGGATTACTAGAGGTTCCGTAGTAGGCTGCTTACAATATCGCTAGAAAAGCAATATCCATTATCTTGGCGAGACTGTTTCGCATTGTAAGACTATTTGAAGAGACCTAGCTTACTTTGCTGGCTCACTATAACCTCATGCATTACGTTTTAACATCACGTTTTTTACAACACTAGATACTAACTGGGTAATATAACACCTTGAACTTATACTTGTTTATACTTACTTACCTATTATTAATGCGAAAAAGGTTTGACTTCCGGGTAGTAAAAAACCTTCCAGCGGTTTAGCAAACCTGGTTCCTGGCAGTCGGGACTAGTAGCATTTTAGGGGCAAATTGAAATGATGTTGAAATCGATTGTCTTCTTTAACTTCAATCTTGTTCAAAATAAATATCGGCGAGTGTTTCGGGCACCTCTGCACCGGATGCAATCCGGGGCGGGTTAATTAGTTATAAAATATTGGCCGTTATATTGTATGATATTATTGACTTTTGTTTATTTTTTATCTATACTTATAATAAAATTGTTGAGGGGTCGAGAGTCGTGTATTCCATCTATACATACATATAATAAAACTGTAGAGGGTCGAGAGTCTGTACATGGAAGATATTTTGAAAATTTTAATTGTAGGGCGTTCTCTAATCGATACTGAAGCGGAAAATGTAATTTAAACTTTTCATGTCCGTCTGTCTGTCTGTCTGTATGTATCCCGAATAAGTATCACGCCGAAACTACTGAACCGATTTGAATGATACTTGGTACATTCCGAGCTTATAGTCCGAGGATGGTTCTAGGATACTTTTGATTCCAAAGTTTTGCGCGGTTCCTGCAGGAGAGGGGATGAAAGATAAAATAGTTTTTCAGTTGTAATTTCTCAACGCGTGATGCGATTTCAAATATTTCTTTGGTATTGGAAAGGGATTACTTTAAGGATTTTTTGATTATAGTTTCAAGATTGAAGGGTTTGTAGTTCAGAAATTAGAGGCATCTCAACTTTCGCCAAACCTATAATTCAAGGGTTTCTTTGAATGAGAGGGTAAATCTAAACGGGCGTGTTGGCTTAATCATAAAATAGTTTAATTATTAAGGCTGTTGTAAAATAATTCAGTCTGAATTGTTTTTAGAATAGCCTTCTTTCTGTTTCACACGGTGCTTGACGAGTCTGATGAAAAATTACCTCTCCTTTCGTGCACATTATGTGACGTAAACGAAGTTGCGAGGGTCAGCTAGTGTTCTACTATGTTAGTTCAACTAATAGAACATGAGTCTGTACTTTGAAGATATTTTGAAAATTTTAATTTTAGGGCATTCTCTAATCGATACTGAAGCCGAAAATGTAAATAAATTTTTTCATGTCGGTCTGTCTGTCTTTCTGTCTGTCTGTCTATCTGTATCCCGAATAAGTATCACGCCGAAACTACTTAATCGATTTAAATGATACTTGGCGCAATCTGAGCTTATGATCTGAGGAAGGTTCTAGGATACTTTTAATCCCTATATTTTGCGCGATTCCTTCAGGAGGGGGGATGAAAGGCAAAATATTTTTTAGCTATACTTTCTTACTGCGTGGTCCGATTTCAAATATTTTTCTGGTGTCTGAAAGGTAGTACTTTAAGCATTATTCCACGCAAGTTACAATATTGAAGGTTATGTAGTTAAGAAATGTAAGCGGGCGTAAATCTAAGCGGGCGTGTTGGCTAAATCATAGAAGAGCTTAATTATTAAGGCTGCTGTAAAAGAATCCAGTCCACGCCTTTGGCGCGGGTGTCAGCTAGTTACAAAAACAAACAAATCTAAATAGAAACTTTCACGCTCTAATTCAAAATATCTTAGATATTAACTATTAACATATTATTAGTTTAAAACCTTTACCATCATTGTACATACCTACCTAGTTTATTGTACAGAAGATAACACATCGTGCATCGGGACCCGACTCAACAAACATTTGCACAGCACTTAACTGTGTACAGTACTGCTCTCCTTATTAAACCAGAACATTGTCCCCAAGTAGCTACAAATAGATGACTAAGTACACTCAAATAGCCTTTAAGTAAACCAGCAAACTATGCAGAAAGTAGACAAACAGGTGTACGTTTTCAAGTAATGCTCTTTACAATGCTCTGTAATGCTTGTACTGCAAAGATGTTATTCGTGGACGTGTAAAATCGGTTCTGGTTGTTGGAATGTTGGTTCATTACAGTATGATTTTTTTTCTTGTTTAAGTGCCCGGTGACGGCAAAAGCACAAAATAATTTATTTTAATTATGTACAGAAGGAAACCTGCATACAAAGTGCGCCCGGGCTACGTTCACTGTACACCCAGCTCACGAAGTTTACGGACACGAGGACGAAGGATTATCATATTAGTTTTCGATACTGATGCAAAACACTGTGATTTAGCAGACAGATAAACATGCAGGAAGGATGTTTTATTATAGAATGCAGAGATAAAGTTAATTATGAAACAGCTGGACATTGTTCACAAGAGATTGAGTTTCTCTGACATTGAACTCTTTAATTGAAAATCAAAATATTTTACTTTTCTAAGAACCTCGTCCGAGATAAAGGAGGAGAAAAATACGCGAGTTAAAAAGATTGCCACCTACATGTGAATATATTGAAAATAATTATCAAGACAAAATTAGATAATCGTTTAATCATCAAATAGATGTTACAACTTAGAATGCATTTTGCGATATTGGGAACTCTCACGTTTCGCTGAACGCGACTTCAATTTGCTTTATGTGCTAATTAGTAAAGTTTCGCATTTGACGTAGCGAGACGGTGTGTCGGAGAGCAAACGTGTAGGGGTGGCACAAGCTCTTCCTAAATTCCTAATAACTGTCATCGTTAAGGCGAAGTGCAATTGTGTCTCAAGCGATTCGGAGGGGGTGAAGCAGACGCAAGATGTTCGGGACGCTCCGTGCGTCGGAAACGTTTTCGCGCGTTAACCCGTTCACTACGCAATTGAAATCATTGACCGAAGTACAAGTTTACATAACAATTTTTTTCGCCCTGTTTAGATAAACCTCTTTAGATCTTCTACTCGTGAGCTACTACGTAATTGATTTTGATGCAATTTTTATCACTAACATGTAATGAAATTCATTTTGATAATACGAATAGAACATAATATATTTAAGAAGTACTTCAATTTATTTTTTTACCTGTGACGATTTTTGCCAGGTTTATTGAAAAAGTAAGAATCTGCTGCCCCTATCCTTTGTTTATATTTTTTGGTACTTCCTTAAAAGGAAAAAGGAGGGTTCTGTACAAAAAAAGCCTGAAAAATATACCTGTATGGGAGCCCTCCTTAATTTTTTTTTCTGTTCTTAGGATTCGTAAATTTCAAATGCCTAGCTATTGCAGTGGTGAATAAGATGACAGATAGATAGTCTCAGGAATAGGGTCGCGTTATTACAGATTATTTATACTGTTGGCACTTGGTGGAACCTGCAACGCATATTGAATAACCACCACTTGTACTGTTTTACAGCATTTATTTACTCTACACCTGACCGCTTTTGCCTCTTAGCATTTTCAAAAGGCAATACTTTCTCCTCGTTCCATACCCTTTGGATACGGAACTGTAAAAACGGCCGAGGTTCAAGTTCGACTGGCACACTGATGAGGATTTCGTAACAAAAAAAAAACGCCAGAAGATTACGTTGTATGGGAGTAACCTTATTTTTTTCTTTATCTAGTGTTATTATAGTTGTTACAGCGGTAGCAGAAACACATCTTTGAAATGTATTACTGCCTAGTTCATGAGATACAGATGAACAAACGGACTTCGAAGTCTCAGTAATAGGGTCCCGTTTGGCTAAGAAAACGAAGAATATACAAAAACGAATATTGCTATTTGCATATATGCAAGGGTGTAAAGGAATTTTCGATACTAGTTATTTAAACTAGACTAGGCTAAAGCCGAGTCTACTAAAGTCCTGTCCAAATGATTACCATTTCCTAAATTAAACATTCTACGTTTCACTTCGCATAGCTATTGCCCGCAGCTTCAGCTGTGTAGAATTCTGTTCGCGTTCCCTACTACCATTGTATATATCCAGGGATGTGTATGTGTATATCCAGGGATAAAATAGCCTTTATGCTATTTTCTAAATTATCTTACTTCTCACTTAATATTATAAATGCGAAAGTTTGTGAGTGTAGATGTTTGTTACTCTTTCACGCTCTAACCGCTAAACGGATCTAGCTGAAATTTAGTACAGGGTTAGATATAGGCCTGGAATAATACATAGGCCACTTTTTATCCCGGCAATCAGTTCCCACGGAAAGCGGAAACGGGAACAAAACTAGACGCGGGCAGAGCTGTGGGCGTCAGCTAGTGTATAATATGTCCAGAAATACATTGCAGTCTGGAAAAGCATAAAATAATTATATTAGGCCACCTATTACAGCCAGATCGGCTCAACCGTTGGAACGTGATTTTGTCACTAACATCTTCACAGACTTTCATATATCTTAATTAAATAATTCGTAAGTCATATTAAATCATCAGGCCTTTTCAGTAACATATATTCACAAAATCATCTTCTAGCGCTTAACATATAGGTACCACTATCCATTGAACATTGTATTACTATTTTATATTATGGCTTAAAAACAAAGTTAGGGTTGTATTGACTGTATCGGGTTGTATGTAAGCTGTTTATTTTCAGTTTACTGTTGGTTAAAATTCAAACTGAGGTGACGGGAGGCCTCGAACCCTTTTGGCGCAGCGAAGAACCATAGCGTCCTTGGCTGCCTTCTATCGAATGTATCACGGCGAATGTTCTGAAGAGCTCTTCAACCTGATCCCACCCTCTTCTTTCCGATCCCGAACAACACGTGCCGGGCAAAGATGACACTCACACACAGTGGAGAGAATCTTCGCCAGAACTGAACGTTTCAAAAGATCGTTCCTCTGTCGAACTATAAAAACATGGAACGACCTGCCCGACCACATGTTTCCCTCATCTTACAATCCCGGGTTCTTCAAGAGGAGCGTGAAGAGGCACATCACAGGGCCGCCAACTTGAGGACCACTGTCAGAAGTGGCCCCCAATCGCTAGATGCGCCACGGCTTTCCATCAGGCTGGTGGCGACGTCAATTTGGCGAGCTAAATATAAAAAAAAGAAATAAATAAATAAATTCTTTATTGCATACTTATAACTCGTATAGAAACTCATACTTACAACTTCAAATTCAATACAGACTACGAGAATATCAACAATACGCAATACGTGCCTTGAAAGCTGTAATTTTGGATAGAAGAATACCAATTTTTTGAGTTTAATTTATTATATACTCAATTAAGGTTTATTCCTACTGTTATATTGTAAATTTAGGAGAATTGGCCCACTGATTTATCAGTCATTAGTATTATACTCGTTATGACATTGATTTTACTTAAATATTAATTTAAATAATGTACATGTTATACGCTCGGTCAGGGCGTCACATACATGAGCGCATTTATAGGTGAATCTTCTGGACTTATCTATTATGTGGCATTAGGCAAACTTTGTATTGGAAAGTATGAAAACGTTACTATAACGTATATAATACACCAAAGAAACTTCCCCAAACAGATGCGATATTTTTACGCTCTTGAGCTTAGGCCTTGAATACTTCCTTTTTTGGTTTTTTTTATTACCTATTTTCGTTACTACGGCAGCGAATTACGTCAGCGGGCGTGACAAAGTTGTATACGGGTGTCCTCAACGAAGCCTGTCGGCTGACTGAGCGGGCTCAGTGAGGTGGCTGATAGCGGCAAAATGCACTCCCGCTCAACAAAACGTTTTTTTTTATTAAAGCAATATGTTTTTAATTAATAAATAACTGCATAGGACCTCGAGGTAACTTATAAGGGACATGGAAATAAAAAATTAGTGTGGTACATTATATAACTACTGAATGAAATTGATTATAGTCAAGGCGGTCACAGGTAAATTTACAGATTTGAGGGAACTTTGGGATTATTTTCTATCGAGCCGAATTTCCTCAATCGTGTTTTGGAGAGCTGACATCCCTAGTCAATATACTTAATAATAAATACCCATTTAAAAAATTGTGAAATCTTTGTTAACACCGTTGCAAAATTGGTTCGAAATATGTCAAAATTATGTATTTTGAGTCCCACTTCACCTTAAGGAACTATAAGAGCTATCTTTGTCGCGACTCAATACATTAATTTGACCTGAAAATCTTAATTACTGTTCACTTTGCAATCAGTTTTGTATAGAAGCTCATGACGTATTATAAGCTGCTACGTAATATTTCTATTGTCTATGCAAATTGGAAGAAAAAGTATTATAAAAAAACCGGTCAAGTGCTAGTTGGACTCGCTCATGAAGGGTTTCGTTGCAGCAAGTAACATAATAGAAAAGTTCTTATAGTTCGTTGTAACTTTGATTGATGTTTTAACACGTTCGCAGTGGTAGTTTAAACATCAATCAAAGTTACAACGCAATTTTCGGTTACAAAAATCTAACCGAAAATTGCGGTTTATGACGTATTAAAAAAAAACTACCGGCTCTATCTCCGTCAAACCAATTTTCGTTGGTATTTTTTATAGCAATGTACATCATATATTTTTTTTAGATTTATCAATTTCTAGTTTAGAAGTAAGAGGGGGGGGGGCGGACACATTTTTCCACTTTGGAAGTATCTCTTGCTCAAACTATTTACTTTAGTAAAAAATGATTTTGGGAACCTCAATAGCATTTAAAGATGGGCTTGATGAAAAAAAAAACTTTGAGTGTCAGTTCTGAGTATGGGGACCCCCAAAATTTACTGCTTTTTTTCTAGTTTTATATAAGAATCTTAATGCGGTTTACTGAATATATCTAGCTACCAAGTTTCAAAAGCATAGACTTTATAGTTTCGGAGAAAAGTGACTGTGACACACGGACGGACAGGCAGACGGACAGACAGACAGACATGACGAATCTATAAGGATTCCGTTTTTGCCATTTGGCTACGAAACCCTAAAAAGGAAGATTAAAATTTGTTAATCGATAAACTATGAAACTACTAAATCGACTTTGAAATTTCTTTTCGTTCACGTCACGTTGCTCTGAAGTAAAGACTGTATATTTATTACTACCCTCGGAAGCTGAACAACTTGCCATATATTATTGTAAATACTGCCTGTATTTACGATGTATAGATTCAATTGGCGATATGAGATAAATTATCAAAGACGATGCATGACGGGTGTGTGTGTGGATAAGATACAGCGTGGTGGCGGACTGACAGACAGCGGGACTTTTGCAATAAGGTCAAGTTTTTATCCTTTGGACACGAAACCCTTAAATGAATAGACGGTAGTTTCTAAAACTTACAAATAAGCAGAAAACTGGTGCTCTCCGGGCGGACAGTGAATTTTCTGGGTAACCACTGGCACGAGATTACTGGGAACGGTAATAAGGCAAGAGATAAGGTTTACATTACCATAACAGCGTTACTGCCGAGGTTCCCAAGGTTGATCTTTGGTTTGAAAGTTATTCAGAATGGATAGCCTTCGAGCGCTACGGGATAGTATATTGTGCGCGATCGCTTATACCCAGTAATATTATAGTCTGACATGTATTGCCTTCGTAGTGTAATAATAGTGACAATACCGAGGATAATAAATATATTTGTTGGTACGTAGTATCAGACGGTATGTTCCAGCCTAGCATTGTGTGTTATTTGATTCCGTTTTCTTTGAACTGTAGCCGGATTCAGCTGTAAGTTTTCTTAAAACGCTTTTTTTTTTCAAGATATTTTTACAAGCTTCTAGTTTTGATAGGATCCATGTCTCGTCTGACATATTATGTAAGCTTTTAAATATTACAACCGTCCCCTATCTCAAAATTAATAACAGCGTAAGATGCTTAGCTTAGCGAAGTGATAATTTACAGAACATTCAGCTGGCGAGATTCAATAACAAAACAGTTAGGTACTGTACTCGTACGACTGTATGTTTTGTTTTCAAATTATAAAGCAAATTTGGTCAATATTTCGCATTCAGTTATATTTATTAACGGGGAATTAGAAAAGACGAGGGTGTCCCTTGATTTAACTTGTCGCAGTAAAACCGGCACTACGGTACCTGTATTGCCGAGTGATATCGTGATAGGCACAATACTGTGTGCAGATGTGTCATGGCTGTCACTATGACATAAATTTATGAGTTCATTGTTATTACTGATTCTGTGCTCACGGCTGTAAGCAATGGCAGGGCACCGCTTGGATTTAGTAGATAAGAGTCCGGCGTAGCATCCATGAAAGATTCCAAACCTGACACAGTAATACTTAAAAGTCTACCCCAATTGGTTTGAAAAAAAAAGCTGGGATGATGATTTTACAAATAAAATAATATATTGTTTACCTTATGTATCAATAAAAAAATATAACGTATCTGTAACAGTTCATCGTGGTTATTTTCTTAGAATGCATAGAATATCTACTAAAGTTTGTAAATCTGTAGGAATGAAAGTAGGATGTTCCATTTTACCACAACAACAAACAAAAACCCAAAGCAAAAGCATCCTTCTTTATGATAAGCCTAAACAGTGATATGGTTAGGGTCGCAATTCGCACAAAATATAGCTGACGTGCATTTATCTATAAAGCCTTAGTGAAACGGGTGGTTTTTCCCAAACTTGGCATTAAATATACATCTTTTGTTATTCTTTATGTCACTGAACTCCTCCTAAACGGCTGGACAGATTTGAATGATTTTTTGTATGCGTTTGGGTGGCGCCCTGCATGTTTTAGGGTCACAAATCAGCAGATGGCACCACTGCTGTCGGTTAAAGGAAGGTCGTGCTGTAACGTAAACGAAGTTGCACTGGTCAGCTAGTAGTTATATAAATTCAACTACTTCTCTATGCACTTGCGAGTCCAAAAAACTTTTATATTATATAAATGGGGCAAACAAGCAAAGGTCCACATAATCAAAAAATGTGCATCGTAGCTTATGCACTTTCGCAAAAGCAGAAGTGCTATATATTCACAGTGCGGACCCAGGAAAACTAACCTACGTGCCCCTTTGAAGAACCACATACGGAAGACCTACAAGAAAACAGGCAAAGGCAGGCAGCTCTTTCCATAATCTAAGCAGTTCCACTTCATAAAGTTAAACCATTCATACCCTACGTTATGTTTAAGACACCATTGGTAACTTGAAAAATCTTCAGAGCTTCTCTTACAATACAACACAAATTTAGAAATAAAAAACTTGGAGATGAAATACGGACTTTCCCTAGAATTGTACGTGCGTACATTACATCGTATAATTATTATACTTCATTTTTAAAAATTACACACCCTTGAGTACAAAGTTGCTGGCAACATTTAAAATTATACGTTTGAAGTCTCCTCAAACCGCACTCGCATATATATCATGAAAACTTCCTTCTATTAAATACTGAGATTCATTAGTATTTTTGTTTCTTTAAAGTGCTAGCTAACTCAGTATTCTGTAAAAGAGCACTGTAGTAAGATTCTTTCGTTATGGTTGGACCTTGGTGGGTGACCACTTGATGACATTTCTGTTTCAGTTTTCATGCTTCGAAAAGCACTTTAAGCCATTGGTCCCAATTGACAGTAACATAGCAATCGTAAGGCCATGTTCACGTGTACATTTAAACCTGCACCTGTATATTTAAACATGGAAGCGGGATTATAATGTTTACTCATATCTGAATCTTACACACCTACGTGGGTTCATGACATTGATTTGTTCTGTGTCTGGTTGTAATTTATATAATAATGCATATATTTAGAAAAATATAAGTATGTTTATCAGTCGTCTAGTTCCTATAGCACAAGCTTAGATTAGCTTAATTTGGGCCAATTTTGATGTGTGAAGAATGTTCACAAATAATAATTTTATATACTGAACCAAAGAGATAAAATAAGCAAGCGACTTCAATGGTTGCCTATTCTAAATGCTGACTGCTTAAGTGCGTGACCTTTAAATTCAAAACAAAGATCTACGAGATCAACGGGCTGCGAATTCTCAATCAGAAAATCTTCAATATAATTTAATGGCTGAAATTTTTGGGATAAAATTATAGCTCAGAATAACACAAATGCTCTTTTTATTTCAGAAACAAGTTCCTTTGGGAATAGAGAACAGGAACATATTTCGGAAGCTGCGAGGGCATTCTACTCTGATATAATAAAATCGACAAATCGATATTTATACTATAGACTTGCAGTCGTTCCAGTCGAACAGCTGATCCTTTTCTACGTCACAGCGCGGCGCGACTACAGAGGTCAGATTATTTATAACTAGCTGGTGCCCGCGGCTTCGCTCGCGTCATCGTCGGCTCATCACATCATTTTGTATTCTACCATACATACATAGAAAGAATGAAAGAAAGAAAGAAAAGTATTTATTCGTGGCCCAATACTTATAAGGTATCAAGTATACATAATAAGCTAAGTATCTATCACTTAAATTAAAATAAATAAATATAATAATCAATATTAACACACTCTCAACTAACAAAAATGAACTGTAAAATAAGGTATATTATGATAAATAAAATATATGAAAAAGTATGGGCTAGAAACGGTTGCCACCTCAGCATAATGCTACACGTCAAACATAGTTGTGACGTGGAGCGCTGATTTTCAGGTGGCACCATAAAGAAGGGACAAACGTCACGCACGCTATACAAAACAAAACACTAAAAACTAAATTAAACTAAAATATTAACAACAAACAACCCCTACCACAATTAAATTCAAAAGACTAAAACAGAGAAAAAAAATACTACTACTTATTGTCTATGTTCGCAAGCGCATTGACCAATCGCGTGCATAGGCGCGGACGCACGCAGCCGTATGACAGTGACACTTGACACCCGACCGACAGAGTCAACAGCAGAGTGACGCCCCGCCGCACACGGCACACAATGCAAGCAATGGCGATTGTTGTGTTGTGTACTATCTTAGCAACATCTTATTAACACAAAAATTACAAGATTATGACTTGAACGATAGTATTAAATTACAATAACTGTTTAGTTTAGTATATGCGTTGTGCAGTAACGGACAAGGGATCGTTCCGCCCCGTGTCGTCGTGCTAGTTTAGTGCAACCGTCTAATGCAGCCCTCAGTCATACGCCTCAACAAGTTTTAAGTACAATTATACACAAAATACCAAGATAAAGACACACATTATGCTCATGGTGTGTTTGCCACAACCTGTCACCCGTGCACAACCCTTATGTAAGTATTTTCATACACTTGTTTTCTGACAGTTCAATAAGTGTAACCTGTACTTGGCTCTAAATGTACCAACTGATGTACATACATTATTATGCATAGAAACCAGTATTCATAGATCCCAACTCCAGAGCCAGGGTTAGAAACCAGAGGCCTAAACACGGCGGTCGCTTACGCAGCACCGAGGTAGTCAGATATACAGTAAAGAACCTCTGAAATCCATTACAGCATTATCATGGAAGGGTGATATTAATTTGGCGACTCAAATCAAACAATCAAAGAAACAAACACATCTTTATTCATGTAGGTTCATAGTAATACAATGAACGTCTTTATGAATGATTCTACATTTACATTTACTGCCAGATTCGCAAACCAATAGGTAGAGCCTGTGAGTAAGAATCTGGCAAGAAATCTCACGGCCACTCTTTTCAAACTGCCAATAAGTACCTATAAACAAAATATAGCATAGAAAACACCCCCCCCCCCTCTGTTAAAATATAGTATACATACAGGTTGTGATCACATAGTATACAATATGAAAATACGATAAAAAAAATGCACGACCAAATCAATAATTATGAGCCAAATTGAATTCTTGCCTCACGGCGCATTAACCAAATGGCGGCTGAGCTATTTTGAGGCTTTTTTGACTCACTACAAATAATTTCCGTCCCCAGCTCGATTCTCCAACAACCTTTCTTATGCTGACAAACAATATAGGGTACTTGGCGTCCTGTTCAACTGGTTTCTTCGAGAGTATCATTAATTTCATACACGCGCCGAATGGTGTGGCAAGTATGTGCAAATACCGGGAATGATTCTCTGCTGCTCATTATGTCCCAATGGAATAAGAGACGGGGAGATTTTAGTTAGATGGTATTCAACCACGTTTTCTTGTCCTTATCGTATAACTGTTTTCGGTTAGTTACTGGGAGACCGCCCAGTTTGGTTGGATTCATCGAAACTGTGGCCTTAAAATAACATTGCGGAGGAAGCTGTATAGATCATGACCTGCTAGCCTCTCATAGGTTCTGCCAAAGGGACACGATCCCAAATCTTATGCGAGCTGCTTCAACTCCCTGTGGGCCAGCTGGATTTCCTCGTCCGCAACTCGTCCATCACGAGAAACCTCCAGATCAACAGGCAACACCCCCGCAAGCACTGGTAATGTTATAGTGTTGCGTGATCGGTAAGTCTTCATGAGCAATAATAATGCTGATTGCTGAGTTCTCAAAAATATACGCTTGACCACAAAGTTAGACGACCGCGGTACCATACAGCTGCAGCGTACATCAACGTAGCAACAAAGGTTCCTGAGTACAGAACTCTCAAGTGCTGCGTGTCATATTCCCCACGTAGAGGCAGACACGCTGTAGACATTCTGAAAACAGTTCCGAAGTCTTTTAACCAATAAAATCCACATGCGAGCTGTAGGACGTTGCATCGTCCCGAGTAACACCGAGCGCTTTTGCCTGTGACATAGTCGCAACCGAGGCGCCGCAGGTTCGGCATAGCATCCCTGTAGGATTTTCTTCATGTTAAAAAAACTAATATTATAAAGAGAATAGATTTATAGATTTGATTGTATGCAGGCTTCGCCACTACTGAACTCATTTGTAAACTATTTTACTGCTGGGAAGTTACATTATCCCCGGGTCACATAGGCTATATTCCCTTACTATATACCACGGGAACGGGAACTACGTGGTGGGATGGGAACTATGCGAGCGTGACTTCACGGCTTATGAGATAGGTACTGCCTGGTGATAGAGAGACGGGCAGCGGAGTCTCAGTAATAGGGTTCCGTTTTTACCCCTTTGGATGCGGAACCCTGAATGTTTTTCGTCCAAATCAAGCAAAATTTTACCTATGCAAGGTAATTAAAACTTTGGTTGGAGAATCATGTTGACAGTCTTTAGTCGAAGGATGAATACCCTGATAATAGTTGGTTTTATTTGAATGAACCGTACACACTTAGAGCGAGTTCGTTAATTATTCCTGAACAGCCTGTGTCTAAGTCTACCGGTTCAACTTTTTATACTAAACTTTAATTAATCAACATGAAGACATTTACAATAACACAAAATCAATCTCTGTTGGACATCAAATAGGAATGACAATGTCAATCGGATTTAACGTTCAAAAATGTGTCACTATTAAAAATAATTTAAATCAAAAATAATGAGTAAGTTTTTTAAGGAGTATTGATAACAATTCTGGAAAAAATTTTCCCCAAATTATCTTACATTCCCTTTTTAGCTCGTTATAGTATATTTTTTTTATAAAATACGAAACACATCTTTAATCAATAATGATTTTAATGCTATAAGCCGAATTTGAAGTAGATCAGACCAAGGAATCACGTTGTCCCATACAAACTTTACCCTTCTTTTTACCTACCCTTGGAGGTGGAATTTGCAAAAATGGTAAAATTACTTTCTTCAAATTGTAACAAAGAACGCTCGTACTGAGTTTCATCACCGTACCATGAACCGTTTAGGCAATAATTGATAATAACTTTATACGACTATTGTTCTTTCATCTGCGATTCGATTTTGATGAAAAATAGCCTAAAGCCTCCCCCGAGTTGAGCTTAATCTTTTTTGTAAACAGCAAATGAATCCGTTCAGTATTTTCGGAAATCCTGACGCTCATACAGACAGACAGACAGACAGACAGAAAAGAATTTAACATCATTTTTGTGCTCTATTGGTGTTTTTATACCGCCCCCGCTACTTTTTTTTTAATTTTATCAATTGTACAGACACACGATTTCTACTCTCTTATTATAGTATAGATTAATCTGTTGTCTCGACGACAGAAAACATAATTATTGTTATCATTATTGCCTTTAAACAGCATCGCAAATAAAACACACAGATCGATTATATCTCGCGGGGAATTTTATTTCTTGTGAAACAATTTAGTGCTCGATGAATTCTTAATGGATTCATTTACATGAGTAAAACAGCTTCTTTGTGTCTTATCTTGAAAAGTCCATATTATAAAGCATTAAAAAAAACAACTTTGTATTTATAACTTACCGAAAATATATTTGAACAAAAGAAATTTTAGAAAGTTCGCATGCATATTTATAGTCACGCCTTTATCC